>JAQJVK010000006.1:2760000-3960000 GCA_035578135.1 Flexamia atlantica | reverse complement strand
AGTGAGGAAACTGGTTCCCCGATCAGCTGTCGGCGAGCGGCGTTGTTTACAAATCAGTTCAATGCTGGCCTGTCACTCCCGTCTGGCCGCCACTCATATCTGTACATCGCATTCGTGAAATTGTTTTGGGAAAAAACTGCAGTATTTTCTGCGTTAGTAAAACATAATAACAATAAAATAGCGTTGGTTTAGCTGAACACAGACGTTTTTATATTCTGTATATTTATTGGTAATAGAGGGCGTGAACACACAGCTGGTGTCGTTTACAACAGAGGGGGTTTGGTCAATGTCGACCCAGAATCCTTTGTTTACCGACACAAGTGCTCGGGGCGTAAAGCCCCAGATGTTGAGCAGCCTTCTGACCTCGATAGCCTTAATTTCTTAATCCTTATGAATGGTAGCCTAATATAGCCTTTAGGCTTCCAGGCTGCTTGTAAAAAAAGGTTTTTTTTTATTCTTTACATAAACCTTATAGTTGTCAAGTCATTTAGTTTAGAGTCATCCTTGACTTCAGAATAAGAATTTAAATATTTCAATTATATCTTTCGTTATTCTTGTTAAAAGATTTTTGCTAAATTTAAACATACACTATCAACCAACCAAAGCCTGTTCAAGTCCGTCGTCATGGACGACTTTATTCTAAGTAACTTATCATTCATTCTTACTGACCAACGAATGCTGACACCAATAGCATACTTTTTAGTAACAGCTAACTAAATTTACCTTAGCTTTTTATTAACACCCTGCCCCAAAAAAAAATCGAGCAATTTTGTTTTACTGTAAATAATTTTATAACAAACACATATAAAAGAATATCTATTTGAATTTTGAAACATACTCTCTAGTTTTGTTAGGTTTTTGATGAACTTCTCCATGGTAGCCGTAATTGAGCAAGAAATAGAAAAAGCTCTGACCACGCTCTTTGTCGCATATCAATGGTATTAAAAAAGAAGGTGGGTGCTCTTTATTTCATTGTGGAATATCAGAGACGTTTGAATCACTCTTGATTCTAGACAAAGACCAGTAAAAGTGACACGTTTTGGAATCACGGAGACCAGCATATTATTTTTATACATCTAATTGCTTAGTGTAAATTATGTTTTAAGATGAAAGCGCTGATAAAAACAATGAATTAACTGACATTTACGAATTACATTGAAATAAACTTTAACAGATAAACTATTATATTGTGCATTATTGCACAATAATAAACTTTAACAGATAAATTTTATATTATATTATGTGTGGTCTTTAAACTTGGTTATGTATACCTGAGCAATTGATATAAATGCTCTAAAGTTGTTCAGTGTTTCTGGGACAGGGTGTATATATTTTTTCTGTCTTAATGATAAATCTGGTCGATAACATTTCATTAGGGCTTCAACAACACATGGGCCCAGATACTCATGAGCCCGTTTTTTATATTTATAATATTTATTTTTTTAAACAGTTTAGTGAGCTTGCATGTAATTTATCAGCTAATGCCCGTGTAGCGTCCCTCAATGCAAGTCATGAGGCAGTGATAAAGTAACATGGCGGCCAGTGGTAAATCACTCCACTGATAACGACACCTGACTGCCCTCGCCCACCTCATAACTAAGTTGATTCATAACTTCTACAGTTTATAAGCTCAGATTACCATATTGCACTTTATTAAAACTTTGAATTGATCCTTTTTCCCATAATCGTTTCAATATTCAACTATATTTTTCTAGCTCGTAGTCATTTTAAGAAGGCTTATCGAGTTTTATTTACAGTGAAATTTTTTTGCAAAATTGTGACCAGTGGACCAATCAATTTAATGAGTGACTACACTTCGTTTGGTAATATGATTTTAAAAGCTCTGAGTTATTGAGAAACAACTTCTCGATAATGTGTGAGAATATGTAATTAAAAAGTGACAGGTTTTTAGTTAAATCAGGAAATACTATTTATTAATTTACGTCTTGTTTTTAACTTCATTTGTTACGTCCCTAGTACATAATGAAGATGTTGACAATAGATTCCATCATGTAAAATAAAAAGCCCTATTAATAATAATAATTACTACTCAACGCCGCGTCAGAAAGCGGGTAAATACACATGTGACTTTGTCTTAATCAACTCATTGCAAAGTTCGGTTGTTTAGTTCCATGTAGTTGGTTTTATGAAGCGGCACTTGTATCTGAAGTGCTATGGAGTTAGAAGCATATTGTTATTGAATTATGAGAGGAAAAGATATCTCGGAAATTCTCGTCAATATTTGAATTTGATGGGAAACAAAGATTAAAACACTAATTGTGCTTTAAAGAATTATAGTTACTCTGTAAAACGTTTTGTTTCATCTAAATTGCTTTTATCTGAAATGAGTTAAATCAATTACTCGTAAATTGAGCTCTTCCTTTGATGTCACGCCTTTATGAAAACTGGCGTAATGTTGGTCTATAAATACCAAATGGATGCGATATTGATTGACTAACTGAACATATATTACATATATACGCATATATATATATATATATATATATAATTAACATGAGTACCCTTTTGTTTCAAAATAATTTTATTTCACGGACGCGTTTCGACTATTATATAATTTTCACAATCATTATCATTTTACTTAACCTCGAAATAAATAAATAAACATAATAGTCAAAACGCGTCAGTGAAATAAAATTATGTTTAAACAAAAGGGTACTCATGTTAATTGAAATATTTATTGAATAGGCCCCTATCAGTGACCTTCAAAACGTTTTTGGTTCGGTTTTTGTGTTTTTGTATATATTTTAAATGATGTAGAAACATTAGTGCGCGTAGCGGACAAATGAAAAACTAATTGAGAGCAAGGGCAAGTAAATTTAGAGGAAGGTAAAATCAGTTGCTCGTTTTTCTCCAGCTCTTTCCTTCAATATAAGCTGGAATTGAAAGTAGCTACTTTCGGTACGGAGTAGGGACTTTGGTAATTTTAATTAGGGAGGTGTACTTAACATCTGTGCAAAGTTTCCACTTTAAGTCAGGATTCATTAGGTCGATTCACTTTTTTTATCCAAAAACTCCTGGACTATTCACTTCGTTACTAATTACTATTTACATACGTTTGTTAGAACTTGTAACGTTATTTAAAAGCAAATATTTTAAATAACTAGTTGTCTCGAAGTTTGTGTTCCCTGTTGGGAAAATGAGTAACACTCAGAATTTCGTCTTTAGGCATGTTATTACATCAACTTCCTACAAACATTTCCACGTTTTTGTCAGCTTTATCTTTCACAAAAAATGTCTTATTCCAAAACAACGATAGTTTAAATGTTGATGGATCCTCATAGGCCATGTTCTTTATGAGCAACTTAACACCACCATAATGCGCGATGAGATAAGCTTCCACTTCAATGAGTAAGTACTAAGCTTTGACCTATATTATCATATATTACAGACTCCTTTGCAAACGAGCCATTGCCCGGATTATAGCATGATTTTGCGCTCCAATAAAAGTACAAGTGTTGAAATGTCAGAGGAAAGTGGTAGTGATAACGAAACAAGATGGCGGGCGGCCCCAAGTAAATCACACCTAAGACACCTAAGTGATAACGTGGCCCGAGTGGCCGCAACTGAGTCACAGATTTATCTCGGTTGCCTCACAGCCGGGCGGCACCACCCACCGCTGCACGTCCACCGGCGAGCTCCCGGTCCATACGGTTTCATCCATTAAATAAATACAGCATTGGAACAGAATTAGAGAAATCCCAAATACATTACGTCGGTAGGAATCTCAGATTTATAAGTGAGGTTAGAACGTGGGTATTGCTTATTTATTTGTCTATACACTGACCGAAGGTTTAGTTTCCTTTTAATATAGCCTGTATACTATCATATATTATCATTATGAGGCTAAAGATAATTTTCAACTGCTATAACACTACGGTAATCAACCCCAAGTCAATATCAATCACAAACTTTTTTTAATAATTATAAGTTGTTATATGCGCTTATGATTGCACGTAGCCAAGTTACGAGTATTCGTAACTATAAATTTATGAAAACAAAGGGTATACTGAGTTACAGTAAATCAGCATATTTTTTATGCTGCTTTTTTAGCTCCAACTTTTCATACTATTAGGTTTATAGCCTTATTCTCTTGTTTCATGTGAGGCTTTTACAATATTGTATATCGGTGTACGAGAGCACCACCGTGTATTAATGCATTGATGTCTGGAATAAGTAATATAAGCAAGCTACTGTAATAAAGTATACATGAGCCAAGTGTTTATAGTTATACCAACCATCTCATCCAGCTGTTTGGCTGTGGTGTATACTTTTTAATTGCGCCCTAAAATAATTTAATGACCAAAGCCTTGTTACCACGACAAGTAGGAAAGTAGACAAATGCCTTAGTTATCTTTTGTTTAAAAATGTAACTATCCTACTCTCTGCCTATTGTGTAAACCAGGCTTTAGACGGAAATACACAAATACCTAATAAAGTCTCTCTAGACAAATATGCATTTTCCTCCAAGACTTTTTCAAAGGTTCTCTACTCCAAAGGTTACCCCCACTTAAACTAATGGTTCTTTAAAAATTATTAAATTGTATTGTAAGAGAATGAACTGATTCGATTAAATCCAAGTTGTTGAAAGTATGATTAGTTCATTCTGCGTATATAATAAAAAAAACGTAATAATACTCTATGGGATTTCTAAATTGTATAATCTATCATGATTAAAGTTATGCTCATAAAACAGTTTTTTATAAAATATACGGAATATCAAATCCATGGAAGCAACCTACAAATATTTGTTTGGACAAAAGTTTCCCATCATTAATTACCTACAATATAATTGAAAGTAGTAATGTAACTGAAATGGTAACAAATCATTTAAATCCTCTGTCGGAGATTTTTTAACTCCACTCAATGCAGGTGTAATACATTTAATTATTTAAAATAAATTTTACCATCCGACGATCCAATTAAGAAATTGGTAAAAACAAAACTTTACCGAAGGTTTTGGACTCACTCCAACCTTCACAAATTATTTTACGATTTTCCAAATTGGCCATTCAATAACAAAATTCTTTAATCAAACGGCTAAATCGATATCGAATTGGTCATGCATTACATAGAGCATAATTAAATATAACTCGAGTGGTCGAACCTGTTAAAATCATGGCTTTCAACGGACGCACATAACTGTTAATTAGATGATAGAAAGATGAACCAACTAATGATATGATTTCCATTGGACACTTTTGTTGTGTCACTACGAGGTGTCAACCTAATTAATTTTACAGTATAAAGAATTAGTCGATTAGAGAGAGCACTAGGTAGTTGTTCAGTTATGACATGTTATTAATAAACTATTATGTAATGCGTATATTTTAGCGAAAGAAATCTAAAAATATATATAGTACAAGCGCATATAACTGACAATCAACTCTCTTGCATGGTAAAACATTGCAATGCGTTGATGGAAAGAACAACATTGTTAGGTGGTTGGAACTGACCAACGCATATTTGGCAATCGCCGCTCGCAAATGTCTTGAACATGTGACGGCCGACAGCGACCCACTTGTATAATTCTTCGATTTAAATTCCTTCCAATACTAATAAAATTGGACGTACAGGAATTCCTAATTAATCAGGCCCAAGAGCGGGGGAAGACACTCCAAGCAAACTTTAATTGCTCCCATTACAAAGTTTAACTGTCTCCCGACACTGGACTCGAGAGAGGTTTGTCTAATACGGGGTGAATGCAAAATCAATTTATCAACTTTTGAGTTTCCGGAGATATCGTTATACAACCAGTTGACTAAAACGCAAATATACAATGAAATATACAAACAGCCAATGACAAAATACTCTAGGAGAAAACTATATTTTTTTAAAGTGTGAATTTGTTAGCTAATTTTAATTTTAAATCATCTCACTTTTTAGGCCATGTTTTTAACTACTCAATCCAATAATGAATACCTTTCCCTCGGGGTCTAATAAAACAAACGTGTCGCGTTTTTTTTTTTTTTGTTAACTGAACACAAGAATTTGTTCGAAGTGGCAAATAAAAACCTAAACTTACGTAATTTAATAGATTTTTAATTCTGATATGATGACCCTCGAGGTCGGTTCCGCAGTTCATTCATATCCATCAACTGCCATTCTCTTTTTCTAAAAACATTCTAAATTAATGTTCCAGATTGAGGTATTCTTGTTAATATTCCTGATTTATACATTCTGATTACTAGTCGTTTCCAGCTAATAAAATTAACTATTTAAATGATGAGTGGAAATGTTGTCAACTTTTAGCAGGTGAAAAATTATATGGCTTGTGAAAAATTGGATGTCATTATTAGTTTAAATCTTATAAGTTTATATTATCTTATAGTTATTACAATTTAGTTTGGGTTCCTATTTCATTTTTATATTTGGTCAGTTGATTTCTAATAATTTGCAAAGATTTCTTGAAGTTTTGCCCGGTGTCTTGCGAATGTTATAGTTTTTTCTTAATTGTACATAATTATTGTTTAAGATTTTGTGGGCCAAAATTAAGTCCAGTAATTGATATTTTCTCTCCCTTAAGGCCCAGCATAGTTGTTGTGTTAATAGATTTTCTCGTGTGAATTTCTTTGGGTTGTGTAGAAGTGTATTTTTTGTGTATTTTGTGTATTTCAACACCAGTGGCATTTTTTAACATTTTCATCGGGAAGTGGTCTCGAACCTGGATGTGAGGCTAACTATAAAGCCTTTACTATTGATTCATTTGTTCCTTTTGATTATGGTTTTACCATTAATTTTTCGTTGAACTCCCAGCATCCGAAATTCAAAGTCCTCCTCTTCATCTGGTTCCCAGTTTTCTTTGTAAAGTTCTTTCTTCTTCTTTCTTTCTTTCTTTCCCAGTTAAAACATTTTTTATTAAGGCCTCTGCCAACCTTCGGTGATGTAAGTCGTCTTCAGGCAATCCTGCCATTCCCTAGATATAGTCCATACTTCTTCAATACTTGGAATTTAGGACTTGCTTGTACATAAAAATATTACTTTCTCTTTTAGTGGCTGGGAGTCCCATAGTTAAAACTCAGCCTCCTTCAAACCTTGAGTAATTAGTTATGGAGAACCAATTACATCTTTCGTAAGGTATGTTTCCTTTCTTATGTGAACCAGTAACCATATCTCCCATGCTATCCTCCTTATTCCTAATCCTGCACATTTCTTGTTGGGGTGTAAAACCCTTGTTGGAGTATCACTTGGAAGTTGAAACACTTTTTATATAGAACTTTTTAAAATTTTGCTTCCGTCTTTAAAGAACTTATTAGGAATTTCTTTTAGACAGGCAGTTTGAGGTGAATATACTTGTTAGGTATAGGTGAAATGAAATCTATTGGTCTACTTTATTACGTTTTGAATACCCACCTATTAAAATTATTTTATTTAACTCCTATATTGTCTACAACAGATTTATATCTTCATTATATTTGAATATTGTAAGTCCACCAAGATTTTAAGAAGGAAGTTGTTGTAAATTGACAAAATAACCGAAAAATGTAAATAAATATCAAAGTAACAGAAGGCAGATATTAGGCTGTGTTTTCTTAAGACAGCTGTTAACTCAAATCCTATACTCTTATATGAGCAATGTTATCGGTCTTGCTTGCTTGTGTGCGTGCTTGCACATTTATCTCAAAAACGGCTCTGAGGATTTCCTTGTAAGTCTGGAAATAAGTAATTTATGACTCAAAAACGTCTTTTATGCAGATTACTTGGCCAGAGAAAATCGAATAACGTAATAAATCAAATTTTAATGTTGTAAAATTTTATCATTGGCCTTATGGGTTGCCTTGATAGCAACGAAAATAAACAAGGAAAGTGAAAACAAATAAAGTAATCATAACAGCTGTTTGGAATCTACAGCCATCAAGGGAAAATACAGCAAGTGGGATGAAGAGTCCATGGAGCAATAAAAAAGGTTTCTATTTATCAATTTTATGACATTGAAATATTTTCTAGTAACTGGATGAACTGGTAAACATGAAATAACACCGAGCAAGGCTCGGTCCACCAGGCACTAAACATTATTTAGATATACCATATGTTTGGTAAAATATACTCCCATTTGAAATATAAGGAAACTTTAAAGTCCAGTGGGGCAAAGCACATTGAAAAGTTTGGGTGATGAAAATTATTCCATGACTTCAGCAGGAAATTCCCTTTAATTTGACACAGCAATAATCAAAATTGGTTAACAAAAAAGGAGTTCTGCTGTACACAATAAATTCCTAAGGGAATTAGTATAATAGATGGATTATACCCAAATAATTCCTGATTAATATTTCTGCAGAAAATTATATTTATTGTTTGTGTGTAAAATGAAGCAGTACCTACAAGTCAACAATTATAGTTATAATTTTATTTTGTTTCAATGAAACAGAAAATAGCTTTAAGTTATTGGCCGTTCATGCTTGTTTATTGTTAGTTCACTTGTAATTAAATTTATCTCCACTTAGATGAGAGTTTACTCTTTTTACCCAACCGTTGTAATTGCATTCTGCGCTATACCACTACTGATTCACATGGATATTATTTAGTTTGATCAAAACAAATTGCTTTGCTTTGATTTACGTTTTATCATTCTATGTTTTGAGGGTCAAGATTGACCTGTAGGCTCATTAAAATCAATGCATCGGTGCAAATTATTCTCGCATTCTCTAAAATGATTGTGGTATAGTAATTCTTTTGATAAGGATAAACAGTCTAGTTTATTATTAATTTATTATTAACACATGCTTAAACAAATTAACAATCCTGTCTAAGGAACATGCCAACCTTAGTCAGTAACAAGGCTACAAGATCGCGCCACAATCATCACGATCATCACACTCATCCTTCATTCATATTCAGGGTAACGTCCTCAATGAGGTACCTGTCTTATTAAAGTGATTAAGTGATTAAGTGATTAAGTGATTAAGTGATTAAGTCTTTCTATTAAGTCAACAAAAAATAATTTCTCAAAGTAACGAACTCCGTTATGATGACTGTCGAGGTGGATTCCGCAGTTCGTTCAACTCCAGCAACTGCTATTTTCTTTTCTTGAATGACTTTTTCAAAGCTTGTTATCAGCAGTGTTATCAGTCGGTAGCGGCAGTAGCCGACCGCTCCCTCAGCTGTGTGAACTTCCAGCTGTCACTATCGCGGCCAGATTACACTATCAGTGACCCACTTCAAAATCCCGGGACATCAAAATATACCAAGAGTCAGTTTTAACTTAAACTGACTTATATGTATCTGAATTCCCTATACTAACATAATGTTTGTTTTCCAAAAGAAATAAAGGGATTCACTTAATGAGATCATATTTTTTAACAATCCAGACCGAATATCATCCAACCCGAGAAATCCTAGAAGGGCTGCAAACCTGAGTACATTGTCATTATTATCTTATCGTGCAGCATCTTTTTGTGGCTGTATTTTTAACTATAAGTATTTTCAATAGCAAAAAACATTAAAAAAAATGCAATCAAAATAATTAAAAGAGGTAGGTAATGGGTTAATTAGGTTCATCATAAAATTCAATTTAAGGCCTTAACTTTAAACAAATATCTCACGAAGAGAACTGGAACTAATAAAATAAACATTTTCTACAATTGTTTATATTTTAATGCAAGAATAATTAATAACTAAAGTGAGACATTATTTTTTCGTTATTACTTAACCGTTATGAGTTAACGTAGTTAATTATCTTCATATAATAACCTAAAACCGTAATCCATAATAACGACGATTGCTTATTTAAACTATTGTGATGCAGTTTCGAACCCAAACAATCCAATCAGTTGGCGATCAGTAATTGATAAACAATCGTATAATTAGACCCGAATGCCATATCCGTCGGCGCCCACAACTGTATTTGCCCCCCTCGCTTTCGTTAATCTACATAGTATTTTCGCCTCTCGTTGAATAGTACTAGTACTGTACCTATAATCTAACCAAAGACTATATTTTTTAGTTCAATAGTGTTGGTTTGTTGGTAAAATAACTTTTTATTATAACTTTATTTACCTCATTTTACCAAGACCAAATTCCTCGTACTGAACCGGCTCGCTCCTTGCCTTTGCTTGATAACATCCACGCATAGATCACTAGTCTAAGTGAGCGGGGCAAAGGCAAGCTAAAAAAAGAGGCCGCCACACTCTTCTTAGAAAATCGTAACTAAACATTAACAGTATTTTGTTAGAAATGCTGGTGGGTAAATAAATTAAGAGGTACGTCTAAAGCTCCTTCACTTACTAGTTTCACGGATGTTTTGATTGATTGGCCTACTCTTTGAAATATGTTTAATCTCCAGTAATTATTCTGTGAGTTATTTGCGCCCTTGGTAAGCGTATACGATCAAAAATTACTTTTTATTTTATCATATTTTAAACCTAGGTCGAGGTCAAGCGTATTAAAAAGCAATAAGTACACAAAAACAATAAATAAACACTTCATATATTTCAACCGTTTGGCTTTAGAAACTCTTTTAAAAACTCGTGCAATTTTTATTCAGTTATTGGTTCCTTAAAAATAAGAAGGCCCTTTAGGATCAGCCCGCGGCGCCAGACGCACGGGGAATGTTGAACACAAACACTCGGAGCTGATCACGTGTGAGATCACTCGCTTTGTCGACGTCTTTGAGCCCTTCTCATGCTTAAACAAACGGGAAGTATTTTTTATTGAGGATATATTTCTGACAAATAAGAGTTATCCAAACAACTTTTTGTAATAATTTTATAAATTACAGTATACATTTTTACGACGTTAATACTATTTTAGTTTGTCTGGAATGTGATCGAATAATGTTTGTAATTACTTTTTTGATCGAAATCTTTAATATAAACTCTGAAAGTGTGTGGTGTAAATTTAATCTTTTAGAATTGTTTTTAAACCATGCCAATTTATACAATAGCATGTTTAAACATGCCATACTCGAATTTGATTTTTTTTCCAAAAATTTCTCTTGAATTTAATAAACTTACATGATGTTTAACAATATCTTTCAATTAAAAGGCTTAGAATAAAGTAAAGCTCACTAGGCCTAGTTAAGTTAACTCCTTTCCAATTTACTATATTTTTAATTTTTTTTTCTTAAATGTCAGAATTTTAGTATTGTGAACTCAGCTAATCGAAAACTTTCCAGTTTCATCGGGACCCTTGCATGCAGTAAAATGAAAGTAACATAAAAAGCAAGAAGTCACAACCTTTGGCAAGGCGGAAAATTGGTACTAATAAGAACAGGGCGAGGAATCTGTTAATTGACTGCGTAATCACTGATAAATGTGTCATTGATAGTGGAGCTATCAGGGTCGGCAATAAACTAGGTCAGTGACTGATAGCGCAGTTCCCTGGCGAGGCGCGACGACGCAGCCGCGGCCGAGCCTGGCACAATCCTTTACTGCAGAGCTACAGTAACTTTAGATATACGCGACCTTGTTTTGTATGCCCATTTAAAACTAACTGGTTTGATGGCAAATAAAATCAAACAAAAGCAAAACTACTCTCATTCACCATTATGACGGGAAAATCTTGTTTATTCACACTTTGTTAGTACATGATATTCACACCTTTATTTAATTATGATATGTTACGAAATTAGTTTATAGCAGTGATATAAATTTGTTAAACAAATACATATATAGTCAGTATATTTTTAGAAAATATGTTTGACAGTTTTTTTATTAAAAAATCACAATTTATTGAAACACAAAATAATAATTTTGAGCTTTGATATTATTACTTTTACAGCCCTTTTATTTACTTTAGTTTGCCAGAGAGAGTAAAGCTGATAACGTTGACCGTCTATTTCCTAAATTGTCAGTCGAATGCTGCAAATTACTGTGGTAGCAAACAATTACAATTGCAGTCACCTGGTTCCGGTGTTCTATGTTCGATTTGTGTTACAGAGAATGTGGTGCTGACTCGACAAAACGCCAGCAATCGAGCATTACAACAAGTAGTTCTATTTATCCTAATTAGTTTTGCGTTTCAGTCCCGATGATAAGTTACTTTCACAGAAATACACTCACTTAAATTTCCGAAAAATTTACTCGACATTGCGAAATGTATTACTTATATACTGTATATTTTTACTCTTAACTGGTAATACCTAAAGACTATCTAAACATTTTTCATTGGATTTCGGAAGTTTGGCTGGAAGTTCTTATACTGCAAATTTATTTTAAGGCACTTGCTAATTTTTAACGTAGCACATAACATGAAATGTCATTGTTCAACTTAAAAACTATCTGAAGTTTCAGGAAATTACAAAGGTTAAGGAACCACGTTTAGTAAAAGAAAATGAAATCAATGCAAGGCAGTTTGACACCATTAGGTTTTGACTCATTAATTTTTCATTTATTATCAAAAAAACAACCTATACTCATATCCTAAGAAAGCCAAGGTGTAGTTCACACTACAACATAGTAGGTGGCGGGATGGTCCAATTATTATAGCCAACACACAATGAACAGTGTAAACTATGAGCTGCGGTCGGCGTAGAAGTATATAACAATCAACCATTTACATTGTAAGAATCAAGGAGGCTAAATCTATTACTATTTAAATATCGAACTGAGGCTTTAATATAGCGTAGCTTCTAGAAGACAAAGAACGATATAAATTAACACGGCCGTTTTTGTTGGGTTTGATTTACACCCCATTATGTTAAATGAATGAGGCGTCTTAATTTGCAGCTAAACATTGTTGTTTCGCTATGTGAGATAACGCGTTTTCATTATATGTTTCACAAGAGAGAAATATTCCGTGGCGTTGCGTAATTCATGACCTGAAAATTATAGAAAACAATCTAAAGTTTTTTATTTGGTTTTCCTTGCATCATCCTGAATATTCTTATGCTCAGAAATCTACTGTTAAGCTTTGATTGATCTCCGCGTGTTTTTGTTTGGTTATATATTTGAGAAATATATAAATTGATGTAATGGACATTAATGTTACATAGAATATTAAAATCGCAAAACACTAAATAAATATTAGTTAATATCTATATATATAAAGGAGAAGGGGTTTTCTATCGGACAGCAAATCTCCAAAACTATAAGACCTAAAGAGTTGAAATTTGGCACATGTGCTCCCCTTGGATCTTAGATGCACACTAAGAAACGGTTTTACAAAATTCCCAAAGGGTTTCGCCCTATGGTACTTCAAAGTTTTAATGTTAAATTATAGGGAAGGATATAAGGTTGTCATGGCAACCTTAAAAAGTATGACAAATTAAATCCTAAAAAAAGACAGGGGAAGATTTTATGTTTTTCCACGAGTGAAACCGTGTTTATCAGCTAGTCTATTATAAATATTGACATGGGGTGTTTTACGGGAACATTGACAAAATTCGGTAAATAGTTCCGAGAGTCAAAACTGCGAAAAGAGTCAAGTAAACGTAGGCCCTAAACTCATTTTTTAATTTAATTTGTTTCCCCAGATGTAATTAATTTTAGATACATTACATAATTTAGGAGTTTGACAAAAGTAATACTCATATAAATGTACTAAAATTGATATGTCCTTGATCTCAATGGAATTATAGAACTTTTGTTTCATTTGCAAGCCAAACGGTATAACAGTTACAATATGAAGGGTATAAAAACCATATTTATTACCTCTTTTTTAAGAAAAATTCTAATTCTAAACAAATGTTCTCAGTCACTCTCAGTATTTTTGAACAATTTAAATATAATATTCTTTTCTATCTAGCTATGAAGGTTTCATCAAAATATCTTGTCTATGTTTCTATCCAGAGGTCAAAATGTTCCATATGTA
Organism: Flexamia atlantica; assembly: GCA_035578135.1. Lineage (NCBI taxonomy): Eukaryota > Metazoa > Arthropoda > Insecta > Hemiptera > Cicadellidae > Flexamia > Flexamia atlantica. The sequence continues at coordinate 3,946,233 of JAQJVK010000006.1, read as the reverse complement.
CACTGATAGCTGAAAAAACTCTTTCTCCTTTAATTGGAAACGAATCAGTTTAGGACCTATATTTACAGAACTATTTTCTACTTTTTACCCAAGGAACCATTTCCCAAGACTTGTCCGGGTTACCTTGAAACCCAGGGTGATTAAAATAGAAGTATTCAATTTTGTTGATTGTCGAATGTGCTTAACTACAACTTATATTTTTAGAAATCAAGTATTCTCGAGTTTTTATCATTTATCCTCTGCCTTTTTAGAACCATCTTTCGTAGTAATAAGCTGGAGAAAGAGCATTCCTGTGCTGTTTGCTATTGGAATAAGTGAAATTTAACGTTTCTGCACCTTCAATATCGGAGATAAACCAATATAAACAATAGTAGCTGCAGTAGAGCCTTGACACCTCAGCCTCAATTACCTCATTCCAGATGCACATATAGAACACAACGTGTGATGTATGAGAAAGAAACTTAAGAATAAGAATGTTTCCAAAAATGTAAATTGCATCTATCTTGTGGTCAAACCATAATTTTCATAGATGTTTTAAATTTGTATACTATTTTGATCACCAAGTATTATGTAATAAATGATTCGCGTTAAAAAATGTAAATACTCATGTGTATATTCTACGTGGATATTATTTACAATAACAATCAGCTTTTATTCATCAGTGGTCACGATTATGAGTTCGTCTTAAAGATATAGTGATCGTTTTTTATCAATAGGCAGCATGAGAAATCACTGGCAGTGGTTGTTTGAATAACGCACTATCGGTTGCAGTTTTAGTGTTATACGGCAACCATAATTAATAGTAATATTATTATTAAGAAGAAGAAGAAGAAGAAGAAGAAGATGATGATGATAAAGAAAAAGAAGACAGAAAAAATAATGATTTCAAAAAGAATATTTTTTTGGTTGCTGACGGCAGCATGTTAGCCAGTGAGAGAGGGCCTCAGGGTGACAGGAATGCGCTGATGACCCAAGCATCCCACAGTTGAACGTTGATAAGTTACTGCCAACGCTGACTGTAGGTTTTCATATTGTATACTCAAACGATGGTATAGACAAAATGACGCAAATAAGTGATAAGGCAATAGGGCATTGACCGACAAGCAATATGAAGATAGTCAACCGCATTTATCACGCTAGAAAAAATTATTCGACTTATCTGAATTGTTAATTTTTCAGTTATAATTTTTAACAATCAATATTATTTAGACTTATTTTTCTTTCGGCTTGAAATGATTCTGATTTTATGACTTGAATAATGTATTACTATGCATTTCAAATAAACCCCTCATTCACTGTCGTATCTCGTTTCGTACGATTTTTATTCGTTGTTTTCCACTGAAAAAGACATCTCTAAAAAGTATAATGTAAAATTTTGTGCGAAACGCCAATAAAAAATACAGTGGTGTTGAATCTGGATAAAGAGTAAATTATTGTAATATACACGTAATGGCATTATTTAAAACCAATAATTTGTGACAGTTTAGGATTTATAGGACATAATTCGATGGTAAAATCATATTTAACTTAACCCAACAACAAATAAATGGTGAACGAATGGTGTTTTGTTTTCTTTCGGTGGGCTCCGAAACGAAAAGTTATCATGGTTATCATGGCTTAGATCTTACCATGAGTTACCATACGGTATAATAGCTTTTCCTATAGGCGAAATTTTCCAAAACCCAGTATTTTAATAAAATTATAAACTCGACATGTTGTAAGGGTTCATCTTCAGTCAAAATAATAAACACTCTCATTAATTTTACGCGACCATTCATTACGTGAAGTTAGATAAGATTCTTATTGTACAGAAGAAGGCGTTAAGAATTATTGCTAATGAAGAGCCAAGAGCACACTGTAAGCCTACATTCAAGCAAGAGAAAATCCTTACAGTCGTAAACTTGTATATTTTGACTTGCCTGTTGCATGTTAAGAAGAATTTTGATAGTTATACTTTGAACAAGAATGTGCATGGGTATGCTACCAGAAGCTGTGATTTGATAAATAGGCCCTAATACTGAAAATAAAATAAGCTTTTTGAACCTTAATATAGGATCATCTTCAGTCATTGCGATAAGGTTGTTTTTTATTTTTAGGTGGAAACACATCACTATGTTTACTAAAACGCAATATTTCAATAAAGATTTGTATGGAGTCAACCGTAATCATATTGATAAGTTTACTATCATTAATTTTCAAGTGGTTTCTCATCACTTTAGATATTAAAACACCGTATTTTATTAATCTAATATATATCTATCCTTTTTCAAAGATGATTGTAAGTTATAGATGCTGCAGATATTTTAGTTAAATGACTTAATATGATCCTTGAAAAGGATATAAATGTGATTTTATGAAAATATTTAGTTTTAGTGATAAGTAGCTGCCCAAAACCAATAGACACATGACGTCACAAGGTGCAGACGCGTCATGGCGTGTGTCAGCTCTCGGGCGAGGTGTCGTGTTGTGACACCCGTGTAATTTCTAATGAAGGTCTAACTCGCTCATAATAACAGATGAAAGCAGAAACAGATTACGTCAATCAAAACCGGTCCTGTTCGGCGACGAATTGAGACCGAAGCTTGCATCACCGCCGCCCGGTGTCACTCTCCTGTGTTCATCAGAGGGTGACTGGCGTCTAGGAGTCATTTCACCGATCCAGCTAATTTATGTAAATAAAACAACTTTTAATCCGAAGTAGACGACAGTTGTGTAGGCAATAAGTTTTTATGCTCATAAACTAATGCTAAAGTGTTCAGTGACATTTTATTTCAACCGGTTTCTCAATGGTCAAAATATAGTTTTTTTATCAATAGAGAATATATTTTTAAGGTCAAAACAAGTTACAATATTTTTGTCGTAAAAAATACCGTTCGATTACGTTTTTATTTTACAATATGGATTTACTTTATCAAATTAGTTTTTGGAAACTAAAGCCTTTTGCAGAAACTCCTATTCTTCTTGCAAAAATTAAGGTTTCATCCTCAATACCTCAAAACATTTATCTGAAATGTTAGGCAAGACATAAATTGTTTATGTAGCAGGACAATTTAATGATTTTTTAAGGTAATGGTCATCAGCAATGATGGGCATTAATTTACATGATAAATTTGTATTTTAATTGTTGGAAATATATTATTGAACGTTTATTTTATTGCTTTATGGATCTCGGCACTTGATAAAAAGATGATTGTGCTTTCCAAACGTTCTAAAAGTGTTTAAGAAAAGACACTAAAATATCTAATGTAACTCTTTTGCATCGAACAGTTTTTATAAGCAAAATAATCCTTGTTCTACATAATATTGGGATTTCTTTAAAATACTGAAAAAACTATAACGCCCTCCGGTTTATCCGAACAACTCACTTCTATAATCCCTAGTACCTGGTGGACCGAGCATTGCTCGGTGTTACTTCATGTTTAGCAGTTCATCCAGTTACTATAAAATATTTCAATGTCATAAAATTGATAAATAGAAACCTTTTTTATTGCTCCATGGACTCTTCATCCCACTTGCTGTATTTTCCCTTAATGGCTGTAGATTCCAAACAGCTGTTATGATTACTTCATTTGTTTACACTTTCCTTGTTTATTTTCGTTGCTATCACGGCAACCCATAACGCCAATGTTAAAATTTTACAACTTTAAAATTCGATTTATTACGTTATTAGATTTTCTCTGGCCAAGTAATCTGCATAAAAGACGTTTTTGAGTCATAAATTACTTATTTACAGACTTTGAAGGAAATCCTCGGAGCCGTTTTTGAGATCGTTGTGCAAGCAAGCAAGCAAGCATACATACATTCAAGATAACACTACTCGTATAAGAGTATAGGATAACAGGCCTGAATTTTTATTGACAGTTCAGATAAGCTGATTTATTAATGTTCACTTTAAGAGAGTTTTTATCTATTTCATTACCTTCTACACAAATTTAACTTTACCCAACAACTATTTATTCCATATTAAGGGTGCTTGTCAAAGGCATAGACAATTTTTAGCAAAACCATAAGTGTAATTGTCAGCAAATGAAGGTAAGAAGACCTCGCTAATTAATATACAGTGTCTGAGATTTACGTTAGTTTATATTGAACAATCAGTCAAAACGTTCCACGTTTTCCATTATGTCAATATTTTTATAAATATTGTTTCATTTTCACGTCAAATTAGTCAAAAATCATTTGTTCAAAGATCAACGAAAATACTCCAAAAAACCCATAGTAATTCCATAGTTGATCCATTGTAGTTCTTAAACCTAGTAAAAAAAGAAGTTACAATGAGTATCTAGCAAATACCTAGGTTCGGTAGGGAGCCTCAATACCAAGTACCACATCGCATATGGAACATCGGCTGATTTTATGTTGCTGCCCGGGAAAGGTTCTGTTTGATATTATAAATTTTATAGTAAATTTTGATACTTACTGTGGTGTTTAACTTATTTAACTTCCTTTAAATGTGTATTGATGGTCCTTTAACTTCCTGCCTCGTTCATTGATGGTATCGAAATAAATTTTAAGTACATTTTAATGTATCATAGTCCATAATCCATTTTAATGTATCATTTTTTAGTATACGTGGTTTCAGATTATTTCACCGTTGCAATATCAATTTTGGGGCATAAGATAACTTCCTTCTACCTTTAAACTTTAAAATTGCATTAACCTTCAGAGGGATCATACATATTTTTCGATAAAAAGGTTAAGAGGGTGGAGTCTGTTGAATAACCGGTTGTAGAATGCAATAAAGAAATTTACAAATGATCAGTAGATTAGGTGACGCACGAATCAAACTTCGAGAATTACTTAAAACTGACAAAACAAACATTTAATCTCTTGAAGACGCTCCACATAATCATATCACACTCTAATTAATTAAATATATATATATATATATATATATATATATATGAAATAGGGTAGTTAACAGTTTTGATTAGCATACGCAATATATGCAGCGTATATCTAACAAAAATTATGTTTATTTTATTGGACTGTCTCTAAAATTGTGTTGTTGTTATAACAATTTCACGGTAAAAACCGAGTTGGTTCTTATAAAGAATTAGCCACTAACCTTCCATGAAAAAACCCGATATGGAGTATTACCTATACTAACTGTTTAATTGTATTATATTTTTTACAGTGGAAATTGAAAAATATATCGGGCATAACAAACTCGTACATTAAATAACTACAATAACATCGGCAACAGTGTACATTACATTTATATCAAAATTATTTTCACCCAAAATCAAAGTTTTTATTCAAATATCACAAATATTCGTTCTATTATTCTCTCTCGCAGATTAATTCCAAGCGAAATCAATTTCTCTCGCAATAAGCGGCATTCATCCTACTCAGTTACCAGTTTAGGTCATGAACTAACTGATGATTGCGGTGTCGTTTTACCCCCATTTACTGGTTTTCAAAGTTAAATAACCATCATATTGCGTATTCGACTACTACAGCTGCGTCGTAAACTATTCATTACGGTTATGCCATGGCTCAAATGAAGATTTCGACCAGTTTGTTGTTGTCTTAAAGTGAATAAAAAGAAACATCCTTTTTGGAATATCCTTATCGTGCTGAATACTTTATGCAGTTGCAGTTCTTTGTGGATTCTCAATGACGGTTATTAACATTCAAATCCAATAACATGGTTACAAACCCACTCCGGTCATCAGACATAAAGAGAACCGGGGACACATTACATAATGCGTCCCCGCAATGTAAATGTCCCGCATTACGGTATAAAAAACTTCTGCTTCAAAGTCATCTGCGCTGTTAGTGGATGGTACAACAATGATTCATATTATGCCAGTAAAACGTTGAGGGTTTACCAAATGTTTGTATTTAACATTTATTCGTATAGTAAATTTTTCATAAGAAATATAGTTATTTAAAATCCTATGATTAGTTTTAAAACATCCAGTGTTTCAAGTAGTATTCACTTCATACGCAAATTGTGGATTAGGCCTTTAAATGAATACAGTAGAGGCTCCTACTGTAGCATCAGACTTCCTACTCAATTGAAAAACTGTCTTCTTAGATAAACTTATTTTAATGACAAATTGAGCAGCAATCAATAACAACAAATCGATAGAGGTTTGGCGAGCCACCAGGACTTGATTGATACCTCATCTGAAACGTATACATTGGATGGGTAGGTACACTCGGGAACGGGCTTATTATATGTAACAGTACGGACTACCCGCTTACACACAGCTATCTGGTCAACATGGGGCGTATATCCAACTTGGTTGATCATTAACAGTTGACAAGAGGAGCTAGGTGGGCCGAGTGACGACAGCTGATATAATGTATCCATGCAGATGATCAGCTGACACAATGACGGTGGGTCGTTTCCCGCCACGCCGCGCCCGCGCCTCCTCTATTAACAGCTGGCCTAGTTATCAGCTTTCTCTGCCTACACGCAGACACAAACACCCAAATAACCGGCCGCAGCTGTACCTGCCGCGACGTATGCAGCTCGCGGGGACGCGACGCGGTACACCGATATACCGCCTTCTGTCTGCCGGTAATTGCGACTCCTTGCTCGCCTCGTTAATACACTTAATTGGTGTGGTTCGTTATAGCGTGCAAATTGCGTCTCACAGAGTCATGGGCGAAATAAATGTTACACAATAAATTTCAGGGCTAGGTATAATACACACCTACAAATCTAAGAGCTTTTAGTTTAACATTTAGATGTTGGTTCTGATTCTGACGTTGAAGTTGATTTTGGACAAAATATTTTAAATAAGTTACAGTAATACAGCATCGGTTGAGAGCATTGTCTCCCTTTAAAAGTGATAGCATGACGCTAAATACGAGATTTAGTTTAATTTTTAAATGTACAAGCGACAAAGTCTAAAAAGACAGTTTCTGCGTCCTTGATATTTATGTCTGGCATTATATTTAGGATGATTGATCAGTTAATTAATTAAAAAGATTGTGAAATCCCAGATTATACTCCCGATAGCTATAACCCTACTTGAGATAAGAAAAACCCATTATTTATCATGCAAATTTTCTCACTAATGTGAAAACAGTATTACAAATTAATTGTTCCACTACAACAGCTTGAAAGATTTTTTTAGAGCATATTTTCAAAATTGATCGGGCTTAAAATAGATTGCGGTCATACTCTTGAAGGAGACTCGAGTGAATGGCTTTTTACGGAATGAAATCGATGGCGGAGGAAGAGCGCCTGGCGTCGGCCCTTCGCCTCGTCAGCAGCAGGCTTTATCATACAATTAACTCATCGTGTCACTGCAGAAGGTAATCCAATATTTTAACTAACAATGTTTTAATGTAAAATTATAAAGTACTCGATGGACCGAGCCTTGCTTGGTGTTATTTTGTGTTTACCAGTTCATCCAATCACTATAAAACATTTCAGGGTCATAATATTTATTAATACACTTTTTACAATACTCCATGCACTCTTCATCTCACATGCTGAATTTCTCCTAGATAACTGGAGTTTCCAAACTAGCTGTTAATCATAATAGCCTTATGATTACTGATCACTTTATTTGTTTACGTTTTCGTTGTTTATTTTGTTGCTATTATGGCAACTCATAAGACCCAATGTTAAATTTTATCGACTTTAAAATTCGTTTTATTAAATCATTAGATTTCTCTCGTCAAGTGACCTGCATAGATCACGTTTTTAAGTCAGATATTAGTTATTTCCAAAATAAGGAGAAACCAGAGTATTCTTAAATTACTCATATAAGAGTATAGGATTGTGTGTACTTACATTATCAATATTATTTTTTTTTATCAGTTTGATTATTTTTAAAAGCATATCTTAAGATTTTATTATTTTAAATAAATCCGAAGCTTAAAATCTGTAGAAAGAACCCGCACCTAGAATGTAATGTACAGAGAAACTGGGTATTCGCGGTGAAGTCGTGCAGTGCTGACCACTGCGATGTTCATTCTTGTAATGTCCTCATGTGTATTAAATGTTACGAGTTTCCCGTGTTTTGGGTGTTTTACTTTGTAACTAATGTACGAATGTATTTCATGATGTTCTTCTTTTCAAGTCAGCACTTTTGCAAAAATGTATAAGAATTAGAGCCCATCTAATAATTTTCTTATATTTTACAATCTGTCACTATTGCCTGGTTAGGCTATAATTTACTTTATTGTAATTCACACATTTATAATTTTGCATGGAGATTACAAAAAACATGTTATAACTCGTTTATTACGTTTGATCGAAATGTTTTTATGCATTTGAAATTCACTGATAATTCAGGTCTGCTGCAAGGTGGGCAATATTTTGTTGCCATGGGAACTTATTGTTAAAACCTTGCGAAAAACAAATGGGTATGTTCGTCAAAAAAATTGCGGTTTGGATGCAGAAGTATCACTAAAAAAACACTAGCGATGACAAAAGACATTTTAACCAAATTAATCTTTTCACAATCTAATGAAAGACAAAATGCGTTTTTGGTCTTTCATTACATTAGATTTAATTATAATTAATTTCATTAGATTCATTCGAATTTAGTTAGATTGCACATAGCACTGATATGAAATAATATTTGGTATTTTTGGCACCTTAAGTGAAACAAGATCGTAATGTTGGAACTCGAACTGCCGAGATACATTTCAATTTTGAAATATTTCAAAATTATTGAAATATTTTGTTTCCAAACCTCTTACTCTGTAAACAGTAATAAATTTATGAAATAATTTATCCAGCTTAGTGGATTGACTTTAATTTAGATTAACTGGAGGGCAGGCGAAAGTAATAACTATATTCAATCTGAAAGCAAATTTAAAATTTAATTACTTTTAATCTATTTACGGTATATTTGGCGTGGATGGTAAGATTTAATTACTGAATATAATTGAGCTTAAACGAGTTTATTTTACAAGTTGATTGCTTACGGATACAAAATTAGTCGTTTACATTATTTAAAAAAAAATAAATAAAAAACTCTGAATGGCGATAAAAAGCTATCTCGTTATTGCCAGCTATTGATATTGCTGCCTATGGGTTAACAACTTACAAAAGGCCGTCTTGCCGTTTGAACTCTAGATCATATTTTCTAAACTACAAGACCCAAAAACCAGAAAGAAAAGGACGTCCTTTTTTGGTTGTCGGTTGTCAAAATAAAATGTTTTAGACATTCTCAGGCTCAGAACAACCCAGCTGGGAACAGGGGTCTCGACCTGTAACGCAGTGATCCAGTGATTGGCGGCGGAGGACTGGAGCCGCTCTCTCCGGGGACGAGGCTGAGGGACTAATCTAATCTGTCGCAGTCCCAAATGTGCCAGCTCTATCAACATATGCGTTCCCTCAACACTGTTTCTGCGGCATACTTCTCTCGGTTTAATTATGGATGGTTACTGTAATTGTTATAATTTAAATTAAGTTGTTTATTTTCCATAGAGAAAATTTATCGATTACTATTCTGACTGACCAAAAAAGTTTATATTTATCGGGTGTTAGGTATATTAATTAGAGGATTAGAGAATTTATATTTATGTTTTCTATAAGATCACCCAAAAGTTAGTACTTGATTGAAAACAAAATTATGTAACTTAAATCGTATTCCTAGCATTCTAATACTGAGTGTGGTAGAGATTAACGCACCCTACAATATCTTTAAACTTTTACCCATATTCCACTTTCTTTTTTTTCATTATATAATCTACCCAAATTAAAATTTCATTTCCACACCAGTTTAAGGAAAATGTTTGAGAAAACAAAAATATTATAATGAATAATGCATAAACTTATAAGTCCTGACTTATAAGTCAGGGAAATGTTAATTATTTGGGATCACCATTTCCCCTGTTAGAGATGCACTCAGTTCGCACCAGCTGACTGATGGCGAACCTCGGAACTGAGCGGCCCAGCTGGCTGCATGTTCCTGCTAATCAACGGCGAGAGTTTGCCTCTGTGGAATTAAAATTCCACATAAAAATTCTAATAAAAGTGGAGAAGCTTTTTCACGTAATTCAATGGACATAATTTTCAACCCTCCGAGTTTTAAAAACATTTAAATAAAATAAAAAATATCAAATGAAATCTCGCTTTACGAATTCTTAACAAATTAAAGACCATGGAAATAATTAACAACATCGTATGCAACTCGAACAAAAATATTGCATGAACATTTCACGTCGTTTTTTTTAACAAGACAGTAAAAGGAGATAAATTTCACTTTGTTTTATGAGCATCCGTGTCACCTGGAAGGAATTAACTCAAAGAGATTAAATTATTAACTTCATTTTAAACGATAAAGACGTACTTAGTGTCTCTTTCATTTTTTATCTTTTAAGAATTTTATAACTCACCTTCCCCAGTTACTTGAATAGTAAAGGTATATTACTATCTCATTTAGTTGGGGCATTGTATTAAGTAAAAGTACATGTAAATTCTTGTTATAGTATATAAATGTAAGCTAACATAAAATCAATTACCTCAAATCAGTCAATTAAATAAAAAAATAAAATAATCAAATGAAAAAATAAATTCAAACATATAATTATCTTATAATTTAAGTACAGTTGTCACAGCAAACCTGCGTACTCAGTGAAGCTGTAAGGGATTATTTTTACATGTGGGATTATTCTACATATAGGGAAATTGTTGTTTTGATAATTTTATGTAAATATTACTCTAACTAAATAAGGTGATTTTTTTCATTTAAGAGGTTATTTCTAAGTAATGATTCATAGTGTAATAATTTTTTAATAAATGTATTACCATTATAAGGTATAAATGTCAGCGTATATATTAGCAATCTACTTAAGTCCAAGGAATAAAAACAAACCAAAACATCACCTGAACAAATTACATTCAATCATATGTTTGTATTGTATTTTAAAAATATCACACGTTAAAGACCTCCAACTTCACCATTTCTCTTTTTTTTAAATCTCTTTAAAATGAGGGGTCACTCAAAAGGGGTTTACACTTGAAGTTTTTGACTTTTGTCCCCAAAATCTCTCATTTTTAGGGGACATTCAAAACTTCCGATAACGTCAAAAGATACTTTTGGTTAAGTTAGGATCATTCCACAAAGGTGGTTTGTTTGTTGTAACAAACGAAAAATATAAAGAGGGTGTTCAGTTTTTTTCTACACTGTATATAATATTTTAAAACTAACAATCGGTGTTTTTGGGATCTAGGGACATAAAAATGAAAAGCTACCATTCCACGCTTAAGTGTTACCAGTCCGCTTTTAAAATTATAAGTAGTGCTAAAAGACGTAAATTACAAATGGACTATAACTTAACAATAATTTTTCAATAGCTCTCCAAATAAAGATCACTATAATAAATGTTAAATGGTAATGGAATTTAGATTTATTCTTATTGAATAAGTAGTTACATTTATTGGAATATACAGATACGTAATGCTAGACAATCCTAATATATCATCCAATGTCTATGACGTAACCTTAGAGTAAATTAAATATATTATACTATCACAAAGAAATCGCTGCATCAAATGACTTCGTTTTGGAAAAGAATACCCTTTTTTGAATTTTCTGCACCCATAGATACATCCACAACCTACGCTGTATGGTGTGTGTAAACAAAAAAAAACATATTCTAATACCATAAGGTGTAGCTTATAATACTTCTAGTGATTTTTTATAATTTTAAATTCTTAATATCACTCTTATCTTCATCCCTTTTTAAATCCCGACCTTATCTATACAGGGGTATAAAGTGAATTTGCAACAACAATATACTGTATTTTATTCTCAAATAGTATACGATTAAGATGATAAATATAACGGATTGACAAGTTTTTCCTTCTAAAAATATACAAGATAGAATTCAATAACAATCAATATATTGAATACCTCATACTACGTAAGCACTGATACATGTTTGTAAAGAATATATAAATAAAATTGCCCAAAAAATAAAGATTAAAATATCAAACTGAAATCGATTTTTGCCGTATTATTTTCACATTAGCTTGAAAAAACGTAGTTGTCATCAGGTTGGAAGTATTCGACAAACTGGACGAAGTTAGTCCAGTTAATTGCAATAGCTAACAACTCCACTGGAAGTATTATAATACTTTAAAAATATTACAATACTTAAAATATTGTTAAATGTCCTATGATAATTAATGTTTTTCTCGATTATAAATAAATAAGTTTTTTAGCAAGTAAGTTGTGCAATGAAAAATTTAAAATAAATAGGCAGTTAGTGTTATTTAGAAATGCATTTCTAAATTATGTTCCTCTATGAAGAATGGTGCCAAAGAAAGTAAAAAAGTTTAAAATTAGCTGTAATTATCAAAATATAGCAAGGAGAGTTTACAACTGATCATGGTATGGTAGCAAAACTACCATGTTGACCAGGAAAAAGCGGGTTCAGGAAACCCCTCATTAAAAACATTTTCATGGTTGAACTTATTTTTTGAAAATGGCTTTTTTCCGTTGAATTGACGTAGCTGCAAAGTCTCAAAACAAAATTTTGTGTTAACCTCGTCAACCCTGTTACGTTTTTCAATGTTACTTGAAATTCCAATGTATCAATGACACGATACATTATTTGTCAATCTATTATCTTTATTTTTATTTGTTTTAATGTGTTTGGATTCATCTCAGTAAGAAGCGTTGAATTTAAAACCATATTTATGTGCTAAAAGTCAATAGTTCTACCCATATATTGGGCCCCATGCTGATATTTGGGGATTTGATCAAACATCGATGATGATAAAAAGTAGGTATTCTATTATCTTTATAAGTTCTATTAGCTTTATAAGTTATAAATTCTATTATCTTCTTCTTTTATAGCAGTGAAAACGTTTATTTCCCCATACTATATAGGTGTGAAACAATATGATCACAATGTTTTTATTCGTAAAGCGAATTATATTAACTTGTTGTGTAATATTGGTACAGCTGAAATGATGAACGCAATTTTACAGTTTAGTTTGTTGCTACGTTTTCCAACAAAAGCTTAATTAGGTTTAAGATTATTATAAAAAGGGTTGTTACCGAAAACCTGAAGGAAATCTGCAGCGGACCTTGGAGGCTTAACTGTGGTGTTCAGGAGAGGTGTTTAAATGATTTTGATAGTTTTTTTTCTGTAGATTTCTCAATCTTCTACACAGGAGTTATATCTATTGGCCTGTATTATAAAATACCCCCGTTGTAGCAGACCTGCATCTCAGCGAATTTCAAATGCAAAACAACATATTTCGATCTAATATAGCGAGATTTGACATGTTTTGGTAAGCTCCATAAGAATAAACTGGGTGGTTTTAATTCAATATTCAGTAGAACTGAACTAGAAGAAGCTATTTACCAAGCTTTACCAAGATAAGTTGAGAAATAACCGAGATGTAGAATTTTACTTATTTCCCATAAGGTTAACATTGGGTCGACGTACTGTGTTTACCACTTTCAATATCTCGGTAACCAATGGACAAAGAGCAGTGATTCAAAATACTAAGTTTTTGTTTAGCTAAATTCAGGGTTCCTATGTAAAAAACTCAAAAAACCCATTTTTGGGGGTTTATTTCCCTTTATCCCCCCTTCCTGTGGTGGTCCAATCGGGCTGGTTTACGAACTCGTCCACTTTACATGTCTGCACCAAATTTCATTAATATATATATTAATATTTTCATAATGAAGGGCTACTTTTATTATTAAAAATATAAAGATAAACTGAGTACCTTAAAAAAAATATTTTAAAAAGGGTACTCAGTTTATCTTTATATTTTTAATATATATATATATATATATATATATATATATATATATATATATAAATTCGAACGAATGGTGTTTGCTGCGTCAGGTGGCCCCAAAACGAAAAGTTATCATGGTCTCGGGCTTAGGTCATACCATGAGACCTACGGTAATAGCTTCTTCCCTATAGGGGAAATTCGCTAAAATCGTATGATTTAATTTTATTTTTACTACTGTTAACATTATGTTCAATTTTAAAGTTACAAATTTAAACATTATACAATGAAAAGTATATTCAATCTATTTTCAATATTATTTACTACTAGGATTTAAAGGTGGGAAAGCACTTACGAAAGAAAAAGGAAAAACAGTACATATACTTTTAGTTTTAATGTAATATGTATGTTTAGGGTAACTGTGTAGGCATTGTGTGTCTGCTTCGATTAAAATGAATATCATTATACTAAATAAACATAAATTGTATTCAACAATACTCACACTTACAACTTAGTGTTTTACATATTGATGATCATGTCAACTAGGTGCCTTACAGAACCTGACAGAACTGTTTTAAAAATTAAGCGAAGATTCATTTACAGATTAAAAAAATAAATGAAATATGTATATAGGCAGCAACAGTTATATTCGGAATGAATAATTCATGTGGGAAAAGGTATACCACAGCTGGTGGATGTTTGACGAACTTCTTTTAATCAACAGACGTCTCGGTCTTCGTAACATAACCTTCGTTACTGGACATGTTAGGCGTAACACAATGGAGAACTGATATATTATCACACGACAAAGACCTTGAGGTAAATTAGAGGTTTGTTTTTAACTAACTGTAAACTGATTAAAATAATGAAGTACCTCTTTTGTATTTTCCCTGTGAGATAGTGAAAACTTTGTTTCAAAACATGTGCAACTGATTTCATGGACTGAAAATACAAGCTTACATGTTATCATATTATTTGACTGCTAACTAGAAGGGACAAACAATTTAGCGGTGAATTATTAAAAAAACAAGAGCAAAGAAGGTTTTTATGATCTGAAATATAGTGGCGGAGCTAAAATATATACCTAGATATATAGATATAGATAGATATAATGTATAATGTTTAAATTTGTAACTTTAAAATTGAACATAATGTTAACAGTAGTAAAAATAAAATTAAATCATACGATTTTAGCGAATTTCCCCTATAGGGAAGAAGCTATTACCGTAGGTCTCATGGTAAGATAGATACCTAGATATATAGATACAGATATGCCTAGAATATGCAATCCTTTCTGAGGGAATCGTCTATAATTGACGCGTCAACAACAGCTCGATTTAAAATACAAGGAATTAATTCCAACTTGTAAGCTGACCATAATAAAAAATAAAAAATAAACACCTGGAAATGATGTTCATATAAGAAAGAATGAAATGGGAGCATTTTAATTTACTAATGAAATAATAAATAAAAGTTACTATACAGTATAACTTATACTGTAACTAACTTCTAGCAAGAAATGGTGATAAAGTAGTTGATAGTGGGTGCTTTCTACCTGCAATATCTCGGATAACGCGAGGGGGTGCACACGAACACTCTGTAAGCTCTTTAGGATAAATTACCTAGTTGTTCTGTAGTTATACATTTTTATTTTAGAAACTAAAAGTAAATTTAAAAAATACTACAATTATGTTTTTATTTCCTATAACTTTAAACCCTTTAACACTATTATTGTATTTGGATCATAATTGACGATTAATCACAGAGAAGTATCATTTGATTTGAAGCAAACGAGTGGTACATTTTCAGTCGCCAGAGTATGTCTACTGCATCTAAATCAGTGCAATTGTATATCATCTAAGAGAACCCATTATTGTTTATGAATACATACATTTAGTTAAAGATAACTTCACTATGATTTGATTATCCCTAGAGGCCCGTTTACACTACGCTGGTCACTAGCACTTGAAATCAGCTGTTTTAACAGTGGCTGCAGTAGTGCTAGCAAAAACGCCATGTATTAGCGTCGACGACAGCAGCGAATTGTGTGTTCACATGAAGCTGACAGTAACGGCTTCCTCTCGGCAGCTGATCGTCAAGGCTGGCAACCACCCCACTGTAAACGGGCTCTTAATAATACATACACATGTTGTCCATTAAAAACGTTTCAGGATTTCGGGAGGTGATTCCTTACATCTAAACTAAGAAAAAGGTTTGTGTGAAGGTATGTCCCACAATGCATATTTATCCAGATGTCCACCATTTTGTATTTTTCACATAATATTTTATACCTCCGAAGTTTTTTTTTACGGATGTTTTCGAAACTCGGTATGTACCTGTAAAAGGTCAAGGTCAGTTTATGAAAAATAAGCAACATAATTAAAGTGTAAATTTCAAAGTGGCGGCCGTTTGAAATCATTAAATTAAAAACTGGAAAAACAGTAAGTTTTACAAAAAATATATATAAAGAATATCAATGTCTAGTAAATTTTATTTTCAATCTAATTCATTTAGGTTAAATGTAAGGATTACCTCTCGAAATCCTGGAACGTTTTTATGGACAACTGTATATAGCTAAAGTTACACTGGCAGAAGGTGAGATCAATAATCCTCTGATTTACTTAAAAACGTATTTATTTAAATGAAACTGAGTTAGAAGAATTTTAATATTTAAATTTAACATACACTAAAGAGACATTCATTATGTACAGTTAATAAAATGTTCTATTCAGAAAAAAGCTTAAATTTCCAATGGGGTTTTAAAACATCACTTTGCTCAATTCTAAATACAGATGTGTAGAGTAAATTGTATGTGAACTTTTTTCAAAGGGTTATTGAGTCATCTTGCCCAATTCTGTATAAAGTTCTGTAGCGTCGTTTTGTGTGTGAACTTTTTATTCCAATGACGTATTATTCCTAACCCCTTTAAGTTTGTTAGTTCTCCTTAGGATTTTACATTGGAGTAAAAATACCATGGAGCAGCAAATTGTAAAGCAGACCCTCTACAATAGCATATAAGTAAACGAAAACTTGAAAGCTGCTGAGTAAATAAAATCCACTAGTAAATAAAATTGTGGATTCATGGATTGGTTTAAGGTAGCCAGATTGTAAACAATTTCAGGAAAATAAATGTATGAGTGCCAGACCTAAGGGAAGAATCCTAGCCGCCCTTAAAGTTTGGTATTTCTCCATAAGATTTTACATTGGGACAGATATTTCAAGGAATATATAATAACATAGACATTATTATAATAGACATTGTTTTATCAGCAGAATCCTCAAAAAGAATAAGTAAGCGAAACTTAAAAGCTGCTGAGCATTGCGTGTCCTCTAGTATAAAAAATCGTGGGTAGATGGGTTAGTTTAAGGTAACCAGATTCTAAAATAATATCATAGGTATTTTCAAAGCTTAAAAAAGGCAACAGCTTTAAAATACAAATGTAAGTAATTTTCTAATTTTTTTAACATTAAGATATAAATTAATGTACTAAATTAGCTTTCACGGAGATTACCATAAGTTAAACCAGAAGGTAAACCAGACGTTTAGTAAATAACTGCTTACTATTTTCCCTCATTACAACTGCAGAGGAAGTTAATTATAAAAATAGTCCCTATATATGTTACAAATGTAATGAGTAGCACTGTTTAAACCTATATCTTGCGTGCAAAATGTGATTCTAATTGGTGCGCAAAGGTAATTGTTCTGGTAAATCTTAAGTCTACTTTTTGGAATCAAAACATACAAAATAAATACAGAATCGATTTGATAAAAACATAGATACATTACCTAGATAACTTAGTGGCCTAATGGCTTCTTAGGAGTATTTTATTGATGTTGAGGTTATACAATATTATGTTTAAAAAAATTCATTATCTTTTGTAAGTAAATGAGCAACACTCGCTACCACATCTTATGGGCGTTTTCGAAGGAGGTTGACCAAACTTTGGCAATTTTTCTATCTAACGTTGACCTTAGTCAAATTTCATTAATAATTCATAGTCCAATTAAAACTCAATCCTTCACAGAACGTAAGAAATAAACTAACCTACATTTTACAGTTATAACTCCGTGGCCACGAGCGAAACCACAACGTTCAACTAGTTTTTATAACAAGCGCGACTCGTGTTTCGAAATTTCAACATCATGTAAAGCTGACTGTCAAAAGCTTAATGTGTTGCGTTACGTTTCATATATTCTTTAAAAAAATGGAGGAAATTATGCCTCTATTTTGGTAGCATTTATATTTTAAGTGTTGGCTTCATTTTAATTTTGTTTACTGATGATTTAACCAATGGAGAGTTTTGATGCCAAGTTACGTAAAATTCTAACTACTTGAAGTTTCTATTGCTCCATTTCATTGAGGTCTTGGGAAATATTAAACTTTATTAACTTTGTCATTCTTACAATGAAATTATAATAGTTGTGAAATTTAAAGTAGTTAAACTATTATTTTTTTATGTATTTTGCAACATTAAGTTTTTTATGTAACGACAAAGATGTTATCAGAAGAATATAGATCCACATAATATCTTCAACTATGAAGAGAATTTCTGCACGGCTTAGAACATGTTTTCCAAAACTATAAATATTCATTCATAAGCAATAGTTTGCAATAATCATAAAAATGTTTTACCGATAATCTTTTACTACTATACTGCTATATGTAACATCACTGTACTTTCCCTCAGGTACGGTGCGTACTATCATCATCATCATCTCAGGTACGGTACGTACGTATCATCATCATCATCATCATATGTTTAATTTCGTAACGTAATTCTTTGCGGCAAAATTGTGGGAACCTGGCAAGTCGTAGAAAAGTGGGAGAGGACTTAAATTAAAGGTCTATTCCATGATGATGGTAAAAATATTAAAATTGCTTGAAATTCACAAGAAAACGAGAAATTACGGTACTTTAAAAATTTGCCATTGAAAACGCATTGGGATCTAAAAACGTCTGTTTTTTCTACATAAAATATGTGATGCTCATACTTGATTAAAAACCATGTGTTCATGTGTTAGAAATGAACATATGATAGATCTAAAAGCCAGTTTGCTATGAATGTATTTTGTACCACAATAAATAAGAATTGATTAAATTTTCTCTTAACAGGGGTTTTTAGCCCTTCAAGCCACTAGTTAATATTAAGAGCAAGATTGTTCTACTTTACGCAATTACAAACTTAATAATATTCCGTAAAATAACATTTAATTTGTTTAAGGATACCTTCAGCATTAATGTTATCTCTACCATTTGCTTGGATATATATTTACATCATGTATTTGTGTCAGACTTAAAAAGAGTTATCTATTATAAGTTTTATCTATTATAGGCCAAATTCTGTATTTGTTTACCCTTTATGATAAACTATCAATAACCTCTCCAGTAAATAGAAGCTTACTTACCACATAGAGACGATTTATTAGCTTTTTTACATTAGTACATCACCGGACCACACATAAATACAAAAGAGCAATCAAACTTTCTAAACCAACCACACGTAACACAACACCGATACGAAGTTATAGGAACGACACACAGAGCACCATCAGTACAGCGGGCCACACACGTGTGCTGGAGGGGCAGGTCGCGCCGGGTACGTGCTGGTCGGGCGGCGCGTCGCGTCACACTGCTGCCTCCGCCGCCGCCGCACACCGCGCCGCCCCCGGGCATGCGTGGTCAAGGTGAGCCGCACGCCGCCTCGCGGAAGGAAGTTCGACATGTCATTAGGTTATAATGGTCGGGGCTTTGACCCGCTCCCTACCGCAACAGATGGTCGCTCGCTCATCTTCCTCCCCCGTCCGCACCCGGAGGCTGCCGAGCGTTTCGCCTGTTGCGCGAGTGAAATGTTGTGTCACTCGTTAACTGAAATGTCACGGCATTCTCTCGGCACGCGAGACTTGGGGCCCGCGAGGCTTGCGCGTTTATTTACATGTCCACGTAATTTTGATTGCGGAACACGGAATTTTAATTTGTTTACGGGTCGCTGAATGCTCACGACAGGTAATCATGCGTTTGTTTACAAGCAGCAAATACGTGTTCAAGCCACCATTTTTAAAGAGCGACACTGTGCAAAGCGATGAATGAAACTGATCTCCTCTATTGTAGCTGCAGATTGCAGCTATTTGCACAAAATTGGTGTTTTTTAATAGCGGAATAACCATAATAATCAATTAGTGTGCCTGCGACAAACACCACATGATCTACATGATGAACAGTCTACATGATCATTATTTTTGCTGTCATGCTGTGAAGGGGTTTAAGTGTTGGGATTTTGTTGGAAACCTCGTATGGGACCAGTTTAAAGAGACAGACTTTTAATTATACTAGAATATTTAAGTAGACTCTTTATTTTCATAAATATAAAAGTCAGACGAATTAAAAATATTAAGCTTTCTGCATACTCTTAGACTCAGTGATTGTAATCAGTCAACTCCTGTGATATACAAATTCATTTAATTCCAGTGGTGACACAACACGTCTGCTTCGAGGGTTAGCCTGTTTGCCAGCGCTGACGATAAACTGATTAGCAGTGGCTGACACCAGCGCTGGTAGGGACACCATGTATCAGCCTCTTTGTCAGGACGAATGTTGTATATAAACCAACCAAAAGGTCGCGGCTTCCTAATATTAGCCCAGCCTAAACGTGCTCTTCTGGATTGTTTCATTGGTTGAAATGTAGTGTGGTAATAAAATGAAATGGAGGAAAACATACAAGTAATTTCCCAAATAATTACTATGTATTATTTGCAGTGAAGATGAAGAGAATGGTTCACCAAACCAAAATGTTTTCTTAAATGACAAAGAGGCTCAAGATTTCTTAACGTTTTTCATCATGAGCATGTACAATGTTTTTGACAAAGCAAAACATTCCATCAATTGTATTTTTTCCGTTGGAAAAGAATCCAGGATACTTAAAATTCAATCGTTTTAATGAAAAAGCTAAGCAATCTTACAGCTACAGTATTAATCTAGCATGTTATATCTTGAATTAATTTTATCTCTTATTGCATTAAATTAATATAGTGTATCATTAATGCTTCGTACTAACTTCGGACGTAAATTCTGGGATCAGTAGGCGATTATAACACACATCAACGATATACATCCAGTTATAGTTAACGTAATGTAGTGTAAAGCCGTATAGTGGTTTCACAGCGATATAATATTCATGCTAATATTGTCTGAGGGCACCCAAGTGCTCGTTATTGGCAGAAATCGTTGATATAATTGTAGCCGTGTACTTCTGTTTAACGGTATCCTTGTCGTTACATAACGGTATTGGTTTTGCGGTTACTTAGCGTGGTAGGGCAACCATATATCGGACTGTTATGTTATTATTTTCATTGGATTCTTCCAGTATTTTTTAATGCTGCAGTTATTTAGTGGTGATTCAGTATTCATTGTCTGAAGCAGTTATGTGACTGTCACAAGCGACATGTTGCTTGTGATTGCAGTTGTATTTCAGAGTAGCTTTGCAGTAAGGTGGTATTGTGGTGTTCGATTTTAAATGCCTTATGTGCACTTGTTAAGAGTTACATCTAGGTTGTAACTGCAGTCATCTTGTGTTTCAGTGTAGCTGTGCAGTGGTTTGGTGGTGATTTAGTGTTCATTGTCTGAGGGCAGCCACGTGCCTGCCAGGGGAAGGCGTTCCTTGGTCATTATTTGTCTATGGAAGGTCTTCGACCTCTGTCATCAAGGTTGGCGATGGCGAGGGTTTGCCCGCCTCCGCCAACAATGACTTGAGTAATCACTGGTAAATTACTTTTACCCGTTGCTGTCCTCTTGGGAAAACATCATTTGCATTTGAGGATTAAATCATTTAGTGGAGTATTTTATTTACAAATATTTAACTAGGTTTTTAAAATAAAAAATCTATTTTTCATCACTCTGTACCGAAAGAATCTATTTTCGATGACAGCTGATATCAACGAAAATGATTGTTTCCCTAGCTCTAATTTAGAGCAAGGGAAAACGATCAGCTGATTTTCCATTGCTAAAATTTAACTTTCCCTTGCTCTCTGTTGTTTTTCAGTTTGTCCCCAACGCGCGCTAACGCTTCTATACCATTTTATTTTTTCAGTTTGAATAAGCTCTTTTTACTCTTTAACATAGGCACAAGCTATGTAAACAGACATTTCTGTAAACAGAAATAGGCATAAGCTAGTTTTGCTGTGTTGTTAGCATATTGCGTGTTTAAAAATTCCCCAGATATGTCTAACATTCTTTATAAAATAAATTTTAATTGAGATGTATAACAGACTTTATCTACGACCATTGCAATAATCACCAATAACGATATTACAACTAATGCCATAATGAGGTCCATTATTAAGCCAAATAAAAACCAGTGGCATAATGTTAACATTATGCAACTGGTGTCACTTTATGATACAGGTTCTAGACCAATGGGAGCACGGCACTTGACGAAAGTAGTGTCATAAAGACAATTACGCAATTCGCACATCAGCTGATTGTTGAATTACGATTCTTGTTTGAGTTGACTTATCCCATCAGCTGATTGTTCCACAACAATTCATGGTTAATTCTGCTTATGTGCCTAACCTCAAATTTGAGTTGACCTATTCCATCATTAGTAAAAGTCATGAGTTTTGTTTAACTTCGGGGAAAATGCTGTTGTATATTGTTGGTCGTAGATAAAGTAGTGCATGCAACGATTGATACATAAAATTTAAAATGACCGAAAATTATTTTCCGGTACTTGCTCCAATTATAGTTCGGCTCCACCTCACACATGAAACTTGAGCTTGCACCGGGAAATACCACTTTCGGTCCTAGTAATGAAATATACTATTTATCAATACCGATTTTGGGTTTACGAAAAATTAAAAAGGCACGAAGCTCTGTAGGCTGTAGATGAAAATTTTCACGGAATAATATTACACTTCCTTTGAGTTGGTTGATACAGTTTTGTAATTAACCGTTGTTGCTAACACTATGAAAAGAAAGAATTCTTTTATTTCAAAACTATTTACTGTTAAAGTAAATACAAGTATTTGGATCGACATGCACGGAACAAAAAGTCAAATATTCAGCTGATCGTTTTCCCTTGCTCTAAATTAGAGCTTGGGAAACGATCATTTTCGTTAATATCAGATGTCAACGAAAATAGCTTCTTTCGGTATTATTGGAGAATTCCGTTAGTAAATTGAACCATCTAGTAGTATATTTTGCAGAAGCTATTTAAACACTCTCACGTAATGGTACTTATTGAATAAAAACATTTATATGTAGACAGATGGTATTGTCCTGACGGTATGCACCAGAAAGTTGAGAGGATAATGATGTGCCAGTCAGTCATGTGTCAGACTAGGCAGTCATAATTTACTATATATTATAATAGGTTACGACATGTATAAATTGCAATCATGGAGACTGTTGTCGTGAAATTGGTTTAGTGGCTTTAACTAAAGTTTTTATTCTTTGGAGGATAAACATTTATGGTTTGTTAGAGTTCTGCAGTTAGGATGAAGAGAATGGTTCACAAAATCAAACGTTTTACTTAAATCACAAAGAGGCACAAGATTGCTTGATGTTTTTCATCATGTGCATGTACAATGTTTTTGACAAAGCAGAACTTTCCATTTATTGTATTTTTCCGTTGGGAAATCATTCAGGATGCTTAAAATTCAGTCGTTTCTATGAAAAAGCTAAGCAATCTAGCAGCTACAGTATTTTCCGAAACCTTTGAAAAGGTGGAGAGAGGTGAAATTGACCAGTATTTATAGCTAACAACTTTGGACCATATTTTGTAATATATCTTAACTAATAGTTAACCATAGTTATTTTGAGAGAAGTGGGGAAAGTTCCGTGTCTTTTTGGATGAACTAGTAAACTAAAAGAAAAACAAGAATATCATTAGAGCCTTTCAATAGTTTATACACTATCATATTATCATTATATATCAGCATATTATATTATAATCACAGTGCATAATATGGTGATGTGTGGATATTTCACATCCATACTAAGATTTTAAATACCCTGCTTATCTGCCTGAAAATTAAAATGACTTTTAGTGTTCAGGACTATCTCAACTAGTTCTGATATTTTTCCGGTACAAATGTCAGTTATATAAGTATAAATACATTACTTCTCAGAATTATGTTGTTTTGGTGCTTGATGTAGAGGGGCTTTAAGGCAGTAAAGAATATTTGAATTTTGACTATGTTCGTTTAGCCAAGTAATGAAACTTTTTAATGTGATTAGACATTTAAGGGTTATCTGAGAAAAAGTAAACATGCTTCACGTTGATTCTAATATGTGTTTATAGGCTAATTAAATTTAAAAACGGCTAATTTATTTAATTCCAGATATTTACTATTTAAAGTACTTGACCATTTTACAATTAGCAAGGAAATTCTGAGAATCCCTTAGTTTTTAAGAGGCAAGTTATTATCTCTTTAATCAGAGCTGGGGAGGAAACAAAGCACCTTATTTAGGTTAATCACTCCAGCACCCTACTCAGCTGGTCGAGTTCTAATAGTTCTTGCTTCACAATTCTTTACCTCGACACGTCAGTATTATGTGTTTGACTTTTTAATTTCCTCCATTTGTATATACACGTAGGTTAAAAAAGTGAAAACTTGGCTTAGCATTCTAGTCCGCACTGAATGTACAATCATTACCTTTATCTATTGCTAGAAAAAATCAACTAACGAAATTTAATGTTGCTTTATATGCAACTAGTACGATAGGTATTAGCATTGATTATAAAGAAAAAATCATTGACTTAGGTGTAAAGTCAATGGCATTAGTTTTTAACGTGAGCAGTACTTTATTTATGATACCTATAAACGAAGTAAAAACCAAATGTTTTTATAAAATTGATATATTATACAATAATAAACCTTGAAAGCTATAACAGTTTCCATTTAAGTATATTTTTCTTTGTTTGAAGCAAACAATTATCTCATTATTATATTTTTCATGATTATTTTAGCTACAATTATTTTTTTCCAATTCTAATGCCAGTCCTATTTTTTGTTCAACTTTTTGTACTTTAATATTAATTTAACTTTTTAATAGTATAATATGAACCCGGGGTTACACTTTTTCGAACGATTGATAATGTATCATGATTTCAGAATCTCCGAGATACCTTCAACTTATGTACAGAGATCTGGCGGTTCAGATAAACAGTAATGTACTTAAGCTGCAACATTAAACTTATCAGTAACTTGAGGGCCTTATATACATAAGATCAGACGTCAATACCTGGCCCTGTTTATACAATTCCTTCATATCACTTTAATAATTCTTGAATATAGTTAAGCTCAACACTAAATATTTAGGATTATATTCTTCAGTATTCAAAGTTTTTAATTAGACTTAAAAACCCTATTACCATCAATTTTTCTATTTTTGTCAAAAATACTAAAAGCAAAATATCAATTTAAAATGTAGTTCTTAATGTCCAAATAAATATAACCATTCCAAGTATTGTAAAAATATTGTTGCTGTTGAATCAAATATATTATACATACATTGGTACCCTTTAGAGATTTTCGACGAATTTTTAAAAAGTTGGGCTTGTTTTTCACGCACACAGAAAGCAGTTCAAACCAGATTACAATAATGATTATAATATATTAAACATTATCAAGTCTTGTATAGTGTAAAGAGAAAGGGCAAAAGAAATATAGAGTGAACAGGATTTGACGCAGCAACTCAGCTAAGAAATCGTTAAATTCGGTTCAAGGAACCCGGTGACAGAGATAGGCAGTCGGGATAATATCAAAGCACAGGTCAGAAAATTGCGTTATTTTGCATTCTTTACTTTCGTTTATTCTTATTTTCAGTTAGTTTTGAATGGGTGAAACCTATTTATTTACTAAGCCAAGGAAATCCATATATTTGAGTTAAATAAACATATTACAGATTTGTTTCCACTTTTTAGCGAATTTCCCCTATAGGGAAGAAGCTATTACCGTAGGTCTCATGGTAAGACCTAAGCCCGAGACTATGATAACTTTTCGTTTTGGGGCCACCAGAAGCAAAAAACACTATTCGTTCGAATTTTAGCGAATTTCCCCTATAGGGAAGAAGCTATTACCGTAGGTCTCATGGTAAGATCTAAGCCCGGGACCTCTATAACTTTTCGTTTTGGGGCCCCCAGAAGCCAAAAACAATATTCGTTCAAAATTTGATATATATATATATATATATATATATATATATATATATATATATGTCTGTGAGCACGATAACGCTCGCAAAAATGGTCCGATTGGAATGAAATTTGGCACAGACGTGTAAAGTAGTCATTATTCGGACGAGTTCGTAAACCAGCCTGATCGGACGATTGGAAGGGGGGGTAAAAGGGGATAAACCCCCCCAAAAATGTGTTTTTTGAGTTTTTTACATAGAAAAATAGAGATTATCGAATTTTTGTTGGAACCATTGAATTCAGCTCGAAAAAAAAAACAATTTAGTAATTTGAATCATTGCTCTATGTCCATTGGTTGCCGAAATATTGAAGGTGGTAAACACAGTACGTTGTCCCAATGTTAACCTTATGGGAAATAAGTAAAATTCCATATCTCGGTTATTTCTCAACGTTACTTGTTAAAACTTGGTAAATAGCTTCTTCTAGTTCAGATCTACTAAATATTGAATTAAAACCACCCAGTTTTTATATGCCTGTAGCAGCAAACCTGCATACTCATTCCCCATGTTATTCTTATGGAGCTTACCAAAACATATCAAATCTTGATATGTTGGATTGAAGTATGTTGTTTTGCATTTGAAATTCGCTAAGTATGCAGGTCTGCTGCAACGGGGGTATTTATATATACATCAATGTATATATCTATATATATATTTGTCTGTTAGCACGATAGCGGCCGTAAAAATGGTCCAATCTTAATGAAAATTGGTACATACGTGTAAAGTGGTAATCACTCGGACGAGTTCGTGAACTAGCCTGATCGGACCACCGGAAGGGGGGGTAAAAGGGGGATAAACCCCCCAAAAATGGGGTTTTTGAGTTTTTTACATAGAAAAATAAAATTTATCGAATTTTTGTTGGCACCATTGAATTCAGCTCAAAAAAACAAACAATTTAGTAATTTGAATCATTGCTCTATGGTTATTGGTAACTGAGATATTGAAAGTGGTAAACACAGTACGTTGTCCCAATGTTAACCTTATGGGAAATAATTAAAATTCTAAATCTCCATTATTTCTCAACATATCTTGATAAAATTTGGAGTTCAGATCTACTAAATAATTAATTAAAACCACCCAGTTTTAATATACCTGTAGCAGCAAACCTGCATACTCATTCCCCATGTTATTTTTATGGAGCTTACCAAAACATGTCAAATCTCGCTATGTTGGATTTGAAATATGTTGTTTTACATTTGAAATTCGCTGAGTATGCAGGTCTGCTGCAACGGGGGTATTTCAAATTAACAAGATTTTGTCATTTACATTTTACAGTTAAAGTGTTTATATTACATTCATTTTTTATTATCTGAGACATAGTTTGCACAGATTTATTTTAGAGGTTAAATATTTTAGGTAATCCTATTGAAAATTAAAGATTCTCCTTAGATTAAAAATGGATAACCCAAGTTCACTTTTATGTTACTTTAAAAATCATCTGCCAGGATTTAAGCAAATACTAGAACAATTACCACACCTGATTCCAGACTTTTTTTTATTAATTTTAACTCTACCTCCATTGACAACACTTCCACCTTACCGGAATATCTGTACGAATCTAAACTGTAATGTATAGGCAGTAAAACAAAATTGTAAAGCAATATTTTTAATTACTCAGTAGTTATCATGGATAACTTAGTTGTCGTACAATCCAAAGGAAAACTTTACTTTGAACTTTTATTTTTTGTAGGCATTACGTGTAGGGTTTTAATGAAAAAGTAACGCTACGCCATTACGGTATGTTAAATAAATATGTCTGTCGATTAAATAAGTAGAATATTCTGATAAACATTGGTCTGTAAAAGTTTAGTTTTATGTGTGTTCGTCAATATGATGTTATTTTACTTACTTATTTTTTCACAATCTAGATTCTTACCAAAATTTACAGATAAAAAATAATGTTTTGATTATCATGATACGTGTTTTTGTATTCACTGGATGTAAATAAGAAGTCTTACAACACGAAGTCGTTATTTGTGCATCTAGGGACTAAAGTGTAACTTTTTCTCCGCGAGGGAAACTAGGGCGACAACAGTTTCCCTCGCGGAGAAAAAGCACTTTAGACCCATGATGCACACAAAATTTTTCCTCCACCTACACCATTAACAATAATTGTGACAATATAACGTTGCCTTCATATGATCTCTTTCTCCTTTAAACTAGGGTGGATTATAATCGCATATAAATATATAAAATAAGCAATTAAAAGCAATTATAATCAAGCAATTTAAACAACCATTTATTCAAACTTTCAAACTATTTCAAACACTATTTTTTCTAAAGTATTAATTTTTAAAAATACCTCCAAAATCTGTAGGTAAGAAACGATCATGTTTATAAAACATTCGGCCGTTCGTCATATTGGTAACAACTAGCTCAAAATCAGGTGTTTTTATACTCAGTGTTGCCAACTTAATTCATACAAAAAAATCATTACCTGGCTATTAAAATGCATACGGTTTTGTTTTCTTAAGTTGAAACACTGAAGTTCTTGAATTAAATTTAGAGTAAGCAAATGAAAATCGACAGTGTTGCCATATTTTCTCACTGTCCATCGCGGCGTTGCCGGATTTCTCCCCATGTATTTCTTATGAGATTACCTTTAGTCCCATGGGAGGAAAAGTAGATTACTTTTAGTCCGTGGGAGAAAAAGTAAGTAAGTAAATCCTACGGAGTATAAACTAGTACTTTAGTATTCTATTCCAGGGACTAAAAGACGACTTAAGATAGTAGGTGGAGGTAAATATATATTTACACTCGTACATATTTTTCACAAAAATTAAAAAGAGCGATATTTCTAAGCTACTCAAACAGAAAAAGTATTTTAAATAGTTATTTATTAAAATAAATCGTACTAAATAGCTCGGAAAGGAAAGACTTTTTAGTGATCTCCTTTCAAGATTGTATACTTAAAAAACATGTTTTGGTGGTAAAAATACTATAAATGAGGGTACAGCAGCCATCAAACATTGTTTTGAGCTAACAAAATATATTTATTTTTAAATTGAACAAAGAGTGTTAGCGATTCTTATGAATGTTCACTCGAAACGAAGGCCTTTGAAAGTACCGAAAAAAAATCAATTCACTGGTTGAAATCATTATGACACAAATGAAATATTTTTATAATATATGTAGATGTATAGAGAATAAATACCTAAGTTAATCGGTTTTACATTTTAAGGTCATGCAAATAAAATAAAACAAGTTAGTTAAGAGCATCACTTTTAAAATTTAGGTTTTCATTTATAATAAGTAAAACACACACGATATTTTAAAATTTAGAAGTCATTTTTGACAGATAGAGTGAAAAATATATTACAACATATTAAAAAGGTAATGGGCAGGCTCTTTATAAAATAACTTTCCGATTTAAACCTATCTAATCATGTTTCATGTAATAAGGAAGTTTCCTAATGTCATTATAAATCAGAGAGGCTTAAAAGGTATTATTTAGTAGATTA
The DNA here is from genome assembly GCA_035578135.1 of Flexamia atlantica. NCBI lineage: Eukaryota > Metazoa > Arthropoda > Insecta > Hemiptera > Cicadellidae > Flexamia > Flexamia atlantica. The sequence goes on along the minus strand of JAQJVK010000006.1, from coordinate 3,916,900 downwards.
TTTGGTTACTGATTGGTTTATATGATTTTTTGGTAAACAAAAATAAATAATTGAAGGCTCTTGTAAGAAACGCAATGCATTATCATAAAATATCTTGATTTCCTAGGTAACCAGACCCAGAGAGGTGTTTCAAAAGGTTGTGTCCTTTCTCCAGTTCTATTTCTATACATCAATTTTATGTCATCATTCATTGTATGATTGTCGGTTAAATTTTTTTTTGTAGATAGTGAAACGGTTCTAGTTAAGACCCCAATGTAAATAATAAACAAATCTTAAACTCTGCCTTAAAAATTCTTACCAGGTGATTAAAGGATTATGACTTTAGGCCCTGTGGCTGGGACGCTAGCTTCCCTGGACACTCGTTTAGCATTGATCAAATGGGAGTGTCCCGCGAGCTATTGTACACGGACACAGTTGGCTGGGACGCAGATCTGCGTGCCAGCAGCTGGGCTGCCAGCGTCTCTAGTCAAAATAACATTGAATCTTATGGGAACGTCCCGCAGGTCATTATACACGGACACACGGTGTCCCGGACACAAACTGTAGCGCAACGCCCGAGGACTGTCACTGTGATGAAAAAATATCTACATCAGCATTTTATGAGATAACATAATTGTAATTACGGATCATGGTATTCAGAGAAGTATTAATCATATAATTTGCTCGATAGTTCCTAATAAAAAATAAACTATTCGACCTCCTATTTAATAAAGGTATATAATTTTATTCTTGAATTTAAACTTTGAATGTTGAATAAAATAAATAAATCATTATAACTAACTTAAAACGTGTAAAAATTATTATTTTCATAAAACAAGTAGCGTAAAAACCGCTTCTGAACTTTCTCCAACTGTGCAAATATACAACTTTAAGTTGAAAAAAAATGGTGCATCAAAGAAGATAGCTACAAAAGAAAAAAAAGTTTCCTAAAATGCAAAAATTAATTTTTTTTCAATGAACACTAAAGATTTTATTTGTGAGATGGAAAATATCCATGTAACCAAAAAATATTCATGGTAACGACTAAGTGATTTGGCGGTGCCGATGCGGTGTCTCTGCAGCGTCTCGGCTGTGTCCGAGATGCTACACTGCTTCCGGGACGCAGGCGGGTCGTCGGCGGCCCAGCCGCTTGGGACGCTGAGTGTCCCCGTCTATAATACAGGCCACACATGAAAAACGCAGTGTCTTCGTTTCAATCTTGATGAAACAAATCAAATTAATAAAAAATATGCTTTTGCAGCTTAATCTTAAAAATTCACCATCTGAAAAGTTTAGACATAGTTTTTATCAATCTCTGATGTAGGAGTTACATATCCAAAATATGTGAGAACGTATTAGTACTACTTTGGTTGCAATCAACGTGCAGTAAAGAAACATTTATCAATGTTCATAGGGATCACTGCTAATGTTCAGTAGTTAATTTTACTATATGGGAAAGCTATTTGTGGTGCTGCTTAAATTTTTTTTCAAATCTCAAAGCAAAAATAATGTTGAGGTTAACTTTTTATCTTTGTACACGACACCCATGTAAGGAAATGTTTATAGAATCTGACTTTCTTACAGTTCTCTCCTTTTTATACTTACAAAATCTTCTTTTTGCAAAAAACAATAGGGATACTTTGTAAATTTATGGTAACTTTATTTACATGGAACAAGGTTAGGAAATGACATTGCCTATGCTCATCACAGAATTTTGGCTTACGAGATGAATCCGTTCTACAGGCAAATCCATTCCTTCAGTTAATTAGATACCTGCACGGATAAAAATCCAAAATTCTCAATTTAAAAAGCAGATTAAGAGCTTCCTATTGTATAAAAATATTTATTCCATAACAGAATTTGTTCAATTCGCATATTAATAGTTTACGTAAGTTTACAGTATTAACATGTTGATTGTGTTATTGGGTAGATTTATTTTGTATTGGCGTGAAGATACACATTTATGCAAACAAATCTTGTATGTAAGTAAACGACTATTGGCCATTGACTATAATTTTTTTATCTTGGGGGTTTTTCAAGGAAAGGGCGTGTGTTATTAAGGCAAAAAAACAAGAAAATAAAATAAATCTTTACTCAATATCTCATATTATGTTGTTTACAGTCCGAACTGAACAACCACATAAAATGGGTCATCTATAGATTTATCAATTTTTAGTATAGTTTTAGCAAATTACACCCTGGTCCTTTTTCCTGGTTCTTATTTGGTGTTTATCAAATTAGCACATGCCCGATCACTAAAAAAACCTAAAAATAAAAAAATACAGAAGAGTAAAATTTTTTGAACTGGGAGATAAAGTATTTGATGCTTTAACACGAGCTATTATGTTTCTAACGAGAGTCTTTAATTATAATTTAGCCAGAAAATTATAATTCTCTAGCAGCTCATTAAACTGCCTACTTCAATAGACCTTTCGAGCCAATCGTTTTTAAATAAATGATGGCATTAGGGAACTTCTTAATGTTTTCTGAAACATGAATGGGACAGCTTTGAATCCGATAAGGTCTTCTATAAACATCCTATAAATGAATTATTGAGTGGGTACCAGGGACAAATATTTATTTGTCAGAAGAGGGAGTAGAACGGTTATAACAAAGACAGGAGATATGGCCTCACATTCCGACCTTATTGCGAGGCATTAATGCCTGGGGCATGTCAAGATTAAACCCAGCTTTCCCTTACTTGTCATTGCGGCTAAGATTACTACAGGAACAAACAGTGCAAACCGGAGCTTGCTTTGTCTCTAATAGTGCCTTTCGTTATGTTTTTGAAAAATATTGGTTTGCGATAAAAATTGTGTATTCAAAGCACATTACAGTTGGATTATTAATATCACCCATTATTCCGGAAATGTAGGAAATCTCACAAAAAATCAAATTAGTGAAAAATTAAATACATTTATGCATTTAATTAAAGATTTTGAAGATTTCTTTATGTAAGTTGAAGTATTATTGATTATTTCTGAAGCTCGTTATTTTTAAAACGATTGTTCTACGAAAGTAGTTTGCGCGAAGTATAGTTTACTGTAATGTCAACAAAACAAAAGAAAACTAATCAGTCAGACATATTACTTTTATGGTAGTAGGACACTTTAAACCGTACAACAATGGGATACAAATTATTACTTTTTTTTAAAAACTGACAAATATAATTGTGAATAGCTAATTTGAAGTTAAACTTAAACTTAACCAAGAACATTTAAGAGATTTTTGTTGTTTTATTGGTCTGCCAGTGTTATCCAATATAATTAAGAAATCAATTAGAGCCAGTAACATTGAAAGCCACATACCAATATTTATCAAGATATGTTTGTAAAAAAGGGAGATTTGTAGCGTTTTATGAATTACCAATAAGGAAAACAATTAAAAATTAATTTTATAAAATTAATTATAAACGTTAGGGATTTTTTGCTAAAATATGATGGATCCAAATTATATATGAAACCACACACCAAGCTGAACTACATATCATTTATATACGTTAAAAATAAGTGATATTTAGAATTTAATTTATTTTCTCCGAGGATAGCATTGGGACAATGTACTGTGTTTACCTCTAATGATACCTTGGTAACAAATGGGCATGTAGAAAAATACTAAATCATTTTGATTTTCCAGGAGAATTTAATGGTGCAAACAAAAACTAATATACCCTGCTTAAACAATGAAAATATTTATTGGAATAATATTGGGTAAAGCTAAATTATTACGTCCATAAAGATAAAGTTTAGTTATGAAACAGGTCGTCGAGGAATAGTGGGTATGAAAAGCCATTATTATATTTTGTAAACCACAATCGTAATACTTTGTGACCTTAAAACATGAACAACTTCAAAACCTAATATAACCTGTTTAAGTAAGCGTAGCCAATTTCGCAGGTGACAATGTAATTACTCAATCCATTATGTTTCTTCTAAGCTAGTAGTAAAAGTCCGCTGATCCAATGTCGTTGCTTAGAATTTAAAACTTAAAAACCGGGGCCAATAAGTCCTAGGACCAATAATGCCAGCCTACCGGGATGTTATGCCTAATTCTTTATTTTAGATCATTTTTTAGTTCAATCCTCTGATCAACGACTATTGCTGGGAGTCAGTAGATATTTACAATTACATTTAAAGAAACTTTTCTGAGAGTTCAGTTTTCAGATGGTCACCTTCGTCCTGAAGCTGTCAGGTTTTTTGGAACATAGTCTATTAAATAAAATAGTTTTGGGTAAGTTTATTACACAAAAACAATCTAAATTAATTTAAGGGAGTGACTTTAAACATCCAAATCCTTTGTTGATCAGCGGTCGGCAGTGCCAGGTGGTGGGTTGTCCTCCCCCTGTCTCTACCTGTCGATATATTTTGTAAAGTTCTCTCACTTTGCTTTCAACTACAGACGCGCCAGTTCATTAACTACAGTGCCAGTTATTTCCTAAAGAATAAACAAAAGAGGTTTCGATTCAGGAATGTTTTAAATTGAAATTACTAAATAAGAAAGTGTTCAATTATGTCTACGCACGGCCATAATTCCCACATCCTAAAAGAATATTGAAATATTTATTATGAACTCGAAAAATTATAGCAAGACAACAAAAATGACTTATTAAAATATTATACCGTACCAAGTGTATATCAAAGAACAGGCTGTCAGGAGCAGATCTAAATAATATAACATGAAAAACTGATGAAAGATGGAAATTACACTGGCTGCCTGGCTTGAAGGGGCTAATAGTCCCTGAGCATAATCCTTCTTTACTAAGGTACAAAATACCTTCTCAGAAAATAGGCTTTTGGATCCACAAAATTTTGATTATATCTAGCATTTGGTTTTAAGTAAACAAAGAAGACCTTTTTACATCCCAATGGTTTTTAAATTACAGCTATTTTACGTTATTTCTCATATTGTAGTAAGTTTAAAGCAATTTCAGTATTTTTCCCGAGTCCCTGGGATGGAGACTTCCAATTTCAGCCCCCTCCCATCATCCTACGACCTTCCAAACGCCCATAATTTCGGCGCAAAAATTTCCTTTACGTAATTATATATATATTGATCATTTGGTTTTAAATCTGCATCGTTATAACATAAACTAAACAAACGTACTTAACTTTTTATATTTTGAAATTATGAAAAAGCTCAAACCCTTAATTATTATAAAATCAGAAAATCTTAAATTTTAAATCTTTTTTTGTTATAGTACATTGAACGTGTATAGTTAGTTGCATTTTGAAAAAAACCCCACATGTCAATATCTAGCATATGGCTTTGAATCAAGCATTAACATCACATGTTTAATGTAAACAAAGCAGAAGTTTTTCAATCCCAATGCATTCTAAATGGAAGATATTTTTCGTTATTTCTCATTTTCTGGTATATTTGGACATAATCTGCTATTTTTCCCGACCCCCTGGGACCGAGACCTTTCATTTGAGTCATCTTCCATCATCCTGCGAGCTGTCAAACTCTCACAATTTTGATTTAAAAAGTCGCTTACAGAATTAGTAATATAGATATTTTAGTCACGTTGTTTCTTATTTCCAAATAGTCATTTTTATTAAACTGCTCTTGAAATTATTTTCTTTTAAGTGTAACTAAAAGACGCTCACTAAATAAAAGTCTTAACAGCTGTAAAACAAAATAAAACATAAAAAATCCATTAATTATTTCCAGTAAAGATCGAATGCCTACCCAGATACTTGAACGGAAAGTTCATCAGCAATTTAGTTAAATTACTGATTAAATAAAAAATTAACTATTGAATAAATAACTTTAAGGCTAGCCACAGTTCAATAAACGAATCTTAGCTTTGGACTCTCATAATAACTAATGGATAACTGATAGAATTCTATCTCTTAGAAAATGATATGAACAACGTCCTTTTTTTTCAAATCACGCACAGAACATTCGGCCTATGTGATTTTTTTCTTCCTATCATTATGTACTCAGCTGTAAATTTATGATGGATTAAATATTTTTATTTATTATTATTTATTTATTTATTAAGTACAATATTAGTTTGCCATTATATACATACATTTACAAATAATAAATGAACTATTGATAAATTATTTATGCTATTTAAATTTTTTAATTATGAAAACATTAGGTCGTTTGTGAAATAAACATAGTTTAAAACGTATCATTACCTACCTGAAATTAAACAGCGCTGTCTGATTTAACATTCAGCAACGCTTACAAATCCTTTGCAAAATTATTATCTGTACAGTATTGATTGTTGCTAGTGCTAATTGTAATAAATAAAGTTTATTCATTTGTTTTTATCGAACCAAAATCCCATCCAAAATATAAAACCTTTCCACAATTATTCAACACACTCATTTGTTTAATTTCATCTAAAATAAATTGAAAATGCTAATTAGTTTGATTTTCTAATGAAAGCGGATACTGTTGTTAAAATTGATGCAATATTTTACATCGACGAATCAAGCCAATCTAAGACTTAATACGAGAGTCCAAGTTAAGTACACCGTTCTGATACATTTCCACGGTGAATGTTCATGTTAACGCCAGATCACCCGGGGATTTGGTTAAGGTTTGCAGATCCAGTTGTGTCACCATCCCCTTGGCTTTGTAGGCCTGTTTGGTCTGAGTCAGGACTTCACCTAGTGCACACTACCTATTTCGCACTCAGGCCTCCTTTCACACCACCAACTATTCAATTTAGTCTGTATAATTTAATAATTTACTTACAGTAGTTTAAATTGGTAGTTATGTTTGGTTAAGAGTTAATTTCAGTTCCCCTCTTTAATTCGCATATTTGTACGATTTATGAAGACTATGCCTCTTTATCCAAGCCGTGTTCAAGTTTCAACAAACAATACCTTTGAAACAACTGATTCCAACTTTGAAAGACTGGTCACATTAAAGGTACTCCCACAATAGGTGCTGAACCAAAGACAGAGGCCTACTGTTTGCTTCTCCTGTGTACAGCGACAAACCAACATCATCCTTGACAAATTAATCGAAAGATTATTTAAAGACTAACTGATGGCTAAAGAGACTTCTTCTATAATGTTTATATTAAAGTAGACGGCCTATAGAATTTGACATATGCGCCATTGGAATTAATAAGATTCTTTCCTCTCTAATTAAGCAGTACTCGTATCATGACTGAAGGCTTGAGATCGATTTTGTGTCAAGATTATTAATAAAATAATAAAAGTTAGGAAGGATTTTGCCCGAGCGATTTGTTTTTCAACTGAGGTATGTTACGTGTGACGTCATTCAGTGATTTATGACGTTGGCAGTGTGGTTAAGGAGCAATAAAGTAACAAACGCCAACACAATCTTAAGGTATATGATTAGAGTGTAAGCAAAACAAACGTAGTATTTAAAAACCAACCTAATGATTCAGTCTAAACGACTAAATCTAGTGGTAATCCTTTGCCAATAAATATTTAGACGTAACAAAACTTTAGTACCTTCCAACATACTTTTGTTTAATGAACTGATCATCTGTTATAACAAACAAACAGTTCTTACATTATCAAAAATAACAGAACTCACCATAATAAAAAAACACGCCTAGAAAAAAAACGCCTATAGAAAGTTTTGAATAGCTACAGCACCTTCTGTGTGCTCAATATTTCTTTCGTAAACGTCTAAACAATTATATAGTTATTTTAAATTTGTTTCGATGTATAAATAAAATATTAAAAGAACGATTTGAACGCACTTGTCCATAAAGACCACGTATACACTGTCAGGCTGCATCAAGTGGCTGTCCCTCACCGAGGGCCATTGTCCCGCTTGCAGCTCGGTGCGTAATAAGGTTTTTATCGGATTAGAAAGCGTATGATGTGCGCGAGATAGTGTCAGGCGGCATCGTCGTCACGCTGGGAGTATCGTCGGCGCGATCGCGGCGCGGCCGTCCACGGCTGTCGGAGCCCCACACTGCCCGTGAGTGACGCCCCGCGAAACTAAACTTTCAAATGTATAGGTACAAATTCTACGCTATTTCAAAATATTACATTTTAACGTGAGTATGAAAAGCAAAAATATGATGGCATTATAATTTTGCATTTCTGTAGGTTTGAAGTCATAAAACTGATACATAATTTATAATGAACTGGTATTTTGTACCATGCGACAAAACATAGAGTCAAAACTTTTGGGCGATTTTAATCTTTAAGGATTTGTTTAGGTTATGAAGATCCCTATATTTATGTGACGTAAGTTGCTTTCCAAAATAGTAATAGGTTTCGTAGTTGTTCTTTCCAGGTTTCCGCTTTGATGTGGGAAGCTGTTTAGTTTCAGTTAAAAGTACTGTGTGAGAATAATAAAATGTTATGGAGATATAACTGTTATCTGCTAACAAGGCCTTTTACTATAAATTGTTATGATAAACTAACAGTTAAAGCAGTTGCCCGCGGCTTCGCTCGCTTAAAGGACAACAATATTGAATTGAATTATACTATGCGAAGTGCAATTTTTACAAATTACCATTAATTATCTATTACATATGTTACGTAAATTTTAAGGTGTTCTATTACACCCTAAAGGTTGGCGGTTGGTTCCATCCAAGTATAAAATGAGAAATCATTACGCTTCCTTCAATAGATTTTCTGTTTCCCTTAAAGTGGGCCAAAGGTATAGATTAGCTACCAATTGCCAAACCAGTTCCATTACAGTTTAGTCATAAACTTCTTTGTATTTTAATACAAAGAAATCATGACTACTAAAGTTAGTATTTATCTACTTTATTTACCGATTAGTATTTACCATACTGCATATACTCGATCGATAGTAGTTATCGAGATTAATTGATTACTGAAGTTATAAAACTGGGATTTTTTAAGCGGGTTTGGTAGCGGAAATTCCAGTTTCCTTGCAAGGATTAGCGCTGGAAACTTCCACCGCACTCTGCACACGCTTCCTGTCGGTTAAATGTAATTCGAGAAAAAAACGGTTTATGTAGAGTGCAATAACTTAAGAGACCGTAATTTCCCACAAAGTTTGTTAATGCCATTGAAGATCAGATCTCTCGTTTAACTAAAAAGAGACGAAAATGTATGATAAAAACAGTACGTTTTTATTTGACTTTTCCTTGCTTGTGCCACCATTGATTAGAATAAACAAATCAATGTTAGAAATATTTTATAACATTAAAAATAAAAACGTTAACTCACTATGATTATCAACGAATTTCAAACAAATGAAGAAGAATCCTTTCCAGGAACTTAAATCTTCCCAACACGCAAACCTTCCATAAATTTTGAATTTTGTTAAGACCTCGTTTTTAGCGGAAGCTATTGAACGACCATACTAAACCATAAGATATTTATACTACAAAGCGTTTGGTCATTATACTGAAGTTGTATCTTACTCGGAGTTGCTTCAAATTTTCAAAATAGATTCATTAGATAAAAGACGAAGAGTAGCTTCCCTATCTTATCTTCACAGGCTGGCATCTGGTTCGCTGGACGATATGTCGCTCTTATCTAATCTCAATTTCACGGTTCCTCGCCACAATTCACGGTCCCGCTTGCTGTTCACCCCCCGGTTTTCTCGCACTAACATTGGTGCCAATGCGCCACTCAATACAATGATAAAATTGTATAATGAAATTCCATCAAATGCAGATGTAGATATTTTTAGTTCATCCATAAATTCTTTCCGTTCGTCCGTTCAGTTGCATCAGTTTCAACTAATATCCGGTAATTAATTAGTTTATGTTATAATTCCAGTGTTACGCTAAACTATTGTTGTTAAAACTATTTTTATATCGTCTATTTTAATTTATTTAAGTGTTTATAGTATTAGTATTATATATTGTAATGTTTTGCATTCAGTAGAGTAATTAGTAAGTGTTTCTCATTATATTTGGGCCTGTAAAAAGTGTTTAGGCTGAAGTGAAGCAATGTTATTGGACATTTGAATCTTCACCACTCTTATGTGTAGATTTATAATGCTTGTAAAAATATTAATGTTGCAATGTAATTGGGCTTGGCCTGTTTTGTAACATTTTCAAATAAATAAATAAATAAGTTTCAAGCATCAAGTTTTGGTGATGATGACACTGTGGTAACCTAACTGGTATTTGACAATTAATTTTAAAGTAAATGACTGTAATACAGTGGTATAACATTTATTTCTTATGACAATATTTTAGACCTACAATCCTACAGTCTATATGAAGCTTTTAATCCTGAAGTTGCTTGGTATTTTTAATTGAATAATCTTCCTTAATATAGCCTTTTGAGAGTAAATGTTTTAGGATGTACCTAGAGCCTAAAAGGAATATTTGTTTAAGTTGCGTGTTCCAAGCAAGACCTTATAGTTATGAGAAATTAGACCACAAAATGAGTCAGTTAACCGTATTCAGCTGATGTATTGACGGATCACAACTTCTCAAAACTATAAGACCCTGGCACATGAAACTAGGCACAAATATTCATTTTAGGCTTTAGAATTTACTGCCAAAAAAGTTCAAAGAATTTGACACTTACTAATTTTAAATGCCTAATCTATACATTACAGTATTTAACTTAATATCTGTTTAAACACTAGTTTGATTTTTTTTTAACTTTATTGCCAGAAAACCGAAAAACCATCAAACCTTTCTTTTAAAAGTTTTTTTTGTTATACTTTGGTTTTGTTATTCTTGGCGTAATTCAAACCTAGAACATTACCAACATTACACATTACATTTTCCAATTAATGAGGTCGTACGACAAACTAATTTCAGGCAACTGTGATCTGGACTTATTCCACGATCCACCAAAAAAGTTTAAATCAAAATGTTTGTCTGGGCTGCTGATGCACGTTTAAATTATTTTTATACTATTTATTAATTCGTTATGCATTTTTATCATGAAGATTTGGTTAGTTGTTATTCCTCTAGTCACTAGTTTATTTATTACTAATTATACAATTACATCGTCAACTCTCTTTTATTTTTAGTGGCATGCGCGCATGCTATTAATATTATTGATGTTATTTATTTATTTATTATTTATTCTTAATATTTATTGGCTATTTTGTTGCTCTATTTTCGTATTTCTAATTAATCTATAAGACGTTGTAGTAAGCTTAGGAAACCCCGCAGTGAACTTTAGATTATAGTGAACTGCTTTGATGTAATTGGTATTCATACTGTATCAAAGCATGTAAATAAAATAAAATAAAATAAATTACTGAAGACGCTTAATTGACTTGTTTCTAATAGAACATATCAGTCGCAAAAAAATACTAGCTATTTGCGTTTAGGTTCTAATGTTCAACAATGAAGGCCTAGTTTATACGAAGTACATAAATAATAACTTTACTTTTTACTTCTTACTTCTTTTTTCCTTGTGAAGAGTCGTCTTCGTTAACCGCGATGTGATGAGACTACTCAAAACCCTCCAGGAAGCGAAATAGGTTAGGGGTTTCCTTGAATAATTCTGAATTACAGGTAATCTAATATGTAAAGACACTGTTCAGCAAGATAATCCTGAATGTTTAAGTTTTTATTTGTTTGATTTCATTTGAAAGCTTTTGGAAAAAGTTTGCATCTGCGTACCCAGAATTTCAAATGAAAAAGTTGTAAACTGTGCATTACGACTTACTTATAATTTTATTTCTTGTGCTATAACTATGCGTTGGTTCTACATACAATTGTCCATACCATTTAGCGTACATTTCAGTCTCAGTCTCATAGATGTATAGGCTGTTTATGGTCAATTTGCAAAAGTTCTTAAAATATTCTAAACTGTGGACATTGATTTTTAATTTGCACACTAACCTTACTCATCGCTTTTGGAGCTTGAAACCTTTTTTCAAGTTTTAATTAGAAGCGTTTCCCAGAGAATTATATATTATGTAACGTGGGATCCTATAAGGTTGTAACAAATCAGAATACAAAAATTTATGCAGTCCAGCCGCGACTTCTGCTACAAAACAAATAAGCCAGCGGATATCCTGCTTCTAGAGAAGTAAAACATGCTATTTCCAGATCAGATTTGCGTCAAGCTCCACACCCAAGAAGTTAGTTGATAAAATGGGTTCTAGCACTTGACTTCCAATGGAACATTACGATCGCGGTTTATTCTAGATTCTTTGTCTAATTTGAATGAAAATTAAATTAGGAGTCTTCCCGGTATTCAGGGTTAACTTTGAATCCAACAAAGCAATTAGCAAGTTGGTTAATATGAAGGAAAGCTGAAATTTTAGGTTGTTCAATGCATCTGTACAAAAAAGGTTTATGTGTCAGTGTATGTGACGAGACTAAACCCAGCGACATAATCAGATATTTCGTTGAGATATGAGAGTATGTTAACGGCATACGTACATATTGATGAATGTTGACAAATGCATATGTCAACATACATGCATTTTAAGTTAATTTTTTTCCCAATATAATTATAAGTCTTAAATCTACCTTTTTGTTTTGAAGTTATCCTTAGTATTAATATTTTTTTATTATTTATTGCTAACACAGTAAAATGTTAACTAAATTTACTGAATAAAATAAACTTTTTTCGTCAATTTTAACTCTTGTAGCCATTTCTAAGACGCAATCATTTCAAGACGTTTTTGTACTGTCGACAAAAACTGACGTCGACGACAGCAAACTGCTAATGCAAAGCCCTCTATTTAAGAGCTGCAATTACTGCCTACAAGAGAACAATCGATGAACGGTAGTTTGGTTTTCGAACGACTGTTTACTTCGATGTCAGAGCCAAACTGTAGCTTGTTTGAAAATAAACATAAAAATGTTTTTCCTTTATCCTGTGTTCTATTATTTTACTCTCTTTTTGATATTGTACATTTATTTTTTTATATTGCAGCTCAGATATGAAATATTTAATAGAACGATTTCTTTTTTAATATTGGAGCTGTGTGGATTGATGATTAGAACATTTGATTGTGTCAAATGTTTTTATCCTGATTCTAAAAAATTAAAGTTTCTAAATCAAGTTTTGATTCAAATTGCTAAAAAACTTTAAAAAATTCTGAAAAAATATAAATCCAAACAGCATTCAGTTAAGCATTTATATTACAAGTACGTTGTATTGGAAAATACATATTACCTTAAAGAATGCTTGTAATCAAGATGTACCTTCCCAGCCTTATACATATCTAAGAATATATCAATGATTCAATGAAATAATTTACTTACTGAACCAACGCATCACAAAGATCCTTACTCACCTGTAACAAAAAAAGCGTTCAATTTTTTAAGCAGATCCAATCAATTAAAGAAAAACTGTTTGCATCCTAAACTTATTTTGAAGAACATACATTATGTTTGTTCTGTTTTATAGTCAAATGTTCAGATTTTACTACAAACAAAATAAGTTCTACCAAACAAACTGAAAATAATGTTAAAAAATATTTAATAAAAAAACTATATTTGTGTTCCTTTTAGGGAGTTTCCCCCCATAGTGAAGTATTAGGGAATTCCCCCCTATAAGGAAGTAGCTATTACCGTAGGCGGCAAGGTTAGACTTAAGCACGGGACCACCGAAACTTTTAATTTTGATGCCCCTAAACCCCAAAAATACCGTTCGTTCATTTATATATACCTGTCCATAGGCACGATAACTTTCGTACAAAATGTTCGATCGCGATCATATTTGTTACATACGAGTAATTTGAAATAACTATTTTTCAAAAGAAACAAATACATAATCAATAAATGTGACACAAGTAAGGGATTTATTTATTCTTATGCAATTAATAATAGCCTAAATCTTCTTTCTTCTGCGCTGGGTCCAAGGTGGCGTCCGCTGGTTCCTAACGCTATGAAGGTATATTTTAAGGAAGTGAAAAGATTGATTCGATATACCAAAATTAATATTTATTCAGAAATTACAATATCTATAGTTGTTCAAACTTTGATTTCGAGGGGCTTACCTTACTTGTGACAAAGGATGGGGGTGGATAAAATATAATAACCTATAATCAATTTTTCAATATGGCTCCGGGCTAGTCTATGGAGGTTGAACACAAAAACTCTTATGATAGGGCGTCAGTATCGTGCGAGGCGACCATTGAAAAACCAATTTAGTAAAATTATTAAATTTTATTGGAAAATTTGGAATAATAACAAATAATGCCAATATAGATCTCTTATTGATTAATTTAAATAAAGTCTGTCACAAATATGGCTTTTTCAACAATGGTTTTAGTTCACATTATGCTGTAAAATTTGTTTCTATTGGCAATTGGTATATTTACTTGAAAATTTTCTTGATTGACTTAATTAAAATTAATTTTAATTTAGTTATAAATAAATAACTAAATTAAAATTAATTTATGGTTTTGAGTCTGATAAGTAAATATATAATATTCTTGATGATATATTATATATTTATATAATATAAATATATAATATATTTATATTATATAAATATATTATATAATATATTAATATTATTATTAATATATAATATAATATAATAATATAACCAACCTGCTGGTCTGGTTCAGATATAAAATGGAGAGGTCTTACCAAGTTTTAAATCTTCACCCAGGTCTTTGAATACTTAAATATTGGCCATAACAAAGGGACTAATAAGACCTGGTATGCCGCCGGCTATAAATATCGGTACATATAAATAACCTATTACTGATTTTAATGGGATTTATTAATTTACACTAGGACAGAGGTCCTGATCAAAGTAGTTAACACTTGGCCAACCTTTTTCAGAGGAAGCAGGAATCCTTCTTGAGCTTCAATGCACTTTCAACAATCAAACACGTGTTAGAATGTTTTGGTTTTTGGTATTTGCACTTCAGTAAGTTTGATAAAGAGATAAAATTTGAAAAATATGTTATATAAAATGGATATTTAATATAGCGTTCCCTATCAATAAAATATAACTTTTATTAAATTATTAGTTTTGGCTGGTATAACTGAAATTATCTATATATTTATGGTTAGTATTATCATCTTAGTAATAAATGACTTTACAAAGATATATTATTATTAAATCGATATTGTATATGGATAACTTATTATTTTCCTTATTTATTTATATCAATGTTTATTTACAAAATTAAAATAAATATTTGTGAACCTTTGCTATGTGTAGAGCGACATTTATTACTTCGAGTTCGAAAACCAGCACGATTGGTTATCTCTAAGGAAGGTTTTTAAACAAAATAAAATTTATTTTTAGGATTTAACACCCTCTTATCAATTAATGTAAATTAAATTTTCAAAATTGGATTCAATTTGAAAAAATTTTCAATTTGGTATTTTGAAATATTATTATTCTACGCCAATAAATTGCTTACATATTGGATGTGCTAAACATAGTACGCAGTTAAATATTATTTTTTATTTTAACCTAAAAAAGTGTAACTACCCTTTTCGGGGGAAAATCCCCAAAGCTGCATAATAATTATCCTAAATCAATACATTTACCCTAACGTAGGGAATTCTTTTAAAAACATTATTTTTAAATTTTCAGGTGAATATTTTATTTGACTTTATTTTAAATAGTTAGAGTTCATGATTGTCCAAAAATATATAAGATATTAAAAAATACAAATTATTTTTAAACTTAATAAAGAAAGTACGTGCATTTGGAAGGTGCGGTGTCTTGGTCTAAACTGTCTGAAAATGAAGCATAATATATGGTATGTTTACAATTCTGAGGGATGATAATATGTTTTATTGAAATTAGCTGGAGATGCAGGTCTGCTGCAACAGGGGAGTTTTTACTACAAAACTGACCATATTATTGTATTTAATTTGTTCATGAGATTATGTTATTTGTTTGATTTGGGTATTTTGAATTAATTGAGTATGTGCTTGTTGATATTTATACACTATAACAAGATTACATTTACTAAAAATTGAAAGGCTAAGAATTATATAAAATACAAAAAGTGTATATTATAACGAAAACCAATGTGACCTCCTTGTTAATTTTCCTCATGTTTTAAGTTCATTAATGATTAAAAATACGTTTATCTACGACCATTGCAATAATCACCAATAACGATATTACAACTAATGTCATAATGAGGTCCATTATTAAACCAAATGCAAACCCAGTTGCATAAAGTTAACATTATGCAACTGGTGTCACTTTATGATACAGGTTCTAGCCCAATAGGAGTGCAGCATTTGACGAAAGTAGTGTCATAATGACAATTACGCAATTCGCACATCAGCTGATTGTTCCACAACGATTCATGGTTAAGTCTGCTTATGGGCCTAACCTCAAATTTGAGTTGACCTTTTCCATCATTAGTCAAAGTTATTAGTTTTGTTTAACTTCGAGGAAAATTTTGTCGTATATTGTTGGTCGTAGATAAAGTAGTGTATGCAACGATTGTATTATGCCTTTAAGTCACTCGCTTCGCTCGTGTTCTAACTTACATCTTACTCGTGGCTTAAAGACATCCATAATACAATCGTTGCATAAACTAATATTTTAATATATTATTTACAAAACAAACAATACTTTCCCTTACATATGTCGAATGCTCACATATACAAAATACCCCCGTTGCAGCAGACCTGCATACTCAGCGAATTTCAAATGCAAAACAACATATTTCGATCCAACATAGCGAGATTTGACATGTTTTTGTAAGCTCCATAAGAATCACATGGGGAATGAGTATGGAGGTTTGCTGCTACAGGTATATTAAAACTGGGTGGTTTTAATTCAATATTTAGTAGATCTGAACTAGAAGAAGCCATTTACCAAGTTTTATCAAGATATGTTGAGAAATAAGCGAGATATAGAATTTTACTTATTTCCCATAAGGTTAACATTGGGACAACGTACTGCGTTTACCACTTTCAATATCTCGGCAACCAATGGACATAGATCCATGATTCAAAATACTAAATTGTTTGTTTTTTTGGGCTGAATTCAATGGTGCCAATAAAAATTTGAAAAATTTTATTTTTCTATGTAAAAATCTCAAAAAACCCATTTTTGGGGGGTTTACCCCCCTTTACCCCCCCTTCCGGTGGACCGATCGGGCTGGTTTACGAACTCGTCCGAATAATTACTACTTTACACGTCTATGCCAAATTTCATTCCGATTGGACCATTTTTGCGCAAGTTATCGTGCTTAAAGACACACACACATATATATATATATATATATATATATATATATATATATATATATATATGAAAGTGAACGAATGGTGTTTTTGGCATCTGAGGGCCTCAAAAAGAAAAGTTATGATGGTTTTAGGCTTAGGTCTTACCATGAGACCTACGGTATTAGCTTCTTCCCTATACGGGAAATTCGCTAATAAATCCTATGGAAATTCGCTGAGTACGCAGGTCTGCTGCGGGGTATTATTTGATCAGTTAGAATGAAAGGTATTGTAAAATATTTTTAAAACCAACATTTTGAGAATTACTAATGTATTTCAGTACCACAGCGAGAGTTTGCCTTCTTTTGTTAAATGGTTTATTGTTCCTAAAACATTAAGAGTATCTCGCTCGAGCAATCTCGCTTAGATAGAAACACACAATGGGCCTGAAAGTAAATGTTTTCACTAAGCGTTACGACTCTTCTCTATTTAACCTCGCGCCTCTGGGTACAAAACAAACAATATACTATCTACATCGTATAACGTCTAATATGATTCTTCAAGCATGACAAAAGTCTAAACTGGATTAAAGTGGTTAATGCATACCCTAAATTTTAATGAGAACCGCATCTTTAAACAATTTAAAACCCAAAAATTATTACTTTACAACGCTCATTTTCAGCAATTGAGTTTTTACTCAGGTAAATATAGATTAGGATGATTTCGTAAGTGTCTAAACACAGTTCAGCTCGTTAACGATTGATTAGAGGGTTTAAAGAGGAGAGAGGAAGGTGGCTAGAGCCCAGGATTGAGGGTCCTTATAGGCTTAATGACATGAGGGAACTGGGAATTAGGGAGACTCCTTTATAAACTCTGCTTCACATAGAATTCTCCTGATTCTAAATGCCTATTGAAGGTTTATTGAGCATAGTTGTTCATAAAAGTAATTTTATTTGTGAAAGACATTAACAGTTTTACTTTGATTTTTACTATTAATAATACATTGTTTTTGTTGATGCATTAGAAATAAATGTAAGTGAACCTGTAGATTACGGTAAATATAGACCGAAAGTATCAGGGTAATTTAAATTACATTCCATTAATTGGTATATTGCAAGGGAACCCCATTGTATTTATTGCAATTGGAAGATTCGACAGCACAACATGTGCACCTAGCACGTTCATATTTTTAGCACCTAAATTTTCAACGAGAACATAACATGGAGGTATCACAGAGGATTTTAACGAGAAACAATAAGAAAATAATAGTACTAGTGCTATGTAACTAAAACCAAACACATATACAGATACATTTTTTAGAATATGCATGTCTAAATATGTAAAAACATTCTCATAACAAGATTGGGCTACATGGTTCCATATGCGTTCTACATTTTAACGATTGCAAATGTTGAACTGAAACCTCGATTTATCAATAGCCGAAATCAAGATGATCCTATTCCATCAAGAACAAATCATCACTATATTATCCGAACCTAAATATGATAAAACTGTATAACAGTAAACCTAATAAAATAAAAAAATCTAAAACTTGTGTAAGTTATTAACATTATTAGCGTAGCATAACTCAACATCGCACACTTTATTTCACATCGTTTCCCATTTTACACTGATTTTTATTCTATGACGTTTACATGGACATGGCACTGATGAAAAATGGCAATCTCTGTACTGTGATGTTTGGTTATGGTTATGTTAGTTAATATGGTATCGGAAGCTCAAATTATTCCTGTAATAAATTATTAGTTGATCAGTTTTCAGTTATGTTATGATTATAGATTATAATGACGACACAAACCAAGCATTACACCTTAAAACACCGAATATCGTTATTGTAATTGAACCCACCCATTCGCTCGAACAACATTACTACGTCACATTCGCCTGGATTTGGCGATAGTGAACTGTAGCCTCCGTACTCTGTGCAAGGCATTGGTAGTAGATACTAAAAATTTAAGTTGCTGAATTGATAACTCTTAGTGAAGTTTGTAACGTCTTTCCGTGTAAAAGTAGCATTAAAATATACATGTTTAATGGATAATCACTTGGTAAAGGTTGCAATTTCAATAATTATCGATATAACATCAATAAACGGTATCAGGAAACTGACACATACTTTCTCCCTTCAAGTCATTGAAAACCAGAAAACATATTTAGTGAAATAAAACAAATTAACAATTAATTATCACACAAATATATTCCAAATGTTATCAAAATCGGTTAGTAAATAACGGAGATACCGGGTTTTAAACATTGGCCATAAGAATAACATTGGACAACGTACTGTGTTTACCGCCGAACTAAAATATCAATTATCTCCGCAACCAGTTGACGTAAACTAATGATTCAAAATACTAGATTATTTAGTTTTTCAAGTCAAATTTAATGGTTGCAAGTATATTTTCTTTAGAGGTCACAGATTTTGTGAAATTTGAAAAATATGAATTTTTTAACACTTAAACCCCCATAACCTCTGAACCTGAATTTTTACAGACATGCGGGTGGTATCATTTTGTTTGTCATCCTAAGCACTAAAAACCATGAAATTTTTATCAAAATCGTTAGAGCCGTTTTTGAGAAATTTGGATTGTTGTCATTTTTTATGGGTTTTTATGGGGAGAATACCCTTAAAAATCAAAAATTCAAAAAAATGAAAAATACACCTGGAGATACCACGGCTTTATACCTATATGCCAAATTTCATGAAAATCGGTCCACTGGTGTCGTCTCTAGCTTTGTATACATCCACACACACGCACGCACGCACGCACACACACACACACACACACACACAGACAGGCAGACAGACACCACGCCAAAAACCACTTTTTTTGATTCAGGGAGCACTAAAACGAATATATCCACTAACAACTCAAATTCAAAAATTTTGACGAAAACAATACTTTCTCCGTATACTATGTATAGGGAGGAGAAAGTAAAAATAATAAGTTCGATGTTAATAATCGAAATTTTCAATCGTTAGGTCGATATTTAAATCGTTAAAATGTAGACGGCCTGCGGAACTACGGAACTACAGTCGTTTATTGTGATCGAATTTTCCTACAGTTCTAAACCGATTGAATAATTTGAGTACTATTCAAAATACATCGGTGTCAGGTTCTGCAAGAAGATAACTTATTAAAGTTAGACTTAAGGTTAGAGCCCTAGACACCCTTACAGGTTTGTATTTTTTCCCGTAAGATTTGATATGTGGTATAAATAACAAGCAATCGGCTGATTGAAGTAAACACAGTTCATCAGCAAATCCATTTATAATGACTAGAATGAATTGTTAATAACTCTCGTTCTGTATCGGCTCACTCCTTGCTTTGCTTGTTAACTTCCATGCACAGGCCTTAAGCGGTTGTGGGTGGGGGGGGGGGGGGGGCAAAAGCAATGTCAAAAGAAGCCAGGACCCTCTTAAAAAAAGGAATAATTGATACATTTTTATTTTTATGTTAAAAAATCAAAGCCTTCTTTATGAAAAAAGCCTCTTAAAATACTTCCCTAAAGCCTATTAAAAACCTTTTGATTGTGACTTGTTTCAATTATCTCGACCATCGCACGAAACAAATCAGTTGCCAAAAACAAGTGTACAGTGAATGTTAAAGTATCAATCAAAGAAAATAATTAATTTTATTTCCATGGAATAAAAATACTTTAATAGTAATTTATTATTGATTTATTATAATACATAATAAAAAATTATTATAAGCTATCGTTTAAGAAAACTCTAGAAGAATTCCAATTGAATGGCTTTTTGTAATCTGGTAATTAAAAGAGCATTATTATATCCGTTTGGTATACCTGCAATGACTTTTTCTCGTTTAAATTGAGTACGTTTATTTTAGTTCGCGTTTAAATCTCAAGAGTTCTTCGGGGAATTTTAATGGTTAAGAAATTGGCAGGTAAACAAATCACCTGAGCAATCATAATCAACCCACTCTAAAAGTCTAAGGTTTCTTATTCAGCTTTTCACTAGCAGTCATCCGACGTCTTTCCGTTGATTGCAATTACTTCAATTTCTCGGCGGCATTTTTTAATTTTAACACAGGATCAGAGTAAAATAATAGAATATGGAGTTATGTCCTTTTTCTATTCTATGTTAGAGTAAATTCTTTTGTATTTTTTATTTTCAAAACACAACATTACAACTCCTAAATAGTACCAACAAACAGTGATAGTTAGTATCATGCGTATTAGTTAGTAACTACAAAAATAGCAAACTTCATCTGAAAGCACGACTCGAATGCCAAGTATCTCAATTTTAAGTACGGCAACATTTAAATTTTACAATATATCGGTCGACTGCTATTTTTGGCTCGGTCATCCATTTGAGTTCTGAGTGGCGTTGTCGTATTCTATTTTTGACTATACAATGATTCTACTCAACAAGACCTTTTGGTAGCCCTAAATGTCAACCCATTTGAACATTTAAAGATTTTTTAACTCATGACCGACCGCCTCTCTGAGGTGTAAGGAGATCATAGAATGTACTGTAAAATAGTATTTTAAATCAAGGAAAAATGTTTTATAGGTGTAGTAAAGAGTGATTTCTCAGCCGTCCCGGGTCCTTATGAACACCGGTACATCGACGAGATAACAATCCGGTAAATTGTACAAATATACCTTTTATGAATAACTTTATAATACAAAAGAACTTAGTGTTGGTGTCACGTAAAAAAGAAAAATTATTCGCTATCATAGTCTACTTAAGTAATCTAAACTGTAGGTCCGACCTTAAGTCGCCATTGGTCTAAGTTTTCACCTTTACACGCATTGAGCACACCAGTAAAAAGAAATGTAAGACATTTATATCTTTATTTTACAGGTAAAACGTTAGCGTCTCTTCTACTATCAAGTATAGTTAATTTATACCAAGTGTTTGCGGTGGGAAAACCGATTAGTACTAAAAAACTTAATAATAGCTTCATCTCAATGGGATAAAAATTTATTTCGGGGAATGAATAGCGAAACTGAAAAGGTTAATTCTATAGCCTGTTCAACGATTTCCCTTTACTTTTGGTTACGGTAAAGTTAATAAAGCTTTATAAGTCCATGTTATTTATGAACTATTTTGAAATTTCGTAATAAAATAGTTGAATTTATTCAATGTTGTCTGTTACGTAATCCATGTCAACCAAACATAAAAAGAGATTTGTATGCTAAAAAAGTAGAAAATATAGAGAATAATTAGAATTAGAGATAATACATTTTTTTCTTTTAATACTAATCGATAGCACGTAATGGTACTTTTCTGAGATAAAGCAATAATACTTGGAAAACCAACAGATTACATGACCACTTTATTTTGTTAAATAATATCGAGACCTGACCAATTTCCTCCTTATTATTTTACGTAATCTTAACTTCCTAACATAAGCCTTAATTTTTTTATAACTTGAAGTATTAATATTTATTGTTCTGCCGCTACTCTTTGGGTACACCGGACGCAGTCTAACGGGAACAGCGTGAACTACGTCGGCGAGTCAGTTCCTTACATCACCGCCAGTTGCAGCACCAACGGCCAATCTCCCTTCTCTTCTCTTTACCTGCTCGGTGATTTCGTGTTTTTGGTACTGTGGTACTGTTATCATTAAAGAATTAGTTATTTAAATCAGTAATTATTCTTGTGCCGCTATTAATTGAAAATGTAAGGTAAGTTACTCTTTTAAGCGGGAGACAATTAATTCTTCAACGACAAAACCATAACAATTCACTAGTTAAGACTACTGTGAGAAATGTAGATTACGTTTAACGACAAAACCATAATAATTACAATTTAAGACTACTACGAGAAATGCAGATTAAATTTAAGCTGCCGAATTGTACGCTTGGATACATTGAACGATACAGTGATACAGAAACTCATTCAAATATTTCTAGTTTGTTTATTGTTTGTTAAAAATCGATTCAATTAAATTTGTTACTCACTAAAGGCCTAAAATGACAAAATAAAACAAAATGTACTTTTTTTAAGTTTTATATATATATATATATATATATATATATATATATATATATATATTTGTATTCTAATGCAATAAAATCCAGAGTGAAATTTTGATTTTCATCATTTTCTTTGTTTGAAATTCATTGTTGGTGATGGTGATTTTATATTTTGATTAGGATTTTTGCGGACATTTGCCATCACTGATTTGCCATTCACCATTTACCTGCAAAAGTCTTTTATGGGAAAATCAGAGGTTTTATCTCATAAGGTAAGCAGTATATAATTTTTCTCTTTACGTACATAATACTTTAAAAATATTTTGAAATACATAATGTTCGTATTCATAGAATTAGTATGCAGAGGGGAAATTCTCATGGAAGTGTTTTATGGTCAGATTAGTTTCCATTTTCCATTTTGTTTCCATTGTGCAATAATCTTTGAAACATCGTTTTAGCGAATTTCCCCTTTAGGGAAGAAGCTATTACCGTAGGTCTCATGGTAAGGCCTAAGCCCAAGACCATGATAACTTTTCGTTTTGGGGCCCCCAGAAGCAAAAAACACAATTCGTTCAAATTTTTAAATATATATGTATATATATACATATGTGTGTGTGTGTGTGTGTGTGTGTGTGTGTGTGTGTGTTTGTAAGCAAGATAGCGCTCGCAAAAATGGTCCGATTGGAATGAAATTTGGCATAGAGGTGTAAAGTAGTAATTATTCGGATGAGTTCGAAAACCAGCCCGATCGGACCACTGGAAAGGGGAGGTAAAGGGGGATAAACCCCCCCCCCCAAAAAATGGGGTTTTGGGGTTTTCACATAGAAAAATAAAATTAATCCAATTTTAATTAGCACCATTGAATTCAGCTCAAAAAAACAAACAATTTAGTAATTTGAATCATTGCTCTATATACATTAGTTACAGAGAAATTGAAAGTGGTAAACACAGTACGTTGTCTCAATGTTAACCTTATGGGAAATAAGTAAAATTCTATATCTCGCTTATTTCTTAACATATCTTAATAAAACTTGGTTTGTGGCTTCATCTAGATGAGATTTAATGTATTTTAGTCTTAAACCAGAGAAATTTCCATTTTTGTGGCAGCAAACCTGCATACTCATTCCCCATGTTAACCTGATGGGCAATTAAACAATTCTATATCTTTATTATTTCTAAATATATCTTGATATAACTTGGTGTATAGCTTCTTCTGGATAAGATCTACTAAATATTGAAATTAAACCACCTAGTTTGAACATGCCTGAAGCAGCAAACCTGCATTTTCATTCCCTATGTTATTCTTATGAAGATTACGAAAACATGTCATGTCTCACTACATTGTTGGAAGTATTTTTTGGAATTTGAAATTTGCTGAGTATGCAGGTCTGCTGCAACGGGGGTATTTTTATTATAGTACACAGTGTATTACACTATACAGAATGTTAGCAGACTTTCTGGGACCTCTATCAAGACGAAAATATTTCACCAGATATCTGATGTCTAGTTTTCTGCCATTTATCTGCCTGTATGTATTTTTTTTTCTAATCTCATATGATAGTCCAGGCAAAATTAAAAATATAATATAGGGAACGTTGAAAAAGTGTAAGAAGGCCGCTTTTAATGGAGTTCTACTAAAACGAATATGTACCATTAACGAACGAGTTAACATATTCAATGCTGGCCTAAATTTGACGACGGGAAACCCAAGAAAATCTCGTTTAAAAATGACTTATTTTCCAAACATAGGGCATGTTTCAAAAAAGTTAACCATCTGCATTTTTTACCAAAATTGTTCGAGGGATTGACTTTGGACCTCCACCAATTATATTTGGTGCTTAGTTTTTAATTTTCTGCCCACCATATTGGAAAGAAATTGAATCAAATAAAAAAGGTGTCTTGTAACATTATTGTGAACTTGATATTTACGCTGAACCTAGAGCTGAAATCCGTTAAAAAGCTTGGACTCGTACAAAAGAAAAGCTCAAATAAAAATGCAACCCTATGCATTTCTTATGGATATGTCATTCTTTGAATATTGTGTAGGATTACATCTCTTATATCTCCATTTCTAATAAAGATATTCTGTTTGTTTTGGTCTTGCAATACTAAGTAATTAAGCGCCTTTTATTTTAGCTGTCCAATCATTAAAATCGGGCGAGTGTTGTAGGACGAGATAGAAACCTAAAAGCGACATGAAAATGAGTTGAATTTTCATTTTTTTATGAAATTTCTTTTAGACAAAGATGTGTAACTCATCCCAATATTGTCCGATTTTGATGTTCAATAGTCCAAATTAAAGCTGATAGCTTAGTTGTTTTAAAACCATTGTGACCTGCAGGCCATATTGTGGACTGGAGATACCAGTCTTTAGGAAAACTACTAGTGTACATGAACTGCTCACCATGTGTATCATGTCTGCCATTTTCAAACACTTTAATTGATAGGTGTTTTTCTGTTCGTTACTGAGTAATGTGATTTGGAGCTATTGGTTTCTGTACCAAGATACATATTCTTGCCAAATTTTAAGTTTCTACCCTGGGTTGAGGAAAAGTTATTTAAACATAATTAAAACAACATACAGATGGACAGGTAGATGGAAAACGGGCATCAGAGACCCATGGTTATATCTTATATTATATAATAGTTTTTGTCTCAATGCAATGAACGAATTCTTTAAATAACTTTGGAAATACCTTAGATAAATGATGATTAAGAATTTTAATCAATGAATTCTATTGATTAAAAGCGAATTTAATCACGATTGTATTTTACTACTATTATAGAGTTACCGTGCCTACTGATTGGTGTGTAGACATATATACCTACAGTATACTGTATTCATATAAATTGACAAACAGTGTTTCTGGTGTCCAGGGACCCCAAAACGAAAAATTAGTCTCTGGTCCCGGCATTGGTCTTACCAAACCACCTACGGTGATGACTACTTCCCCACTCAGGGAAACCGCTAAAATACTATTTACTTCACCACAGATGCTGTAACTGTTCACTTTTATTTTCATTGACTATCCTTCTAGTAAATTATCAAGTTATTCATATTAATTTACATTCTGATTCGAACTGCAACATTTTGGGAATAAGACGGCCAAAAGTAATTTGTTCCATATAAGAATTTGTTTATACCAGCTATTTTTCTGGTTAAGCATTATGCGGGTGAGTGAGTGCACTGCTAGAGTTTAAAACATGTTTTGTTTTGTTAATCATTAACTCATCTGACGTTATCAACATCTATCTCTTGTTTTTCTCCAGAATCAGCTGATCATTGAAATAAATGTTAATTCTATTGTTGTTAAGTTTTGTTATAAATGTTCTTGTTGATTTTTTTTTGCCTGTAGACTTATTATTTATTTATTTTAGCATGACTTTACCACAACGGATCATGCTCAAAATTAATCTTGCATATAAAATTAAGGTCACTTATTCTAATACCACCTGACAATGTTTTACCACTGCCTTTGACTGTTGTTCATGCATGTATATGTCTATGACAATAAAGATATTCATTATTCTTTAATGGATTATTGACTTTAAATACAGACGTCTGTATTTAAACCTTTGACCATAAATTAAAGTCTAAGACATGAATCATTGAATACACAAGGTCTATATTTAATTTTTTTTATTTTCTATTAATCTGTAGAATCTACTTTAGTAAGTCATATTCAGTACTAAAATCTGCATAGTTTAATTATGTGCTTACGTGCTTTGAATTTAAAGTTGATTTCCTATAACTGAACTTGGTTAATTCATACCCAAGTAAATGTTACTATCTGCTACTATCTGTTGAAAATACGTTCAACTACTTTTATTTGTATAGGAGCTTTGCTTTGCTAAGTTATTTTAGACGGCTCACTGTAAAAAAACATTAAGGGTAGATATTTTGATTCAAGCGTATCTGCTTTGAATCAAAACAGAAAGAGAGAAAACTAAATCATCGAACGGCCGGAAAAAGTCTCAGATAACTTGACATCTTTCAGGAGTATAACGTTGTTGTTTTACCGTCACATCAATATAAGCTATATTTTGATTAGGATTTTTGCGGACATTTGCCATCACTGATTAGTAAAAAACAAGTTTCACGACGTTTCGGGATCTGGAATCTGATCCCGTCTTCAGGTGGAAGAAAACCTAGAACATAACAAGATTAGTAAAACATAGCCAGGAAAACCTGGAGAAAAACACAGCTAAAACAGAGAACTGTAAAAGCAGTCACGAAAACAATAAGCTGAAAAGAAAAACAATACACAAAATAACACAGGAATCACAAGTATCAAGAATCACCAGGCAGGAGAGAGCACGTCCACAACCAATCAGAGCTGAGCTGAGACTGGTGGGAGGAAAGCAAATGGCGGCGGCAACGGAAATGGCGGCGCCCACAGCCAACCAAATCACGGCGCGCTACCGGTGGCGAAAACCTGAAACAGAGACATGTGATATGCAAATTCCGTGTGTCTGTTTGTGTTTTTTTAGTTAATTTTTAACCTGATTTTGCCCCTTGGTCTTGCTACGGGTTAACATGTTATGAAAATTTTGAACAGAATTGTTAGTAATTACCCTATTTGCTGACACTTTATTTTCCCTGTCTTTCAATTCTTTGTTTAATATTGGTAGCCATACTGGCCTTATTTCAAGTGAAGATTGGCTGATTGGTTGGTCTGCTAGTTTTATGTATGAAGCTTCAATTAGTTTTCTTTTGAAAAAATGAGGTTCGCGGTGTACTATTTTTGCTTCGTCAAAATTCATCTGGTGATTTTCAGACCAGCAGTGTTGAGCAATTTTTTTTTCAGAATAACATTCGTTAGGATCTGAGTACCCCTTATTTGTCCGGAACCGTCAAAAGTTTATCGGGAATTCGTTATTTTATCAACGCAGCTTCAACTCGTAGCTTCAAGGGCATTGTATAGCATTTATCATCGACATTTTTCATGTAAACAGCGTTTGAGAAAAATTGTAGCTAAAGATACGTTATTTGAAGTTTCTCTACTTTAAGATCTTCAATGAAAACAGTTTGGTTTGTAAACAGATTTTGTTTTTGTTTTGACCCAGCTTCCTTTGTTCGTTGGCTTATCAGTCAATTAATGGACCTGAAAAATGAATCTGCTGGTCTTTGTCAGTAACAAGAACATACGACATCTCACTCACTCAGCATCTCACTCACTCGGTATCTCAGCCACTCGGCATCTCATTCACATGACATCTCACTCACTTGGCATCTCACTCACTCGGTATCTCAGTCACTTGGCATCTTACTCACTCGGCATCTCAATCATTCGGAATCTCACTCACTTGGAACCTTACTCACTCGGAATCTCACTCACACGGAATCCCATTCACTCGGCATCTCACTCACTCGGCGTCTCACTCACTCGGCGTCTCACTCACTCGGCGTCTCACTCTCTCGGCATCTCACTTACTCGGCATCTCATTCACTCGGTATCTCACTCACTCGGTGTCTCACTCACTCGGCGTCTCACTCACTCGGCACCGCTCACTCGGCATCTGACTTACTCGGCGTCTCATTCACTCGGCATCTCACTCACTCGGCATCTCACTCACACGGCGTCTCACTCACTCGGTATCTCAGCCACTCGGCATCTCACTCACATGACATCTCACTCACTCAGCATCTCACTCATTCGGCATCTCACTCACTCAGCATCTCACTCACTAGGCGTCTCACTCACTCGGCGTCTCACTCACTCGGCGTCTCACTCACTCGGCATCTCACTTACTCGGCATCTCACTCAGCATCTCATTCACTCGGCATCTCACTCGGTATCTTAATCACTCGGTATCTCACTCACTCGGCGTCTCACTCACTCGGTGTCTCACTCACTCGGCATCTCACTTACTCGGCATCTCACTCACTCGGCATCTCACTCACTCAGCATCTCATTCACTCGGCGTCTCACTCACTCGGCATCTCATTCACTCGGCTTCTCACTCACTCGGCATCTCACTCACTCGGCGTCTCGCTCACTCGGCATCTCACTCATTCGGCGTCTCACTCACTCGGCGTCTCACTCACTCGGCTTCTCACTCACTCAGCATCATACTCACTCGGCGTTCCACTCACTCAGCATCTTACTCACTCGGCGTCTCATTCACTCGGCACTCACTTTTCACTTTCAGGCTACACAGAAACGACTGCGTCCTGATTTGTATTAGGTATATATTATCCGTAAACTGTACATCATCGCCTTTTTACAAACAAAGGAATACTCATTAAGAAGAAACAAAGAGCCGTAATTTGAATAACGTCGTTTTGTTGCCTTCAATATTCCTTATCCACATTTATTTGAGTACTACATGTTTTATCCTTGATATAAGGTTTTTTATTTGTTTATTGTGGTGTTCGTTTAGTTCCTTATGCGTCATTGGTTTGTAGCTAGACTGTTGTTTTTTAAACTTATCGTTTCAAAATTTACTATTATTAATAGTAAATAATACGCATTGCCAGTAAAAAATTGCCAAAAGAAATTGTCACTGTAGAGAGAAGAGGAATAAGTGAGAGCCATTTACACATGAATGAAATATAAGAAGGAGAATCACACTTGAATTCTTTTCTTTCACTTTTATTTGTATCCTAATGTACGGAATGGACAACGAAGGAAAGTTTGTAGGGTCAGTGCGTATGTTTAACTATTGAATAACCTGAGTCGGATTGCAGGATCACCATTCTTCATCTTTTATTCAACGTAGATGTCTAACTTTCTTTCAATTTTTATCTAAATTAAGGGTTTTCTAAGGATTTTAAACAGAAAAATACGTGAAGTTGTGCAATTCCAATATGAAGTAAAAATCTAGCTAACAGATTTTAATTTTAACTGAGTATTATAAAATCCGTTTCTAGTATATACAATTGGTCCGGTAATATAGGTACCGAATGATTGTTTCTAACACTATCACAATTCAATAATATATTATTGCTATATATTTATTTGGTTCACCCATTCAACAATAATAGTCAATTAGAATATAAAAAAATACTTACTGTTATACTGGTACCCCAGCTCCCGACGCAGGTTGAGGTTGAGGCCGTCCGCGGCGTTCTTCTCCAGGTCGTAAGATCCGTAGTGGAGGCCTTCCCGCTTGAAGAACTCTACCAGCGTTTCCATCATCAGCTTGCACGTGTGCTTGCCGGAGATCTGGCGGCAACCGTCCTTCTCGTAGACCAGCATGACCTTCTCCCAGTCATACCTGCACAATCCACACACAGCTACTGTCAGTTACAGCCTCCATCATCAGCTTGCACGTGTGGTTGCCGGAGATCTCCCAGTCATACCTGCACAATCCACGCACAGCTACTGTCAGTTACAGCCTCCATCATCAGCTTGCACGTGTGGTTGCCGGTGATCTCCCTGTCATGCCTGCACAATCCACACACAGCTACTGTCATTTACAGCCTCCATCATCAGCTTGCACGTGTGCTTGCCGGAGATCTCCCAGTCATACCTGCACAATCCACACATAGCTACTGTCATTTACAGCCTTCATCATCAGCTTGCACGTGTGCTTGCCGGAGATCTCCCAGTCATACCTGCACAATCCACACATAGCTACTGTCATTTACAGCCTTCATCATCAGCTTGCACGTGTGCTTGCCGGAGATCTCCCAGTCATACCTGCACAATCCACACATAGCTACTGTCATTTACAGCCTCCATCATCAGCTTGCACGTGTGCTTGCCGGAGATCTCCCAGTCATACCTGCACAATCCACACATAGCTACTGTCATTTACAGCCTCCATCATCAGCTTGCACGTGTGGTTGCCGGAGATCTCCCAGTCATACCTGCACAATCCACACATAGCTACTGTCATTTACAGCCTTCATCATCAGCTTGCACGTGTGCTTGCCGGAGATCTCCCAGTCATACCTGCACAATCCACACATAGCTACTGTCATTTACAGCCTCCATCATCAGCTTGCACGTGTGCTTGCCGGAGATCTCCCAGTCATACCAACTGATCTCCTAGTCATACCTACACAATCCACCTGCAGCTACTGTCAGAACAAGTCACTGATATTCAGATAAAACAATCTGTACTAATAACTTACTCACAAGCTACGTTGGCTTTGATATCTTCATTAATTTTGTAAAACTAATGTTTAAACCCGTGTTTTATACCTTCATTTTTTTATGTCTCCTTTGGTTGCAGTATTAATGGAACTGCATTTATGAAATATCCGAATTCATTTCACTTTACGCTTTTAGTACGGTATGTTGAAAGGGTGGAAGTTACAATTATTAATAACAAAGTTTTTTCAACTAAATACACATTTTTACAAATATAACACCTTACCTCAAATTGTTCTGGTAGTCATTTAGTAACACCACAAAGCTCGGAGCTACTTATGGATAAACGGAGCTATATGACAGATAGTAGTGCGTTTCAGATAATAATGTAATACATTTACAAAAGTCAAAAATATTGTAAGAGCATCCAATTGTTACAATTGCTTTTACATGTTTTTTTATTGCAAGGAATTTAATCCCTTTTTTATTTATTAAAGTGGGTTTAGACTGAATACAGTAAATGACAAAAGACTTAACTTGAACTACGAAACGATTCAAGGCTATGACACAATTCAGAGCCGAATGCATTAGCGGGAAATTTTTAAACTCAGAGAAATAATCTAAGCACATGAAGATGTTTTTGTGTACAAAAGACTCAACAAAATTTACTTTGTTTACTTTATATTTTTATACACTCTGGGAAAAGAAATTTTTTGATAGAAGGGACCAAACAAATTCTACTATCCACATCAATGGAATTAATGACAATTCACGGTTTTAAAATGCTACTGCAGTAGCCTGTAGGGGCTAAAACCCCTACAGGCTACTGCCTGTACCATACTATGATTGTATAGTATCCATTTTGAAAAGGATATATAGGAAATCTGCTTAAGTTTAAATAGTGAATGGTTTTAATGCCAGTAATAAAACATAGCTTTATTTATCAATTTTTTTTAAATATTTTATATATGAGTCATTAATAGTTAAAATGGTCTCAGAACTTTTAGAGTTTTTATTACAAAAAAACGCCTATGTATATATGCATTATGACATTATGTGTATATGTTTTGTGCCGTAACAGTTTATTTCGTTTATGTTATTTTTTTCGTATATTTCATGTGTTATTAACAAGAGTGGTAGTTCTCTAAACTTCACGCAAACTTGGACAAACGACCTATTCCTAAAGATCGGGGATAACTCAATAATATTTTAACAATACGTAAATAATGTAGGTGAAATACAAACCATTACAGTTTTATTTTATCAAAATATATTCTTAGTTTTACAAGCTAAATCTACATGTAAGAAGTTAAATAGTTTGAAGCTGAGAAAATAGTAACAGGCTTTTAAAACTTGAACTAGTTAATCTTGTGTATTCCATTTCACTCTATCAAATGACGGACGCGACGGCCAAATTAATAACACTCACATAATTTATTATTTTAGCGTAAATGGTCCAAAAGAGTTTTAATTGAATGAATGTGAAATTATACTTGGTGAAACATTAACTATTCATGAAGTAAATTGTTAATTGAGTCTCGATGTTCAACTGTTTCACTATCTCAAACAATTGTACAAAATAAATGTCCTCTCAGTGCGCCACCCTAATGGCCTATACCGGCCGCTATCTCATTTTTTTATCGTTTTAATGGCAATAATTCTTTAAATCAAACCTCCACATATTGGTTTTTCCTTTTTTTTGCTTAATCAATGTGTATTTTTGCCATACTGTTCTATTTACTGGATATAATGAGGAACGTCTTATATCACTTACTGTACAATGACTCGTATCAGTGTAATAATACATGATACGTGTTGCAAGACTTCTTTCATTATATCTTGCTTAGTTAATTTTACAATAGTTTTCAATTCTGTATGTCCTAATAATATTCCTCTAAAAAACCAAGGGAACTCAATCCAAGAGTTGTCCACGTGAAGCCCATTTCGTCAGTTTCTTATATTATCTATATTTGTTTTAAGGCGTAGGTTCTAATCGAAAATAAGGTTGCGGGCTGAGGAAGTCTCGAATTTGGTACGATTGAGAGCTGCAAAGCTCTTTCGGCCGAATTTCTAACGCTATTTTCCCCACATTTCGCAGTGAAATAAACCGTACATAACACGTAATTAATTATTTATTTCATAAACTTAAAAACAAAACTTTGAGGTTAAGAGCGATGGTACAACTAAGCAAAACCGCAATGAAAATTATATGATCGCAACTAGCTTGCTGTTGGAACTTTTTGAATGCCGTATTATTATAAGATGTTCACACGTTGTTTCAAGCAAATAGACGATCAGCAGACTTTCGGCCCTAGGGCTGAAAATTGTCGGCCATATGACGGAAAAAAGCTGGTTCCGGCCCTCAAATGTCGCTTGTAAAACAGATGATTTCGCGTATGATTACGTATTGTGGTGAAAACACGGTTTTCAGCAGACATGTGATATTTCAGTTGAAACCGATACACATTTGCTCTAAAAAGCAGACTTTCAATGTATATTTTCTAAAGTGTATATTTTATATTAAAGGGGGTCGTTCCCTTCACGGCACAAGTGAAAAAATATTTTAGCTAGTAGGTATTTAATGAGCACCACTGAAAAATATGAAGAACGCTACAATCAACCATAAATGTGTTTGAGTACAAATAGCTAAATGTGTATCCAAAGGTATAAAATATTTACTTTAGAAAAATATTTAATTTAATATAGAAATAGGCATTTAATTTAATATAGAAATAGGGAATAATAGTTTAATTATTCCATAAAACCCCTTATTATCTATTAAATATTGAAAATAATTGCAGTGAGCTTGTATAAATTTGACGGGGACTCCGAATCGTACGCGTGCTTTTTCCGAATGTGTACATGACGTGTCACGCGAATGCAAAATGTATTCCATAGGGGGTGCTGCACCCCGTGACGTGACAGTACGTGTCTGTATTGTAGCGACTTATTTTTGTTTCAAGAAGAAAACTTGATTTCGGTTTTGATTTTGATTGTCTCAATAAATAAAAAATTAAATTTAAGTGGTTTTTATGATAACAGTGACACTTCTTTGTTTGAAATTCATTGTTGGTGATGGTGATTTTATATTTTGATTAGGATTTTTGCGGACATTTGCCATCACTGATTAGTAAAAAACAAGTTTCACGACGTTTCGGGATCTGAAATCTGATCCCGTCTTCAGGTGGAAGAAAACCTAGAACATAACAAGATTAGTAACACATAGCCAGGGAAACCTGGACAAAAACACAGCTAAAACAGAGAACTGTAAAAGCAGTCACGAAAACAATAAGCTGAAAAGAAAAACAATACACAAAATAACACAGGAATCACAAGTATCAAGAATCACCAGACAGGAGAGAGCACGTCCACACCCAATCAGAGCTGAGCTGAGACTGGTGGGAGGAAAGCAAATGGCGGCGGCAACGGAAATGGCGGCGCCCACAGCCAACCAAATCACGGCGCGCTACTGGTGGCGAAAACCTGAAACAGAGACATGTGATATGCAAATTCCGTGTGTCTGTTTGTGTTTTTTAGTTAATTTTTAACCTGATTTTGCCCCTTGGCCTTGCTACGGGTTAACATGTTATGAGAATTTTGAACAGAATTGTTAGTAATTACCCTATTTGCTGACACTTTATTTTCCCTGTCTTTCAATTCTTTGTTTAATATTGGTAGCCATACTGGCCTTATTTCAAATGAAGATTGACTGATTGGTTGGTCTGCTAGTTTTATGTATGAAGCTTCAATTAGTTTTCTTTTGAAAAAATGAGGTTCGCGGTGTACTATTTTTGCTTCGTCAAAATTCATCTGGTGATTTTCAGACCAGCAGTGTTGAGCAATTTTGGATTTATCCACTAAGCCATTCCTCGTGTTATCTTTGTGTTCTTTGATTCTAACATTTAAAGGTCTTTTTGTCTCGCCATAATACGGCCTAGAGCAACTATTGCAGTTTAAACTAGCATTTTTGGATGTGTGCATAGAAAAGGATAGGGACACGCTTAGGACAACTGTTTTCAGAAAAAAGACACACACAGAGCAGTACTTAAATTTTCAATCAAACCATCAAAAATCTGTCAAAGAAGGGGTAGCTTACTCACTATTTGACAGAGCAAAGAGCATTTGCTCAAATCAAGATGGATTAAATCAGGAAATCAAAAAAGTAGAGCAAGATTTGGCTAAGAATGGATACCCTCAATCCGTAATAAGAAAGTGCAAAACCCATAGGGCTAAACAGAATGAGTCAGAAAACACTGAAAAATTCGTTCCTATGTCAATCCCTTATGTGCCGGGATTATCGGAAAAAATTAGAAGAGTTGCTAGGAAGTTCAAAGTTAGAACCGCGTTTAGGACACAAAACACTCTTAGGCAATGTCTCGTAAAAACCAAACCAAAAAATGGCACTCAGGGATCAAAAAACTGTGTTTACAGAATAAACTGCAATAGTTGCTCTAGGCCGTGTTATGGCGAGACAAAAAGACCTTTAAATGTTAGAATCAAAGAACACAAAGATAACACGAGGAATGGCTTAGTGGATAAATCCAAAATTGCTCAACACTGCTGGTCTGAAAATCACCAGATGAATTTTGACGAAGCAAAAATAGTACACCGCGAACCTCATTTTTTCAAAAGAAAACTAATTGAAGCTTCATACATAAAACTAGCAGACCAACCAATCAGTCAATCTTCACTTGAAATAAGGCCAGTATGGCTACCAATATTAAACAAAGAATTGAAAGACAGGGAAAATAAAGTGTCAGCAAATAGGGTAATTACTAACAATTCTGTTCAAAATTCTCATAACATGTTAACCCGTAGCAAGGCCAAGGGGCAAAATCAGGTTAAAAATTAACTAAAAAACACAAACAGACACACGGAATTTGCATATCACATGTCTCTGTTTCAGGTTTTCGCCACCAGTAGCGCGCCGTGATTTGGTTGGCTGTGGGCGCCGCCATTTCCGTTACCGCCGCCATTTGCTTTCCTCCCACCAGTCTCAGCTCAGCTCTGATTGGGTGTGGACGTGCTCTCTCCTGTCTGGTGATTCTTGATACTTGTGATTCCTGTGTTATTTTGTGTATTGTTTTTCTTTTCAGCTTATTGTTTTCGTGACTGCTTTTACAGTTCTCTGTTTTAGCTGTGTTTTTGTCCAGGTTTCCCTGGCTATGTGTTACTAATCTTGTTATGTTCTAGGTTTTCTTCCACCTGAAGACGGGATCAGATTTCAAATCCCGAAACGTCGTGAAACTTGTTTTTTACTAATCAGTGATGGCAAATGTCCGCAAAAATCCTAAT
The DNA here is from genome assembly GCA_035578135.1 of Flexamia atlantica. NCBI lineage: Eukaryota > Metazoa > Arthropoda > Insecta > Hemiptera > Cicadellidae > Flexamia > Flexamia atlantica. Next base: position 3,880,594 of record JAQJVK010000006.1, on the reverse strand, counting down.
CAAAATATAAAAAAAAAACAGTGACACCCTGAGGGGGTTAGGTTTGGTTATAAATAAGTATTTACCTTAAGAAACGGCCATGTATGCACATGGTTTACTCTTGAAAATTCTGAAATTGCCGTACATCTAATATATCAAGACTTAAAACCACCTGTCCTTCAAGAAAAGAGAATTAGTGCTCTTAATTTATTTCTTACTGCTTTAAAGAATCAACAAGCAATAATCAAACCAATGAAACAAAACAGGATTAGAATCAATAAAAGGAATATGAGGAGTTGGATTGAGAGTTTAAACACATGATGGATATAACCGTGTTAATCCGAGTTCCAACTACTCAATAAGCGAACTAATGAGTTTTCATCCCAACTGCACATCATCAATCGAGACATATTTGCGATTCCTGTTACACAATATGGGATGATTTATTCATAACACTGAAGTTGTTACATACTCGTAACGTTGGGTTACCTTCGAAAGAAAGATAATTCAAGATCATTTCCATCACAAACCCGATTTCATTCTTCACATTTTTTCGTGAAATTTATCAAAAATTTATTCAAACATTAGAACGGCTCGAACTACATTTGTAAACGTTATTCAAAGACTTGCATAACAGTTTTTTTATTTTCTTAACAATAACATTCAAAAAATCAATCCAGGAGGCAAATCATGAATAAAATAACATTCAACTAAACAAGGATATTATTTTTTGTTAGGCCTTCAGTAACAATTACTGCAATAGTAACTTATTTTCAAAGCAGCATGATCAGACAAAAAACTAAACCGTGGTAATGAAATTAACACTCAAACTCCATTTTATGATGGATAATAATGTTTGAAAATATTTTTTCCACTTCTGTAATGTAAATAAATCGAATTCAACTCATGCAGAGTGTTGATAAAATAATAAATACGAGAGTTTAATAAATTAATCCTCGATAAACTTGAACAAACATTCTAAATTGAATAAAAAATAATCATTTGATCTGAATTTATCGAGCGGTGAACCTTCACATTCTAAAAGCTAACCAGGAAATCACAAATAATTTATTGTTATTAAATAAACTTTCATATTCCCTATAGTTGTTATTTTTTATCTAATTTTGAATGTTGTGCTTTGACATGTAAAAAAGTCAGTCAAACTTTAAGGGGATTCGGTACTGAAAAGGATAAATTGTAAACTAAGTTAAGAAATCTACCCTAAGTGAAAAAAGTTACAAAATGTATCCTAAAATGTATGTACCTAGTCATCATGCATTAAGTGTATGTACCTCGTCATTTTTAACATTGTTCCAGGCTGCGATGAAACACGAGTTACGATTGACGATGCAATAACAAATAAACTTTTCTCATACTCTCTCCATTTACAAAGGATCTGTCTGCCTCAATAAAGACTAAAAAAATTGATATTCGCTCTTTTCTCAAGTTCATACTCATGCAGTTTAAGTTTACAAACACAACATAACATTTAACTCTCACAACCAAGCCAACATTTCGAAGTAAAAATAAAATAAAAGCCACGGTAACGTTGGTGGTCGACAAGCCGGAGACGGTTGCGTGGAAATGATTGTAACGTGATGTCATATTTTTCTAGGCGACAGTAAGTTTCGCTTCCTTATTATTCTGGCTTATGAGCTCATCCATCAATCCCAGGCGGGGCCGCACACATCCCATCAGTTACCGTTCGCTCTGCTTGGGATTTTTCAAGGCCACATTGTAGAATGTATTGTATTTATTTCTAGAGTCGTATTCAAAACTTTGACAAGCTGCCAATTTTGATAGAAACACGTTAGCGACCTCAAACCTCCACTAATCGCCTATTTTTAAAAGCTCTTTAAATGAGGGGTCACTCGAAAGGGGTTTGCATTTGAAAATTTTGAGTTGCCCCCAAAGTCCCCCATTTTTGGGGGACACTCAAAATTTTAGATATCACCAAAAGAGACTACTTTTTCATTTAATAACATTTTTACCATACTCGTTTCATTTTTACGTCACCAAAGGTGAATTAAAACTCCAAATGTCCTAGACGCCAGGTTTCAAGGGTGTGTTGTATTCAAAACTTTGACAAGCTGTCAATTCGGATAGAAACACGTTAGAGACCTCCAATTCCCACCATTCATCTACTTTTTGGAAGTTCTTTAAAATAGGGGGTCTCTCAAAAGGGGTTTGAATTTGAAAATTTTGAGTTGCCCCTAAAATCCCCCATTTTTGGTGGACACTCAAAATTTTTGGCAAAGTGTATAGGAAGGTAAGTAAACTAAACCTACATTTTGAATCCATTCGTAGATGATCCTTTTATAGTTGCAGTTTAATTCTTCATGTGCTGGCTAGTATAAGCCATGTGCTACCGTACAATAGAAGAATAGAAATATTGAGTTAGTATTACTTGGCAAAGTAAACGTTTTATCAGTTTTCAATGAGTTTAAGTTTTTCAAATTGTATTAAATATTTTGGTTTTATTCATACTTTAGGGTTTGTTGAGATTACAAGCACAACAACTAATAAGCGTAATATTGATGATTAATGACAGCTAATATTATTTTAAACACACTCATTAATATGGGCCATTAAATAAAAATAGTTAGTTATAGTAAAATAAACATTATTGGGTTATGGTAATCGGCATGGATGGCTCTAAATATTAACTATTTTATGTTACCTTAAGCAAAACAACGAACTATTTGTTCTCATCCTTAGGAATTTTATTTATTTATTTTGATTTTGCTGAGGTACTTGCTTTGCTAAAAGAAAATCAGCAGTTAATAGCCTTAAATTATGAACGATCAATCATAATTTTCGATCATCTATCAATGCTGTATCTAGCCACGAGAATCGCCCATTTCTCATTGTGTGCCGAACACAAAGGTTAGCCGTTACGTAAAATATCAGGTAAAGAGAATTTAAGCTAACTATTTTAGTTTGCAAGCTATCTTAATATTCTGTTAGCATTACAAACCTATATAAGTCTTCTTACTTTTTTCTTTCCGTTTAAAATGAAACTTAATCATTACGCTTGATTACTAATTCTGAAACATTTTATCTTGTGAGTAAAATGTTGTGCAAAGAGGTTGTTTTAAATATCTTTAAGCACAATTTGCGCATAAAAAATATGAATTTACCAAAATTGTGGGAATTCATAAGATCGATTCGTATTCCAGCATACAAAGGAAATTAGTTTTGCCCTTATTAAAAAATTAATATTCCTATTAAAATTAAAATTGATATTCCTTAAAAAACAATAATTTCACATTATAAGATATGTTGAAAAAGGATAGAATTTTAATATGCTTAAAATCAAATCTCGTTTCGTCACAAAGCAAAAGCTACGGCGGAACGTGTAACACATGTTACAAAAGTAATGAGCTGTAACAAGATGCCTCTCTTTCCTTATAACTAGTGACGGAAGAAGCATAATATATATTTTTTTCATTTAATTGTATAGTCCACCAATATAAATTCTTGTATTTTATTTTAATAGAAACACTTTGGAGTGTTACATTGAAAGAGCAAAAACAAACTATACTAATTTGACCTTTTACGTTTTTAACCATTGTAATATGAAAAAACTATTAATTTAATGGAAATTAAGTAAAAAGATATATATGCTATGTTTACATCCTGCACAAAGATTAAATTCCGCCGTTTTAGATAAGATTTACCTATACGTTAGTGGAGGTTGTTAAAAAATAAAATTTTCTACATAATAACCTACGTCAACATAACATTTTCCCTTGAGACAAAGGGCTGAACTGCTGTTGCATTTATTTTTATTTACAAATATTTGTTTACCTTTCCCAGTGAAACGGGACCCATCAGCTAGTATATATATAACGATGGAGGCTAGGCGACGGAGCGACAGATGCCTGTGGTTATACAGCAAAATGTGTTTGTTTTGATACTAGGAACGAATCAACAAGAGGTCTCCAGAGAGTTCGGAAACAACCTGTGTTTTAAGTTGTCCAATATCATGATTCTAAGGGAGGATTGATAACAAATATTACATCTAATACTTGTACACTACAATTTTATGGTGTATATTAATAATTTTCATGGTTTAACGTCTCTACTATATATACTAATATACCTAGACATACCAGTCTAGCTACTGAAGTGGAGGAGCTGAGAGTGTGACTCAGATAACCCCAGATGACTAGAATTACAAAGGTCGCTCTTACAATAGAATTTGATTCTTGTTGACTTCTTTATGTCAATTTTTTTCTTCTAAAAAGAGGCAAGCTGAGAGGCACATTAGCTCGTTTTTAGTGAATTGTAAAACAATAGTTACCAAAAAGTTTTTTCATTGATACGATTTTTTTATTTTCAATATTTTCATGAAATTAAAAGAGCGAAGGGTTACAATGATCGATTTTAAATATCATTCTTGATTGTCAAAGAAAGATTTTCTAACAAATCACATTGTTTTTGTATTATTTATTCGACTAACATAAATATACAATTTCAGAATAGATCATATGATATGCGGTATAGTTAAACTAAACAAAATTGTCCTAATATAGAAATCACAATCAGCTTGAGAGGTATACAAATTTTGTTGGAGTCATTATTCAACCACATTTTCCAAAGGCTTAAGATGAATGTGTTAATAATTTACATTGTTATATCTCAGACTTCTTTGCTTCTGCCGCTTAATGACTATACTGTATTTATTAATGAAAACATGTTCAAAATATAAATAATGTTGTAAGTAAATCGTAAGAACGTCTGAAGAAAAATTTTGAAAAGGGCATGTATTTAACGTAGATATTATTTTAATATACTTTTAACACCCGTTTCAGAAACCAGTTGTTTTTACTACTACCATTAATCAATGGCAGTTTTTCAATTAAAACTGAAAGTAAGACTTCTTTGAGAGAGAATACTATAAATGAGGCAATTTCCTATGATATATTACTTGTAGCGTTATAGAAAATAGAGAGGAAAAACGAGAAGTCCATCATTTGGAGTTGCGTTGACTCGATCTCATCAGATATATGGATAGAATTGTCCGGATAGAATTGATAGAATAGAATAGAATTGTCCGGATAGAATTGTATGGAGAGAATTGATAGAATTGACCGTCTGTTCCTCATTGTAAGCCTCCTCTCCTGCAGCCTTCAACTGTTTTATGAGTCGAACTCCAATACGATTTTCTTGCATAATTTAGTTCCGTCAGAGAAAGTATGTGTATTTTTTCATTTTAATGTTTTAAAATAATATTTTAATGAGTTTAAAACCAATGGTGAGTAAAAAAAGGCTAAGCCTGTTAGGTTAAACTAGTTTAGGCCTACTACTAATAATTTTTATTTTTATTTGAATGAAACTAAAAACTACTATTTGTAGCTTTTGTAACACTATCGTATAATATAATATATTAAAATGTTTGCAACTTGCCTTTTTCAAAAATATATTTTAATCAAATGGGCAATTGAAAATTTGTTTGCATAGTAATTATATTAAGGCCACAAAACTAAATGGAACTATTTAAATTAATTACCTTTTTTAATCAAACATTAGGTCAGATTTTTAATTAGTACTAGCGTTAGCAGTATACTGTATAGAAAATGTAAATTAGCTGGCATGATGAAACTTGTAATAAGAGACTCATCCATCATCGTTGGTCGAAAATCCTTCGATAATTCTTGGGTTGGGTAGAAGCGGTGAATATCGGCCAATAATGCAACTTATCATCCCTTTACATACAGTATGTTTTATATTCCAAATTACATATTATATAATACTAGTATTCATTTCCTAATTGTATTTAAATTTAAATATTTACCTGTTGTTACATTAATATTAGATTTAAGTACTTTAAAGCTTAACATTTAAAAGTTTAGTTGATTGATAAGTGATGAATATGAACTACTGTTAATTTTCCAGTTCGACCATGTTAAGAACGCGTATAGCAGCAAGATTAAATTACTTTCACCTCTTAATTTACTGTATATAATATAGGAATGGCATAAGAATAATGGTTTGTATTTCAAGTAGCGTAAACAAGTTAAGATATATGAAAAACTATCAAATTAAAAATAATAGATTGAAAGTAAAATTATGTGGACTGTATTAATTTTAATGTTGCATGGCCTCCGGGCTAAGTTGTTATCATCAATCAGAAAGGAAGGTGTCATAGACGCTCACAACTTCTTCACCAATGAATGAGCCGTTAGTCGTCAATGTTTCCTTCCTCGTAGACAATGTGAGGGTAAAAGGCTTTGTTTACGCATTGGTACTTCGGATAATATATATTTATATGTTATGCTCAATATCGCTTGTGTTATATATTTAGCCTGCAAACAAACTATAACATAGTACAATAGTTAACTATAACTATAGTAACTAACTATAACTTTAACTATAGTTTTATATATTTATACTAAAACTATAAATGGAACTATTACAAGTTTTCCCAATTAAACACGACTCTTACAAAAATCGTCTATCTATACAATATGTCGGTTTACTATAAATTATTTCAAATTAAGTAAAATTGTAATAGTTATTAGTTGAAGTTGAATTAGAGTATTATAATATGATTAACAAGAGAATGAACTTTGAAGTAAAAACCATGAATAATAATGTTTATGGAAAAGTTTGATTTCAAATGAGTATTTATTATGTTCATGCTTTTCAACATTACAAAAAGGAGAAATGTTAAAATCTTTTTAATGTAGGTATCCTTTTTAACAGCTAGTCAATAACAGTCTCTTCGGTGTTGCGGCTTGATTACTTTCAATCATGCTGAATCACGCAAAACTATAATTTTAAACTTATTTGACAAACCAAAACAATCCTAATTTACTATTCTAGGTCATATCTTTTGAATGTTTATTTGATTCAAGAGCTGTTTTATCGCAGTTGCTTAATATTGCATTAGAAATCAGTCTAGACAGGTGTCTGTACAACTGAACGCTAGAAATCGTGTTTTTCTGAAACAGTCCAGTGTAAATTGTTGCAAAATTCCCTTATATAATTAAGAATAGATAAATGTACAAGTATGTTATATCAATTGAAATAAATATATTTTTAACCTATAAAATAGCCAAAGCAAGAATAATGACCCTTTGAAACCAATGCAAAATTTTATTTATAATTATATTAATTTACAAGTTAAATTATTAAAAAATAAATGTGAACCTCAGAGTAAAATAAGGAGTACTATTGGGCTTATTTTATAAGTCACATGAAATATAACTGGATTAGTATGTTCCTTGCTATATACCTGAATACATAGAGGATGTGGTTTTGAATGTTAACTTAGGTGCAGTAATACATAATAAATTTTGTATCCTGAGTTTGATTTTTAAAACACAAACAAGCTCATGGCATAATTCCATGTTAAACGTTACAATTTCCCGCTGAAAATGTTATAATCTGTCCGCTAAGACAAGCAGAAGAGTACAAAGCGTTAAAGTGATACAAATGCGTTGCTTGTATTGAATGTTTTTGTTTGTGTGCACTCTCAAACAAAGAGAAATGAGAATACACGGAGTAACTATTTATTATTTAAATATTTATTTCATTTAACGGAAATTTATTCGTAAAGTAACAATAAGGACCGAGCTATTTAAAAATAATGGAAATATAGAAAAAATGTTAATGGATATTTTTTGTTACGGATACACAACCATGCACTAAAAATATTTCCAAACTTTGAAGATTTAAACTAATACACGCAAGATTTCACGGATCCCCGAAATTGATTTTCAGGTGCTTACTACACTCTTAAAACCAGCCCTGTTTTAATACAGTGTGATCAAGGACTACGAGCTTGCTAAGACTCTGGTTAGAGCTTAACATTTTGGATACTTTTTTATAATGCTTTAGGGAGTAAACAACGTTCAAGCACTATGTTTCGAACAAAAAATAAATAAATTTCAAATAATTACAAAAATTTAATTACATATTTCGAGTTAAAAATTTAAATAAAAAATAACATTTAACATTTAGAATATTAAAATATAAGTCCAGTTACTCTGAACAGAAATACATTTCAGGTTTTATTTCCAAAACCTCTATAAAGCGTTAATGAGTTGGACTAACGCTAACCACTCCCTTAAAATAATCATAAATGTGCCTTTGGGTTACGATTTTATAAATAAAACTCCATACGCTGTACTATTGGTTACGATCCCGACGCACTGGATTCGAATACTTTTCCTTCCATAATTGTGTTTGAATCTTACAAGAGTTGTATAGGCCGTGAAAATCGTTATGATGAACATTCAACAGTTGAACACGTGCGTTGACGTGTTCAAGGAATTTGTATTTTATTTTTCATTTCAGGTGTTGGATTGCCTTTTTACTACTTATACAAAAAAAATTGGACATATTATTTCGTATAAAACCAGATTTATCATTGGAATCGTGTTTTCAGTTTGCAATCGACTAACCGCCTGAGCAGGGCGATGATGAAGAGCGCCACGTCACGGAAGCTGAGCAGCCCCGCACGCAGCAGCAGGTGGTACTCGCTGTCAGGGTCCCTGCTGAAGTCTACAGTGGTATTGACTGATGACTCACCGCCTGAGCAGGGCGATGATGAAGAGCGCCACGTCACGGAAGCTGAGCAGCCCCGCACGCAGCAGCAGGTGGTACTCGCTGTCAAGGTCCCTGCTGAAGTCTACAGTGGTATTGACTGATGACTCACCGCCTGAGCAGGGCGATGATGAAGAGCGCCACGTCACGGAAGCTGAGCAGCCCCGCACGCAGCAGCAGGTGGTACTCGCTGTCAGGGTCCCTGCTGAAGTCTACAGTGGTATTGACTGATGACTCACCGCCTGAGCAGGGCGATGATGAAGAGCGCCACGTCACGGAAGCTGAGCAGCCCCGCACGCAGCAGCAGGTGGTACTCGCTGTCAGGGTCCCTGCTGAAGTCTATAGTGGTATTGACTGATGACTCACCGCCTGAGCAGGGCGATGATGAAGAGCGCCACGTCACGGAAGCTGAGCAGCCCCGCACGCAGCAGCAGGTGGTACTCGCTGTCAGGGTCCCTGCTGAAGTCTATAGTGGTATTGACTGATGACTCACCGCCTGAGCAGGGCGATGATGAAGAGCGCCACGTCACGGAAGCTGAGCAGCCCCGCACGCAGCAGCAGGTGGTACTCGCTGTCAGGGTCCCTGCTGAAGTCTACAGTGGTATTGACTGATGACTCACCGCCTGAGCAGGGCGATGATGAAGAGCGCCACGTCACGGAAGCTGAGCAGCCCCGCACGCAGCAGCAGGTGGTACTCGCTGTCAGGGTCCCTGCTGAAGTCTACAGTGGTATTGACTGATGACTCACCGCCTGAGCAGGGCGATGATGAAGAGCGCCACGTCACGGAAGCTGAGCAGCCCCGCACGCAGCAGCAGGTGGTACTCGCTGTCAAGGTCCCTGCTGAAGTCTACAGTGGTATTGACTGATGACTCACCGCCTGAGCAGGGCGATGATGAAGAGCGCCACGTCACGGAAGCTGAGCAGCCCCGCACGCAGCAGCAGGTGGTACTCGCTGTCAGGGTCCCGCTTGTCCCTGCTGAAGTCGAACGTCAGCGCGCCGGTGGTCAGCAGCGGCGTGTGCCAGAACTTGATCATCCGGGCAACAGGAGCTGCAACAGCACGTCACAAGTATGTGAGTGTAGTAGTGTAGTGAGGAAAGACATTCCAAGTCATCCTTTGTGAGATCCTTAGCGGTGTGTGCCAGTACACATAGGCCTACCGCTACTGGGCTCAGTTATGGATTTTTTCACGATTGTAGGCCGTGTTGTAGCTGTCTTTCAGTGAACAACTTCATTTTCCCACTTAGTGATAGTGGGCTTGACAGCAGCCCGGTGGGATATACCGACAGACAAGACCCACCCATGCTAAGTAAGATGCACTCTCTCCCCTTGCAGTCTAAGCTTGACCTAACCTACTCCAATTTTGCCGCTTCCCTCCTTTTTATATTAATCCTCCAAGTTTGCTACAGCTTTGGGGAGGGGAAGGCTACCGGTTCTTTTCAGTCATTAGTACAAACAAAGTAAGAAAAGAAGTGTACCAACAATTCTGAGCCTCTTTTATCAGTTTTGATGATTAAGTGAAATAGGTTGCCTGGTCACTTCGTAAAACATTAATATTGTCAAAAATTCAAACAACACAGCTTCTGCAATTTTACAAAGATTACCTTACTGACAAAATATCGTGTGTCCAAAACTTTACCCCCCATTTGTTTTGATTTATTTATTTAAAGAAAATCATAGAAATATAAGCCCCAAATGTAAATGTTATGTATAATTTACTACAGGAAATGCAAAAACAAACACTTTTAACTCTCACCTAAATCTATAGTACCAAACAATTACTGATTTATGAACGAAAGTGTGAATTAACTGAACGCAGTACGTTGTCTTAAAGTGATTTTGCACTCTAGTGGCCGCTATCATCATTTGATTTACTTTCAATTTGGTGGAAATATTATTTGCTATGATGCGATTATCAAGAAATCAATCAGAAGCCGCTATCTCTATTTTAGGAAGGAACAAAGCCCAATTTTTTTTTTATTTTGGGGGGGGAATCTACAATACATACTTTTGTAAATAGCCCTGAAATTGAAATTCGCTCCGTCATGTCAACATTCTACTACGTGAGTACTCGTTGTATTATTTATGTCTCACTGAGTTTATCTAAGTATCATCTTTGAGTTTATCTTTAAGTCTCATGTGTAGTTTGGTTAAAATCCAGAACTGCAGGTTTAACGTACATCTCTAAACAAAATGAACTGAGGATCAATTATGTTGTTGACTATGAAAAGTCCACTTGAATTTGAATTGTATTTCAATTTGACTCTGTATGTCAAAACTTGCCTTCATTAAAAAGCTTCTCTGAATCTGTTATGTCCTTAACTATCTCGTAGTATATTATAAGCTTACTTATAAGAAAAACCATATAACATATTTGATTAGAACTATCAACATATTGCATCATTAATATACATTACAAGCAGATCTACAATCCTTTTTTAATTTTTAATTATACACTTTAAAGTGAATATGATGAAACTGAAACTACTTAGAAGTTAAAGTAGGACTCACAAACGTCACTGAAACCCTCTGCTAAATAAAACAGGTGAATTTAGTTGGTAACTCAAAGGAAAACTAAGGAAGACAAACAATTATTTTCGCTCACCAAAGTCTTTTTTCTCTTTTAATACCCTTTCTTTTTGTTGATGTTTTGCTTTATTATAATTTATTTATGTTAATAGTTCGGTATTTTACTAGTATTTTATGAAGGTTTTTTTGTAAAATTTAATTTATTAATGTACTAATAAAAACATGATGAAAGAGCTCTTGGAAAAAACAACAGAGTTCAGTGATTTAATCTAATATGAATGTTAATTTAAGACTTTCTTTGTACATTCGTGTAAAGGTGTTTTGTTGTTGTTGACCGTATGGGAACCGAGCTAAATCAAACCGGATTCCAAAACGGAGAATTAAAGTTTGAAAAAAGCTTAAAGTATTAGTCATTTTTAACTAAACATCTATATCCTGCTTATTAAGGAATGTTTCAAGACTACTTAATATTACGTCTTAATATTTTGAACATTTTCGCGGGATTTGTAAAATTCTATCAAATTTAACAAATTATATTACCATTAGATAATAATGAACATATTTGTATAATCTGTTTGCTAACGCAATATATACAGTACTAGAGTTGGGTCCAATTGAACTGGTTGGTCAAGGTAAAGTATTGAAGATGGCCAGCTGATCCTGGGCTCATTCGACGTAATGTAAAAACAGATCGTTTAAAAGGCCTGTTTGACCATAACCCGACAGCCCGTCAGTTTATTGAACCCGAATTGTGCAATATACAGCTCCAATCTTCATTTTTCATTTTCAACACTTCTACACTCTCGTGATTACCATTATACTTACAATCATTATTTCTTTCATCCATTATTTTTTGTCTATAACATTTTATTTTTAGAAGAATGTTTCATGAGTATGTTATATTCACTCTGAAAGGAAGCTATGTAAGCTGAACTATGTGTGAGTTGACTAAAATTATCATAGGCTTGTAAAAACTCGTAATGAATAATTGTAAAATATGATTTGCTTAAGGATCTTTTGAATTTTAACAATATATCGTGCATTTAATTATTCGCTTCAATGATAGGATTCTTTATATTTTAAAGTATTATATTATTTAAAGGTTTTTGTAATGAATCTAAAGTCAATTCATTTCATTATTTCAAAACATGCAAAGTTAGATGTTTTTCATTTTTACCTGTTAAGTTTCCTATCACTTCGTACCGAAAAGAAAACTGACTTTTTGATACACAATACAATTTTTGATTAAATCTGATATCAAAGAAAATTATCGTTTCCCAAGCTTTCATTTAGAGCAGGGGGGGGTAAGTCAGCTGAGTTTACCATTTAACAATCTACATGTAAATAGAAATATGGATGAGCTAGTTTTTACGTTGTTATGTTTTTATTTTTTTCTATGATCCAATTGCTTTTATTTTTATAAAAAAAGTTAATTGCGAAATATAACACGTTTTATTTTTCTGCTGTCTCTTGTTTTGTACGTTTATTTATGTCGTCTATTTGTTTATTTTGAGGATGCTAGAAACAGAAGAGCGCTATATAATGACTTAAATTTGAATATGCATATCTCCTTTTGTGAACGATGCTCTTGCGATTTAATTGACAGACTTAATAATGACTTCCCCGTGATCTGACTTATAGGTTCACCAATAGTATATTACAGGAAAATTTAAAAGTTCTATATCCGTATAATATTGTTTTCACACTTGTTTACTTGGTAAGTGTGTTTTATTGACATACTGTATATTACTGTTGAGGACGAATTTAATTCAATATAATTGGTTGGAGATGAATTATTCGGTCAAGTCCCTGTCTAAATCATAAAGCTTTAGTTGAAGATGCCTTTTCTTGCGAGGGAGTTATAAAATTGACGTAAGGTTCATCCACAACGTATGAGATAGATTTTAACATGAACGGGTAAGTTTGTCCCCACTTGCTCGGCTAACCGAGTGAATTCTTATGTTGAGAAGTTATTTTACATGCGCGAGGTGAATTGTAATGATCCTCAAAGCCATCACGTCGCCATAATAATATTTTTGTACATAGTACAGTAAAGGTAGGAAAAAATAGTCCGATTATGATGAAATTTGGTACTAATATGTATTTCTGTGTCTTCTTTGTGATATGAATCTGAAAATGACATTTTAAGGCTAATTTTAAGTGTTTCTCATTTTTTATGTAAGAAGGAGATTTTTTGAAGTTTTTATATAGAGTTTTAAAATAAAGAATGAATTCTTAAATATCGATTTTACAAAGGAGGATCAAATGTAAAAGTTACTTACAAATATAATGTCTACAACTTTTACTTACACAAAAATTTGGTGTGACCCAATATAAAGTTGCCATGTTCGAAAGTACTAATAATGGGCAAGATTTTCCCAGAGGGAGACTTAATGTTGGGTCCTCTAAAGTGTAGTAAAAGTAATTGTTGTAGATTTTAAAGGAATTGTCGTACTTCAGAAGGAACAATAGATAAGTAGCTATAATTATTTATAATTATAGCTAAGAACTGCCTTTTAAATTTTTCCTTAAAAAATATAAATTTACTCAACAAATACTGTAATATTAAAAATATTAGGTAACTCACAAAGACGTTTCGGAGCTTTTTAATCATCCAAAATCTTCATTTCTGATTGGTTCCTATTAAAAACTAAGATTCGCTTATCTAACAAAGATTTTTGTAAGGCATACATTTATAAATATTATATTCATAAATTATTTTGGTATGATTTAATGTCTAGGAAAGATTTTATACACATGGCCACTATGAATCCAACACTAGTTGCCTCTTTTCTATTTAATACAACCAGTGGATATTTTTACATACAGTACTGTGCTAAAAAGCACAAGTTAATAACGTGGCATTAAATGCTGCGTACTTTCCACAACATCATTCTAAAGCAATAACGGAATCTGACTTGATGTGACGCTTTGGCAAAATATAAATAGTGTTAGAGAAATAGGTTTGCCTTTCATTAAATTTGTGAATTTCATTTTACTATTGGAAGTTTCAAAATTGGTAGTATAAATCCATTTACCTCCACTCAAAGTCCTACATCACTCTAGAGACTCATGGTGGATGTTGAGACAATATTAAAAAAAATAACAAACTAAGATTAAATAGATCTTTCTTAATCCTCTTCAATCAATTTCAGAGTTTGGAAACTTCTGATTGGTCTAAAACCGTGTGTTAGTTGAGTTGTTTCTGTGATCAAGTTGAGGAACAGCGAATGTGCTCCAACAGCGATGTTGAGGTTTATCAACTGAATCATGTTTGTGTGTTCGGCAAAGAGGTGTTGGTAATGGCTGTTTATCGGGGGTTACTTATCATAATGCCACTGAAAATTTTATCTTTTATCAGTAGAGCTATTTCTAGCCCACTCGTGTTTGAGCACACACATATTGCCCTCGCTTCGCAGATCATTTCCTTGATAACATTACACCTAATCTTTAGTTTCAGCACCTTTCCTTTTACAAGAAAACTTTTAAATTTTCATGTTTCATACATCCTAATATTGAATAAACTCTATTAGAAGATCAACCACAAATTGTCAAACCATAAATACCCAAAAACAACTGAACGCCTTGTAACATTAATAAAACAACACAAACATCACCATCTTCCTCATTACACTTCTAAGCTAACAAAACCATTCGGGAGAAACCACGCAATCACAGAAGTTCGATTGGAATTTTTTTTTACATATAAAACAGACGCCTTCTCCAACTAAAAATGTTTTAAATTGTACGAAGTCTAATAATCTTTTCGCTCATCTAAAACAGAAAAACATGCGTGACAGTCAGTATCATAGAATAAAACCAGCACATAACTCTTAGTTTATACAGATGATGATTCCAAATCGAAAGGTTATGGTAGTCCCGTGCCGCAGAACCACCGCACGGGTCACGACGAGAGCATTCCATGTGAAATGCTCTTCTAGCTCGACTTATTTAAAGATTTACTTTATATTTCAGCTGTCACCTCTGTCCAAGTGTACAGTTGATTCTTACTTATGAGATTTTTTTACTATGTATTTTTTATTAGGAACAAACCAGGAGCTTTAAGTATTATCTTGGCAACGAAATGTAAGTGTGTTTATCTTTCAAGAGCCACTTTGAGTGAAAGAGTTTCTTTAGGATCTGTATGTCTAACGTCATTTTTCTTTGAAGTAGTTTCCATTGTCTTTGAAATTTTAAAAAGCATTTTTGTTAATTTAATTTGTGTTGTGACGATGTTTTTTTTTATTTGTATGTACGAAGCTCTTTAAAAAACTGAGGTAGTACATATTATTATATTCCTACATTAAATGTTGTGTTCTTACTCCTCACGAGCTGTCCTTCATTGACGTTCAAAAATCGTAATTTTGTGTAGAAAGTATTTCTGTACATCTTAGTTGATGTGCTGATTTGAAATTTCTTACCAATTTGGTTCGAATCATTTTACATTCTGTATGGTCAAAAGTAATTAGCTCATTTATTTAGTAATAACATTGACTATGAATGTATAAGTCAATGTTAAGTCATGTATAAGCCAATGTTAAGTCAATAGTATTACATAAGTTAAGAACTTATACATTCATAGTCAATGGTAATAAGTAAAAGTGTACAATAGAAATCTGTAATTTTTATAGTGAGCGAATCCCATGGTAACTGCTGGATGCATATGATTTAAGTTTGGATAAAGATATCTTATAAAGTTGTCAACACCAACCTCTCTTTGATGGTTGTTGTTCCGTACTTATTTTTTCTTTTAAGCAAGATGGTTTCTTAATCAGTCAATTTAGGGCACAGTTTATAAAACCCATAGAACAAATAAGTAAGTGATAAGTAATGTAACACGAATTCCTAAACATACAAATTTTAATTTTTTTACCCCCTGAACTATAATCTCTAGAATATTCTATTGTAAAACTAAAACTAATGTTTATGGAATTTGCAGTAAAATTTATTCTTTAACTTATTTTTTATTATTAAAGGAGATTATTTGTTTGTTTACAGTTTGTTTATTGTCATTTGTTTGAATAAAAAAAATAAACACAAAAAAATCCAAAATATAATAAGTTTATGTTTACAAATCCCAGCTTAATAAGTTTTAAATACAAGGTATGGAAAAATCAAAAGGATTATTATAGAATGTATATAGTATAAATATTATCTTTCTTTATGAATATAAAGTGAAATGTTATCATCTAAGGATCACCTTCTTTGAGATATCTCCTTTTGTGTTTAGTTTTAATTTGTATTTTATGCTGTTTTCTATCTACTGAACTAAAGGCACTTAGAGATTTTTATATTGGCTAAGTAGAACAATTTATTAAACTTATTTATTAAATATAATTTACCCTCACTACAAGTACGGTATGGTGGTTTATTAGGTTTCGTGCTATTCTGAGCGTATATGTACATAATCTAAGCTGAGAAATTAATCAATGCCAAAGGATGATTCTAAAAATCGTAGAAAGCTTACGTGGTAGCTAGGTGGTGTTGTTATCGGTATTTTGGCCATGATTTGTCATTTCAGGATCAGTCATGGGGATTCCATAATGTCACCCACGGTAACAAGCTGTTGTCGCGCTGTATCTTTGCCCAAAAACACATGTTCGAAGTCTAAGCTAACCGTCGCTCAAAACAGAGGTTGCCAATGAGAAAATGCGCCCGACCCTCCCCAACGGAGGCTATGATCGACTCCGGTCAAATTCGACTGCAACCAGTAGCTGTGGGCCCCAAGGCATACAAATGAGGAAGTGCTGTATACTATTAGGCTTTTCTAAACCTACTTCATAAATAATCTGGCCTGACATAACCCTAGAACAATTGTGGTCATAAACTTTCAAGCAAGAACTGTAGTTAATACCACCATTCCTTATAAGCATGTGAAATTTTGTAGAAGATCATGTACATACACATTTTTAACTTGACAGATGTCAGCATTATCACTTAACTAATGTTGTGGCGTGTTGTACTAAAAAAATTATCACTGTTCAATTAATTAGTGTGAAAAACAAATAACGTTCCTCCACTTATTCTGGTTTATCTCTAAAACTAGAAATATAAACAAAATTATCGCACTTTATAATCAAACAAATGTATATTTTCCTTACCGACACTATATTCGCAGGCGGGTCCGAAGAAGACATGAACATTCTGCTTGACCGCCTCGAAGGTGCCGATCTGGGCGTGGACGGCGTCGCAGCGGTCGTCGCGGGGCAGCCAGCGGAAGGCGAGCGCTGGGGGCAGCAGCTGGCGCCGGCGGACCTCGCGCTGGGCCAGTCGCAGCACCGGCAGCACGGTGGCCAGCGACGTGGTGTAGTCGCTGGTGTTGGGCAGGATGACCGCGGCTCGCACCTCGGACACGTCGTCCACGGCCTCCGGGACACACGACGCCGACGTCCTCCTCCACCTCGGATATTCTGTCGTTCTGACGGTCCCGACTCGATGGACAGACACTTCCTTTTTGCCGTTATGTTTAGAAACGATTTTTTTAAAGTTATCTTGTAGACCGTCAGAGTCGACGTTTGTGTAATCGATTATCGACTGGTCACTTTCTCTTTCACTTTTCTTCTCGTCGATTCTGAAGTGTACTAATCTACTATCCGTGGGTTCTCCATTAGTCGTTGATTTATCTTCTAGTCTATACTTCACCAATCTCCAGTTAATGGTGCTCCCGACACGAGGGGTTTCTGGCTCGGCATCGTAACGAAAGGGACTGTCTTGCTCGGCTCTGGCGTTGAGTCTCGCTCCCCCGCACACGCTCGCCGCCCACAGCCCACACACCACCAGCATCGCCGCGACGCGAGGCATTTACCGCGGTTACATCCACTGGCTCAGCAAGCGATCACACACCATTTTTAAAGTCCAATTCTTCAGGGGTAAAGAGGGCCATAAAGAGGAAAAAGTTATCTTCTTTCCAGCAGCAGGTGAGGTTGCTTTTAGATCTGGTTGATTTTAGATCTGAAACAGAGAAGGAATATTTATCGAAATGGCCGAGTAGAAATACGTTAAATCGTACGTTGAATAATACCAAATTTTCGAATCAAACAATAGTTTTACACGTATTATTGTAAAACTAAAATATAACAACCTGACTTTCTTTAGGTTCTTCAGAAGTTAAATTTGCGCCCTATCGTGTCAATCAAAGAGAAAACTTAATTTGGAATTTCCATTCCGTTTAAGGCTGGATTTAATTTAATAGCTCCAGTGGAATATAATTTACATCACAGAGGTTATTTTCGATGCAATAATGTTATAAAAACCGTTGCTATTCAATCATTTGAAAATAATCCTGAGACTAATAGATTAAGAACAAATACTAGAACAAAATAGTGTTCATTGTCGGATCAAATGCTTGGTTTGAATGAGGTGTACTCGCATTGAGTTTGTGTGCAAACGGACGCCAGGTGTGGTTTATAATGGTCCATGGCAAGTCTTCTCTAAAATTGAAGCGCTTATTTTATACATAGTTTTTATAGGATAAAAAAGTGAGAGCCATCTTAAGACTAGACTCCCAACGTTACATTTTTCATTCTTTATTTACCATCGTAAAATATATACCAACACCGACACCAGATGATAATTGATAATTCTTTATTTCAGAAATAAGGGGATGAAAATTAAGGTCTCACAGATTGAATTCTATACATGAAGTTTTGAGTTTTCACATCCTTAACCTTGTTGTACTTCTACGTTACCGTCATTCAATGGCAAAAATGTCATTAAAACTTTAAGGAAAATAATTAAATAAACAAGAGAAATATTGATTATTATAGCTCAAGGAGGTTTTTTAAATATTATTTTATACAGCATAAAGCAAAATTCATACTCGAACATTAAAAGCCACAACTATTCAAACAAACGCAACTATTCAAAGCGCTGACTGAGAAAAACATTTAGCATTATTTGTTTATTGTATTATAGTATTAATTGTATTATTTGTATTATCTGTTAGTCGCCCGATTATAATGTACACCTGATGTAGAAAGTTAAGACCCTTCAAATGTATGTGTCTCATAAATGACAACCCTATCACGTATGCTATTTCACTGGTCCGGTAAACTGTGGTAGTATAAATCTTCCATTAGTGCATGAATTCAGTTAGTGTTGTGACTCCCTCCTCCAATTTGCACTATTTATTTCGATTTTTATTTGTTATTTCTTTAAAATTTTAACCTAGTACAACTTGAAGGGGTTGGGGTTGGATCTACCAACTATGGGGGTGAGATTTGCCCTCCACTTAAATAGATAACACACAAATGACCTCACACCATGACTAGTGATTTTTAATTATCCAAGTTCAAATAAATCAGCAAACAATAACTAAAATTTCGATTAAAAACATACATCCGTTCTCTTTCATTCGGGCACCCCAGTGTGGTAGATCGTCACCTTATAATTATAAGAATCTTATCTACTTGACACCAGCAAAAGATTATTTAATTTACTATGTTATAACTTCAATAATTGTCTAATGATAAGGGTGTGGGTAGAGGTGCATCAGTTAAATTCCAGCAACTAACCCATACAATACTTTATTTTGACATTGTTACCCTTTCAACAATTTACACAGTGTTTTCTCCACTTAACTATTAATAACATTTTGATGTATTTATTCTACCAATGAAATATGTCTACCCACAAAGTTAATTTAAAAAATTTTGTCCCAAGATGGATCACGTCATATTCTTTAATCCAATTACCGATTAATCTTTCTATGGATTCATCCGCAAGAGGGTTGAATTATCCCCGGTCTCAGGTTCGCCTGTTTGAAAATACAGGACCAATTAAACCTTTATATATATATTTTTTTTTAATTCTTTATAAGTTGCTGAAAACCTTTTATTTAAAACTATATATATATATTTCAACTTTAATCAAAAGCAAAGCTATCAATTTTAAATCGGTACTGTAAACTCTCTTAAAAATTTTACCAACTCTACAAAGTTTATTATTTATTTTTTTTTTAAATTTAGAAAATTTGATCCTTTTTACTCGTTAACATTAAAAATTATAGAGACTGTTAACTGTGACTATTTAAATGATTAATTGTTCCCACTTCCCAATATTTTTGTAATAGTTTAACAAGATCTTAACATTAAGACTAACCTTATTCTTTCGGCGACTAAGTTGAGAATGACTTCTTTAAAAATTTAAAAAGTTCACGGTGAACAAATTTCCCATAATGCAATTATACTATCTTTGATTGGTTTCCCCTCCCTGGAGATTCTTAACTCTCGACCAATGATAAACCTGTTGCTATGGTAATAGTTGACATGGTAACATGCTCCGCCCATAGGTCACATGACTGGTTCTGTTATTTTCTTTGATAACTGATATGAATTTAATCTGGTCAAAATATGTACGGACGACGCAAAATATGTTTAAACTATTTATACTTTAGAAAATATCCCATTTCTTAATTTTTGGAAAACCGATAACAGATTTAATTTCAATAGCGTTTGTTTTGATTTGGAAGCTTGATAAATTATATTTCTAAAGTGGTATCACGCTGGAATGCGTGTTTGTTTACTTGTAACAAATTCTTCTTTTATTTGCCCGAATAATTCTTTAGCTAAATCGATCGATTTTGATTTAAAAAAGGAAAAATCGTAGAGGGCTAAAAATTATCGGGTCATAAACTCCCCTGTGTGGTCTAAGTTTGAAAATTTAAATTTCTCACTGTCTCTAAGATATTTCTAAGTTAACACTACAATTCTATAAGTCATACAATTTTAAATGCCTATGAATTCAAAAAAATTATAAGTTCATGAAAAGCCTCCTGTTACAATACAAAAGTCTTACATAAATACATATATGTATATAAATTTTTTTTTCTTAGAATTACAATATCCAATATTCAAAAAGCGTTAAGCGCCTTTCTGAGATGTCTCCCGACGCCGGAGCACTGGTAGTGGAGTCGAAGCATGGCGTTGCAATCGGTTGTTGAATCAGTTAAATGGGCAGCGTTCCAAGCTACGGGTGTCTAGAATACAACTCCTGGGAACATACGTACAACAAGCAGCAGTTTCTGTTTTTTTTTTTTGTTTTTTTTTACTTAATAAATAGAATTTAAAAATGTTAACATAATCCAAATGAGACAAATCCCTTTTTGTTTTGTGTAGCTTGATATGTGATAATTTTGTTGAATATTTGAGTGTGCGGTGTTGGTCTGTAGTTCCCAATCATACATTTTCTCAGATTTGGTGATTTTAGAAATGTTTAATCTTAAACGGGTGAGAATGTCATTTGGCTCCTCAATCTCGCGGTGAGAGGTAGCATGAGTAATGGGGACAGAGGTAGCGGTCAGAGAGAGAGAGAAAATGTCTACCAGTGTCTTTGCAGATTTTGTCTAGCGCGGTAAACTATTTTTAAAACTCAAATTATAAAGTACATCCAAATTATTTTCATGAATTTATCGGTATCTAATTTTTTTACATTAAACGTATTTCAAAACAGTGCAAGTGTGAACTTTAAATTTGGAATGGTTTAATTATGGCGACGACTTTAATACGAGAGTTTTCTAACCCAAATTATCGGGGGGTTTTTGGAATGATATTTTGTTTCTCACGGTGAACCGGACGTGACGTATCGGCATCACGCCACCTGTGTTGCCTTTACTACCCATGAGGTTTTTTCCCCAGTCTGTGATGAGTCGGGATCGCGATTGTGTGTCGGTAGTGCGGTGTTTCTTCCTTTAGTAAAGTGATGAGTACAATTTATTTTTTTTTTATTAATTAATTATCTTAACTTAAAGTGTAAGGTCTCACTCCTACAATCATACAACTCATTCACGCCTTTTTAATTTTTCAGTAGTTATTAAATAAAACTATACAATTTTCTCACAAAAATTCTAAACTCTTTATAAACACAAGTTAAAAAAACTAAAATTTCTTTGGAGTAATAACTCATTTCAAACATTTCCTAATTAATACCCTTTTTTTTATTGATTAGTACTATTTGTATATCATTGGTAGTCACAAAGTTACTTAAATACTGAACATATTAATTTCTGACCTTTCATTAAAGTGTTAAAAGTTGCACCTTTACGTTTTCCTATTTTTCTTTTAATTTACAGTTTATAATTTTCATTTATACCTTAAACGTCTCTAAAATAGGATCTTTGATCACGTTTACATACATTTTGAAACTTAAAGTTACAGTTTATACAAATTTCAGTGACCTTTTATTTTTAGAGTTTATAATTGACAGCTGTTATCTGACAGCTATGAATAGCCGTGAACCGTTATTATCATTTAATAACAATTTTGTTTTGAAAATATTTTCTTTTACCATGTAATGATAAACTGTTGTTTACAAATATCTTACACCATTTTCTTTGCAAGATTAAAAAGGTTCTACAATGCTTAACTTTAATATACAAAAATTACTTTTCCAACTATCTTAATATGGCTCTCTTGCTTTCCAATGAAATAAGTTTCTTTATGAGTTTCGAAATTATTTTCTCCTAATTATTTATCATAAATTATGGTTTGATATAAATCTCTTTATTTCTTTGACAACTCACTTCTGGTTATTCTTTCTATTGCTTAAATAATTATACTTTATATCCCCTAGTACCCTACTTCTTTTGTTTTGTAATTTTCCTAGTTAACTACTAGTTTTTCAATTTAGTAATCTATTCCCTTTAGTTCAGTATTTAGTAAAGTTTACTAGTGTTTAAGTAAGTGTATCTATTTCTTTGTCTACGTTTATCGTTAAAGTCTAAGTTAACAAAATTAGTTTTGAGCTCAGTAGTTTTTCTTAGTTTATTATAGTAATTTCATAGTCAGTATTAGTAATTATTCAGTAGCTCCAGTTTGAGTAAGTTTCTAGTCAGTAATTCCTAGTCAGTAACCTCAGAGTAGGTAGTCATTGTTCGTTGTTGTAATTTCAAAATTATCCCACTGCGCGCATTATTCTAGTAAAAGTCTATATAAACTGTCCGCACTCCGCTCGTCTTACCGCGTTATCCTTCCGCCTTTTACCTAAATCCCCCCAATCATCTCCCCTATTAGCTAGATTCCATTTAATGGACCTATCATAGCATTAATGCCCAATGCCTCTCAAAATTCCTATTATGTTTTTCACGACTTAAGTTTTAAAATCGTGTGCAGAATTCACTCAACCCAGAGAAAAATTTCATACACCCATGATATACGGTATTTCCTGTGGTATTTAACTTCTCTCTAATCACTGGTTGAATTTGCTTATTTTATAAACAATACTCCTAAATAGCACAACAATAAAACATGAAATTACATCAAAATAAAGCCCTAAAAATTATTTAATTTTGTTCCTTTAATTTATTGTTCCACAATTGGTCGTTGCTAAATACAACCAGGCTTCGCTACACCATTGCTTTCGGGTCACAACGCTAATTATTATTATTAGCCCATGCTTACTACAGATAAACAATTTAGTGCGTTCCATACCGCTGCGCAACTTTAAATTGACTTTATTCACATCACGGTGTGCACTTCCGCGCGTGAATAACTTCTAATTTACCAATTAATGGTTGTATTTGTGATGGAAAATACCTGGGCTTCGCTCAAAGGGTCTCCACGGCTAATAACTTGATCAAGGTTACCATCCACAGAGGTTAGTGGCGTTCCCAACCATAAATTCCATCTTTTAATTTATAACAAAGATTTTGATACCAATTACACACATCTAAATCTAAATATAACCCTTTACACTCATAAAAGTTTTCAATAAAATAATTTACCAATTTTTCTTTCATTCACAATTGATGAGATTCGGATTTGTTAGGAATCTATCCCAGCTTTAGCTGGTGTATGTGGCAACGACGAATGTCTTCTAAATGGATTTGGTGTTGTAGAATGCAGCTTACTTCTGAGAGAAATAACTTTATTGTAAAAGGGCCGTCGTAACGGAAAAATAATTTTGCCATTTGTTTCTTCACCTTTGAACTGAGGTGGTGTGACTTTAAATACACCGTGCTGCCTACAACGAATGGGTGCTTTTTACCATCTTGGTAAATAGCCCGTTTTCGCGCTTGGACTAATTTGGCTTTGTGTGTTTCTATTGCGGTTTTAAACTTTTCTCGTGCCTCGATACTCAATTGATCCGCCTCACAAATCTCTCTTAAGTTCCACAAATTGGTCAGCGTGTTAGCTGGCTCATAGCCCATTAGTAGGTCAAAAGCGGAAAACCCGGTGTTTTCGTTTTTTGCAGTGTTCAGACACATCTGCAAATTATACAAATCCGAATCCCACTTAGTGTGTTGATCGTTATAGTATGCTATCAACAATGCTTTGAGATTTTTAATGTATCTCTCCGCATAGTTGGGATTGGGCCGGTAAGGAATTAATTTTACGTGCTTTATTCCGTGGGCAAAAGTAAAATTACGAAAGGCTTTGCTTACAAATTGTCGGCCATTGTCAGTTACAAGAATCTCAAATTGCCCAAAATTTTGAAAAATTACCGTTTTGATCTTTTCAATAATCGGTAAGCTTTTGGCCACCCGTAACGGAACAAGCCACGTATATCTGCTTACCGCTTCTGTCAGCACTAGCACATATTCGTTTTGTTTTGAACTCTTTAAAAGAGGGCCCATAATATCACAATAAACTTTTTGCATGACAAATTTAGGCTCATGGGAGATTAAGTCTCCCGCGAACTTTTTCTGTGCTGCTTTAGAGCGCTGACAGACGGTACACCCTCTTACGCGTTCCGATATTTCACGCCTCATGTTGTGCCAAAAGAAAAATCTTTTTATTCGCTCCATAGTGCGTTTTACGCCAGGGTGTCCTGAAATCGGTTCATTGTGATAGTAATTAAAAATCATATCTTTTACATTGTTTGGCACAACTATTTTTGGCGTTACATTAAATTTTGGTTGAAAAAACAAAATTCCGCGGTTCATACTATAATTATCAACTCTTTGGCCGTTTTCTAGTTGATTTATTACAAATAAGGTCTCAGGATCCCTTTTTTGAAAATCCCCAATACTTTGAAAAGCCTCTGGGCAGTGTTTTATGTTATTAAGCACTACCTCAGAGTTATCCCTTTCCTGTTTTACCCCTGACTTTTTGTTACCCTTTTTATTTACGCACCTTTGCTTCTTTTCAGGCTTTATCTGTGACACTATCTCTTCCCCACAAACATTTTTCCCCTCATTATTGTTTCCTGATTCCCCTTCAAACATTCTGGACAGAAAGTCTGCCATTTTGTTTTGGTGTCCGGGTACAAACTCGGTAGTGAAAGGTAATGCCAGTAATCGCTCGCTCCACCTACCCAGTCGTCCCAGCTTTTGTTTTTGTGATAAAACAAAAGATAGGGCGCTGTTGTCTGTTCTCAAAACGAAAGGTCGGTGCTCCAAGAACGGTTTAAACTTTTCAATGGCCCAAATAGCCGCAAGTGCTTCTTTTTCATAAACAGAATAATTAACCTCATTATCATTAAATCTTTTAGAAAAATACGCTATTGGCAACATAACACCATTGTCGTCCAACTGTCCCAAGCAGGCACCGGTTCCTAGCTGGCTAGCATCCGTGTTGAGGTACATTGTTTTATCGAAATTAGCCATAGCTAAAATAGGAGGATTTGTAATTGCCTCCTTGAGTTTTTGAAAAGCGTCCTCACACTGATGGTCCCAGACCCACCTTGCGTTCTTTTTGCGCAATTTTGCTAGTGGTGCGCACACAACTGCAAAATTTGGTATGTATCGCGAATAATACTGTACACTGGCTAAAAACCTGACTAAAGCTTTGACATTTTTGGGAGGTTCACACTCGGTAATTCGGACTGTGCGCTCTGGATCAATTTTGATTTTGTTCTTAGAAATTATGTGTCCCAAATATGAAATTTCTGTGAAAGCAAACTTTGATTTCTTGGGGTTAATGGTGATGCCATTATCCCTCAATCTTTTAAAAACTGTCTGGAGATCATTATAATGAGTCTCTAGGTCTGGCGAGTAAATAATTAAATCGTCTAGAAAATTGGTACAAATCTTAAACTTTAAATCACCCAAAATTCCATCAATCGCAGAGCAAAGTCCGAAACTTCCTGCGTGAATTCCGAACGGTAGTCTTTTATAATTAAAACAGCCAAAGGGAGTCGAAAAATTGGTAAGATGTCTACTCCTAGGACTAATCTCTAATTGGTGGTAGGCAGAAGTTAAATCCAGCGTCGTGTAAAAGGCACTGTCGGTAAGGTGGTGAAAAGTGGACGGAACGTCGCCTACGGGCCAGTTTAATTTTTCTAGTTTTTCATTCAGTTTAGAATAATTAACTACCAAACGATATTCACTAGATCCCGGTTTCGGAATTACAAAGCTAGGCGAGTTATATTCACTGTGGGCTTTTTCAATCACCCCTTGCTCCAATAACTGATCAATAATCTCCCTCATAATTTTAATCTTTGGGGGAGACATAGGATACGGTTTTAACCTTACTGGAGTGGGATCTATTACTTTTAAATCGATCTGAAAATTTTTAACAAGTCCCACCCTGTCACTAAACAGATCAGAGAATTGATCTATCAGCTGATGTACTTTAGTGGAAGCCGCTGGTGTCCCAATAGTTAAACCTTCAGTTCTGTCCACTCTACTATAATTTATTTTTCCCGCAGAAACTGTGCTTACAACTTTAAAAACTTTAGCCGTATTAAATTTAAAATACCCTTCATTGTTTGACAAATCTAAAACCATATTTGTTTCCCTGATAAACTGATAACCTAAAATCATTCCCCAGTTTAATGTATTGGCTACTAAAAACTTTGTCTTCCAACTAAAATCCAAAATTTTAATCTTTACTACACACGTACCGACAATCTCTATTTCTGACTGGTTAGCGGCGTGGCAAACAATTGGTTTTTCCTCATAAATTTTAATTAAATTCAGTTCCATTAATGAGTCAAAAGTTTCCTTATTAATTAAATTTACGGAAGCACCGCTGTCCAATAATGCATTATAAGTTAGCCCTTTGTTTAATTCTACCTGAATGCAAGGTAAGGTACTTCCGGCTATTTTTTGACATTGATTTTTTGCCAAGAACCAAAACTTTTCCCTGAGTTTCCTTTCTTTGTTTTTAATTGAACGTTTATGGACTTTAATTTGCCTGCGAATTTTTTTATCATTTAAAACCCGTTTATTCTTATCACTTGGATATTTAAAAAGGTTCCCTTTGTTTGCCGCCTCGCTTTTTTGGAAATACCGTTTTTGTTCTGGGACCCATTTCCTATAATGGTCCCAATAATTTAGTTTTTTGGATTTTGCCCATAATTTCCCTGATTCCCTCTGTAATTATTTCCCCTGTAACTACCCCTGTTACCCCTTTTTTGATTATAATTACCTCTTTGTATATGCTCCTCATTGTTTCTGTTTGATCTACACTCCCTAGCTATGTGACCCATTTTTGAACAAATGTAACACCTTATTTCTCTGTTATGTCTATTACCAGTGTTACCTCTAAAAAAATCCCTAGCTTGATTCCCCTTTTGATTTTCCTGTTCCCGTCTTTGTCGTTCAAGATCGCTGTACCTAACATTATTAGACATGATACAAATTTGTTCAAGTTCCATCAAATTCTTAGGGTAGCTACTCATTACTAGCCTATTTCGTTCGTCAGGGTTTAACCCAGTCATAAAAAAATCAATAAGCTCCCGCGGAGTGTACTGCGTGTTTAACACTTCGGAATGTTCAGTAATGCTTGATAAGTACACCGAAATGTCCTCCCCCCTGGATTGAGGTCTGCACACAAATTCCTGCACTAAGCGATCTCTCTGGGCCCTCGGAATAAAATATTGTAACAAACTCTCATGGACCTGTTCCCAGTTATGGTTTCTAAAAATACTAATCTCGACCCTTTCTCGTAACGGTCCCTTTGTGTACGAAGAAGCTATTTGTAAAAGCTTTTTCGTACTGAGATCTGAATTCTTCCTTATTTTTATCACGTTACCCAAAAACTTTCTTAATTTAGCCTGGTCTAGGCCGTCAGTTATTTCAAATTCTTTAACCAAGTGTTCCAGAGGATTGCTTAGTTTATTGAACAAGTTATAGTCATGAAACTCTGTCCGGTTAGACATTACGGGTCGACTTACCACAGGCGTACTAGTATAATCCCTATGTACATTAAATTCCCTTTTATACTCTTCCTTGTCCTTATCTGTTTCCCCACTAATTTCCCCTTCTGATCTTTTAACCCTTGGGCCAAAATTAAAAACTTCCGGGTCCCATTCCTGTATTTGTATCTCTACCGCGGCGTCACCCTGCTTAACGTCTGTCTTACATTCCCGCTCCCATATTTCTTCTGCTTCTTGGCAAATTTCCCCGAACTCTAAACCCCTTTCCGGTGTGTCAATTGCTAAATCTCCCTCCTTGAAACTATAATTCCCTTCCTCGAGTTCGTAATTACTCTCATCCCCGGTATGCTTTTCTCGTAATTTACTCTCTAACTGTAAAATCCTCTCTTGGGGCGCTTGTTTTAATGCCTGATCAAAATACTCATACGCCTGCTTGATTATCTCGCAATTTTTCCTAACCTTAGTCAAAACTGTCTCAGAAAGTGCTAGTGTAGTTACAGTTTCTAACCTAGTCAACAAAGCGCCGCATTTATGCTTGCAAGATAACAAACCCGAAGTGAAACCCTTAGACTCCAGTTCGTTCCGTTTAGTTACCACCTCCTGTATCTCTTTATTGACATACTCTACTTCACTACTTAAATCGTAATCCTGATATTTAGAAACATCAGGCTTTATACTTCTAAAGACCTGTCTCAAGACTTTTCGCAATTGAGCCACCTTCCAGTTATCCTCGACTGGGATTCCTCTCATTTTGAGTTCGAATCTCAAGTCGTTCTTTGACAGAAAATCTAAACTGTATGTATAAGTCATATTGTTAATTTACTTTTTTGATTTTACTTTAAAAAAATTCCCTAATCCCTAACCTGTCACCTTAAAATTTTTCCTTAAGAAGCATCCTAATAAATTTATCTAAAAAATTCATTTAAAATACCACTTTCACACAAACACATAAAACCTTAAATAAAAAATACATGTAATTAAAACTATCTTAAAAAATATGACGTGATCAAAGAAAGATTTAAGTGTTAGAGACAAACGGGTTAGTTACTTTCGTCGTCGTGATGCCTCTCCCAGATCTCCCATATTTTCCCCAAAATTGAATCTCTATCCCGGGATTTAACCCTGCTGTACTCGAAGACAAAGGTAAGATTCTTATAAAAGCCCCGTTTTGCCTGGCGTGTTTTGGAATATAAATATTTGTGACACAAAAAACCAGACTACACAGAAATGTTTTCAAAGGATGTACATTGTTGTTATCAAGTTTTGTTGTCTCTAAGGAATTAGGGGGCGTAGCTCATTTAATTATGTGACTCCCTCCTCCAATTTGCACTATTTATTTCGATTTTTATTTGTTATTTCTTTAAAATTTTAACCTAGTACAACTTGAAGGGGTTGGGGTTGGATCTACCAACTATGGGGGTGAGATTTGCCCTCCACTTAAATAGATAACACACAAATGACCTCACACCATGACTAGTGATTTTTAATTATCCAAGTTCAAATAAATCAGCAAACAATAACTAAAATTTCGATTAAAAACATACATCCGTTCTCTTTCATTCGGGCACCCCAGTGTGGTAGATCGTCACCTTATAATTATAAGAATCTTATCTACTTGACACCAGCAAAAGATTATTTAATTTACTATGTTATAACTTCAATAATTGTCTAATGATAAGGGTGTGGGTAGAGGTGCATCAGTTAAATTCCAGCAACTAACCCATACAATACTTTATTTTGACATTGTTACCCTTTCAACAATTTACACAGTGTTTTCTCCACTTAACTATTAATAACATTTTGATGTATTTATTCTACCAATGAAATATGTCTACCCACAAAGTTAATTTAAAAAATTTTGTCCCAAGATGGATCACGTCATATTCTTTAATCCAATTACCGATTAATCTTTCTATGGATTCATCCGCAAGAGGGTTGAATTATCCCCGGTCTCAGGTTCGCCTGTTTGAAAATACAGGACCAATTAAACCTTTATATATATATTTTTTTTTAATTCTTTATAAGTTGCTGAAAACCTTTTATTTAAAACTATATATATATATTTCAACTTTAATCAAAAGCAAAGCTATCAATTTTAAATCGGTACTGTAAACTCTCTTAAAAATTTTACCAACTCTACAAAGTTTATTATTTATTTTTTTTTTAAATTTAGAAAATTTGATCCTTTTTACTCGTTAACATTAAAAATTATAGAGACTGTTAACTGTGACTATTTAAATGATTAATTGTTCCCACTTCCCAATATTTTTGTAATAGTTTAACAAGATCTTAACATTAAGACTAACCTTATTCTTTCGGCGACTAAGTTGAGAATGACTTCTTTAAAAATTTAAAAAGTTCACGGTGAACAAATTTCCCATAATGCAATTATACTATCTTTGATTGGTTTCCCCTCCCTGGAGATTCTTAACTCTCGACCAATGATAAACCTGTTGCTATGGTAATAGTTGACATGGTAACATGCTCCGCCCATAGGTCACATGACTGGTTCTGTTATTTTCTTTGATAACTGATATGAATTTAATCTGGTCAAAATATGTACGGACGACGCAAAATATGTTTAAACTATTTATACTTTAGAAAATATCCCATTTCTTAATTTTTGGAAAACCGATAACAGATTTAATTTCAATAGCGTTTGTTTTGATTTGGAAGCTTGATAAATTATATTTCTAAAGTGGTATCACGCTGGAATGCGTGTTTGTTTACTTGTAACAAATTCTTCTTTTATTTGCCCGAATAATTCTTTAGCTAAATCGATCGATTTTGATTTAAAAAAGGAAAAATCGTAGAGGGCTAAAAATTATCGGGTCAGTGTCTAAACGGAAATTAAGTGTTTTAGTCAAAGTTATCGTTTAAAAAATTCTTAGGAAACCCTTATCCTTTGATGTTACAAAGTAATGTTTTTAACAAACTGTGGTATTTCGTGGATTGCCACCTAGACGGGTATTGTTAATGATGCGAGGTATTTTTGAGACATGAAGGAAACAAACCAATTCCCTCAAGCTCATTTCTAGGTAACCCTAAAATAAATCACCAGCTTTTGTCAGCTTACATCACTTTTTCGCTTTCGTTATTTTACAGATGTCTGTTTAAAGGCTAAAATATATTTCATAATTTTTTCTACTCCAGAAAATTAAGAAGAAAAACATTGCTACTGATCAATAGGTAAGTACTTTTACTAAATGGTCTACTGATTATACCATTAAAGATTACTAAACTACTAATATGTATTAAGTTAATTTTACTTGTTCATTTCAACTTCATCCCATTTGTAATTGGAATAGTTTGGATTTGTTAAGAAATAATGAATGAACATATCACTCTTCGGCACCATTTAAAGTTAATATAAAAGTATTTAAAAAACAGGGCGCGGGGAATGTCACTTACTGAATATAAATTTAAATTATACGTAAGATTTCTGAAACACCCCCGTTGCAGCAGACCTGCATACTCAGCGAATTTCAAAGCAAAAGAACATAAATCAAGCCAACATAGCCAGATTTGACATGTTTTTGTAAGCTCCATAAGAATATGGGGAATGAGTATGCAGGTTTGCTGCCACGAAAATGTAAATATCGGGGATTTTAAACAATTAATCATTAGTTCTTATCTAAATGAAGCCACAAACCAAGTTTTATCAAGATATGTTGAGAAATAAGCAAGATATAGAATTTTACTTATTTCCCATAAGGTTAACATTGGGACAACGTACTTTGTTTACCACTTTCAATATCTTGGTAACCAATGGCAATGTATACAGAACTATACATTGCCAATGGACATAAATCAGTAATTCAAGATACTAAATTGTTGGTTTTTTAGCTAAATTCAATGGTGCAAAAACAAATCCGATAAATTTTATTTTTCTATGTAAAAAGCTCAAAAAACCCATGCACCAAATGTACACGTCTGCACCAAATTTCATCAAAATCGGACCATATTTACGGCCGCTATCGTGTTAGTAGACATATATATATATATATATATATATATATATATATATATATATATATATATATATATATATATATATATATATATTCGAACGAATGGTGTTTTTTGCTTCTGGGGGCCCCAAAACGAATAGTTATCATGGTCTGGGGCTTAGGTCTTACACTATGAGTACTACGGTAACAGCTTTTTACCTATTGGGGAAATTCGCTAGAAATAAAATAAATTTATGATATTTCGAAAACCAAAGTTCTGCATAAACAAATCTGGATTGATAAATAAAAAATGTTATCTTAACAAGTAAATTCGAAATTTCCATGAATGTGTAATGATGGGTATTTCAACATTGCAAATGAAATAATTTAATTCTATTATAAACTATTTACATGAAAAATCGTTACAGGATATGAAAATCAACATCTAACGTAATTACAAACACCTTAATATCAATGTATATCTATGAACATTATGGTCTGAATTTCTATATATGAAACTTGAATCCACATTTTTAAAGTATCTATTATTCAATATTCTTTTTTGTACTTTACTTGACATATCGAAAATGCGTTTTGATCTAACTTGCACCTTTATCATTCATTATCAGAAAAGTACACACGTAACAAGTACAGATTTTAATGCATTTGTTTACCAGTTGAAAAAATACCTAGGATACGATTAAATTAATTGGTGATAAGCTATGGCATATTTCATTCCGTCATTGTGATTCATTTCCTTTTTCTGTCGCTTACAATTCGTTCAAGAAAGAATATGAATTTGTCTAGATGCTCGTTTATCTGTTTTGTTTTCGTTTGCGTTAATAATGAGCAGTTTGCACTGACAACTGAAGATTGACAACAAATTTGGACTTTTAAGGAATAAGTTATATAGGGTGTCCAGCGCTGACTATCCGAAACCTAGTCAGGTTAGTCAGTAGTACAAAACAAACCTAAAGTATCACTGAGCCCATGGTAAATCTCTCACAATTTTCTGTCTCATGGCATTTGTGATTTTTACATTTCTCGCTATAACCTGTAAACCATTTTAGATATAAACTTCAAACGTAGTATGTTTATGTTGACAAAGACATATTTTGGCGAGGAATAAAAAACTTTCTACTTTGAATGATTTCAAAATGGCTTCAATTTTTTTCAAAGCCTAATATCTCAAAAACTATATAGTTCATAAACAACCGTCAATAGGCAATACAAAGTGAAATTTCAATTCCTTTGAAAAAATGTAAGGTTGGTATAAGTTTGTAACAAAAAAAGTGGAAAAAATTCAATTTTTCTCAATTTATTACAGCTAAAACTCTGAAATCGTCTCCAAAAGAGAGTAATATGTTTCAAAAAATTACATGTTCTTACATATTTATGTTACAAACTCCTCCAAATAATACATTTTTGAAAATTAAATTAAATTTCGCATTTTATTTATCCCAAAAATCGAATTATGAAAGTAAGTATGAATATTATACTTTCAAAAATTAAGATGTCTATTTTATATTCATTTTTCAACTATACAAAGCAATAACTGAGTATTTCTCAAAAAGATATGTCTTAATACTTACGATGTTAAGAATAGAAAAAGACGAAGAAACTATTGATTGGGTGCGGCTTGCCCGATTTCTCCAACAGGCTTGGTAGTTTGATACATAGTATTCTTGTGGACATACCTTGATCCACAAGAATATAATTTCTAAGGCCTTAATGTGATACCTTAAAAAAAATAACAATAAAAAAATAGTTATAATAATAATTAAGATATTTGTATCTATATTGTAATATTTATCTAAATATTTATATCATTCATTTACACGATGTTAAGATAATCTTAACACACGCACATTAAGTTTGAAGTTTATAAGTTAAATGGCTACAAAGTTAGCGTGCCTTCAGACAGAAAACTGTGCGAGATAGACCGTACGCTCATCGCTCGATGATATTTTTTGTTTGTTTTGACCTTCCGGATAGAAGAGGCTATTTACAGTCTATATTTCGCCTGATACTGATCATTACTCCTTGGCCATATAGCTTGCAATCAATAAATACATTTTCTAGGTTCATTTTGGAGTAAACTTCGTTCCGGCTGTTTGAGTGTTGAGTATCCTTATCTATAATACGTGAAGCCGTTTTTTGTGAACACTACTCCTCCCTTATTTTTTGGACCAATTTCAGCGTTTGAGGTGTCAAAAAATTCGTCCCATTTAGTAGTTTCCAAACAAGGTTTTAGATTTTGAAAATTCCTACCCCTAAGGGCGCGAGGTGCTCTCAAAGGTCGAATTTTCTCCATAAGAGTAACATGCAATAAATTTAAAAACAAAAAACAGCTGATTATAAGAGGAAACTCAGCAGCTTTTGTTGAAGTAAATATTGATGTTTGTAATATTTAGGAGGTTATATACCGATGTAAACCCTTAATGTGAACATATTAGTTTTATTCCTTTCATTGGCATTTTCGTTCGAAGCAAAAAATTCCTCGAGCACAAAGAAGAAACTTTGAAAACAGGAGGAGGCATTTAATAAGAGAGAATATACCTTTCGCAGGAAAAGTGGTACTTTCTTCAGGAGATTTTCGCCATACGTTACCTGATGTGCCACATGCAGGACGCAACATTATAATAGACAATTTTCTAAAAAACAACCCATTGTGGCCTGAAATAACAAAAGTGAGATTGGAAAAGAATATGCGTTTAAAAGAAGGAGAGGAGGAATTCGCACGGTTTTTGCTTCAGGTTGGAAGTGGCTCATTACCAAAGACACAAGATGATATGTCAATTATGCCTAATAAGCTGCTTGGAGTTGGTTCGCCAACAGATTTTGTCTACAGAAATGTTGTAGAGAGTAAGTAACCATGAACTTAAATCTTCTCATGAGAAGATTTAAGTTCATAGTTACTTTGTATTCAGAATGAAGATATTAAGGGCAAAGGGATATTAGCCCCAAAAAATAGTGAATGTGACCTCATAAACAGCGAGGTATTATCCAAACTGCCCGGAGACCCCAAGACATACAAGAGTATCGATAGTGTACTGAGTGATGACACCAGCGCAGACTTACAATATCCAACAGAGTTCCTAAACAGTGTTGAAATAAGTGGGCTACCGAAACACAAGTTGATTGTAAAATCCGGAGCAGTAGTTTTATTAATGAGAAATTTAAATACAGAAAAGGGATTAATAAACGGCACAAGGCTACAAGTAACGAGAATGTTTAGGAACTCCATACAATGCAAAGTTATCACTGGAGCAAGTGAAGGTGACTATATCCTTATCCCGCAGATAAAAATGTGCCCTTCAAAGACAACGTTACCTTTTAGAAAGCAAAGAAATCAATTCCCGTTGTCATTGTCATTTTGGATGACCTAAATAAAGCGCAAGGGCAATCCCTAAATAAAGTGGCCATTTACCTGCCAAGACGAGTGTTTACTCATGGACAACTTTAAGTAGCCTTGAGCAAAGAGCAGGTCAACATCTTTTGCGGGGATAAAAATCCATCTAAAAGAAAGCCCAAGCCAAGGAAAACTATCAAACGGAGATGTTTCCACTACGAACGTAGTTTTCCAAGAAATATTAAATAATTAGCCAAGGTAAATAAATTAATTTATTTATTCACAGTTAACATTGTTTCATTTGTTGATTTTCTTAGTAAAAATTTTGTAAAATGTCGTTTTTAATGATATTAACTATAAAAATAATTAAATAAGAAGTAGATGGTTGTTTGAGAAGTAAAATTACATGCTACGAAAAACATGCAGCGCATTGCGCTGCTCGGGTATTCCTAGTTTAAGTGATTATCTTACCAATTACATTCATAGTGCCACTAATTAATACGTAACCCACCCGGAGATTAGTTTATGGTGATATAAATAAGGTTTAAGCGTAGGCCTTTATCTAACGAGTGGACTATTGTAACCTTGTTACTATTTCCACTCAATTATACAGGATTATTAATTAATAATCCTAATTAATAATTAATTAGTAATTAATAGAATGAGGTGTGTCCAGTTGAATACTTTCTTTTTCAGAAGTTTTCCATATACAGCTATTTTGTGAAGAAATTCTTTTATGAATGTTTCCATATTAAAAACTTCTATAGTTATCGGGGATTTCTCCCGCTCATGCTGATGCATCAAACCTGATTCGATGCGGCAGTAAACTGCTAGTGGATTACAGGTCCGGTAAAGATAATAACATTTTAATTAATAATTGTTTTACATTTTATGAGTTGTTTTTGAACTCGGACTGTCATTTTTTTAAATTGGCACAATAGTCGAGTAATTCCGTAAGACAACCCTGAGAAAATTGCTTTAAATTGTTTTAAATGTTTTTAAAAGAGTGAAAAAACTCCTTCTTGGAATGAGAAGTTATCTAAATTCGTTATGGGTTTAGATATTTCCTTTAAGCATCGTTTCACTAACCAAACATACATTTCGTTAATGTCACAAGATTTTTTGGGTCTCAGTCTTTCAACAACACGAGCCACCTCGTCCGCAGGAGTCAAGGCCATCGACAACAATATGCGTTCGGTTAGATTTTAAGTGGCTTTTAAAAGAGGACGTTAGGCGTTGCGATGGTTGAAAAGAAACAGTGGTATTGTGTTGTAATTAACAAGCCCCTTAATATGTTATACATATATTAACCTGTGCCTACCTATAAGAATATTTACTGACTCTGCACAAGTCGTTCTCAACTGGATTAGAAAAATGTGTTTTCGGCATTGAACTCCACTTGGTCAGCTTATTTAATACGCTTACATTGAATATGATGTACTTACTCCACATGGGCCATCCCGCCAAAATGAGAGTCAACAAATCGCAGTCAATGAAAAAAGTCGTTTTTAAACATCCAAGATTGTTTGAAGGGTACGAATTCAATAACGAATTTCATTGGAAGCATATTTTCCAAGCTTGTTCCAGCCTGGGGATTCCTTGCATTGTTACGTGAGTAGCTCAGCTAGAGGAGAGGTTCTTTCCTAAGTAAAAGTTCTAAATAAATGTAACTATCATTATATAAAATCTAAAAAAATAAAAAAGCAGAATCGGAGGTACAAATCATTTTGTTATAAACAATAAATTAACCATTGAATTAAATATGAATATAATTATAAATATAAAAAAATATAAATATATATTTAAGAAAAGTGTGGTATATTTAACTATTGGATGATGTGTAGTTAATACCCGAAGCGTAATGCTGGTTGATGTATTTATATTGCAATTTGTTATCCGTCTGATACAAATTTACAGAAAGCTGTGGCTTACAAACCACATAACTGAAAGAAATGTACTCTTCGACCTTTAGAAATTCGTTTTCAATAAGAAAACTTTACAAAAAGGTATTTATACCTAACATTTAAATATTTTAATGTATGTGTATTACTAAATTACTTTTGAATTTGTGAGGCTTTAAATGTACCTAAAATATTGATGACATACGCTTTCGAGGGAGGAAGGTCGTCAGCTTTAAATAGCCAACTTTTGACATAGCGTATATCCAGTCCCTTATCGAGACAACAATACACCAGACAGTGACAGGTGCAAACGACGGTTTGTCTGTAAACCACATCTATTGTGGGATAACGGCCGGACACGTCATAACTGGACAACCTATCGTTTTGCTTCACAACGGTTGGACTTCTCAACAATTACTATACCACTATTATGCCAATTATTATGCGGTTGGACTTATCAATCACTGCTATTATATTTTGGCCAAGGTTTTTAAATATTCAATTACAAAGATAAGTACTCTTCAAGCGTTAAAACAAAACTCTATTGATGTAAATTGCTGTTTTGTGTGCGGACTTTTATAAACTAGTACTCATGGGTCAGGTTCCTCAAAACAAATCTGTTTACGGTGTCGAGCTCATGCTTATGAGTCACTTAATAATGCCTCTCTTACGTAAAACAAGTCGCTGGTATTGAAAATTACCATACGTAAAAATTTACCGGTCACGATCTAAATGACTAGCTGCTGTCCCCGGGCCTGGTTCTGTGTACGCATATTTTAATAATATATTTCACTTCTTACACGACTTTATTTTCCTATGCGACTTTCTCGGTCTTCTTGAATCGAACGAAATAATTCTCATTAATCTTCAAGATGAAAATGATTTAATTAATTTGAAAATTATGTACTACTGCATTAAATTTACAAAGACTCATATTAAGTCAAAAGCGGAAAATTAAAGACAATAAATTATATTTCAATCTCCAAATATTAAAAGTGACAACTAAAATAATTTATTTTATAATAAATTTCTTAAGTAAGGCTGTTACATTAGGATGTTTCCTAATCCAGGTTCGCTATTGTTTCTTTTTATCCTAATGTTCTAATGTAAATAGTGTTTTTAATTCCTTTATTCCTGAACTGGGGATCAGATTACTAATCCAGAAACGTTTTGGAACTGGGTTTTATTCATCAGTGACGGCTGCACAGAGACTCGAGATTTTCACTAACAAATAACTTGAAACAACGAATTCATCACAGCTTAAAATCTCCTCCGAGAAATCTCACTAAAAGTTGATTTTGGCACGCTTTCGAAAATGTGGTTCGTTCGTTAATTATAATTTAGGCTAGAAATATATGTATATATATATATATATATATATATATATATAATCAAGTTCTAGGCTTGAAGTCTGATTTTGACATTTTGTTTTTTAATACAATTTTTCATCAATAGTATCGTTGGAGTTGAGTGGTCTTATTAGCGAATTTCCTAAATGGAATAGTGAGCCATTGGCATCATCTGCACTAAGGCAGCTCTGAGGCATGGGACCATGATAACTTCATTTTGAGGCCCTTAGATGCCAAAAACAACAACATACAAAAACGTTGTAAATCATACAACTCTGATCTTAGATGGTTGGTAACATTTACGAATCCTTTTTTTGTAAAGAGTTGGAAATAGAATGCTTAAATATGAGTGAGCGTTTAACAAATTAACCTTTTTACTTTTACCTAAAAGATTTCAAAAATGGACCAAACTTCTAAATTGGAACTACGAAATAACTGTAAATGGAAACTGATCTGTAACTGTAGCTGGTAACTGTGCCGGGATGTCAGTTTTTATACCAGCATCAAAGTTTTAAGTAAATTAAAGTAAAATCTGTGTTTTACTCACCATAATTAATATACCTATTATAGTCTATATATATATATAAAAGCCAAAACCCATTGACTGACTGACTGACTGACTGATCACAGTTTCTCAAAAACTATAAGACTTAGAACAATGAAACTTGGCACAAATATTCTTTACAGGCTCTAGATGCGTTCACAAATAAGGAGTTTTGCTGTACACAAGACGTTCCTTAGGGAGTGAGTATAATAGATTACTTTTTCCTGAACCAATGTAACATTAAAAAAAAATAAACACTAACTTCCAGAGGTATAATTTTGAAATTCAAATTTCCATGATTTAGTTGTTTTCATTTGGTTTCATTTTTATGTTCCAGGAGGCCGGACTCTGCTCGGATAAAATAAAAACAACCTGAATATATCAAGCTGCTGCTTTGAATCAATTATAACATGGGCACTTTGAAC
Source organism: Flexamia atlantica (assembly GCA_035578135.1). NCBI lineage: Eukaryota > Metazoa > Arthropoda > Insecta > Hemiptera > Cicadellidae > Flexamia > Flexamia atlantica. The sequence continues at coordinate 3,840,973 of JAQJVK010000006.1, read as the reverse complement.
AGCTGTAAGATCGAACCGGATATTTTTGTACTAAACGTAATAAAATACAGAGTGCTCTATAAGAAAATTTAAGTTGTCCACCATCTTGAAAAATGGCGGCTATTTGACGTTTTTGGATTCTACGCTTCATTTTAGGAACTTTTTGTTCTCTCTCATTCTTTCCTAAGCCCCGTGGTTCAGGAGATATGAGCTGTTAAATTTTAATTTTTTCCCATTTCAAATGCATTGTGTCAATATGACTGTGCCACTGTGCCATCCCCAAGGTTCGTGCCATCCCATGAATTCCTTATGGAGTAAAAGCATTTTCAAATTAATACTTTTCCATGAGTGAATCTCGACTAAAGATTATTTTATGATTAAATCTCAACCAAACTCACATTTTAAGGCACATTTTTTCTTTGGTATGTTTTATTAAACACAACCGTTTTCGATATACAGACTACAAACAATTTCCAAATGCATTTTAAATGGGAATAAATCAACTTCCTTCCTTAACCACTGGGTTTAGGAAAGAGAAAGAAATGATAAAAAGTTCCTAAAATTAAGCGTAATACCTAAAAACGCCATAAAATACAGGGTGTTCCGTAAGAAAAATCAAAGTTGTCTGCCATATTGGAAAATGGAAGCCAGATTTTTTTAATTTTGAAGTGACTCTAAAAAGCATTTTTTTAAATAAAGGGAATTCCCCCATAGGAAATTCTTTGTCAGATTTATAATAAAAGAGTTGGTTAACTTTAGGTGAGACACCCTTTGGAATTTAATTTATTTCAAATGAGGATAACACGATTTTATGCCATGGAATTGTGAAAATGATGGATTTTAGAAAGTATATGATAGATACCAACTTTTATGAAGCCATATGGAAAGTTTATATACTATATGTTTAGAAATAAGCAAGATACTGAATATTACTTATTTTTCTTCTAATGATAACATTGGTTCAATGAACTGATATTTCTCGCTCTAAATTTTTCGTTTACCAAAGGATAAAGATCAGTGATTCAAATTACCTAAACATTTTTTTTCGAGTTGAATATTATGTAAACAAAAATGTGACTGTTCCAGAAAATGAAAATCAAACTCATTGTTTGGGGAATTAGCCCCTTTCAGGAGGTCGGATTGTGCCTCCTCCGGAGTTAACCAATCAAACTCGTCAGAATTATAACCACGTCTATAAGTATGCAACAAATTATATTCTGACTGACCATTTTAACAAAAGCTGCCGAGCTAAAGTCAATTGGTGTTTTGTCATCTGAGGACCCTAAAACGAAAAGTTATTATGTTCCTCGGCTTTGTTATTGCTATGAAGTCTACGGTAACAGTTTCTTCCAAACAGGGAAAATTTCTCTAGAAATTATCGTTTTTTGGATCAAATTTACTGTATTTCAGGCTTATATAAAATATAATAACGTGGATTTATTGAAAACATTTTATAGTTTCTAAATAACCTTACGTGAAGAATGAAGTGGAAATTAAATGTTTGTCAAAACGTAGTTTAAAATAACACTATTCAAAGTTACTAAACAAGAAGTAACACATCATTAAAAAGTGGTTAGTCAAAGTAAAACAAACTGTGCTAATTAGAAACAAGTAGGTGGCGTGCTTTAACTATTTTCAAAACATGTTAATCTGCTCTAATAAACATAGAAGAGAAAGTTAAATAGTGTTACAGCTCTTGTCAAATTTATCATGTTAAGTTGAAAACAATTTTTGTTGGAAGATGAAATGGATTTAATTACAGTCCTTGTAATAACGTCAATATGTTTGCTAAGGTAATACTCTGTTCAGTTCATTGTTGTTGATTATTGACGACTTGTCATTTTATTGGCTTTAATTTTTGTTATAACTTTGAATATATAAGCCCAAATGATTATCCAGGGATTAATGTCTACCGACATCCATGCCAGTCTCTCGCAAAATACATTAATCTGATTTGAGTTAAGAAGAAAGTTTGGTACTGTATCAATTAATTGTCGGCTAATGTATTTTATCCCTTGTTTGACCATTATTTTTGTAATTGTTTGTTTAACCGGACGCAACTGGTAAATTGTTTGGATTGGGTATTCTCAAGGCAAGAGTAAACGGTACAGAACGTAATTGTAAGCTAGACTCTAAATCCTTTCCCCCACGTGTTTAACACAAGTCACACTAAAAATTAAGACGTTTTCACACAATCTAATTAGGCTAAACTTTAGAATCCGTCTCCACCATTAAAATCGATGTTTTCTTATTTAATATAATTTATCGAATTCTTTATTGAGTGTATGTTTTATTCTTGTTATTAACGTACAACTTATTGTAAATAATAAATGTGGATTATAATTTTAATACGTCAATTCCAGCAATTATTAATAACCTATTAGAAGTAAAGAAACCTTCTAGTTAAAATGTCATTGGAGAAACTGACAACCCTATAGTATGGGGATTTAAAAGAGGAATTGAAAAATGTTGTTTGCTAACTGATTTGGTTTCATATTAGAAATTGTGATGAATCTAGGAGCGAAAAGTGATAGTAGTGATGAGTAGTAATGAGATCAAAGTGGATGTAAAACGTCAAATTCACTGAGAAAAGGTACCTGGTTCGAACATTCCCAAATGTCATTTAAAGCTAACTTATATGTGCATGGAGCCATAAGTATACTCAATTGCAGGTAGCACGAATACTTTAGTAAAGCACGACGCTGACAATGAATCAAATGCAAGGTGGCAAACGATGTGAAATTAGTTTTAAGTACGTTATGTTAGTTAAAGGTATAGTTGTGTTATGATATGTTGATAACGTTATAATATACCTTAATGTTTTATTCACATTGTGTAACTGTGTATTCATCACGTTAGTTAAGATTGCAGTTTGGTTATGAACTATCGATATTGTAAATATCGAAAAACATCGATTTTAAAGATGGATACGGATTCTAAAGTTTCGCCTCTAATTAAATCAGAATCTTCTTGGTAGGCTATTTGAATGTTGCCATTGAAGGAAATGCTTCAACCCCTAGTCTGTGTTTAATCACACTAATAAAGTCAAGAAAAAAGAAAAATATACTTTAAATTCGGAAAATACACTCTCAAAACATTTTGTCAAAGAATGAAAATATCTAACAGGACATCACTACTCCTTTCAAGACATTTCAATTTTACAGTTCGACAATGCCTGTGACATTAGAACTACTAACTGATAAATAGTATTTTAAATGTAAAGTTAAATAAATTCTACAATATGTCCATTTATGTAACCTGAAATTTATCTTCTATTTAGATCTAAAGTGCAAGATATATTCAAATGTTTCAAATTAATAACTACTTTAAGCTATATCACATTTAGGTAATAATGAAGAACTTTAGGAACATCCGGTACCATTATCCGTCCAATTAAACAATGCAAAATTTTTAAAGAGGTCAAATTTTATACTTGCTGTAAATTTACTACATTAACGTAGTTAGTTTTTACTAAACTTTATAAATAAATAGGTCGACGTAAGAAAACAGCGGATTGGCAAACACTGTCCCGAGATAAACGAGGTAGCAGAAAGTCGGTGATGTTATCTCTTCCAACTTATATTGGAGTGTCGCCTAAGTTGGTCTGCAGCTCACAAACTGTATAAACTCTAGTATTTGTTCATGAATGCATTTTATATTTAAAATGTATGTTATTCCTGCAAAGTATAATATTTTAGCAAAAATGAACCATTTCCAAGATATTTGCAATAAAGTAAAAAATACCATTTCCCTACTACTTACTCCCATAATATAGGGAGAAGTATATTGAACAATTTGATGCTGGCTAGAGTCTTTTTCCGAATGTCCATGTTTGTCCCTTTTTAAAGCAAATTGCAGTGTACTAATATATCATAAATTCTTTAAATCAAAAACATCTTTTTGCCATAAATATACGTAATTTATTCGAAATTATTTTTTATTACACTTCAAGAGCTTAAGCTGAGTCAAAGAATTACTGTTGTTACTGATGAGATTACAATTAAAAGACCCAAGACATCTTTGTCGAACCCAATAATAATAAAAATTCAGTTTTTAGAATTTACCTTTCTTTTTTTGTCCCAGACTCGGCTTTCAAAATAGTTTACTGGATAGAATGTACAAACTTTGAAAGGGATCCAAAATCCCTTGAATAGTTTAAAATATAGAACGCTCAATCATTTATATTGTAATATTTTATTCAGGTTTGTAAGTTTCATGTTGGCCTTGCGACACCAACATGGCTTCTCATCATCAGTTGTAAAGGGATATGTAACTAATCTAACTCCTAACATCAAAACACTTCATTAACAAGCAAAGGTTCCATTTGCGGTACTATTACCTGTATATAAGATACCTATGAATGTTCGCTTGAATTACTGTATTTACCAAATCTACAGCAATTCCAGAACAACATATGATATTGGTTTTTATAATTGAAATTCCAGTATAACATATTGGTTTATATGTAATATTTAAAATATAATATTATATCCAATAGTTAATAGACTTAAGTATTGAAAACTTTTCTAAAAGTAGCTATTATACTATTTTAGTCCTTGCTAATCAGCAGTAAGTATGTGGCTGAGGCCACACTGTGCCGAAGCTCAATACCGTTCATTCTACATATTACTATCATCCTTCACTCATCTGTCATTCATACTTGGCTTAAAATACCTACCTGGGTAGGTCGCCATTTCAGCTAATGTATCTAATGTATGAAATGTACTATACGGTAGTTTGTTAAATTAAATGAAGAGCATTAAATTCAGACCAAACTGAAATCTTAAGTGATTACGAGCTTTGACCTTTGATGTAACCGGTTTAAACCTAAGTATTTTCGACCTCACCAACGGATCTAACGTCTACGTTTGTCATAGATAGCATATTGAGCAATAACAGCAAACTATGTTGATAAAATACTGGCGCACTAAGGGTAGGCATAATAACCAAAAGTAACCTTTACAAAGGTTACAATTAAAACAACCTCCATAAAACTTAATAAACAGTCGCCGTAACTTCATATTTGTTGTCAAAAAAGTTAAAAAATATTATTAAAAGTGCAAAAAACGTGTAAAGCTTGGATGTCGGTGTCTGTTACGCATATTTTAGGTAAAAACAATTTGATATAGTAAAGGTTAATAGCGACTCAGGTATTCACCGCTTTCTGTTTGCCAGATAACATAAGACGTATTCTTTACAGTTTAACTTATACTAACTGATACCAATTTCTCTTTTATTCACCTACTAGCTGATCAACACGGTATTACCCATGGAAAAGTAGAAAACCTTCCTTGGAATCATGATTTAATGTTAAGGTTGCCATGACAACTACATGAGCTTCCCTATACTTTAACATTGAAACTTTGATGTATCATAGAGCGTAGCCCTGAGGAAATTTTTTAAAATCCGTTCTTAGTGGGTGCCTGTGCCCTGAGAGGAACGTTTATGCAAAGTTCCAAGGTTCTAGGCCAAGTAGTTTGGGCTGTGCGATGATGGGTGAGTGGTATTTGACAAATATATAGTAGATTTCTAGCATTACATTAGGATTAGATTGGTTTTTCAAAGTCGATTGTTCATAAATAAAACCGTGGAAGATTATATCCTTATGATGTTACTTAGTCAACCGGTAAATTCTTCACTATTTCTGTGATATCAACGAATATTTTGTCATCGATTTTTATTCCAACAGATATTTTGTATATGCAAGTTTGAGCGACCCATGAAGCATGGAACTGGATAATCAGGACCAAATGCAATAGGTAAGGGCATTCGCGCAGAGACGCGCCCCTGTCACGGTACACGACGGCCGGTGACGGCGCCAACAACATGTCGGTGATAAACTCTCAGCTCTATTGTGGGTTACTGTCGTGACGCCTTGTTTACTTTGCGCCTTGTTACTTTTTAAATATAAAACATTTTCACATGACTTTGTAGCAGCAACGGCAAATTACACAGAATATCTATCATCAAACTCTAACTTTTAAAGATGTGAAAAAAATCATTTTTCCTTTATTTTTTGTTTTTGTTTTAATGCACATAGAGTTTATTAGTTGACTTGTATTACAATTGTAACTCAAGTTAATGAGGATAAATGGCATAATTTTCAATAAATAAGTTTGTATTTATTTATTTACTGGTAATAACATTTAGTTATTAGTGGCTTGAGGGTGCTAAAAACCACTAATCATAGTAAGGGAAAATTCAAATCAAAACAATCCTTCTCTATTATAGTAAAAAATATCTTCATAGAAAACTGGCTTTTGGATCCCCTTTATGTTGATATCTAGGGCGTGGTTTTGAAACCAAGCAACAGCACCACGTGTTTCAATGGAAACAGACTTGACGTTTTTGAATCCTAATGTTTATAAATGGCACATATTTCATGTAGGCTACTTCTAATTTCATGGTACACTTCAAGACATTTCAGTGTTTTTCCCGAGTCACTGGCATCAAGACCTTATGTTTGAGCCCTCTCTCGTCATGATGTGACTTGCCAAACGCCCTCAGTTTCTGAACAAAAATTTCCCTACCGTAATTATATACTGTACTAGTGGCTTGAAGGGGCTAAAAGCTTCTTCGTCAGCGTTACACAAAATTAGGGAAAATTTCAATTAAAACAATCCTTATTTTTTATAATACAAAATACCCTCATAGCAAACTGGCTTTCAGATCTACCATATTATTATCTAGCGCATGGATTCGAATCAATTATCAACACCTCGTGTTTTGTGTAAACAAAGCAGACGTTTAAGATCAAAACGCTTTTTAAATGGCACACTTTGAACGTTATCACTCATTTTCTAGTAAACCTCAAGCTACTTCAGTATTTTTCCCGCCATTACGGAATAGAGATCTATAATTTGAGCCCTCTCCCATCTTTTTATACGACTTGCCAGGTGCCCTCAATTTTTGCGCGAATAATTGCCTTACGAAATTAAATGGACGATGGTGATGGATTTGAACTAAATCCCCCAAAAACAAAATCTCATTCAGGATATAACATTTTAGTGTTCGCCTCGAAGCATACAGAGACATCTTTTACTCATCATGCTAATAATGTTCATTTCATATTATATTAATCGAAATAAGGAGGAAGTTGATTTTTTAGAAAGTAGCAATAAAAAAGGCCACTTCAGAAAGTTCCAACCTTCTAAGTTGTTTGTGGTTGATCCTAATACATACTATATCCTCATAGATCTATAATGTTACAATCTATCAAACTTCTGACCATTAGGGAAATTGCAATATAAAGTAAATTGATTGTGTCTAGATGAAAAATGTACGAAAAACACGATTGAATATGGTCTCCTCATGTACGACCCCGGGCTGAACGACTACCTTGAGAAACAGGCCGCCATCTTTGATTTCATGCAAGCTTTAACGAAATCCTCTCCTGTATAGAAACCAATTAATTAACCTAAAAGGTTATTATTTTTTTTACTAAAACGATCCAAACAAACCATGCTGTTACCTTGAGAAACAGGCCGCCATCTTTGATTTAATGCAAGCTTTAACTAAATCCTCTACTGTATATAAACCAATTAATTAACCTAAAAAGTTATTTTTTTTACTAAAACGATCCAAATAAACCATGCTTTCATGTAAATATATAAATATATCTGATTACTCAATAATTTCTCAGAAAAAAAGTAACTTAATCTTTACAACTTAGAAAAATTTATTGTTTTTTAAAGTTATCATGCATTTAAACATTTAATTTTAGTTTTTGTTTTTGAGCCATCATATTCATTTAAAGAGCGAAAAATGTGCAATAGAATCAGTCTGCTGGTATTGTTTTACAGCCATTTGAGAGTGGAACGGGTGCAAACCAAATATTTATTTTCAGGACATAGGGCCTAACAAACAATATGGCCATAGTATAGATGCATAGTGTTACAATTTACCAAACTTCTAACCACTTGGGCAATTGCAATATAAAGTAAATTTACTGTACCTAGATGAAAAGTGTAAATTAAATACGATGGAACATAGTCTTCTCATGTACAATTCCGGGTTGAGTTGCCATCTTTAGAAATAGGCCGCCATATTGGATTTCATAAACGTTTTTACCAAATCCTCCCTTGTTTGGAAACCAATCACTCAAAAGGTTAATTTTGCTATTAAAACATTTCCAGTGATCCATGCTTTAATTAAATACATATAAAGCTCATTATTCATTCATTTACTAAAAAGGAGTAGCCGAAATATTAAAATTTTATGCCAAAATGTAACTTTCACATTCAATTCTATAAGTTATAAAATAATGTTAAATCTTTGTGGTAATTAAAGTTCTTGTTAAGGTGTAATTTTTTTATTTTTATTGTTGAAGTTGTTTTAAGTGAATTCAGTATTAATAACTATATTACTATACAAACTAAACAGGCAAATGTTGGTAGTTCCATACAATGGAGGATTTAGACAAAAGTTTGCATGTAATTTAATATGGCGGCCTTTTTCTCAAGATGGCGGCTCAACCCAGGGTCGCACATGAGTAGACTATGTTCCATCGTGTTAATTGTACTCTTTTCATCCAGGTAAAGTCAATTTACTTTATATTGAAACTGTCTTAGTAGTCAGAAAATTGATAAATTTTAACGCCAAGATTTATATGGTCATATTGTCCGTTAAGTCCTGAAAATAAATATTTACAATAGTCTAACTGTCTTGTTAAGTCCTGAAAAGAAATATTTAGTTCGCCCCCGTTCCACTATCAAATGGCTGTAAGACCATACAACAAACTGACTCTGTAGCAAATTTTTCTCTCTTTAAAATGAATATGATTGTTCAAAAACAAAAACTAAACTGTAATGTATAAATGCATAATAACTGTAAAATTACAATATTTTTTGCAAATTTCAAAGTTTAAGTTACTATTTTTCTAAGAAATGTATAAGTAATCTGATATATATGTATTTATATGAAAGCCTGGATCACTGGGAACATTCTAGTAAAAAAGTTGTCCTTTTAGGTTAATTGATTTCCATACAGTAGAGGATTTAGTACATGTTCATAAGATCCAAGATGGCCGCCTATTTTTCAAGATGGTGGCTAAACCCAGGGTCGTAAATGACAAGACTATGTGCCTTCGCGTTTATCGCATTTTTTCCCTTAAGATACAACCATTCGTTTTGATTAATATGTATAACCCTATTTTATTCGCAATTACTTCTATGTATAACCCTATTTTTTCTCGACTATAAGACGCTATCTAATTTAAATAGTATAAAGCAGGAACTTGAGACTCTTTAACAAATGAAATATTAGCATGTTGCATTAAGTTTCAATTCAAAATGTCGGGGTAGGCAAAGATATAAAATATTATTCTAAAAAATGTATATATGCCAACAGTTAGAAAATAGGAAAGATGGCATCCTTTGAGTTTCTTTTTCAGTAGGCATTCTTTCTTTTTGTTTTCATTTCATCTTCTGGTTAATTCGTTTTCAAACATTACTAAAAAGGAAATCTACAGATGAATGTTGTCTTTAGAATTTAAAATCAGTGGATTGATCTTTCTATTGCGAAAAGTAAGAGGCAAATTCTATTGCAAGGCAATTTGCATTTTAAAAGAATTTTCAAGCAAGTAAATTTAGCTAACGAACCTTTTTTAATCCTTATTCAATGCAATAATTATAGGTGGACGAATTCTTAACGCAATATAACTTCTATATTTCATACAGCACTGAAATCATTTGTCTGGGGTCTACAATTTATTAAAAAAAGAGAACATCTGAATTGTCTTATTTAACGTGGCTGGTTGTAAATTATAATCAAAAACATAACGATATTTTTTCTAGGTTAAATTGACAGAGGAAATAATGCTCGTCTATCAATTCTAAGATTGTCGTCATACTTGTGTAAGAGATTCTATTCATATTCTGAGATATTATGTTGAAATTTAAAAAATGGGAATCAGTCACAATTTACCAAGGACCTATACTACTTAAAAGTTCGATTATTACATTGATTATATTAGTATTACCTATTTATTAATATTAATAATTGGCTATGCTCGCTTTAACAAGATATTTATTTCAAAGTAAACCAGTCATTTCAACCTTTCGTGATACTTCGTCCTTTTTCTCCTGAACATGTGTATGTGAGAAATTTTATCTAAATTTGAATTTAACCCAACTGGGTTATTAGATCCTGTTGTGTGAAGAAAAAACAAGTGTAGAGTTCTTATTATCAAAATTATGAATGGTAGAAGAAAATGTAATCTAAAAAATCGTGAGAGGGTAGCATTATCAGCATCTTAAATCATGGTTTATTAATTTAATAATTGGACGATTTCACTTAGTTTACCAAAATTTCAACTACACTACCTTGGAACTCACATTGCAAGAATAAGATAATTTTCCAATCTTTTTGTTAATTCGGGCATCCTATTTGTGTCTAGACTTTGTATTATTGAGGTTCTCCTTTTTTCTATTTTCGCAAGATTACCTTTCGCAGAAACCGACAAACTTATGTTCAAAATATCATATTATATTTTCATTGCGAAATAAAATAAGTACTCCCGTTGCAGCAGACCTGCATACTCAGCGAATTTCAAATGCAAAACAACGTATTTCAATCCAACATAGCGAGATTTGACATGTTTTGGTTAGCTCCATAAGAATAACGTGGGGAATGAGTATGCAGGTCTGCTGCTACAGGTATATTAAAACTGGATGGTTTTGATTCAATATTTAGTAGATCTGAACTAGAAGAATCTATTTACCAAGTTTTATCAAGATATGTTGAGAACCAAGATATAGAATTTTACTTATTTCCCATAAGGTTAACATTGGGACAACGTACTGTGTTTACCACTTTCAATATCTCGGTAACCAATGGGCATAGAGCAGTGATTCAAGATACTAAATTGTTTGTTTTTTGAGCTGAATTCAATGGTGCCAACAAAAATTAGATAAATTTTATTTTTCTATGTAAAAACCTCAAAAAACCTATCTTTGAGGGGGTTTATCCCCCTTTACCCCCCCTTCCGATGGTCCGATCGGGCTGGTTCACGAACTCATCCGAATAATTACTACTTTACACGGCTGTGCCAAATTTCATTCCGATTGGACCATTTTTGCGAGCGCTATCGTGCTTGCAGACACACACACACACACACACACACACACACACACACATATATATATATATATATATATATATATTATATATTGTTAAATAAAGATCACTTATAAGGGCTACTATTAAATAAATATTTAAAATTAACATGAGTCCCCTTTTGTTTTAAAAATAATTTTATTTCACTGACGCGTTTCGACTATAATAGTCATTTTCAAAGTGCGACATGTTTTACATAACCTCTTATCAACTGTAAATAAATACAATATTTTATACTTAAACAGTAGTCAGCTGTCCGTTATTCTTTTGTGGTGCAATTGGATTCTGTTTTAAATTCATGATTTTATCAAATATAGAGTTCTTGTTTTCTATTAGCATGGTATTTAAAATATTATTTTTATCTTTTTTATGGTTTTCATAAATATGATATTTTTCTTGGATGTTCATTTTGTTGCCTTTCTGTACTATGTCAAGAATAAACATGTTATTTTCGTAATTTTTGTATTTGTGGTCTGTTTTTAATATGTGGTCGGCAAAAGTAGATTTTTGTGTAGTTTTATTGTTTGACTTTATTGCCTGTATGTGTTCATTATATCGTTGTTTGAAACTTCTGCCAGTCTGGCCTATATAATATTTTGGACAATCACTACACTTTATTTTATAAATGCCACATTTTTCGTATTTGTTTGAACTGTTGTTTGTTTTTGACAATTTATTGATTAACTCAAAGGCGTTGTTTCTTGTTCTGAACGCTATCTTAAAATTTGACTTCTCGAAATTTTTTCTGATGGCTTTATTAATTGTTGTGCTGTAAGTTAGACATAAGTAATCATTTTTTGATTCGTTTGAATTTACGTTGTTATGGTTGTTTTTCTTTATTTTATTTCTTAGCATGTTGTCTATTAAGTTTATTTTATAACCATTAACTCTTGCTAGCATTTTTATTGTTTCTTTTTCATCATTATAGTCTTTTTCGTTCATAGGAATCCTAATCATTCTGTTAAGTAGACTGTGAAAAGTTGCCATTTTATGTTGCCATGGATAGTTAGAACTCGCTGGAATTATTAGGTTCGTTTGTGTTGGTTTTCTAAAAATTTTAAATATATGTTTATTATTTTCATTTTTGATAGTTATATCCAAAAAGTTGATTTCAGACTTTTGTTCCTCCATTGTAATAATATATATATACTAATTATTTATATATATATATATATATAATAATAATAAAATAATATACTGGTATAGATACGTGGATGACATTATTTGTCTATATAAAAATGACGAACAAACTCCGAATGACCTACTTACATACCTAAATACCATTTCTAACTCCATAAAATTTACAATGGAGGAACAAAAGTCTGAAATCAACTTTTTGGATATAACTATCAAAAATGAAAATAATAAACATATATTTAAAATTTTTAGAAAACCAACACAAACGAACCTAATAATTCCAGCGAGTTCTAACCATCCATGGCAACACAAAATGGCAACTTTTCACAGTCTACTTAACAGAATGATTAGGATTCCTATGAACGAAAAAGACTATAATGATGAAAAAGAAACAATAAAAATGCTAGCAAGAGTTAATGGTTATAAAATAAACTTAATAGACAACATGCTAAGAAAGAAAATAAAGAAAAACAACCATAACAACGTAAATTCAAACGAATCAAAAAATGATTACTTATGTCTACCTTACAGCACAACAATTAATAAAGCCATCAGAAAAACTTTCCAGAAGTCAAATTTTAAGATAGCGTTCAGAACAAGAAACAACGCCTTTGAGTTAATCAATAAATTGTCAAAAACAAACAACAGTTCAAACAAATACGAAAAATGTGGCATTTATAAAATAAAGTGTAGTGATTGTCCAAAATATTATATAGGCCAGACTGGCAGAAGTTTCAAACAACGATATAATGAACACATTATACACCTCTAAGATGTAGCTGTTAAAATACTAAACTACTTTAAAGTATGTAGGGAAGAGTTCTCGAATTACAGATTGCTTAAATTAATTATTTACCCATTACTGGCAGAACTAGTCTCTTTGGATAAATTTTAATACCACTAACCCAGTAAAATAAATCATGAAAACTTAGAATCATGGAAAATTTAGTCACACCCCAATCTAGTGACTATTAATCTTTAAGGGCTCGTCACGTACTACATAAGCCGATTATGCACTCCATGTCAAAATTATCTATGTTCTTAAATCTATATTTAAAAAAGACATTGTATTTTGAGAAAGCTGTAATTTTGTAAAAAGGCGGGAATTGGTTCAGGTTTTTCACTGGTACTTTTAGCGGCTTAAGATCAGTTTACACGTCACATCAACAAAACAAACTGTTTGGTTGTAATTAGGGCCCAACGGTCTCATCACGCTGACATCGACGTCGATATCAAAGCGCCGTCCATACGCAATGATCTAACCGTTGCTACGATATTTTACTCCAACTTATTACAATGGATCTCGCAAACTGTTTCATATGCTACGAAGGTGCGAATAGGTTGAAGCTCCGTCAATGTTACTCCAACTTCCGGAGATCCTTACGATCATTTCCAGGTTGGTAAATATTTTCATCAACCAACTTTTCTTAAGAAATCGTAACGATCTCCGTTTACACAGACAAGTATTATTTCATTGATTGGTGGTGGTGGTACCAATACCCCCGTTGAAGCAGACCTGCAAACTCAGCGGATTTCAAATGCAAAACGACATATTTCAATCCAACACAGCGAGATTTGACATGTTTTGGTAAGCTCCATAAGAATAACATGGGGAATGAGTATGCAGGTTTGCTGCTGCAGTTATATTAAAACTGGGAGGTATTAATTCAATATTTAGTAGATCTAAACTAGAAGAAGCCATTTACCAAGTTTTATCAAGATATGTTGAGATATAACCCACATATAGAATTTGTATATGAATTTGTACTTGTTTCCCATAAGGTTAACATTGGGACAACATACTGTATTTACCACTTTCAGTATCTCAGTAACCAATGGACATAGAGCAATGATTCAAAATACTAAACTGTTTGGTTTTTTAGCTGAATTCAATGGTGCCAACAAAAATTCGATAAATTTTAGTTTTCTTAGTAAAAAAAACTCAAAAAACTGTTTTTGGGGGGTTTATCCCCCTTTACCCCCCCTTCCGGTGGTCCGATCGGGCTGGTTTACGAACTCGTCTGAGAGATTACCACTTTACACGTCTGTACCAATTTTCACTGAGATCGGATCATTTTTTTTTGCCGCTATCGTGCTAACAGACACATACTTATACATATATATATATATATATATATATATATATATATATATATATATATTCGAACGAATGATGTTTTTTGCTTCTGGTGGCCCCAAAACGAAAAGTTATCATGGTCTCGGGCTTAGGTCTTACCATGAGACCTACGGTAATAGCTTCTTCCCTATAGGGGAAATTCGCTAAAATTAACTCTTATTTACCTATTTTTTTATAGTTATTGCTGTATTCTGTTTAATTTAATTTATTTTTAACACCCAATAGGTTCTCTTTTTACAGTCATTCCTCAACACGGCTGGACAGACTTTAAAGGTTAGCAGAATTTTCTGCGTATATTTGTCAATATGTCTCAGAATTTTCAAAAGGGCATCACTTAAGAACAGACAAAGGCTGAAGTTTCGCTGGCGTTATTCATCGACATTTCACCAAGCTCAGTTCGCTTTATTTACAACTGAACATATAGTTATGATTGAAATAGTTCTACAAATAAACCAAAGACTGCAGTGTTTGCAAGCGAAGCTGCAACTGAGTAATCTATTTCTACTATTAGTTCAGGAATTTTAGGCATAAAAAAGTGAATCGACCAAACAAATCCTTACCAATTTGAAATTTCGCACAGATATTAAGTAACCCTCCCTAACTGAAGTCCCCGGAAATCCCTGCTGTGCTCCAGCTGTCATCTTGAAAGCCCAATCCCGGTCCGTGTTTCTCATACATTTTTTCAATCAACTAAAAAACGTAAGAGATACAAAAACGTGTTAGTGGTGTTATTGTGGAGGGTAACTTTTCCAATATAACGAGTATAAACATATACAAGAACTTTAAAAATAACTGCTGATATTATTAGTTTTCTAAGAAATTGTATTTCTAATAACCCTTCCATAAGGAATACATGTAAAATTGTATGTAAAATATACTACCATGGGGACGAATCCCTTTGATCTTAATTAATATTGAATTATATATTCATAGAATCCTGATAAAAATTCCATTTATTTTACACCTAAATCATCTAAATTGTTTCACAATAGAGGTGTGGATGAGCTTACGAAAGTGGTGTTCCTTAAAGAATTTGTAAAAATATTAACATAAGGAACCAACAAAATGATTCCTTGTGGTAATAATATTTCCATAGGAATCATGATAATATTATCATCGCACAGCCAAAACCACTTTGACCGAAAACCTTGGAACTTTTCATGGGTGTTCCTCTTAGAGCAAATGCATTCACTAAGAACGGATTTTTCAAAATTAACTCATGGTTAGATTTAAATAGATTATTTAAATACACCATGGTGATTCAAAGTTTCAATGTTAAACTAGGAAAGCTTATGAAGTTGCCATGGCAACCTAATGAGGTATGTTAATTAAAGGAAACATTAAATTCTGAATCGAAGGAAGTTTTATTTTTTCCACAGGTGAAACTGGGTTGATCAGCTGTTCATTGTAAAATACGATTCTCCAGGTAATAATACGAACAAACTTCTTTAAAAATTACCGTAGTTTGTCCAAATACGTTTTCTAATTAATATTGACAGAAAGGAAACAGTCTTAGAAATTATGAAAAAATAGCAGATTTTCATGTGTGGAAAAAATGTGGCATTAGAATTTAGACATTCTTATTTTTGATATGATACGTAAATTAATTGTTATTTTAAAATAAATATGTTTAAACGACAAATTTTAATAACCAACAAAAATACAGAGCACAGTACTGTAATAGTACCAGTATGACGCGGCCCTGCAAGCGCATTCTGTCATTGTCGTCAATAGGGTTTAAATTAATTCAATAAATATTAATAAATGCTATCTAAATTGTTTTTTAAGAAACTTTGGAGTATGTATAAGTAATTTATGTAAAAGATTATATATGTATTTGGAATTTGCAAGTATCATATTATAATTGTTATTTTAATTGCGAATAAATCATCAAATGTTATTTATTAATTCATGCGATGGCACTTAATCTGAAAATTTCTAAATGTAATTGTAAATGATTAAATATTTTTAAGAACTCATCATTTGTGACGGTTGTATGAGTCGAGTTATTTGTTTGATTTATAGGCTTTCATGCTTTGTGCTTACAAAATAATGTGTTGACCGATGAACTTTGTTTTTGACTAGTCCCATGACACTCGCCTTTATCAGTCCTAACTTCAATTTCATTTTATGGCATTCTCTGGAGATTTTTTTTTCAAAATTTCATTGATTCTTCATCTATTGCTGATTCAGGTTTTCTAGTTATGTTCAAACCATTGACTTTGAATCTGAAGTCAATTATTATTAAATGACTATGAATTAATTATTCATAGTCAAAGGTCATAATCAACTTAAATTAATTATTTTTTATAAAATACTTCTAAACGTTGTAAAACGTAGAAATAAATTAATAACCGAAGAATATACTTCATGGTTTGACCTTCAAACAAGAGTAATTTGAAGCCTGTAAGCTAAGTATTTCAATTATAACTTTTAGAAGTGACAGCTGCTCTTCGGTGGAATATTTTGTGGGGCGTCATCTTCAAAGGGAGCTCAAATGGATTTTACTAAAAGTTTGGACAGTATCAATAACCTAGTTATTATTTACTAAAAATAAATCAACTAAGTATTATATTTCGGAATATTTTCAATGAAAAATACAGCCCTAAGAAGAATAATAAGAGGCCTTTGGCAAAAAGATCTATTTACTTTCTTTAATAATTTATGATTGATCAACCACCATAAATTATTTACCCTTTTTTAAACAAATTCTTTTAAGACAATAAGGAGTAGTAAGGAAATTGAAGATTATAGGAATTGGTTAAGAATGGGATAAAATATTGATTTAGTTTAAACCTTAATTGAAGACGGTTACTTTGCACTTTTACTATACAAAAATACGTTTATTACTACTTTTATGACTGTATTTGACTAACAAAAATTAGTATACACAACTCAGTTGATTTATGTTTAGAGTTTTTGAAACATCACTCAACGTTACGGAAGAAAGTAAATCTACAATATCAATATTTATGGATAATTGAGAACTATTTGTTACGAATACCAAAAAAAATAAGTTAATATATATAAGTCTCGGCTTGTTCCTTAGTGTTAAATGACCAGCAAAATAGAAGAGTTCACTGGGAAATCATTCACATCAAATGATGATCTTCAAATGATAAACCAATATAGTGGAATCCAAATTCATGTTAGATTGAAGCTTTATACAACGAACCGAAAGCTTCATAAGGCATGGCTGACTCTATAGGTTCCTTTATAACCTCCTTTATAAATTTGAATCCTGTTATATTCCTTTGATTCAACATTCATTCATTGTACATCTTAAGATAAATGCCCATTTTGTCTAGTTGTTTTTGTTAAATAACTTATATTCTATTTTTTCACTGCAGTTTGTGTGATTTTGTAAAACAAAATACCTCACAAATGGCGGTTTTCTTAGCTGATTAAGCCTATATTTATGTAATAGATGATAACACGATGATTTGTTTTGTATTTACACTAAATTACGTCTTAATTTGTAAACTGTTGGTCTCTTAGGTCGAAATGCAATGGTTTTATTTGTATAGATAAAGGTTACCTCTAAAATAATCCTAAAAAAGAAAATGACGTAGACACAACATTATTTTTTCATCCTTATTGTACGTTAATACAAATGCGTAAAAAGAAAAGTAAAATATTTTATGAGGCTTTTTAAGAACATTATACACATACTTAAAATTCTCCTCAGTATAGTGCTGAAGTTTTTGTCAAAACATTACGGTAACAGAACACGTTCGGCTCCTTCCTGCCCTGCCCGTCAATGTAACTGATCAACTTTTTCAAAAGAGAACTCTTTTGTAGACTCACTCCGGTAAAATTTGGTCAGAGAGTTACTTATGGCTCGTGAACGAAATAAATCTTATTGTAAGAATTGCAGAAATTTAATCCGTGTTCCATGGTAAATAGATAATTTATAACTAGACTGTAGGTGTTCGATGACTTATTAATGAGTGTTTGACAATTTTGTGAATCTACTTTTAATTTAGAGTTTGGTTATGAGTTTGTAATGAAGTATTGTCTCGTGATTGGTTTTAGTTGGATAGAGCTTTTAAAATTTATTTATTTGAAAGACCATAAATTAAAACTTTGTGTGACTATATTTTTGTTATATCCTTTAAAAGTCCTCTTTTTTAGTTGATCCATCGAGTTTGCCTCTCGATGCTGCCCAACTGAACTGAACAACGTTAACGTAATAACTTTCGTTCTTTTTATTATGTATTTTTGTTAACAGCTATTATTATTCTATCGAAAGCAGAGATAACGAGTTAGATAGAGCCAGTCATCGCATTAACAAGAGGTAGCGGGATGGAAATAAATGAAAACCTTGTAAGACCATATTATTGGTATATTCTTTAACAGTCCTTCTTTCAGTTGAGAGTTTGGCTCTCGCTGCTGCGCAGTTGAACTGAAGAAACTTAAGGTTAAAACTTTTTTTCTTTAAACTATGCATATATTTAACGGTTGTTATTATTCTATCCAAAGCTGAGATACCCAGCAGTTAGAGTCAGTCATCGCACTGACAAGAGGTAGCGGGATGGAACAAACATGCAACGCCTGCGTGTAAAGCTTGTTCGCTGCTTCGAGACTTCACATCAGAAAAGCTCCCGAAACTCAATTCCTTGCTAAATGTATTACTTTAGACACAAATCGGGAAAACATACAGCCCAAGTCACGAATTAGTTTGAATATTGACTATTACTTCTAAGAATTTAATAAAAGGAGTTATTATAGTTAAGTTATGTTTAAATCAGTATTAAATTCTTCAGGAAATAATAAAATACTTTAATTTACAGAGGTAAAACTATGCAGTTTTCTTATTTGCCTTGTTAAAAGGTTTTTCCATAGTTTGCCGATTTTAGACTAAATGAAACCAGTAACAGCTAACTTAGACGAGGATAAAGTCCGTGTGTTTTGTCATCTTGTTACAAGTAGTGTGGTCCCGGTTAAGAAACCAAAACTCTTTTTGTCAACTTTCTACTTTTTTAGTGAAATCGCACTAGGCACTGGACAGTATAAGCATTTTCACAATCACAAAATGTGTTGATCTCGCCTAATTCTTTTAAACCTCATGTTTTATTTGAAATAATTCATACTTTCCAGCGATCTTTCTAGAATTGCCTTAATCCCAAAATGTGTTAACTCAATATAGATGTTTTTAATACGTACACTGAAGAAATTGTTGTTTACTTTGCTTCAAACTAAAACTTGATTTCAGTACTTCAAACTGGATTTAATGATAGCTTTGTCGAGAAGAGCCATACATCTATAACGCTTCGATAAGTTTTCTCCACAAGTTGTTGTTTCGGGTGGTTGCCATCTTGACGTTTGGTTGTTAATGATGCGAGCGACTTTCCAGGAGTGGAAACAAGCAAATGCCTCAACCTACCTCCAGGCCAAACACACCATGGACTTCAACAAATCGTTCCGGACTTAATGGCTTTTATGTATGAATGAAAATTAATTCATCAAGCCCATCATCAACCTAACTTGGAAATAATTATACCATGAAAATGTTTTTATGTTAGGCGTTTGACATGTCCCCGTGTTCACATTGCTCTGCCATATTTATTGAGGATATTAGTTTCAATATAAAAATAGTTTTAATAAAATATACGCCATTATTACCGACTTACAATGAATGTTTAGGTATATTTTAATTTTATAGATATATATTCTTCCTAAGGTACAGAATATATTTGGTGTTTTAAGTTGGGACACAAAACCCCCATGCTATCAACGAACTTCTCAGCACTTAAGAACTTTCTTCCACCGCAACTGCCCGTTGCCATGGGCCGATAGCCTGTGCGGCGATCTAAAGACCGTGGGTACCGTAGCGGAAATAGTCACGGCATAGGCCTGCCGGAGGTGACCGCTCATGATGGAACAGGAGTCGCCCGCTTGGTATTGAACCAGTGACATTTGGAACTCAATGCCAGCGCTTTAGAGAAAGAATCGCGACAGCCTTTCCTCAGGTTTCACCTCAATAGTTGGAGAACACATTGTCACGGATGGAACCCAACCACCACCTTGATGCTGTCCGTGCCACAAATGATGTTCATGTAGAACTTGACTAAACAGTCAGAGAAAACTTTAGCTAGTACTTAGTAAAAATATTAAAAAATACATAATTTTAACATACATTTGTGTTATTACTGATCACAGTTGTACCAATCGTTAGTGGACACCCGCTATTACGCTTGAAATATACATGGGACGCATATTTTTAAGATAAAAAGCTTAGAGATGTGCCAAAATTAGTAGTATTTTGATTTTCAAAGAATAAAAACTTGAGATAAATTTTAAATAGATAATTTTTTCCATTATGATGTCTATATAGGTAAAGTCTATGTCCACTTCCTGATTTCTAATTTTTCAAAATTCCCCAAGCGGATGCTACTGTAATTAAGACTCGAACAATGGAACGAAAATTGAATAGCTATGAGGATCTTTGCT
This sequence comes from Flexamia atlantica, assembly GCA_035578135.1. NCBI lineage: Eukaryota > Metazoa > Arthropoda > Insecta > Hemiptera > Cicadellidae > Flexamia > Flexamia atlantica. Next base: position 3,820,152 of record JAQJVK010000006.1, on the reverse strand, counting down.
TCACGCTCTTAGGGTAAAGGTATTGTTTAAAACAGATTAGCTTTTCATCGCACAAAAAGACGATTAAAACCAACAAAGAAGCCGAGATTATGCCACTTTGATATTTACGTGGTATACAATGGGACCAGCTCTATTCAGGGTGAATTTGAAATTCTCCACCTCAATTTTTTCTAATTTTTCAATTAATTCATACATTTTGTTGATCTAGGACTGTTATTTGAAAAATTTAGCAAAAAGGGGGGGGGGGGCAATGAAAAAAGCTCGACCTTTATAAGTAATGGAAAATGACTATAACTATAACTAGCCATATAACTATGTGTTAGGTTGCATTCATAAAATATAATAAAATAAAAATATTTAATATTGTTCAGTTTAACTTGACTAACCGCACTATATCTCAAAACCATATAGGTAGCACATCATTTTACAAGTCTTGCAAAGACCAGCAACTTTTTAATTGTTCACCTACCTCCTATCTTTGGTGGTTTTGTAGTTAGAGGCACGAAACTGCATTTATCCATATAAAGCCCATGTTAAGTGTGCAGTATTTAAGTGTAATGCATGCAAAAATGCCTTGAATACTGCTAGTTTAACGCGGGATTTATTTGGTCAAATTGTGTCTTTTGCTTCAAACTACAAAACCACCAAAGATAGGAGGTAGGTGTAAATTGAAAATTTGTTGGTCTTTGCATGACCTGTAAAGTGATATGCTATTTGACATAAGCTGCGATATAAAAATTTTTCGGGGCCACCAACATTAAAACAAAATAAAATGTATTGTCAAAAAATTTTATTTTATAAAATTTGACGTGTCGTAAATCAAATTAAAGCTGAGTTTACGAGGATTAATAATATTAAAAGCAACAAAAATATGTTTTGAGGTTCTCATGATACAGGGTATTCCGTAAATAACAATATTGTTCACGAAAATTGCTGCCACTTTGAAATGAAAAGACACAAGTGGATTCTGTTTTCATCAAATTTTTTGTCTTCTTTAGAGCTTTAAAGTGATGCGTAAAATTATACATGTTTACATTAAAAAAAGCCTGAGATTTGAACCCATGACCGCCGGTTTTTGTAATACCCTGTATTTTAAAAAGGATAAAAATATGTTAACGTTGTTTCTTGGGTAGGGAAAGGTTTTATTTCGCCTTTGCTTGTCAAAGCGTCGTCTACAGTCGGTTAGTGATGGCTAAGATTGACCCTGTATATGTATCATTTACATTAGATACTTTAGATACATTACTTTGAAATGGCGACCTACCCAGGCAGGTATTTTAAGCCAAGTATGAATGACAGATGAGTGAAGGATGATTGTGGCACGATCTTACAATCTATAATCATACAATCTCTACCCCAAAACGCATGTAATCCGTTACCTTTTTTAATTCCTAAATGGTCAACAAGAACGAAATTATTATTACACAAACTAAACTAACGCGTTTTGTAGTTAATGTAAAATAATGTTAAAGGGGAGTATTCGAACTTTAACGCATGAGATATCAAATGTGTATAGTGATTTTAAATTTAAATGACAAAGTCCATAGTTATTCATTCTTACATTTAACATAGTTTTGTTTTCCTCTTTGACCTTACTATGTGAAGATTTTCTAATTGATCTAGTTCGAAGAACAAAAGTCATTCTTGTATTCAACTTAATGAGGTCATAGAATAGTATCGAACAAACTGTGCACTAGTTTTAAATGTTTTATTTACTTTAAATTAATATTCAGTTCGTTCTCAAACGTTAAAGAAATCATAACACTAATAATTTCTTCGACATTTCTCATTAAAACATTTATAGGATGATTATCACAGAGCTGATCCCCCTTCATTTTTTTATATTCTTCTTTAAAATTTAACTTTGAAACTTTCGATGCTTAAGGGATAGATCCCTAGGAGAGGGTGAAACGGGGAAGGGGCAGAAATCTTCCTCAGACATTCTAAACAACAACAACTTAACAAACGCATAAAAGGCAAATAGACAACAGAAGACTGAATGAAGCGTACATTGGATTTTATACCATGTGTCCTAAAATATACCATACTAAGTCTATGAAAGGTATTGGTTATAAAAGCAAGTGAACACACTCAACTGACTAGACACAAGGGTGTAAGCGGACGATCCGGCGAGTGTATTATGTAGGCGACACAACAGGCCACTATCTATCAGTGACAGCTGCACAAGGCACCGTCCTTCGCTCTATTGTTGGATAAGTGTCAGACATCTTACTAGGCCTACTGACACCTATCAAGTTCCATGGTGATTGTATGGACAGTTTAATAACGCTTGAAGGAAAAATAGACAACAGAAGACTAAAAGAAGCGTACATTGGATTTTATACCAAGTGTCCCAAAATGCCTCGACCTGTTTACTAATTTTTTAAATTTATAAGATAGGGTTAAGATATTTTGCACATCAGTTCGAACCAAAAAACGCTACTTTAGCTGTAAACGTCCTCTGTTCCCTAAATGAGATTTTGGATGGGTTGCTTGAACTTTTCAATTGCAAACCTTTACTCATTTTGAACGTGTTAGTAAAAAACAATTATACACCTCTAAGATGTAGCTGTTAAAATACTAAACTACTTTAAAGTATGTAGGGAAGAGTTCTCGAATTACAGATTGCTTAAATTAATTATTTACCCATTACTGGCAGAACTAGTCTCTTTGGATAAATTTTAATACCACTAACCCAGTAAAATAAATCATGAAAACTTAGAATCATGGAAAATTTAGTCACACCCCAATCTAGTGACTATTAATCTTTAAGGGCTCGTCACGTACTACATAAGCCGATTATGCACTCCATGTCAAAATTATCTATGTTCTTAAATCTATATTTAAAAAAGACATTGTATTTTGAGAAAGCTGTAATTTTGTAAAAAGGCGGGAATTGGTTCAGGTTTTTCACTGGTACTTTTAGCGGCTTAAGATCAGTTTACACGTCACATCAACAAAACAAACTGTTTGGTTGTAATTAGGGCCCAACGGTCTCATCACGCTGACATCGACGTCGATATCAAAGCGCCGTCCATACGCAATGATCTAACCGTTGCTACGATATTTTACTCCAACTTATTACAATGGATCTCGCAAACTGTTTCATATGCTACGAAGGTGCGAATAGGTTGAAGCTCCGTCAATGTTACTCCAACTTCCGGAGATCCTTACGATCATTTCCAGGTTGGTAAATATTTTCATCAACCAACTTTTCTTAAGAAATCGTAACGATCTCCGTTTACACAGACAAGTATTATTTCATTGATTGGTGGTGGTGGTACCAATACCCCCGTTGAAGCAGACCTGCAAACTCAGCGGATTTCAAATGCAAAACGACATATTTCAATCCAACACAGCGAGATTTGACATGTTTTGGTAAGCTCCATAAGAATAACATGGGGAATGAGTATGCAGGTTTGCTGCTGCAGTTATATTAAAACTGGGAGGTATTAATTCAATATTTAGTAGATCTAAACTAGAAGAAGCCATTTACCAAGTTTTATCAAGATATGTTGAGATATAACCCACATATAGAATTTGTATATGAATTTGTACTTGTTTCCCATAAGGTTAACATTGGGACAACATACTGTATTTACCACTTTCAGTATCTCAGTAACCAATGGACATAGAGCAATGATTCAAAATACTAAACTGTTTGGTTTTTTAGCTGAATTCAATGGTGCCAACAAAAATTCGATAAATTTTAGTTTTCTTAGTAAAAAAAACTCAAAAAACTGTTTTTGGGGGGTTTATCCCCCTTTACCCCCCCTTCCGGTGGTCCGATCGGGCTGGTTTACGAACTCGTCTGAGAGATTACCACTTTACACGTCTGTACCAATTTTCACTGAGATCGGATCATTTTTTTTTGCCGCTATCGTGCTAACAGACACATACTTATACATATATATATATATATATATATATATATATATATATATATATATATTCGAACGAATGATGTTTTTTGCTTCTGGTGGCCCCAAAACGAAAAGTTATCATGGTCTCGGGCTTAGGTCTTACCATGAGACCTACGGTAATAGCTTCTTCCCTATAGGGGAAATTCGCTAAAATTAACTCTTATTTACCTATTTTTTTATAGTTATTGCTGTATTCTGTTTAATTTAATTTATTTTTAACACCCAATAGGTTCTCTTTTTACAGTCATTCCTCAACACGGCTGGACAGACTTTAAAGGTTAGCAGAATTTTCTGCGTATATTTGTCAATATGTCTCAGAATTTTCAAAAGGGCATCACTTAAGAACAGACAAAGGCTGAAGTTTCGCTGGCGTTATTCATCGACATTTCACCAAGCTCAGTTCGCTTTATTTACAACTGAACATATAGTTATGATTGAAATAGTTCTACAAATAAACCAAAGACTGCAGTGTTTGCAAGCGAAGCTGCAACTGAGTAATCTATTTCTACTATTAGTTCAGGAATTTTAGGCATAAAAAAGTGAATCGACCAAACAAATCCTTACCAATTTGAAATTTCGCACAGATATTAAGTAACCCTCCCTAACTGAAGTCCCCGGAAATCCCTGCTGTGCTCCAGCTGTCATCTTGAAAGCCCAATCCCGGTCCGTGTTTCTCATACATTTTTTCAATCAACTAAAAAACGTAAGAGATACAAAAACGTGTTAGTGGTGTTATTGTGGAGGGTAACTTTTCCAATATAACGAGTATAAACATATACAAGAACTTTAAAAATAACTGCTGATATTATTAGTTTTCTAAGAAATTGTATTTCTAATAACCCTTCCATAAGGAATACATGTAAAATTGTATGTAAAATATACTACCATGGGGACGAATCCCTTTGATCTTAATTAATATTGAATTATATATTCATAGAATCCTGATAAAAATTCCATTTATTTTACACCTAAATCATCTAAATTGTTTCACAATAGAGGTGTGGATGAGCTTACGAAAGTGGTGTTCCTTAAAGAATTTGTAAAAATATTAACATAAGGAACCAACAAAATGATTCCTTGTGGTAATAATATTTCCATAGGAATCATGATAATATTATCATCGCACAGCCAAAACCACTTTGACCGAAAACCTTGGAACTTTTCATGGGTGTTCCTCTTAGAGCAAATGCATTCACTAAGAACGGATTTTTCAAAATTAACTCATGGTTAGATTTAAATAGATTATTTAAATACACCATGGTGATTCAAAGTTTCAATGTTAAACTAGGAAAGCTTATGAAGTTGCCATGGCAACCTAATGAGGTATGTTAATTAAAGGAAACATTAAATTCTGAATCGAAGGAAGTTTTATTTTTTCCACAGGTGAAACTGGGTTGATCAGCTGTTCATTGTAAAATACGATTCTCCAGGTAATAATACGAACAAACTTCTTTAAAAATTACCGTAGTTTGTCCAAATACGTTTTCTAATTAATATTGACAGAAAGGAAACAGTCTTAGAAATTATGAAAAAATAGCAGATTTTCATGTGTGGAAAAAATGTGGCATTAGAATTTAGACATTCTTATTTTTGATATGATACGTAAATTAATTGTTATTTTAAAATAAATATGTTTAAACGACAAATTTTAATAACCAACAAAAATACAGAGCACAGTACTGTAATAGTACCAGTATGACGCGGCCCTGCAAGCGCATTCTGTCATTGTCGTCAATAGGGTTTAAATTAATTCAATAAATATTAATAAATGCTATCTAAATTGTTTTTTAAGAAACTTTGGAGTATGTATAAGTAATTTATGTAAAAGATTATATATGTATTTGGAATTTGCAAGTATCATATTATAATTGTTATTTTAATTGCGAATAAATCATCAAATGTTATTTATTAATTCATGCGATGGCACTTAATCTGAAAATTTCTAAATGTAATTGTAAATGATTAAATATTTTTAAGAACTCATCATTTGTGACGGTTGTATGAGTCGAGTTATTTGTTTGATTTATAGGCTTTCATGCTTTGTGCTTACAAAATAATGTGTTGACCGATGAACTTTGTTTTTGACTAGTCCCATGACACTCGCCTTTATCAGTCCTAACTTCAATTTCATTTTATGGCATTCTCTGGAGATTTTTTTTTCAAAATTTCATTGATTCTTCATCTATTGCTGATTCAGGTTTTCTAGTTATGTTCAAACCATTGACTTTGAATCTGAAGTCAATTATTATTAAATGACTATGAATTAATTATTCATAGTCAAAGGTCATAATCAACTTAAATTAATTATTTTTTATAAAATACTTCTAAACGTTGTAAAACGTAGAAATAAATTAATAACCGAAGAATATACTTCATGGTTTGACCTTCAAACAAGAGTAATTTGAAGCCTGTAAGCTAAGTATTTCAATTATAACTTTTAGAAGTGACAGCTGCTCTTCGGTGGAATATTTTGTGGGGCGTCATCTTCAAAGGGAGCTCAAATGGATTTTACTAAAAGTTTGGACAGTATCAATAACCTAGTTATTATTTACTAAAAATAAATCAACTAAGTATTATATTTCGGAATATTTTCAATGAAAAATACAGCCCTAAGAAGAATAATAAGAGGCCTTTGGCAAAAAGATCTATTTACTTTCTTTAATAATTTATGATTGATCAACCACCATAAATTATTTACCCTTTTTTAAACAAATTCTTTTAAGACAATAAGGAGTAGTAAGGAAATTGAAGATTATAGGAATTGGTTAAGAATGGGATAAAATATTGATTTAGTTTAAACCTTAATTGAAGACGGTTACTTTGCACTTTTACTATACAAAAATACGTTTATTACTACTTTTATGACTGTATTTGACTAACAAAAATTAGTATACACAACTCAGTTGATTTATGTTTAGAGTTTTTGAAACATCACTCAACGTTACGGAAGAAAGTAAATCTACAATATCAATATTTATGGATAATTGAGAACTATTTGTTACGAATACCAAAAAAAATAAGTTAATATATATAAGTCTCGGCTTGTTCCTTAGTGTTAAATGACCAGCAAAATAGAAGAGTTCACTGGGAAATCATTCACATCAAATGATGATCTTCAAATGATAAACCAATATAGTGGAATCCAAATTCATGTTAGATTGAAGCTTTATACAACGAACCGAAAGCTTCATAAGGCATGGCTGACTCTATAGGTTCCTTTATAACCTCCTTTATAAATTTGAATCCTGTTATATTCCTTTGATTCAACATTCATTCATTGTACATCTTAAGATAAATGCCCATTTTGTCTAGTTGTTTTTGTTAAATAACTTATATTCTATTTTTTCACTGCAGTTTGTGTGATTTTGTAAAACAAAATACCTCACAAATGGCGGTTTTCTTAGCTGATTAAGCCTATATTTATGTAATAGATGATAACACGATGATTTGTTTTGTATTTACACTAAATTACGTCTTAATTTGTAAACTGTTGGTCTCTTAGGTCGAAATGCAATGGTTTTATTTGTATAGATAAAGGTTACCTCTAAAATAATCCTAAAAAAGAAAATGACGTAGACACAACATTATTTTTTCATCCTTATTGTACGTTAATACAAATGCGTAAAAAGAAAAGTAAAATATTTTATGAGGCTTTTTAAGAACATTATACACATACTTAAAATTCTCCTCAGTATAGTGCTGAAGTTTTTGTCAAAACATTACGGTAACAGAACACGTTCGGCTCCTTCCTGCCCTGCCCGTCAATGTAACTGATCAACTTTTTCAAAAGAGAACTCTTTTGTAGACTCACTCCGGTAAAATTTGGTCAGAGAGTTACTTATGGCTCGTGAACGAAATAAATCTTATTGTAAGAATTGCAGAAATTTAATCCGTGTTCCATGGTAAATAGATAATTTATAACTAGACTGTAGGTGTTCGATGACTTATTAATGAGTGTTTGACAATTTTGTGAATCTACTTTTAATTTAGAGTTTGGTTATGAGTTTGTAATGAAGTATTGTCTCGTGATTGGTTTTAGTTGGATAGAGCTTTTAAAATTTATTTATTTGAAAGACCATAAATTAAAACTTTGTGTGACTATATTTTTGTTATATCCTTTAAAAGTCCTCTTTTTTAGTTGATCCATCGAGTTTGCCTCTCGATGCTGCCCAACTGAACTGAACAACGTTAACGTAATAACTTTCGTTCTTTTTATTATGTATTTTTGTTAACAGCTATTATTATTCTATCGAAAGCAGAGATAACGAGTTAGATAGAGCCAGTCATCGCATTAACAAGAGGTAGCGGGATGGAAATAAATGAAAACCTTGTAAGACCATATTATTGGTATATTCTTTAACAGTCCTTCTTTCAGTTGAGAGTTTGGCTCTCGCTGCTGCGCAGTTGAACTGAAGAAACTTAAGGTTAAAACTTTTTTTCTTTAAACTATGCATATATTTAACGGTTGTTATTATTCTATCCAAAGCTGAGATACCCAGCAGTTAGAGTCAGTCATCGCACTGACAAGAGGTAGCGGGATGGAACAAACATGCAACGCCTGCGTGTAAAGCTTGTTCGCTGCTTCGAGACTTCACATCAGAAAAGCTCCCGAAACTCAATTCCTTGCTAAATGTATTACTTTAGACACAAATCGGGAAAACATACAGCCCAAGTCACGAATTAGTTTGAATATTGACTATTACTTCTAAGAATTTAATAAAAGGAGTTATTATAGTTAAGTTATGTTTAAATCAGTATTAAATTCTTCAGGAAATAATAAAATACTTTAATTTACAGAGGTAAAACTATGCAGTTTTCTTATTTGCCTTGTTAAAAGGTTTTTCCATAGTTTGCCGATTTTAGACTAAATGAAACCAGTAACAGCTAACTTAGACGAGGATAAAGTCCGTGTGTTTTGTCATCTTGTTACAAGTAGTGTGGTCCCGGTTAAGAAACCAAAACTCTTTTTGTCAACTTTCTACTTTTTTAGTGAAATCGCACTAGGCACTGGACAGTATAAGCATTTTCACAATCACAAAATGTGTTGATCTCGCCTAATTCTTTTAAACCTCATGTTTTATTTGAAATAATTCATACTTTCCAGCGATCTTTCTAGAATTGCCTTAATCCCAAAATGTGTTAACTCAATATAGATGTTTTTAATACGTACACTGAAGAAATTGTTGTTTACTTTGCTTCAAACTAAAACTTGATTTCAGTACTTCAAACTGGATTTAATGATAGCTTTGTCGAGAAGAGCCATACATCTATAACGCTTCGATAAGTTTTCTCCACAAGTTGTTGTTTCGGGTGGTTGCCATCTTGACGTTTGGTTGTTAATGATGCGAGCGACTTTCCAGGAGTGGAAACAAGCAAATGCCTCAACCTACCTCCAGGCCAAACACACCATGGACTTCAACAAATCGTTCCGGACTTAATGGCTTTTATGTATGAATGAAAATTAATTCATCAAGCCCATCATCAACCTAACTTGGAAATAATTATACCATGAAAATGTTTTTATGTTAGGCGTTTGACATGTCCCCGTGTTCACATTGCTCTGCCATATTTATTGAGGATATTAGTTTCAATATAAAAATAGTTTTAATAAAATATACGCCATTATTACCGACTTACAATGAATGTTTAGGTATATTTTAATTTTATAGATATATATTCTTCCTAAGGTACAGAATATATTTGGTGTTTTAAGTTGGGACACAAAACCCCCATGCTATCAACGAACTTCTCAGCACTTAAGAACTTTCTTCCACCGCAACTGCCCGTTGCCATGGGCCGATAGCCTGTGCGGCGATCTAAAGACCGTGGGTACCGTAGCGGAAATAGTCACGGCATAGGCCTGCCGGAGGTGACCGCTCATGATGGAACAGGAGTCGCCCGCTTGGTATTGAACCAGTGACATTTGGAACTCAATGCCAGCGCTTTAGAGAAAGAATCGCGACAGCCTTTCCTCAGGTTTCACCTCAATAGTTGGAGAACACATTGTCACGGATGGAACCCAACCACCACCTTGATGCTGTCCGTGCCACAAATGATGTTCATGTAGAACTTGACTAAACAGTCAGAGAAAACTTTAGCTAGTACTTAGTAAAAATATTAAAAAATACATAATTTTAACATACATTTGTGTTATTACTGATCACAGTTGTACCAATCGTTAGTGGACACCCGCTATTACGCTTGAAATATACATGGGACGCATATTTTTAAGATAAAAAGCTTAGAGATGTGCCAAAATTAGTAGTATTTTGATTTTCAAAGAATAAAAACTTGAGATAAATTTTAAATAGATAATTTTTTCCATTATGATGTCTATATAGGTAAAGTCTATGTCCACTTCCTGATTTCTAATTTTTCAAAATTCCCCAAGCGGATGCTACTGTAATTAAGACTCGAACAATGGAACGAAAATTGAATAGCTATGAGGATCTTTGCTTCACGCTCTTAGGGTAAAGGTATTGTTTAAAACAGATTAGCTTTTCATCGCACAAAAAGACGATTAAAACCAACAAAGAAGCCGAGATTATGCCACTTTGATATTTACGTGGTATACAATGGGACCAGCTCTATTCAGGGTGAATTTGAAATTCTCCACCTCAATTTTTTCTAATTTTTCAATTAATTCATACATTTTGTTGATCTAGGACTGTTATTTGAAAAATTTAGCAAAAAGGGGGGGGGGGGCAATGAAAAAAGCTCGACCTTTATAAGTAATGGAAAATGACTATAACTATAACTAGCCATATAACTATGTGTTAGGTTGCATTCATAAAATATAATAAAATAAAAATATTTAATATTGTTCAGTTTAACTTGACTAACCGCACTATATCTCAAAACCATATAGGTAGCACATCATTTTACAAGTCTTGCAAAGACCAGCAACTTTTTAATTGTTCACCTACCTCCTATCTTTGGTGGTTTTGTAGTTAGAGGCACGAAACTGCATTTATCCATATAAAGCCCATGTTAAGTGTGCAGTATTTAAGTGTAATGCATGCAAAAATGCCTTGAATACTGCTAGTTTAACGCGGGATTTATTTGGTCAAATTGTGTCTTTTGCTTCAAACTACAAAACCACCAAAGATAGGAGGTAGGTGTAAATTGAAAATTTGTTGGTCTTTGCATGACCTGTAAAGTGATATGCTATTTGACATAAGCTGCGATATAAAAATTTTTCGGGGCCACCAACATTAAAACAAAATAAAATGTATTGTCAAAAAATTTTATTTTATAAAATTTGACGTGTCGTAAATCAAATTAAAGCTGAGTTTACGAGGATTAATAATATTAAAAGCAACAAAAATATGTTTTGAGGTTCTCATGATACAGGGTATTCCGTAAATAACAATATTGTTCACGAAAATTGCTGCCACTTTGAAATGAAAAGACACAAGTGGATTCTGTTTTCATCAAATTTTTTGTCTTCTTTAGAGCTTTAAAGTGATGCGTAAAATTATACATGTTTACATTAAAAAAAGCCTGAGATTTGAACCCATGACCGCCGGTTTTTGTAATACCCTGTATTTTAAAAAGGATAAAAATATGTTAACGTTGTTTCTTGGGTAGGGAAAGGTTTTATTTCGCCTTTGCTTGTCAAAGCGTCGTCTACAGTCGGTTAGTGATGGCTAAGATTGACCCTGTATATGTATCATTTACATTAGATACTTTAGATACATTACTTTGAAATGGCGACCTACCCAGGCAGGTATTTTAAGCCAAGTATGAATGACAGATGAGTGAAGGATGATTGTGGCACGATCTTACAATCTATAATCATACAATCTCTACCCCAAAACGCATGTAATCCGTTACCTTTTTTAATTCCTAAATGGTCAACAAGAACGAAATTATTATTACACAAACTAAACTAACGCGTTTTGTAGTTAATGTAAAATAATGTTAAAGGGGAGTATTCGAACTTTAACGCATGAGATATCAAATGTGTATAGTGATTTTAAATTTAAATGACAAAGTCCATAGTTATTCATTCTTACATTTAACATAGTTTTGTTTTCCTCTTTGACCTTACTATGTGAAGATTTTCTAATTGATCTAGTTCGAAGAACAAAAGTCATTCTTGTATTCAACTTAATGAGGTCATAGAATAGTATCGAACAAACTGTGCACTAGTTTTAAATGTTTTATTTACTTTAAATTAATATTCAGTTCGTTCTCAAACGTTAAAGAAATCATAACACTAATAATTTCTTCGACATTTCTCATTAAAACATTTATAGGATGATTATCACAGAGCTGATCCCCCTTCATTTTTTTATATTCTTCTTTAAAATTTAACTTTGAAACTTTCGATGCTTAAGGGATAGATCCCTAGGAGAGGGTGAAACGGGGAAGGGGCAGAAATCTTCCTCAGACATTCTAAACAACAACAACTTAACAAACGCATAAAAGGCAAATAGACAACAGAAGACTGAATGAAGCGTACATTGGATTTTATACCATGTGTCCTAAAATATACCATACTAAGTCTATGAAAGGTATTGGTTATAAAAGCAAGTGAACACACTCAACTGACTAGACACAAGGGTGTAAGCGGACGATCCGGCGAGTGTATTATGTAGGCGACACAACAGGCCACTATCTATCAGTGACAGCTGCACAAGGCACCGTCCTTCGCTCTATTGTTGGATAAGTGTCAGACATCTTACTAGGCCTACTGACACCTATCAAGTTCCATGGTGATTGTATGGACAGTTTAATAACGCTTGAAGGAAAAATAGACAACAGAAGACTAAAAGAAGCGTACATTGGATTTTATACCAAGTGTCCCAAAATGCCTCGACCTGTTTACTAATTTTTTAAATTTATAAGATAGGGTTAAGATATTTTGCACATCAGTTCGAACCAAAAAACGCTACTTTAGCTGTAAACGTCCTCTGTTCCCTAAATGAGATTTTGGATGGGTTGCTTGAACTTTTCAATTGCAAACCTTTACTCATTTTGAACGTGTTAGTAAAAAACAATTATACACCTCTAAGATGTAGCTGTTAAAATACTAAACTACTTTAAAGTATGTAGGGAAGAGTTCTCGAATTACAGATTGCTTAAATTAATTATTTACCCATTACTGGCAGAACTAGTCTCTTTGGATAAATTTTAATACCACTAACCCAGTAAAATAAATCATGAAAACTTAGAATCATGGAAAATTTAGTCACACCCCAATCTAGTGACTATTAATCTTTAAGGGCTCGTCACGTACTACATAAGCCGATTATGCACTCCATGTCAAAATTATCTATGTTCTTAAATCTATATTCCAAAAAGACATTGTATTTTGAGAAAGCTGTAATTTTGTAAAAAGGCGGGAGTTGGTTCAGGTTTTTCACTGGTACTTTTAGCGGCTTAAGATCAGTTTACACGTCACATCAACAAAACAAACTGTTTGGTTGTAATTAGGGCCCAACGGTCTCATCACGCTGACATCGACGTCGATATCAAAGCGCCGTCCATACGCAATGATCTAACCGTTGCTACGATATTTTACTCCAACTTATTACAATGGATCTCGCAAACTGTTTCATATGCTACGAAGGTGCGAATAGGTTGAAGCTCCGTCAATGTTACTCCAACTTCCGGAGATCCTTACGATCATTTCCAGGTTGGTAAATATTTTCATCAACCAACTTTTCTTAAGAAATCGTAACGATCTCCGTTTACACAGACAAATATTATTTCATTGATTGGTGGTGGTGGTACCAATACCCCCGTTGCAGAAGACCTGCAAACTCAGCGGATTTCAAATGCAAAACGACATATTTCAATCCAACACAGCGAGATTTGACATGTTTTGGTAAGCTCCATAAGAATAACATGGGGAATGAGTATGCAGGTTTGCTGCTGCAGTTATATTAAAACTGGGAGGTATTAATTCAATATTTAGTAGATCTGAACTAGAAGAAGCCATTTACCAAGTTTTATCAAGATATGTTGAGATATAACCCACATATAGAATTTGTATATGAATTTGTACTTGTTTCCCATAAGGTTAACATTGGGACAACATACTGTATTTACCACTTTCAGTATCTCAGTAACCAATGGACATAGAGCAATGATTCAAAATACTAAATTGTTTGGTTTTTTAGCTGAATTCAATGGTGCCAACAAAAATTCGATAAATTTTAGTTTTCTTAGTAAAAAAAAACTCAAAAAAACTGTTTTTGGGGGGTTTATCCCCCTTTACCCCCCCTTCCGGTGGTCTGATCGGGCTGGTTTACGAACTCGTCTGAGAGATTACCACTTTACACGTCTGTACCAATTTTCACTGAGATCGGATCATTTTTTTGCCGCTATCGTGCTAACAGACACATACTTATACATATATATTATTTCTTGTGTTAACTCTAAAGCTAATAGGCGAAGAAGACAGGTATCACTTTGCACAGATGACTTAGTACATATCTTGCAAAATACACTAGAATCACCGGTCGGAATTACCGGTAACTGTTCCCGTCCTTTTAATATTTTCAAAGTTGAATTTGCCAACCAAATAATGCGACATTCGTAATCACATTGGTAACTATACCACCCCGAGTGGAAGAGAATATATGGAAACACGGATTTCATTTTATAATCTCTATATTTTGTTTTGTAAGAAACCAAGTGGAGCTGATATTTTCTATTCGCAGCTGCATGCCTTTAATATAAGCTGGAAACCGCAAGACGATAATGACATTTGGTAAACTGTTCTCTACAGGATATGAAGCGCTGCCACACCAGTCGGCACTTGTGCCATGATCGCACAGCGCTATTATTGTATTGTGGTAGTCACCGAGGACTGGCAGACTGTTATTAACTCGTTGCCCACGCTTGAAATCATACATTTATATATAGAAATATATATAAATTCGAACGAATGATGTTTTTTGCTTCTGGTGGCCCCAAAACGAAAAGTTATCATGGTCTCGGGCTTAGGTCTTACCATGAGACCTACGGTAATAGCTTCTTCCCTATAGGGGAAATTCGCTAAAAAATTAAGTCAATGAGTGTTGTTCCTACCAGGAATATTTAGGAACAATTTTTATTTATTTATTTTTTATTTAGAAACTATCTGCAAGGTTTCCATTAAGTATCTCAACTATCTCACTATATCCTGAGCTGCCATTAAGTAGTTTCCAATCCAAGCCTATTATGAATTGTCAGTTATGAACTTTTAAACGACTATACCCTTTCTTAATCATTCTTGATCATTCTTTTTGAGACAGATACCTCATGGAGGATGTTACCCTAAATATGAGTGAAGGATGAGTGATGAGTGTGATGATTGTGATGATAATGGCACGATCGTGTAGCCTTGTTACTGACTAAGGTTGGCACGTTCCTTAGACAGGACTGTTAATTAATAGCCCAACAACCAATGGCTTGGTTAGAGCCATGTTATTTATTCCGGATTTGAAGTCGTTTTTATAAATTGTATTGAGGCCTTCAATAAAAATAACCTTAAGGGATGTTGATTAGGCTCGAAACCCCCGGCCAAGCACTCGTAGTCTGCATTATTTCACGTTGCCTCCAACACCTTATTTAAAGGAAACCTAACAAACTCATAACACCATTATTCAGAGTTGAGCCAAAGTCAGAAATATTTTTAACATATCCTTAAATACTTGTCAAACTTTAATGAATATTTGCAATTGCACATTTTACGAAACTACAAACAAGAGGATTAAATACCCCCGTTGCCGCAGACCTGCATACTCAGCGAATTTCAAATGCAAAACAACATATTTCAATCAAACATAGCAAGATTTGACATGTTTAGGTAAGCTCCATAACAATAACATGGGGGATGAGTATGCAGTTATATTACAGTTATATTAAAACTGGGTGGTTTTAATTCAATATTTAGTAGATCTGAACTAGAAGAAGCTATTTACCAAATTTTATCAAGATATGTTGAGAAATAACCGAGATATAGAATTTTACTTATTTCCCATAAGGTTAACATTGGGACAACGTACTGTGTTTACCACTTTCAATATCTCGGTAACCAATGGACGTAGAGCATTGATAGTTCGATAAAGCATACAAAAATTCAATAAATTCTATTTTCCTATGTAAAAAACTCAAAAACCCCTCTTTGGGGGGGGTTTATTCCCCTTTACCCCCCCTTCCGGTGGTCCGATCGGGCTGGTTCACGAACTCGTCCAATTGATTACCACTTTACATGTCCGTACCAAATTTCATAAAGATCGGACCATTTTTGCTGCCGCTATCGTGCTAACAGACACATATATATATAAATTCGAACGAATAGTGTTTTTTGCTTCTGGGGGCCCCAAAACGAAAAGTTATAGTGGTCCCGAGCTTAGGTCTTACCATGAGACCTACGGTAATAGCTTCTTCCCTATAGGGGAAATTCGCTAAAAGAATCTACAGGTTAGATGTAACCGCCGCAACCTTAAAGAACACACCCCAAATATTTAATACTGTATCTTAACTCCGTACAGTTTAGTCGACCGGCGATCCACACATATAGTTCTTGCTTTGTTTATAGAGGGTTCGGCAAAAGGTCTGACCGTACAGTATATTACAAATATAAATATTTTTGCGCATGGTCTTAGTTTTTCGTACGATGAGGGGACGGCACGCTGTAAGTCTTGAAATTCTTAAATGTAAGCGTACCTCGAGTCATAACTCATTTTAAAGGTCCTAATTAGTAGATTATAACAGCGCAAACACGCCTCAAAAGGTTAATCCAATCAGAAGTTACAGCTCCCCAAAGAGTTTAATGTTGGCCAATAAACTCTAGGCTAAAATAAGGAAAAAAGTCTAATAACTAATGACGCATTCGGACCGATGTAGTTTGATGTAGTTTGTATTAAATAACAAAACCCCACCTAAGACATGTCTTTCAAAGAACGATGTAGTTTGGTTTTAGATACATTTATTTCTCATTAATAAGGACAATTCGACGAATTAAAAAATCTACAATTAAATTAAATTGTTTAGAGTACTTTGTTAGTAATTAGATTGTTCTCCTTACTTTTAGCTTAACGGACAACATTAAAATCTTTGAGGAGCTGTAACATCTGAATGGATTAACTATTTGAGACGCGGTTTGCACTGTTATAATCTACTAATTAAGACCTTATAGAGATATATGCTTACATTTAAGAATTTCAAGACTTCCAGGGTGGGGCGTCTTTTGGTCATGAAAAAAATAATAA
The DNA here is from genome assembly GCA_035578135.1 of Flexamia atlantica. Lineage (NCBI taxonomy): Eukaryota > Metazoa > Arthropoda > Insecta > Hemiptera > Cicadellidae > Flexamia > Flexamia atlantica. The sequence goes on along the minus strand of JAQJVK010000006.1, from coordinate 3,803,018 downwards.
AGCACGTGAAAATATTTCTATTTATGTAGACGACACAACAGGCCACTATCTATCAGTGACAGCTGCACAAGGCACCGTCCTTCGCTCTATTGTTGGATAAGTGTCAGAAATCTTACTACCGAGGATACAATCCTTTACGAAAGTAGTTCGACAATCAAATTATTTCAAATAACACTTATCTCATTGCAGTGCTCAAATTTAGATTTGAAAAAAAAAACACTTTTAAAATAATTGAACGAGGTATCATGCATAAGTGGTCTAACGCTAAAGCATCCAAATTTTTATTTGTTTTCATCGTTTTTTTCATAATTTCTCCTTGGGATTAGGTACAGTATTATAATTCTAACCTTTAAACAACTTAGTCATGTATTTTTAATAGAAATGTTTATTAATAAACGATTAAGAACACCTATACGAAATGAGGGCAATACGATCATGTAAAGGAGTGATAGCGCAGATGAGACGTGACTTTCATCTCAGGCTATAGGATTTTACCTTCCAATACAAAACATAACTTCCATACTTCAACCGTAACCCAAAATCAATTTGACCTACATAGGAATAAATATTTTAGAGTTACAGTGATCAACTAATAGACGATAATCAGGTTTTTGATATATTTATTCAAACAAGTAAAATAAGCCAATACATTAACCCGTTATATTATATGACGTCACAAACTTGGCAGCCAAGTGACGTCGAAGAATACTGGCAACGGATGATAACATTATTACACTCCCCTCACATTCTCTCACACTTGCCACATGATGTTACATTCGATCTCTAACATCTCACACTACCTGAGTACTGTCACTTGACTAAAGCTCTAATGAATATCTTTTCACAATCTTCAATTTACCATTGTACGACATGCATTTACCATCTTCAACTTGTGTTATACTTTGAATTCAGTGCTTCTTAAGATTAAAACTACTGTATGACACAAATTTCCTTTCTTTGTGGTTTTTCTTTGTCAAGAATTCTAAAATTGTTCTATTGCCAATGTCACATTGTATTAACCTGAGATCTGATAAATTAACTTCGTTTTGATTACCAGGAATTTGTTAGCTATGGCATCCTGCCCACTATGAAACAGTTGTTTCATTACCATTCCTTCTGTAAACAAGGGTTTTACGGAGTGATACTATCAAATTACTGAAACCAAATGAAAAACAAAACATAATGGTTTTTAACTAACTATTGGAGTTAGTTTTTTCCTTTTTACTGATTTCAAGGCTTTCAATAAGTTAATGTAGTTAAAACTATCATTATAAAAGTCCCATTATTGATCAGCTCATGAACTATTATGATGTCAGCTTTAACCTGCTTTGATGTTTTCAACTTGACTTGAATAAGATTCATCTCTTTAGTCCAGGAATTTTATAAAATTCGCCCAAACAAATTCTGACCTAATTGGAATTTTGCATGGATGATAAGTAAACCTCCCTAATTACAATTTCAAAAGTCCCCGAACTCCCTGCTGTGCTCTTCCCGCCATCTTGAAAATCAATATTATGGTGCAGGAAAATAACTTTGGATTCTAAAATTTTCATTTAACAGGCTGAAAATTGGTGGGAAGGTGGTACATACAGCTGGGATCATCGAACTAAAATTCTAAGAAAAAACTTGGGAACATGCTGCCATCTCAAAAAACATTTCCGGTCCATGTTTCTCTAAATATTTTTTTTTATTAGCACGAAACCCATAAGATATATGAAAAAAGTGTTCAAAGAGTGTTTTGAAGAAAATAATTTTTCAATTAAAATGAATTGTTTATAATAACTGCTGATATTAATTTTCCAAAATGATGTAATTCTAATAGTCCTACCCCTGTCTTAAGGAGTACATGTAAAATACATTCCCAAGGGGGCGAATCCTTTTGACTTTAATAAATAATAAATTATATCCATGGAATCCTGATGAAAATTCCAGTTTATTGGCACCTCAATCATCAAAATTGGTTCACAATAGAAGCGTGGTAAGCTCACAAAACATTATTCCTTATACTGTAGTAATATTTCTACATATTTCTTTATGATTATCTTTTTTGTGAGCTTAACCACGCCCTTTTTAGTGAACCAATTTTGATGATTGAGGTGTCAAATAACTGAAAAGTCTATCAGGACTCTATGGATATAATTTATTATTCATTAAGGTCCAAGGAATTCACCCCCTGGGGGATGTATTTTTCATCAAATTTTACATGTATTCCTTATGGCGAGGGTATTAAAAATACAACATTTAAGAAAATTATTAATATCAATAGTTATTAGCAATATTTATTGTAATATTTGTACTCATTTTATTGGACCTTTTATTTGAAAGAAAAACGCCATTAACGTTTTTTTTTTTCATATTTCTTATGGTTTTCGTGGTGATTACAAAAAAATTCTTAGCGAAACACGGACCGCAAATGTTTCTTCAAGATGGCGGCATGTTTCCCAAGTTGGATATTTTGGGAATTTTAGTATGATGATCCAAGCTGTATGTACGACCTCTCCACCGATTTCCAGCCTGTTAAATGAAAATTACGCTATTACGTAACGTGCTAAACGGTTCCGGGCTGGGTCTAGCGTCCTGGGATGTGAAGGGAGGACAAAAAAGCTATTTTTTGCACTATTTTCCTGCACTCTATCCGATCCGGGGTTTTCTACATCTTTTCCAATCAACACGAAACCATGAGGTATAAGAAAAAAGGGTAAATGGCATTTTTAAATCAAGTATAAACATGTATACTAAATTTAAAAAAAAACTGCTGATATTACATTTTTAAAATATTGTAACTTAAATGTCACTTTCACTTTTTCGTATCGTAGTTTTCGTGCTAATTCAAAAAATGTACAGAAGAACACAGACCGGGAGATGGCGGCTGGAGCACAGCAGGGATTTCTGAGGACTTGAAATTTTAATTAGAGAGGTTGACTATTCTGTGTTAAGTTTTCACTTGGTCAGGGGACCACTTAAGTCGCATCACTTTCCTATCCGAGAATTCCTAGACTACTTTGCATGCCTTAAGTTCAAATAAAATTTACCTGCATTTCTACGCAATTCTCGCGTAAGGACTGACGAACCTCTCTGCGCGAGCTGATGAGACACATGAGTAAAAGTGAAGCGTGGGCCTCTAATGGAAGATTTAGTCAGGAAGTACCTATAGATTGGCATCGCGAGGGTTCGGTGTAACCCGGTCGTGTGGAGCGACAGCGGCCGAGGCTGAATAAAACATGCGGGACCGCCTGGCGCCTGGCGACAGTGACAAAGCAAATCATCCGAGTGAGTCCTCGTTCTCAGGCCGGGTTGAAAATCACATTAATGAGACGTTAACTCAGTTAACGGCGATGGATTGAGTGGAGTTTCCACTTATGAATATATCATGTATTTAAATAACTATAATTTGTTATTTAATTTTGGATTCCTAATTATTATTTTAATTTTACTCTCGTGGTAGTAGCTTTATTAAGCCTGCCGACAACTTATCCATCAGAGCAATTGAGTCAATAAATTTTGTGGTTGGTTAAATAATTTTAAAATTTAGTGAAAGAAAAATGTATCGGCAAACGTTGGTCCAACTATGTTCCATTTTCCACCTACAAGTCCATAATTTAATTGTTATCCAAAACATGAGGGTCAAAACGGTTTAAAATAGTGGTGAAATTCAGCATAAATGCTACAAAGTATTTTAGGCATGTTTATGTTTATAATGAATGTAAACTGTATACTACTGAATTGTGATATGAAGCACTTCAAAACATAATAAATAATATTGAATAAGATTGCATGTAGAGCTTTAATTGATTACACTTTACTAATTATACTGTAGTAACTAAAGAAAATATTTCCTATTATAAATAAAATAAAATTGATTGGCTCAAACTCTCTCATAAAACTGTTGGAGGTTGTAAGTGGATTTAGGTGAAGAAGTTAATAAAAAAAGTATTAAAAACAAAATTTAAATTAAACAATAAATTTTGATTCTACAAGCCAAGAGAAAAACGATCTAGAATACTACCAAGCCTGGAAAATATTTTTAACACTTGAAAACTGCCACGTTTGGGACAGTTAGTAAAATTTTAGTTCAAACCAGGCTCAAAGAGAATATTGATTAGGTTAATCCAAAAGTTCAATCAGGAGGCGGAGTTAAATCTTTTATTTTGGTTTGCACTTTACCTGTGCAACTCGCGTTTGGTTTATCTAAAGCTTGAGAAAACAAATCGTGGACTAGAATGGTGCAAGGAGCCTTTGTTTAATTTGCAAATGACAACAACTGATGAGTCACATTCAGACTGTCATCCCCTTTCACCGCGGAACTGTCTAATATCACTGTAGATAAAACAGATGCCATTAACGAATAAAAACCCATTCTAAAGAATTCTAAATAATTTAAAGAACGTAATTAACCTACGATTTTATTGTTTTACCATTGACTTTTAATTTATAGTCAAAGGTTTTACTTTAAACAAAATACCGAATGTTAGCTATTAAAAATTTAGTACAGCACTAAACCTTATTACAGCATATTATACATTATAACTATAGCACATTGTAATTTATTGAAATATAGATCTGACTAAGAAAACAAATAGAAGATGTGTTTTCCTTGAAATGCTACAAATACAATCTAAATTTTAATTACCAAACATAGCCTGAATAAAAAGGAGAACAAATCATCCAAAAGTATGCTAAGATTCTGACACAGACACGTTCCTGTGAAGCCCTTTGCTCGACTTTAATGAATGTTGAAATAAAAGTATTTTAATGTATTTATTTTTATTATTCTCTTCAGATTATCTTTTTAATCCTATTTTTTATCCTTTTTAGTCATAACCACAGAAGTTAATATTCTACTGTTTCTTAAGAGGGTTGCCACATAAAAAACAGTTTAATTTTGCTTTTTGATCAACACAGTTGGATTTTTCACAGATCATGTGAACGCTATCCGCGCCACTTCAAAGCGCTACTTCATCTGTCACTCTGCATAATTTTCACAGTACCGTATATAAAATCCCGTAGAACCGTATATAGACTTGTGATCTGCTAAGTCCCTCAGTCGGTCGAACAGTTCTCTTCCACCACCAAGCGCTCCATCTCCTGACTTTGGTGCTCTTATTGGGAAAATATCGGCTCTAGAGTATAAACCAGTGTAAAACACAGGATGGAATATAGAAGGTCGCTTTATCAAGCTTTTCTCCATCCAGCGGCAACCTACAGGAACGCGGACGATCGCTGTGTTCTAGACGTCCTGCCTCCCCAAAAATGTACATTTCCGTTTGTTTAATGGACGAAGTTATAACTAACTTCGTAGATAACTTTGGCTTTACGTTCGTCGTTAGACGTAACGAAACTATTTTCGTATTAAATAGATAGTAATTTGTTTATTTATTTATTTATTTCATTTTAACAATGCTACAAAACAGCACAAGCCTATTGCATTATAGCATTAAAGATATTTCATTTTTATAGCAGTCATTGGAAAGTTCATCTTCACTGACCGTTCACACTTAAAACACAGTTTTTCAAGTGGTACTAAAGAATAAATAACAATATAACGTGTAACTAGAATTAACATGCAAAAAAGTACTAAAAAAAGTACTCAAGCAGAGATTATTTCATAGATTATATCAAAAACTACAAAACAATTAATATTATGTCCTATCACAAATTTAAAAAAAACTCTAAATGTAGGCCTATCCCAAGCAATGATAGTAAACGATTAATGTATATTGGAACATTCAATTTTCCTTAGTATAAACGCAAGAAAAGATCCTAAGCTTGATTTAAAAATGTCAACAGAATATAGATTACACAAACGGGACATTCTATTTATTGGTAAGTGAAAACCCACATTGTTTCGATAGAAACTTGGTATAAAGACCAAAGTACTGCACGAATTGGGTCGGGAAACATTGAAATTCAGTTGAACGAGCGAGTTACTGTCATCCAGGCATCCGCTCACCAGTTTATGGAGATAAGATAAGGTATTCAATTTCACTCTAATATCAAGACTGGTCATTTCGAACATGTGTATAAGTTCTTCGTACGGGATGTCAAAAGTATAAAGAAAATAAAGAAATCTTAAAAATATTTTTGGATTGCCTCAATCATACTATGGAGATAGGCCTGAAGTGGATACCAAACAGCAGATGCATATTCTAACCGTGATCGTACTAGAGAGCAAAAAAGTAGTTTATAGAACTTATATTTTTTTTTTAAATACTAGACCTGTGAATGAAACCCAAAACTGAATAATCTGCCTTTCAAGTACCTAAAACATGATCTGCAAAATTCAGTTTATAAAAAAATAAAATTACTTTATAAAATTACTTTTATAAAGTCAGTTTATAAAAAATAAAATAAAATAAATTCAGTTTATAAATTATAACGTCAATCATTCATTAATACAATAAAATTGTACAATCTGAAAACTGGTTAGTGCACCCATGGATAAAAATGTACTTGAGTTGTAACAAATTATTTCATGTAATCGAGAAAACTATAATACTAATTAAAATTTGTTAAATAATGGTTAATGTAATGTGCTGTGACAAGGTTAACAAAGCTATTGTCACAGCACATTACACGGAACGGAATTGTGTTGACAATTTTAACCTTTTAACAACAAACTGTGCTCTTGAAATCGGACCTGATGATGGAAATTCAGTTTCCGAAACCATGGTAGTCATATATTGATGGGATATTTGAAAGCTGAAGACAGAGGTAATATTATTGCCTATTTTAATTATGTAGTGTTTATCAGCTTTGAAGGCTTACAACGTGAACAAACTGTAATGAAATTGTATCGAATGATTATTAATCATTCAATAAACTAACCTCGCATTTTATGCGATGACAACTTGATTACTGGCAAGATATTTTTCTCTTCTCGTATATCTAATGTAGCAAACCCCGTCGAACGAACGTCCGCTGCTCACGTCTTTCCAACCGAGGCATATCGACTGTCCACGCTGGCGTCTCCGCGCCTACACAAGGAGGCAGTATCCAAATGTACTCATCGAACCGCACCCATGTAGTTTACGAAAAAACCTATCAGTCAATAGGTTTAGTTTTATTAGTCCTTTTTAAAGTTATGGATAACAATTATTTTGCAGCTTCATGCAATGTTTTAATCATCATAGACGAATGATACAAATTTAATAATTGCTTTTTTGCCCTTAAGGGTTAATTGATCTGATTACTGCTATACTAAGTTATTCTTTCGAAAATATATATATACTATTAATATTGAGTTGTTGTTTACTAGTGTTCATTAATTTGTATCACCTTACTTAGGGTTTGGCTTATACTCTTCAGATATATTCTCCCTAAAAGAAAAACAAAAGGAAAGTTTGAAAGGATGAAGCGCTCGGTGAAGTAAGGGAATTGTTCGATCGACTGAAGGAAATGCAGTTTACAATCTTGGGAATTCACGTTTGATTGATTAGCATGGCCGATTCCAATTGGGACAGATAAACTTATTTCTCTCTGAAATGTCGTTGGGTTTACAGTTTCAACAAATAGGTCCTCTCCGCAGCAGAGGATGGCAGATATAATACAGACAGTTACAAAACATTAGTTGTTGTTGGAAATTGTAGACGGATTTTCTACTTAAAAATAGTATATTTCGCAACAAGGGCCGAAAATGAGCTTTTGCAGGCTCGAGATCGTGTTTCAAATTCGAGACGAAGTCGAGAATTTGAAACGATCGAGAGCTGCAAAACCCTTTCGGCCGAGGTGCGAGCGCTATTTTTCACCACACTACACAATGAAATATACCCTAAATAATTAAACAAAACTGATTATTATTTGACTCACTTGAAAACAAAACACAGCTACGAAAATCATATGATCGCAACTATCCTGTTTTGAATGCCGTATAATTTTGTGATGTTCTGACGTTGTTTCAAGCAAATAAACGATCAGCTGACTTTCGGCCCTAGGGCACCCAACGTTTTCGGTCCTGTGGCGGCAAACGGTGTGTTTCGGTCCACGTTTGACGTTTGTAACAGGTGATTTCGTCGTAGTTTGGTGAAAAAACATTTTCCATTTTCATTATTTACTCAATAAGATAAGAATACATTGTCGACATGAACAAAATATAGTAGCAGAGCTAGTAGGTTTTAAGACACAGCACCCGCAGAATTATAACAATTGACATCATAGGACATTTTATGTCCAAAAACAATAAATGGACATTTTATTAGTCTTGTCAGAAGGCGTAAACTCGGCATATTCAAATCAGAATGAGAACAGTTTTTGTTTTTGAAACGGATCAGATGTATGCTCGCAGTGCAAAGACAATACCACTGCTGATTTGGGTTTGACATCTCTTCACTAAAACCGGCTAATACCACTGGCAAGACAAACTGTTTGTTTCCTAAATTACGATGAATATTGAAAAATAATGAGGAATAGTTTATTTTACATAATTAAGAATTGATACATCCACTTTCCTAATTCTAAAGTTTTATAAAGTCCTGGCTGTTGTACCACTTCTTCGGACGGTTAGATAATAAAATGGAAATAAAAGTTTTTTTGTAAATCGAATAAAAACTACATATTATTTCATAAGATGAAAAGTTAAAAGTTTGAAAACCCAAGGGACGGAGACCTAAGTCATTTAAGATATGGGAATAGGTCATAAACATTTCCAGGCATTTACAGAAAGCTTCCGAAAGTTTTACGGTGACCGGAGAGACGGTTTGGTAACGCATAAGGGACAAACGTGCGACATTACTGTTTATTGGAATTTATTTTATAGGTAAACATAAGCTCGAGATGTAATCCAAAATAATTGTCTACATTCAAGTGCCAAGTGAAGTTGAAGTGCGTAATGTTTAGTTATGTTAAAAAATATGATACCTCAAGAGGTCCACACGTTTAGTTATGTTAAAAAATAAAATCATAAAAACTTAGCCACTTAGCCAGAAGTTCCTACTCTCTGGTACTATAACAGCACTGTCTACTACGGTGAGTGCCCCAAAATACTTGAGGTAATAATCACCTCCCAAAAAATCATTTCATTCAAAAATAATACTATAAGGTATTACTTCACCTTATAATTTTGGTTTTAGGTTTTCCTACGTACAGAACAACGTGTTGGATGTCAGGATTGCAATTCGTGCCAATATTTGTTCAGTTTTTATACATTAAATAAATATTTAACGATATCCCTTAATCAAAACAAAAATAAACAAAAATACTGTACTGATTAAAAGAAAAACCTGAACTGGTAGAGATATTTTGTCTTAAGCGATTATTTTTCATAAACAATTTACCCAAGAGACAATGACGAGCACAAACAACATGTCACCGATAAAACCCCGTAATCTATCCCGGGATAAAAATGTCGTGACCTGTAACACGTTATAGACTCTCCGCCAACTTACCTTATCTATGTTTATATTTATGGAACAGTTTTTAAGGAACAGCATTGTGAATTTACACCAGAAAATGTGTACCTAGGATCTTGAACTAGCCTACTTAAAATCATTTAATGTTTCAATAAATTTTTTACGAAAGAAAGTAAAACATTGAACTTATTGCCCCTAGGAATGCTAGAACGATAAGTAGGCGTAAATGCGTAAATGCTCGAAAAGTTGATAAATTTTAACGAAAGTTATAAATAGCGTCAGGAGACCACTAAACGCCAGGTATTAAGAGCTTAGACCCGGGTCTTACGTGGCCATAACAGTAATAAGTGCTTCTGCGTGAGAGAAATTCATTAAAAATAAACATACTATTTAAAAGATTATTTTTATGTTCTTAAATTTACAAAAAAATATGTATATAGTTTTCATTATATAATCAAACTCATACTCAAATAGCTAGTTCAAGTTTGTATTGAATATGAATATATGGTGGAGATCATGTGATCTTACGAATGGGCAATATGGAAACTCAATAAAATGTTAGTTAGCTAATCAGGAAATGTTTACATTTCATTGTACTTATTTATGGTATTTATAATTGCTTTGTGTTTTACATTTTACTTGTAAAGAATAGAGCTAACTTTCCGTCTGGCAGCCGTCGCGTCGGCTTGGCGTCTGTAAATTACATGCTCTAATTGATAAATATTAAATTAATATTGCAGGAGTATTTTGCATAAGAATTTCTTGCATGATCCTAAATACGTTTTATTAAAGTTCGAAATACATTACCGAGTAAAAAATCTTGAGTTCGTTTAAAGCTAAATAAGCAGCTAAAATTAAAACCATACCAACCTTATTTTAATTTTTATTTAAGTAAAAACTCAACAAATAATGCATTGTATAACAAAACTGTTCCTCCAAAACGCCAATAATGTAAAAGCCAACAAAAAGTCAACTAAAGTCAACAGTGTAAATCGTTCATATTTTGTTTAATTTTTAAACAGTTAATATTTGCCTTTCACTCATTATGCATCTACTCATTATGGATGGAGTGGATGCATCCCCTTTCACTCAACATGGGATGGCTAAGAACGCTAATGTTATTTTGCATCGAATTTATTCATAGAATTTACTCTGAATCGTCACATATATACACCAATATATCGTAATGTTGACTTTGTATGACGAGAGATGTTGGTAGTTACTTTAGAATGCGACCATTATCATTAATGTATTTCAATTCACTGACATGTGTTTGATTCCATCAACGTAACTGATGAAATTGCGTTTCCTCTGTGAATCGGTTTATGAGATTGAATCGATTTTAGTATATTTTAGAATTTCAGAATATTTTAGATCTGCTATGTCCAAAAGTAAAACAAAACAGTACGAAAAGTGCTGAACTCTAGTAAGTACGAAACACTAGCCATGTAGGAAACCACCGGAAACGTTGAAATAATCTTTTCTATGGTAAATTTCGATGACAAATGATCATTCATACTTAATGTTTTACTATCATTCATACTAAATAAATCCGTCGACGGCTTAATAAGCTACTAAGTTCAGTTCTCCTTTATTTAATACAAACATTACCTTAATTAATTAAAAATAAACTTTGTTTTTAAATTTAGTTGAGTCTAGTTTTGTTATTTTTTAAAATTACCATCTCCCTATTACTCATTTCGACAGAGGATGCTCTCATTCACACTAACTACAACTGCTGCAAATCCGTAAAGCTACATGAACGTTAACATTAAGTTTGCGTTTTAATCATAATCTATTGTCACACTACAACAAGAGAGTGAGTTACGGAAAATAACATAGCTAACATAATAACATAGCTGGTTCTCATCGACCAGTAGTCACGAGTCTTCCCAGTTGATCAAGTGGTTCAGGCACTCTCTAGCTGTATATTTTTGAAATGTCAATTGATAGATAAGACAAGAGCGTTTATTATTGAAATTCTGGCCATGTTAGGTAGGCTTATCTGTTGACATTGTTAACTTATTTTTAGTTGTCCTAATATCTGTGTTGATAAGGGCACATAAATTGGAACTGAGTATAGGTTACTGTTTTATAATAACAAAGAAATCAAAACAAAAATAATATAGACCCAACAGAAACTAAATTTACGAGTATAATGTGTATTTTATTCTTTGTAGGATTGCTATGTATGTAATTTCTACAGTGACTGTGCAATAGGGGGTTTACCTCTAAAACTAATACACCTACCTTATTCCTAGAGGTAAACTAATAAGTTCATAAAATAAACTACCTTTTTATGCCATGAAAAATGTTTCAGAATATTTTAATGTGGATTTTGATTTTAGAATAACTCATATAGAATATAATATATTTTTACTTTCTCAATAACCGCAATTTTATAAACAGGAAATAAATCTCTATCAATTTATACACAACAAACGTTTTTCAACATTTTACAGAGAATTTATACAGCGTGAAAAATATCTATAAATAAAATTAAAATGTCCTCACTTGCCAGGCTGTCATAAATATCTATAAAAACGTTATCGAGAAATAAAATAAAATAAGGCCTCTTAAGGCACTAAAACATCGAACGCATCACATCAAAACACTTAGATCTAATCGAATAAATAAACATTTTGGGTATCTTGATCATAAAAATAAAAAATAAAGATATAATAACAAATATATATATGCCTGGGTGTTTTATATAACTTAAATGCTTATTCCATTTAACAAATTAAAACTATTCATTATACAAATTCTGTTCCACTCCGGCCTCCACTCCGCGGGCCAGCCTCCGAAGTTGGTCTCCCCAGTTGCCGTCAAGGCTCATTGCATACAACATACCCCCTTGTGACACAGCCTTCCAAAGTGTGCATTAAAAAAACTAACTTACCATGACAATAAAACTAATTAACCTTAATTAAATAATTTACCTTATTCAAAAATAATATCTCCAATGCCAGCAAGGTAGGAAACCCGCAAGACGAAAAATACACGACCGCGCAACACTGAGAGAAGACAACTACTGATAATACTGATGACACCTCCGTGTGCGTGGATGGAAGGGAGGGAGGGAGGGCTCTTGAGGGAACGCCCACACAACAAGCCAAATGTACTGACCCACTCAAGTCCGAACAAACGGCTCACTTGATAGGTTAAATAGCAAAAAAATATACAGGGTGTCTGTAAAGTCCGTCACCTAACTCCATAACTTTGTTTATCGGGTCAAAATAAGCAAAAAATTTCCTTTGAAGGTATGTCCTAAAGTGCATGTTTACCCAGATATCCGCCATTTTGTATTTTTCACAAAATATTTTTTATCTCCTAATTTTGTGAATCGATTTTTTTGAAACTCGGCATGTACCTGTAACTAGTCCAGGTTAGTTAATGACAAATAATCAGCATGATTGAATGGAAATTTCAAAATGGCGGCCGTTTAAAATCTTTAATTTGAAATACCGGAAAAACGTTACGTAGAACAAAAAATATGAAGGATTAAAAGTTTTAGAAAATTTAATTTCCAGTTTAATGACACTAGAATTATGAAAATCGGTTAATAAAAAACTGAGTTATGGTCAAATTTATCTACTGAGGCAGCGTAATTGACCTATGTCAGCGCGTGACTCAATACAACAATGGGCCATTCACCTTCCAATTTATGCTGCCTCGTTGGATAAATTCGACCATAGCTCAGTTATTTATTTACCGATTTTCATAATTTTTGTGTCATTAGACTGGAAATTAAATTTTCTAACACTTTTAATTCTTCATATCTTTTGTACTACGTAACGTTTTCCGGTATTTCAAATTAAAGATTTTAAACGGCCGCCATTTTGAAATTTACCATTCGATCATGCTGATTATTTTTTCATTAACTAACCTTGACTAATTATAGGTACATGCCGAGTTTCAAAAAAATCGATTCACAAACTTAGGAGATAAAAAATATTTTGTGAAAATACAAAATGGCGGATATCTGGGTAAATATGCATTTTAGGACATACCTTCACTGGAACTTTTTTGCTTATTTTGACCCAATAAGCCAAGTTATGGAGTTTGGTGACGGACTTTACAGACACCCTGTATACAGGGTGTTTCGAAACTCTCTCCCGAAACTCCGTGGGCACGTTCCTTAGGTCAAAACAAACAAAAAATGTCATATTAGTATAGGGTCTATCTCGCTCCGTTTTCCGTCTGTGAGTCAGTTTGTGTTTTTCAATCAAAACTCTATAACTTTGAAACGGCTTAAGATAAATTATTGAAACTTGGTACGTAAACTATAGTTAGTATGACCAAAATCTTTACCAATTCTCAATTTTTTATCTTTTGGAAATTCAAAATGGCGGCCTTTAAAAAATTTCATTCATTAATATCTAAAAAAGTTGAGAGGTTAACACACTAACTTTTTCATCACACATTTTATTTGCCATTTAATTACAAACATAACGACACTTTATTTATTAAAATCGGATAATAAATAAGCAAGATACAGCGATTTAAGTAAAGCATATCATGGCATATTCCACGTGACTAGCGCGAGACCGTCATTGTTGCAGCGCGGCGCGGGGCGCCCCGGTCTCGCGGGCCGGCCTCTGGATGGAATATGCCATGACATGCTTTACTTAAATCGCTGTATCTCGCTTATTTATTATCCGATTTTAATAAATAAAGTGTCGTTATGTTTGTAATTAAATGGCAAATAAAATGTATGATATAAAAGTTAGTGTTAACTTGTCAACGTTTTTATATATTATTGAATGAAATTTTTAAAAGGCCGCCATTTTTAAATTCCAAAAGATAAAAAATTGAAAATTGGTGAAACTTTTGGCCATACTAACTATAGTTTACGTACCAAGTTTCAATAATTTATCTTAAGCCGTTTCAAAGTTAAAGAGTTTTAATTGAAAAACACAAACTGACTCATAGTCGGAAAACGGAGTGAGATAGACCCTATACTTATATGACATTTTTTTGTTTGTTTTCGTGCCCAAGGAGTTTCGGGAGAGAGTTTCGAAACACCCTGTATATTATGAACTATATCAGGAGATTTTTTAGCTCACCGTTGTGATTAGCTTTTTAGAATAGCTTCTCTCTTTTCATGCCTTGTCACGGCTCTCTACTTCGAAACGGAGTAATGAATAGCTCGAAATTGAATCATTCACAAACTTGATCACATGCATTCAAAATTTCAATCAAAAGAATAGAGACAGGCCTCAATTTGAAACAAATTTTTAAAAATATTTCTTTGCCAACTATGCTAACTATAAGGATAGAGAATATCAATCTATAGAAGAGATTGAATCCACCAAGTTTCTACGGATGCATGCTGAACTGTCAGAAAATCGCCAATGGCACAAGTTCCAAGATATCCTGTATTTTTGCTCTACGAAATCTGAACCAATTTTGCACCTCAAAAGTTTTCATCATGGCCTTATTGCCCAATTTATCCATATCCCTCCTATGAAATACAGCTTTGGGAAAGCTGAACTTAAAAGGGAATCCGAAGGGGTTTTAGAAAAAAATTCATCAGAACCAATGTAAATTTGCAAGAGAGTAGTGTAAAATCGTTTTCAGGGAGCTTGGGATTTTGACCCTGTGCTCCCTTTATATAGATATTACCAATAAAGGTTACTAATGTATTGCAACAAATAAATTAAAACAAAAAAATAACTCAGACGTAAGACAAATTTGATAGAACTGTGGCATTTCAACGCTTCGCTTCTCAGGTCAGGGTCATGGTTTTAAACAGCCCCCTTTAAAGCTTTAAAGAGGAGAAAGTTATACTTTATTATAAAACCGATTGAAGAATGAATTGAACAATTTCTCGCCTACACGGAGGAGACTTCATAAGACACCAACAGGGGTAATAAGGCCTGAATCATAATCCCCAAGGATAATGTTAATTTTAGTTTGGTCGTGCTAAAATTGCTATACAATGTCAAAGTGTTGCGTTACAAAATTTGGTACATTTTTATTACTGCGTTTTTTGACCATTTTTATCATTACATTACTTCAAATAAACGTAATAAATTATGTTGTATTCCTAATCCTTTCTTCCGAGCGTATCCTAAGCGTCTCCTGAGTGTTGTCTGAGTAAAGATTTAATCCATAGAACAAAATGTGAAGGTTTCTCTGAGGTTGGAGTTGGTAAAATATTTCTTAAAGTGGCGTCTAGAAAAAAGGACCTCTACCTGTCAACTCATTCCATATCATGTATTGATGGGCGAACCATGATGAAAGCAGCATGAGAATCTTTTGAAAGAACAGTTATTGCATGTTGGACGAATTGATCTGCAGTGTGTGTTAACCATTAGCATCGTATTTTGCTAGTCTGGGATGTATTTATACTCATGAATGAAGTCCACTATCTGCCCCTTAGTCCCTTCTATCACATGACCTTGCAAAAATCCTAAAAGAGGACAGTCCTAGCGCCATTTAAGAAGAGATTGGCCGCTATATAATCATCCAAGCTCATGACCAGCTGACACAAACACCCAACGTGACACACGTCAAGACCTCAACGGTGTGACTGTGAGAATGTCTAATAACAACACGATAAAACTGATTATTTTCCCCATGCATGACCAGGAGGTGAGATGGTCTTAACTTACTTAAACTTACTCTAATTATGAAGTTGAACGTTGTAACTCAGCATACACTTTTAATTAGATAAGCAGTAACCAGTTTAAATTAGTTTGTTTTGTTTAATCTTATTTTCGTCTATGTGTAGTTTTCGTTTAGCTTCTTCCTCTTTTCTTATAAATCCCGATTTTTAAAATGTGACATTTTTGTCATGCTTATCAAGAATTTTTTGTAAAAATGATCTATAAATATAAAAACTAGTAAATTTTTGTGCAGAATATTCTAGTTTAACTACTGGATCAAAAATGATTGATTATTTAAATCTTGTTTGAAAGCACTTAAATGGTCTTCAGTATTGTCATTATCCCTAAACCCCTTGGGGAGCCTTCAACGAGCAAGGTTAACTGCGGATTTCTTAAGTTCTATTTTTAGAGATGTTTGTTGATCTTGATGTATAATCGAGGCTGATTTCTAAGGTGTTAGTAACTGAAACGATCCGTTTATTTACGCAATTCTGTTTGGGATATGGAGTTTAGTTGTATACAATGAAGTGTGAAAATAGGATTTTTGACAACTTCAGTCTCGCTGAAGACGACGCTGAATATTTATATTAAATCAGCGCAGGACTGTTCGACCGGCTCACACTTTCCAGCTCTCTTTAAAAATTACTTTAATACAAAATCTTGCTTATCATTATCATACCGGGTGTTTATAAATGAATATTCGGAGTTTCAAAACCTTGCAGTATATATTCCATTAAACCTATCTTTACAAAATAATACATCATTTAAAAGAGCAACTCAAACAGTTTTTTTCTACATGCATTCAATATCATTGTCATTTGCCACATGACACGTATCGAGCCGATAAAAGAAAAATTCGAAATCTTCACTAATTAAAGTTAGGTTAATTGATGCAACCTTCCTTTCAATTCTGTTCTTAATATAATATTAAAACAGAATAGTTAATATTAGTAGTTAATATTAACACCGACATCAACTAATAGCAGACACTTTATTTTAGACGTTTGAATCCTAATAAAATGCATAGTGTAAGATTTAGTGAAGAGAAATGTTATGCAAACATAATTTGTCTTTTGCCGCTCGCTATGCGGCCTATGACTCGTACCGATCGCTGATTTGGCGCTGTGATTGGCTTTTAGTATGAATCCTTGTTCCAGATCCACACTACACATTTTCTTCCTTTGAGGGTATAAAAAAATAAAAATTACTACGTTTCTTTATTAAACTGATGGTCCCGAATTGGAATAACAACGAAACTTAAGTTGCACCAATTATCCTAGCAGCACTTATTAATGATTTAGAAGTTATTTTAATATCGGTTTAATGTGTGTCGTGAGACTAATGACGATCACATTGAAAACTCGTAGAAAAAAACTGTTTTAGTTATTCTTTCAAATGATGTCTTATTTGTTAAAATATGTTGAATAGAATAGATACTGCAAGGCGTTAAAACCCGGCCCGATGTTCAATTTATAAACACCCTGTATATAAGCGTATAAACATCAGGTTTTCTTTTCCGAGTACGTTTTGTTCTTATACCTGACCGTTTTTCATTACAAGGCCTTAAATTGAAGGAATGTACCAGTTATTGATATTTGCCATTAAGCATCGGCACGTATTTATTTTCCGAATTGCTCGACTCAAACGATAATTCCTGCTTATGGGAGTTTAAAACTTGCAACATTGTCTTATAATTGTTTGATACATAATATATATCCAAATTGAATTGAGGTAAGATAATTATGTTTGGTCTTGAAAAAATCATTGAATTACATGTTTCCACATGAAATAGCGATAAGGTAACTCAAATCCGGAGAGTTTAAGGGTACCTTTTAATCTTCAAAAATTAATTTTAATATTTCTTAAATTTAACTTTAGTTAAGGATCACTTTATTTGGTTCTAATCATGTTATCTAAAATCTCCAGTCTAAGAACCTTCAATAAAGTACTAGCTTCAATCGAGCCATCAGTACTGATAGAAATCGGGCGAGTTTTATGCGAACGCAAGGTGGACAACCAACATAATGATTGTTTTTCCTACATTTGTCGATAAATAACGCTCGATAGCTCCAGGACTATTTAAGTTATGAAATATGTTTAGGTATGAGAACTCTCAATGAATTGCAGCCTTTCATTTGAGGTATAGTTAATGTTCTCGTAGTTTTTAAAAATTATGATGCGAACTATAGATTCCTAAACAAGATAATTATTATTACTCCATGATCCAATTGCAATTATTAATCCATAGCTCCAGCCTAATTTGAGCTTTTCTTATGTGTTGTTCTTAAAATCCCTCAAAGTCATAGGATTTAATTTGAGCTATTTAGTCGAGGAACGGCAAGGCTTATGGATTATTGAATAATTTTGAGCTTTGAATAATTTTGAGAATTTATTTAGATTATTTTCCTTGATCTCCGGTTTTAATCGAAGCATAAATTTTAATTTTTTCAGATTTTGCCTTCATTTAAAGAGCCAAAAATCTAAAATTCTAATATCTAAAATCTAAAGACACTTCTAGTTTTAATTATATGTTTTTTTTTATATTCTGGGCTAAAAGAAACTCAGTGATTTACCTGCTTTTTTGAGTGATTGGTTATTCAATTCTACTAAGTGTAGGGTGAGAAGTATAATTTTAACAAGCATAAATATTTATTTTCATAATTTCCTTTGAATTTAAAATGAAGGTCTCCAGTTCAAAGTAAATTGTGTTCCACCCTACAGGAAAGAGGCTATCACCATCGGTCTCATGGTAAGACCTAAGCCCGAGACCATGATAAATTTTCGTTTTGGGGTCTCCAGAAGCAGAAAACACCGTTCGTTCGAATTTGTATATATACATGTTCGAAAGCGGCCGTAAATATGGTCCGATCTTAATGAAATTTGGTGCAGACATGTAATGGTTATCACTCGGACGAGTTCGTAAACTAGCTCAGCCTGATCGGGTCACCGGAAGGGGCGAATAGGAGGATATTTTCCCACAAAATGGGTTATTTGAGTTTTTTTACACAGAAAAATAAAGATGTTCCAATTTTTATTGGCACTACTGATTTTAGCTAAAAAAAGAACTATTTAGCATTTTGAATCATTGCCCTATCTATGTCTATTGGTTACCGAGATATTGAAAGCGGTAAATCCAGTACATTGTCCCTATGTTATCATCATTAAAAATAAATAAAATTCTAAATCTCGCTCGTTTCTCACCATACCTCAATAAAATCCATTGTTTTTATTAAATCTATTGTATAATAGTCTACAATCCCCGTTATTTTTATATTCATGGCAGCAGATCTAAATACTCATTCCCCACGTTATCATCCTTATGGAAAATAAAAAATCTACGTATTCCTTATTTCTTAACATACAGTATCTTGATAAATTTGGTGTATGGCTTATTCTAGTTCAGATCTACTAAATATCGAATTACAACCACTAAATTAAAAATTTCTGTCACAGCAAACTTGCACACTCATTCCCGATGATTTTCTTAAGGAGATTACAAAAACATGTCATATCTCACTATGTTGGATTGAAATATATTTTTAGGCATTTGAAATTATCTGAGTATGCACGTCTGCTGCAACAGGGGTATTTTAACTTGGGCAAGTATTTGAAATATTCACGTTGTTTCCTATTACCGAAATATTACTGAAATTTTTGTAATATACAGGGTGTCTCACCTAAGGTGTCTCAAATGGATTGCGGACAAACTAGTAGTCCTACATGGATGAAACAAAATCACTCCCCTCTAAATCGACCGCAAGGAACGACATAAAAATATTTTTAAGATTTTAAAAATACAGTGCGTTCCAAAAACCGGGGGTCATGGGTTCGAATCTCAGAATTTTTAAATGTAAACATATGTCATGTTATGCACAGTTTTAAAGCTCTAAACAAGACGAACAATTTGGTGAAAACAGAATTCACTTATCTTTATTCATTTAAAAATGGCGGCCATTTTCGTGAAAAATATTGGTACTTACGGAATACCCTGTATCTCGAGAACTACAAAACGTATTTTTGGACTGTTTAAAAATTATTAATCCTCGTAAACTCAGCTTTAATTTGATATACGACATGCCAACATTTAAAAAATAAAAGTTTTTGACAGTACATTTTATTTTGTTTTAATGTTGGTAGCCCTGAAAGTAAAAAAAAAAATTAAATGGCAGCATATATCAAATAGCACATCATTTACAGGTCTTCCAAAGACCAACAACTTTTCAATTTACACCTAGCTGCTATCTTTAGTGGTTTTGTAGTTATAAGTAAAAAACTTCATTTTACCATAATAAAGCCCATGTTAAAAGTGTAGTCTTCAGGGCATTTAAATTTGCATCATTTAATTTTAAGTACTGCACATTTAACATGGGCTAAATATGGTAAAACGGAGTTTTTTGCTTATAACTAAAAAAACCACCAAAGATAGCAGCTAGGTATAAATTGAAAAGTTGTTGGTCTTTGCAAGACCTGTAAAATGAGGTGCTATTTGACATATGCTGCCATTTAAATTTTTTGACGTTCAGGGCTGCCAACATTAAAACAAAATAAAATGTACTGTCAAAAACTTTTATCTTTTAAACTAGAAGATATACCCGCAGCTTCGCCTGCGTACATTAAATGTACATTGATCGTACATTGAAGATCACGTTAATCAGCTATCATAGACAATATAACAATATTTTGCCTTAGGCCAGCATTACACTCGAAGGAGACATACAAAGTGATATTTTGTGTTTTGGAATTGAAATCCCCATCACCTAAGCAAACGCTCCTAAAATTCTAATTTTGGAATCTCTGTTTCTAGTACATATACATATGCTCAAAATAAATTGTCCATACTGAGTTTTTAAGTTATATTTTGAGTACTTATTTATTAATTTTTAAGACGGACAACAACTTTTACCAGTGGGAAGTGGGAATACAAAATAGTACTTCGGGCGGTTCGTACAATGCTACGAAATTTGTGCTCAAGTTGTATTCGACAAATATATAGTGAGCGGCCGTAATACATTTGTACACTTAATTCTTTTAGTACATTGGATTTCGTACCTTTACTATCCCCTGAAAATATTCTATAGGCCTCCCATCCGTAGTTTCAAAAACTGAAATGGCCGCCATTTTGAATTTTTTTCAATACACTCTGTTTTAGCCGTATGAGAGAAAATATTTTTAAAAACTCTCTGCTTGCATCTAGAGCCTAAAAGGAATATTTGTATCAAGTTTCATGGCCCAAAGTCATGTAGTTTTTGGGAAAGTAAGCATTGAAAGTTAAATATGGGCGCCATTTTGAATTTCATAATGTACTATATTCAAACCTTATGAAAGAAAGTATTGCAAAACCTTTTCTTAGTACGCATCTAGAGCTTGTAGAGAATATTTGTGCCAAGTTTCATGGCTCTACGCCTTATAGTTTTTGAGAAACTTCGATCAGTCAGTCAATGGGTTTTGGCTTTTATATATATATAGATATATAGATGTTGGCATGTCGTATATCAAATTAAAGCTGAGTTTATGAGGATTAATAATTTTTAAACAGATCAAAAATACGTTTTTTAGTTCTCGAGATACAGTGTATTCCGTAAGTACCAATATTTTTCACGAAAATGGCCGTCATTTTGAAATTAATAAAGGTAAGTGAATTCTGTTCTCACCAAATTGTTCGTCTATTTAGAGCTTTAAAACTATGCAAAACGTGACATATGTTTACATTTAAAAATTCTGAGATTCGAACCCATGACTCCCGGTTTTTGGAACACCCTGTATTTTAAAAAGCTTGAAAATATTTTTATGTTGTTCCTTGCGGTCGATTTTGTGGGGAATGATTTTGTTTCATCTGTGTAGGACTACTAGTTCGTCCGCAATCCATTTGAGACACCTTAGTTGAGACACCCTGTATATAAATAATAATATTAAATCATTCTTTTAATTCCGCCGAGCATCGTGAGTCTTCTAGTTCCATTTTTAAAGTACCATGAGTAATACACTAATAAGTCTGTTTCCCTCATTAGTGTATTTTTTCTAGAAGATTCTTATAAAATTGTCCTTACTGTTAAACTTATGATTAGTAAGGTCAATGTTTTTGTTTAGGAACTAGTTAAGTATAAAGACAATTCGAAATTGATAGTTTTGCCGATGAACCGAAATCAGTTTTTCTTTTTTTGTAGTGCCATTTCATGTTTTTCACGTATGAAAATACGTGGAATATCTAAATCTGATTAATGCTAAGTGATATCAAAGATAATTACCCTTATAACAGTAATTGTTTACAAGATTTAACGGGATGTGAGTTTTTTACAAATTATACCTATGAAAACTCAAAGAAGTTTTCATAACGTTTTTCTTTTATAAGATTTACTAATCAGTTTATATCAACAAAGAAGAATTAATACAACTTTTAATTTTCGAAGTTTTGTATAACTTAAACAATTCCATTAATAAAAAAAGATAAATGAATTTAAAATTACAACATGTATATACAAGAACATACATTTATTTACATGTATACATACACGTTTTTGTGTATTTTTATTTTAAATGTATTTAAAATGTTTTTAAATGTATTTTAAAAAGCCATCTCGAGCCATTTGAAGCTTTTGTAATTTGTTTAAGCACAACTGAAGCGGCAAGTAATCCACCAGGAAATTCATAACATGTAATATATCACAAAATCTCTTGCTAATGGCATAGTTGCAGTTGACAGAATGTTCTTTGTAATACATGAAGATAACATTTCGCAATTAATATAAAATGAATTGTAAAACATTAAAATTGACTTCTACTTTATCAGTTGTGCAAAATGTTTTAAATATAGTAGTTTAAAGCTTTACAAGGTTCTTAGACTAAAGCCAAAACATCTTGCCAGATGAACAGCGTCATTTCTTTAAATCCTAGCAGTAACGTATATTCTATAAATAAAAAGTAAATTTTTATGGTCTTTATAAAGAAAACAGTAAACAGAAACAGTAACAATCAGTAGTTAAAAAACTATTTTAAATAAAAATATCCAATTTATAAAAATTAATTTTATATTAATAAAATTAATGTATGTGAATAATTTATTATATTCTTCGTGAGGTAGTATATTTCATTAAATAAAAAGTAAATTACCTCGAGCAAAGTATAAAAAGCATTATTTTTAGAGAGTAGAGGGGTTCTTAAAACCGTTCTACAAACGCTAAAATGTTTAACGGGGAATAAAATCTCTTTTGTTGTGTAAAGACAATAGTTTTCACAATGATCACGGATTTGATAGTGTCGTACATTAATTTATTTTCTAAAGGGTCTATTAAATAAATAGTCGGCTTTCATTATACAGTAGATAACTACAGACTTGTAATTTTAAAAATATTCCCAAAAAGGGTAAAGTTTTCAACTAAACTTAGACACGGTTATTACTCGGTGAATGTAAAAGATTGTATTGTTTAATATCACTACCCGCTAAAAACTTGGTGTCACAACATTTTTGTCAAACAGTGTGAGTTTACAAACAACTTTACAGAATTACGATAATATTTTTGTACGTTGTTTTTACATGCGGATCTAAGGATTTATTAATACTACATGCTAATTGTTATTTCAACCTGTTGTATCAGTGTGGTCGATGTCATCCTGCGCCGCTACGTTGCGCCACTCGCGACGGAGCACTGCGGGTACGGCCGGGACGCGGCGCGGAGGCAGAGTGGCGACTGAGGTGATAACGTCGCGGCGCGGCGAGCATGCCCAGCCGCCCAGTCGCCCAGCCGCCCAGTAGCCAAGCCACCCAGCCGTCGAGTAGCCAAGTCGCCCAGCGCCCAGCCGTCAAGTAGCCCAGCCGCCCGGTCGTCCAGCCACCCAGCCATCAAGTAGCCCAGCCGCCCAGCCGTCAAGTAGCCCGGCCGCCCAGTCATCAAGTAGTCCAGTCGTCCAGTCGTCTAATAGCCCAGCCGTCCAGTCGCCCAGTCGCTCAGTTGCCCAGTCGTCAAGTAGTCCAGCCGCCCAGTCGTCAAGTAGACCAGTCGTCTAATAGCCCAGTCGTCCAGTCGTCAAGTAGCCCAGCCGCCCAGTCACTCAGTTGCCCAGTCGTCAAATAGTCCAGCCGCCCAGTCGTCAAGTAGCCCAACCGCCCAGTCGCCCAGTCGTCAAGTAGCCCAACCGCCCAGTCGCCCAGTCGTCAAGTAGCCCAGCCGCCCAGTCGCCCAGGCGTCAAGTAGCCTCGTCGTCAAGAAGCCCAACCGCCCAGTCGCCCAGTCGTCAAGTCGTCCAGTCGCCCGCCCAGTCGCAACTGCGAACATAGCAGCGAAACACTGCATTGTTGCCATTTTTATTGTTTAAACCTTGTGAGTTGATTATTGCGAACTCATGCCGTTCGCATTAATGTCCCGTTTCATGATGCAAAAGCGTGATGTAAAAACATAAGCTGAGAAGTATTTAGTTAACGATCGATATTGTTCATCGTTTTAAGAAATTCGCTAAAAATAACACTTTATCACCAAAGATCTAGGCACATTTTACCAACTTCAGGGTGATAAGGTTTTGGTTTTAGTATGAAGGACAATTAATCTATTTATCTATCCAAACTCTCTGATGGATATTATATTTTATTAAGATCAAAGCATTACGACATATTTTTGAACCACACAAGAGGATAGTAAATGTCTGTATGGACAGAGACGCGTACATGCGTACAAACATAAAAGACGCAGTATGCATTCAACCCACTGCCTTTTATCTGCAACCAAAGGTCTGGAAATAAAGTTTGGAATTTCTATTCACTAGGAGGATCTCATTCAACATTTTTAAACTTTATTCTTGTTTATTCTTTATTCTTTATCATTGTATTCTTATTGAACATAGGCTAATAATTTGATTTCTAATGCCCGCTCATGTATACCGGGAGTCCCATAATAGCCCCCCCCCTAACTTTTTCCTACATTTTTTCAAATATCAATTCCACACCACCCCCAAACATTATTGGGTAGTTATTACTTCATTTTGAGGGGGTACCCAATTTTGGCCGCCATCTTGGATCCGCCATATTGGATCAAAAATAATTAATTCAAATGTAAAAGTGGTGTTGTGGCCCATCATTTCGAACTAGATTTTTTCACTGATTACAATGCCGCAATCCGTTTTTTAATATCTCAATTGGTTCTCAAGATATGGGTACTTTAAATTTATTTATTTTCAACCAATTGAAACATTACAAATGGAAAAAATAGGCCCATAACCACGAAATAATGCTAGATAGTGACGAATAACCACCATCAGTTATTATTGAGCGATTTACACTCAACTTTCACCAATGTAATTTTTTCGGCCACCATCTTGGATTCGCCATTTTTAAATGAGGTAAGTTATTTCAAATACGAAGTTGGTATTATGACCCATCATTTCAAACTAGTTTTTTACGCCGAATTCAATGCCGCAACCCGTTTTCAGCTATAAAACTTATTTTTTAAACATTCATATTTTTTGAGATTTTTATCAGAAACATGTCAATGTCTTGAAAACTAAACAATATAATTAAAAACGGTTTGCGGCATTGAATTCGGCATAAAAAACTAGTTTGAAATGATGGGTCACAATACCAACTTCGTATTTGAAATAACTTACCTGATTTCAAAATGGCGAATCCAAGATGGCGGCCAAAAAATTTACATTGGTGAAAGTTAAGTGTAAATCGCTCAACAACGACTGATGGTGGTTATTCGTCACTATCAAGCATTATTTTGTGGTTATGGGCCTATTTTTTCAATTTGTAATGTTTAAATTGGTTGAAAATAAATAAATTTAAAGTACCCATATCTTGAGAACAAATTGAGATATTAAAAAACGGATTGCGGCATTGTAATCAGTGAAAAAATTTAGTTCGAAATGATGGGCCACAACACCACTTTTACATTTGAAAAAATTATTTTGGATCCAATATGGCGGATCCAAGATGGCGGCCAAAATTGGGTACCCCTCAAAATGAAGTATTAACTGCCCAATAATGTTTGGGGGTGGTGTAGAATTGATATTTGAAAAAATGTAGGAAAAAGTTAAGGGGGACTATTATGGGACACCCGGTATGTTATGATAATACGGTTGGAACACTCGATCACACATAAAATTTCGAAGACTATTTAAAAATACGAAATTATTATATTTTGAATTCAAAAATATTTGAATAAAAAAAGAAAACAGATTTTAGTTTCAAACAGGTTAACATCTTTTCGATCAGGTGTTATTTAACATCTTTTTTATATAAGGTGGGTCTAATAAGAGAAAAATACATTAAGTGAAGAGAGTTTTATGTGCATAAACAGGTTTTTGAATAAATATTAAATTAATACAAAAAAAACTCATGTTTCATTTTATTCTGTAAAAAAAATCAAAACATCAACACAAATGTTACATTTATGTAATTACGAAGGGCGGATTTGCTTAGGTCGATTTGGTGGGCGAGTTAGTGGTTAAGTGGGTTGTTGTGTCACTTGCCCATAATTTGTGTATAATTCGATTTCAACGATTAGATGACATTAACAACTCGCCCGTCTAACTCGTCCACCAACTCTTTAAGCGGATTCTGAAACGCATAACATAAAGGACGAAAGGAAATAAACTAATGTACACAAAATATACAATGGTCATCTATACACCATATACAGTTGTGGTTTAGAATGTTTATGGTAACTCACAAACTTGGCCAGTGTGCTTCCTCCACACCACTGCCGGAGATATTTCTACGTCTTACAAAAGTTAACCATATCTATGGATTACTTTTCCTTTCATCCACTTTAATTCCCATGGTAGTTTCAAGAAAGAATTGCATATTTTCCACATCAATTATTCTAATTTTTTTGGACGGTTTTCCAGAAAAAGCTAATCTGGTCCTTTTAGACAAATTCCGAGATAAAACATTGCCAAAGATTAGGTAGTGAGGCTGTGGTAAGTGTGTGGTGTAGGGTTTGGTATGATAAAAGAGTATTACATTTCTTCAAATGCAATTTTTTTAAATCTTTTACGAACCTGATAAGGGGCAGTTCGGAAATGCATAATTCAATTGTTTTTTTTGGATTTACCCATCATTCCGTAATTGATGTACTTTCATTGTAAGATGTTATCATTTACATCGGCTGGACCGGGCAACATAATTCCATTTGAAAGGGATAGGATTTAGAAGAAAGATTTCAGGGTATGGCTTCATGTAGTGTGCATTTCTAAATACAGACCCGTATTACAGTAAAATAAAAGTTTAAAACTGTACATTGGTGTCAGTAATAGCCAACAATACAAAGTCTCCTTTTATTTAAAATGTAAGGTTTAAACAGCAAAGACGCTTGTAATTCAATGTGCTTGCCATATATTTCACCGATTTAACATATTAAGCTTTCATATAGTACGTCTCTCTTGGCTATTTTATCCATCACAATATGAGTCTTTGACAACTGAAATTATTTGAAATTAATTGTAATTATGGTTATCAGTACATAAAATCCGTGACAAAATCGAATTAAATATATGAAACGAGTACTCACACGGCACGCTGACATAGCGAATTTCAACTTCAGGGCTTAAATTGTGTACTTTATACCCAAAAACCAAAATGTTAGGCTGCAAATCATTCTAAAACGGGGAAAGGATCGATTTACTCTCCCAATTTACTGACCCATCAGATAACAGGAAATCATGTCTCTAGCAAATTTAAAGTAAACCGGTTGTTAATAGTGGCCGCTAGAGTGTAAAATCCCCTGAAGACAACGTGCTGCATTCACAGTTTCGTTCATAGATC
Organism: Flexamia atlantica; assembly: GCA_035578135.1. NCBI lineage: Eukaryota > Metazoa > Arthropoda > Insecta > Hemiptera > Cicadellidae > Flexamia > Flexamia atlantica. The sequence continues at coordinate 3,775,308 of JAQJVK010000006.1, read as the reverse complement.
GTTCACTTTCGGACCTATAACTTTGGAAGGAGGCTTAAAATGTGTGTATTTTTCACTATATTTAACAAAACATATATTAAATTTATATTCAGAGCTTGTATTTTCTTTTTGGGCCGAAACCTCCCAAATTATGAGCATTTATCCCCTAAAAGTGGAGTTAAGGTGATAAAAATTTATAGCGTAGAAATACACACACATACACACACACACACACACACACACACACACACACACACACACACACACACACACACACACACACACACACACACACACACACACACACACACCCATACACATTTAACGGTCGGGTTGAGATCCATGGTTTGTAATAGCAAAACGAGATCCAGCAGAAGGAGACTTTTATAATTAAATCTGTGAATCACTTTTAGGGAGAATTACCTAAAGTTAGTAAAAAACAAAATCAACATGCAATTTGATCAAAACTAACAATGTTGTATTTACTACCTCAGTGAGATCCTGTATGTAAGGCTCAATGAGATCCACTCGACCTTGGACAAATACACACACTCCGTGCACTTGGTGAGATCCATTCTTGAACCGATACACACACCCTGTAAGCTGCGCACTCCATGAGATCCGGCAATATTTGTCTTGCTTAAACGTCCTCACGGACTAATAATCATATTCTAAATCCTCACACACGCTATGTGTTTTGTGCGGTCGGCCTGAGGTCCTCCCTTTACTCTACTGCTCTGACTTTCACGAAGCTTACTGATGCTTACTGTTTAGTATTTTATTTGGGCCCAAGTACTGAGAGTGAAATAAAAATATTTTTCCGTTATAAATACACTTGTACACTAAATTGTACTTTTATTCCAATGAGTATAGGTTAAAAAATTATGATAAAAAGGAAAAAATTGCAAGCAATAATGTTTTGCGGAAAACGAACACCAAGACGTCCTGATTCAAAACCCAAAAGTTTTATCCTTCTGTTCCTGTGAGCTAACTCCGCCATCTTGTAAATTGGCGGCCATGTTTGATTTATATATTTTTGGCAATATTAAAATTAACATATTTTGTCTAATTTAGATTCAATTTTGCAATAATATGTAATTTCAGGTACACTGAAAGAAATTAGTGGCTGATCTAGACAAACATTGTGTGAATTTAGCGAAACTGAACCCCTAAATTTGTGACAGCAATACAATTTGCTGTTTTACCCAAATGCTTTTGGCTGGGTTTATTTAGGCACTTCAGCCTAAGAAGTTTGAAAAGACTAGCCATCCTAATTCTGCAATGATACCAGATCATATTAATAGGACTAGGCAAATAAAGTATGTGTTTTACTAGCAGTGTCCTACTTCGTTATACAGTACGTTTGGCAGTTAAGCCAAACAGTTTGCCTACTTCATCACACGTCCTTGGAAAGTGTTCCGCTCAATCGCCCAGCGCGTTTGGCAGTTTTAGACGAACAGTTTTTCTACTTCATCAAGCGTCCATACAAAGCGGTCGAACAGAGATCAAATTTTTGTTCAGTACTTTCACATAAACCTTTTAATGATCTAGCTAAACACTGTATCTGATATCTACAAAGCTCTCCCAGAATATTGTATTGTTTTAGCCAGACATTTGGGTAATGTTGTGAATCTCTAAACGTACTTTTCCAGAATATATTGCTATTTAAGATAATCAATTTAACAAGCTTTGAGAGCCTTTATTAGCCCCTAAAAATATTTATCTGTTCTATCAGAATAATTTCTCATTAATTTATTATTTTTGACAAATATTGAGGCTGTTGCAAATAAAACCGAGCAATTTCAACAAAACTGTTGGTACACGTAAACACCTCCGTAAATGTAGACTACACTACATTTTTTATTTAACATTATTGTCTTATTTAGATTTCTAGTTTGTAAAATAACTAGGAGTACGCTGCTATGTCGCGTATAGGTCGAACGAAGTGTGGTAAAATTAAATAAAGGCTATTAACTAAAAAAATATTTAAATGTCTAATTAACTACTCATTTACAGATTAAAACAATCTTCGGGGTATAAATATAATGTAGTTCAAATTTGAAGAATTTTCATCAAATAATAAAAGAGGAGTTAGTTTACAAAGAGTGATTTTCAAGTCGAGTATAACTCACTTCGTTCGAATAATTTGTTACTGTTTGGTCTAGTATTTTACCATGCAATACACATAACAAGAGTCATGATTTTGGAAAACAATAATAATTCAAGTTGCTAAATTTAACTATTAATCAATTAAAAATTATTTAATTTTTACTGTTTTGCAAAATTATGATTCTTTATGTCAATTTAATTAGAGTTCTATTGCAACGAGTAAGTTCCACTGCATGTTATGCCTCAGAGCACCACAACAGCATTCAGAGCTTGGTGATGCCAACAGCTCACAATACCGGTCAAACTCATGGAACACGTTGTAACAAATGTTAACTGTTATTGAGACTACAGTACGGTAACATTTGTAAAAAATGTAAGTCTGATTTTATATTACGTAGTCATCAAACATTTTATTTTTATAAATTTCTCACCCATATATTCTTAGTCATCTAGTTAACAATATATGGGTTAACACACTGCCAAAACGTTGCGGATGGTTAAGTAATTTCTATGTAATTACATTCAGTCGCCGCTTGAATGCATTAGAGCCCGCCGAGGAGATATCCAGCAATGTCGAGCGGAACTGACAATCGCTGTAAAACGTTCCTGCAAGCTGAAACGCCGGACAAAATAAGAAAATATTACACAGACACTGAGAACAATTATCCGGGAAGTATCAAAAAGTTTATTGAAAACTTGTATAAAAATGTCCATTAGTAATAAATAAAATGCTTTATTGATTGGTTTTATCTCAAATTAAACACTTGCAAGATTTTGATTCAACATTACAATCTTGCAAAATGAAATAAAAGTATGAATAATCTTTGGATCCTATTAGTTTCGTGTTGATAGATCGCCTACGTGAAAAGAAGCTGCTGTCTCATTTAAAATAGTAAACCTGTATTTATTTTTTATTGACAATTCAATTTATGAACAAATTTTAGTACTGTTTTGTAGTATAAACCTTCATTTGACATTTTGAACGAAAAAAGTCGTAGGAATTATACACTGTGTTTTCGAGACAAAAGCATATAGATTTATGCTCCGATCTAGCTGGTTCAAAAACTTACACTTGTTATTATTGTATTCTTTCGAGTATTTAAGTTATAGAAGAATATGTTGTAATTCGCTCATAATAATCATCGTATTAAAAGTTTATTCACACAGCTAGAACTTTATAAAAGGTACCCATTAACGTTAATGGTCCACCGCTGTAACATTTAAATATGAATCGTACGGCATTGCATTGTATATTAATGAAAATATGGGGCAAACTCAACTTTAAGAAGAGGTGTTCTGCACGTGTAATTGGTGGCAAATGACATAATAATTTTATGTATGGACATACAACTTATCCAAATTCGAAAATTTATTTCGTCGATTTTAAAGTATTAAAGATTACAAGTGATATCATCACCGAGGCAAGAGAGGAATGCGACGTAAAGCAGACGAGACTTTACATTATTAGGCAATACAGTGTCTTCTCTCAACGCTGCTGATTGTTGTCAGGTTTAATTTAAACTGAGCAGCGACGGTGGTGCTCAAAGTCAGCAGATTTATAAAGAGTCAGTTATAAAATTATACCATGAAGTGTCGGATCACCTTTAATATTGTATCTAAATTTAATGATAAAGCTAATAATTTGTTTCAAAACAAGAAATTTCTACTAACTTTAACTGGTGACCCCTCCAAAAAATGAATTAAGAATTAAATTCCAATTCAGGGCTAGCACACGTTTCTCTTAAATACCTTCAATTTGGAAACCCAACCCTAGAAATGGTTTGCACAAATCAAACCAACGAAGCAACCCATTGTGCTTCTTAGGTTTGCACAAAAAGCAGGTCGAAGATATCTGCTGACCAGGCTAAATTTGACGGTGTGGTGAGTTATATTGAAGCAGACGTTCTATCACAGGTTTTTGATATTACAATAGACCCACCAGCAGTTTATAAATACACTTCTATAGAAAATAAACTCATAAATCCGTTTGAGGAAAGTGGAGAACTTGGAGACCAAAAGCCATCTCAACTACTGTGTGAATTGAAATCACTTGCACAAAATTAAGTCAGCAAAGATTTTGTAAGAGCTCTTGATCTTCTCCCGATCAGTGCTCACGCCCTTCTAAGTAATGAAAATTTAACCAAAATCTTTGAGATGGTTGCTTCAATTGTGGGTATTACTGCTAATCACACTAGTATTGTTAACTCTATTTCCTCAAATAATTCCACATTAACTGTATTTCAAAATAAAGTTTCTGAACTGTCACTTGAGGTCACATCAATCCGTAAACATGTCTATTCATCAAATATACACTCCAAACAGAGACAATCCCAGTTTCCATTCAAAACGCTTCCATTCGGAACTTTTGTGAAAAAGGTCCGAAAGCGTAAAATTAGGCACATACTTTACGCGTCGTGTAGAGCGACATTTATTACTTTGAGCTCGAAAACAAGCACAAGGAGGGTTTTTTAACAAAATAAAATTTACGGTATTTTTAGGATTCAATACCTTTTTATTAATTTTATATAAATTTAATTTTCAAAATTGGATTCAGCTTGAAAAAATAAACAATTCGCATTTTGAATTATTATTCTACGCCAATGCATTGCTTAGATATTAGATGTGCTAAACACAGTACGTTGTTTGATATTATTTTTACCTTGCCATCAAAAATTATAACTATACCCTGTTTTCAGGGGAAACCTCCCAAAGCTGCATGATAATTACTCTAAATCAATATATTTACCCTAATGTAGGGAATTTTTAAAATAAAACTTTGAACATATGAGTATATATAAATTTTCAGGTGAATATTTTATTTGCCTTTATTTTGAATAGAGTTCATTGATCATGATTTTGCAGAAAATATTCTTATTAAAAATATAAATTATTTTAAATTCGTATAAAGAAAATATTTGCATTTGGAGGGGTGGTCTTGTTTACAATGCTGATTAATGGTAATAAGTTTTATTGAAATTGGCTGGAGACGCAGGTTTACTGCAACAGGTTGAAATGGTTGAATATGGTTGAATTTAATTTGTACATGAGATTATATTATTTGTATGTTTTGAGTGTTTTAATTAATTTATTATATGTGCTGACATTTATATACTATTACAAAATTACATTCAATAAAAAATTGAAAGGCTAAGAATTATATAAAATAAAAAAGTGTATATTATAACGAAAACCAATGTGATCTCCTTGTTAATTTTCCTCATGTTTAAAGCTCATGAATGATTAAAAATACGTTTTTAGTATATTATTTACAAAACAAAGAATACTTTCCCCTACATATGTTGAATGATCACATTTACAAAATAAATCCCATGAAAATTCGGTGATTTCACAGGTCTGCTTCGATGGGGGTATTTATTTAACTCATGAACTAGCTACAGTATTTTATTCCTCCAATATTCATAAAACTAAAAAAAAGATATGCTGAGATGGACCACAAGATCCTGCCTGGAAGGTTTTTTTTTATTTTTCCTTTCCAATTTAGCCGCGCAGAGGTTGCGTTGTTGTGTTAGGACCTGGTTCAATCAGTATCCGGTGTCAGCTTCTCTCTTTTTACGATGGTTTTATTTATCATTTTAGTTCAGTGAACCTTTCCATATATTTTAAATTCTACAAATCTAGTCACAAGTGCTAAAAACGATATTCAAAATGGTCGCATCTTATGGGCCCTTTTCTGCTAATTAACTTGGAATCCAGTAAAAGTATCATTATATGGATACCACGTGTAATTTTGGTGATATTTCGATTTTATCAACTAATTGAATTGAGCAGCTTAAAAAATTGTTCTTCGATGTAAAAGTTTGATTAGATAAACTATTAACTCGACTCATTTTAAGTCTTTACACTACTTAATTAAGTTGAGGGAACGTATTTAATTAATATCACCGACTGGTCCTATTGTCTATGATTTCGAAAATGCATATTTTGTTTGAATTACACTTAAATTATGTGTACTTCAACGTCGAATACATACACCTAATACCTAACTGAATCTGATTCTCAACTGTTTGTCCTGATCCTAGGTCTCGTAAAAACGATAGCAGGAGCCAGGTACAAGTGTTTTAAGGTCTAATTGACAATTTAATTAATAACGTAAAAACTGACATAAATAAGATTGAAAGCATCGAACAATAGTATACATGTATTTTATTACTAGGGCCTTAGGTGACGCTTTTCGTACAAGGTCAAGTTTTAAGACTGCGGCTGTAAGCCGAGGTCGAAAAATGACCGAGTAACGAGAAGCAACTTCAGGCCCGTGTGATGAACTATATTTTTCGTTATATCGCTCAATACAACACGCAAACTACTTAAGAAAACTTAAATGTTACAGCTTGTTTACCTTTAAAGATCCCTCACAAAGATGCTTCCATCTTGTTCTTGCTATTTGAAGCAATCAGCTGATTGTTTCATTTGTGTTAGGTTAGACTGACAACAATGAACAACTATCGATGTATCGTACACATTTTGTAATCGACTGGTGAAATGAATGAGTTTCACAAATTGATCAAACCAACAACAATGCAATAATTAATTGCAATTGATGATAATAACCGATAACCACTCTCGATGCAATTAATAGCTCACCATCGACGCTGACGTACACACGTTCGCAATTTTAGTATATTATTAACGAACAGCAGACGTCCTCGACATCAACTGATTCTTTTATCTCCCTAGGGCGAAAAAGAGCTTCTTTAGACCCGCAACACATGTAACGAATACTGCCGTTTTTGCAGCGCTATAACGACAAATATTTTTTGATTTCTTTAGGAATTGAGAACAGCGAATTAAGCAGAAGTGGCGTTGTCGAGCCATTCATCAGAGTTCAAGTTCTCAAGCCTCTCCCCTCCGAACCCTACACTCGGCTCAGCTTAATCCGATTAACCAGGGTGAAACACCGTTTCCACATCTGCAATTAACACTTCTTCTGTCTCTTCGCTCCTTAGAAGATCTTAAGGAACACTTCAGAAAATACAAAAATTTGATATATCCAATCAAAGTGAGTTTAATTCAAGCATAAACGAGCTACTAAATTATCTGACGAAATACTAACCAAACAATTGTAATAGCACGTTGGTAGTTGTAATACCGGGTGTCCACAAAAGAACTCCAGGGTTGTGAAGGGCAGTAGTGATACTAAATAATAAGGGCCGTTTTATGTTCAATGCATTCAATTTATTTAAAGCTAATATTCTGTTTTATTTAAAACTCATTATAACTCAATATGTGCATCATTAGCGGTACGGCATAGGTCTAAACGAAATTTAACTTTTTCCCACATGTTGGCCATGTTGCAATATCATTTCTTTAGATATTGCAGCCACACTCTATATGATTCTGCTCTGAGATGGTTTGAATCTCGATTTTTCCGCGTAGACACAATTTTTCACCTTTCCAACTGAAAAGGTCTATAGGACTCATATCAGGGCTCCTAGAAGGTGGTATGGGCCCTTTTCTGCCAATCCACATATCGCTTAAACAGATAACACACTGAGTTTGCTGTGGACTCACCGTTGCACTGCAAGTATGTGTCTAATTTGCATGTTTAGGTTTAATCACAGTTTAATTATCTTTACAATTAACGAACCGAGCTTTAAAAAATCTCGACAAATATAAAGCGGGAAAATAAAAATTTTCACAAGGGAGACAATGTGCCTTGCTCTCGAAATCCAACCAACATTTTCCCCTCATCTGCAATAAGAAATACCCAATCTTTATAAATCTATTTCATTAATTTAGTAATTAACAAACAATATCTTTTTTGTTTCCATCTACAATTAGCGCCTGCATCTGAGTCGCTGCAACCATTCATGCACCAGCAATTAGTTGAATGTTGCAACGTTCTTACATGCTTAATTCTTAACGTTTTGACAACTGATTGAACGTTTTGACTTTGTCGTTACTGGCTCTAATTTTTGAATTATTGATTTCAATGTTATTCTTATGGGTTCCCGGCGGGAGAGAACGTAATCACTTTACTCCCGCTGGGAGACAAATTATATTTCATTCTCACATTACAAGGAGTAAAAGGCGTCTAAACATAGCAGGTGGGGGAAAATAATATTTTTCCTCCACCTACTAACTATAGTCGTCTTTTAGTCCCTGGAATAGAATACTAAAGTAATAGTTTATACTCCATGGGATTTACTTTACTTACTTTTAGTCCCACGGGACTAAAAGTAATCTCATAAGAAATACATGGGAATAAATCCGACAACGCCGCGGTGGACAGTGAGAAAATATGGCAACACTGTCGATTTTAATTTGTTTCTCTATGTTGAAGAGAGTGTCACAGCATCCGAGCGTCCGTTTCCGTTGTCTACAGGACAGCGTATCCATTTTGAGTTTGCTGTAGTTTAGGCTATATTCCTGCATATTTGTGAACAAATAAGTTAGGCCTAGAGTATTTTTAAAGAAGAATGTGAATAAAATGTTAAAATTAAAGCCTAAATACCTTGCATTATTCATTTAAATAGGCTATGAATAGGCTTTGTGATTGTAATGCAGTTTGTTGAAGCAAAGGATCATCTGAAGGTAAAGTTACAGTGTTATACCTAGTTATTGTTAATGGTGTAGGTGGAGGGAAAGTTGTGTGTGCATCACGGGACTAAAGTACTTTAGTCCCTAGATGCACAAATAACTATTGTCTTCCAGCGGGAGTAAAGTGATTACTTTTTTGTTGGAAGACAAAGCGAACCCATAAGAATAATGTTAAAATAAATTATTCAAAAATCGAGCGCCTTAACATTTCCATGCAGACATGCAAAAATGTTGAGGTTCAATAGATTGCAGGCCCAAAAAGCTGATTTAGAGGCAGGAATAATCAAATAAGAATAACATTACCAACAATCAGCTGTAACGACAAGTACAAATTAAGCGTACAAGAATGTTGTTCAGCTGATCGCTGATGCATGAATGGTTACAACAACTCGGATGAAGGCGCTAGTTACAGATTGCAACAAAATGGATAGTGTTTGTTAATTACTAAGTTAATGAAATATATGTTTAAATATTGGGTATTTATTATTGCAGGTGAACAAATAACTATTTCATGTTTGCATGAACATTCGAAGGCGCTTGATTCTTTAATTAGATCCTGATTTCAATATTAGGCTAATTTATGGGTTTACCTTGTCTCCCGCCGCGCCGGGAGACTTACGGTAGCCTAATAGCCCGGGGAATTCTTCTCTTTAGGGAAAACGTGCTAGAAGTGAGTAAATAAATGAGTATGTAGAAAGTATTTATGTAGTGTTGGATTAATTAGTATAGGAGTCTAGGAGCTTGGCACAAAACAATTTACTTGGGATTTTACCCGGAAAAATCTTAGAAATTGCTAAGTTTTTTTACGGAAGGTTGTTTTTTTTCATTTTGAAGCGGTCTTTTGTAATTTAATTGTGATAATATGACCTTTTCATAATTTTATTTGTATCATATGAGTCACGGCTGCTTCAAATAACCCTGTTCAGCCATTCAAGCCTTTCACAGAATGGTAAGATTTAAAGACATAATAGTGCCATATATTTATTTAGAACATAATGGGTTATTTTGTGATTAAGACGCTTCCGAGAGTACTGGACCAATTTCATTAGTTTAAGTGTCGTTTGAAAGTGTTCGCCAGCAAGTAAAATAAAATTTACAAAGTTTAGATTAAAGGTAGGAGCTCTAGAGGCCCTTAAAGTTTTGTATTTTTTCGATAAGAATTAACATGAGAAAAAACTTTTTAAGGAACAACTGCTAGAAAAACATTTTTTATACCGCATCCTAAATGAAGTTTAGAACTACTGAGCAGTGCAAGTCTACTGGTCTCATTAAATAATGAAAGTATTAAGTAAATAATTAGTCCTAAAGAAATTTGATCCAGTTCACATTTCATCATCATATTTATCAATCCTCTTAACCACTTGCAAACTTTGTCCATCATACAGGAAGTAGGTTTATGGGTCATGACTTATTTCTATGGGATTTAAACTTCCAGACATTCTCAACATTAATATCATTCAATTCGCTGATACCATCAGTTTTTTCCATGTTGTAGTAAATTACTACAGTAATAAACTTAAGCTTTTCTACTCATGTAAAGTACTCAAAACAGAATTTGTATTCATTTTTCAATTGATCCTGATGCTCAATTTCTGATAAATGTAAAAGGTAAAGTATTATTCAAAATTAAATACCATCCAAATGACATATAATCAAAACACATCTGTTTAGTTATCTAAGATAACTTAAGTTATCTTACACTTTCTAACAAGCTTATTCTTACTAAATGTTAATAATTAATTAAGTCCTAAATTATGCGCAGTACTTTTATTTAGGCTATAGATCTATAACTGGATGGCCTAGAACCCTAGAAACCTAGAAGGCTAGATGTTCTACAAAATAGAGGGAGGGCCACTGTATTGTTTTTTAACATAACAAGTATACCCTGACTTTTTTTAATGCAAATAATTAAATTAAGATAACTCATGTAACAGCTACTTGGGAGTGAAAAACTTGGAAAATGCCAAGCTTATCAAAGTAAATCTCTAATTATTTACATTTAAAACAATGTATTTATTTGGATTGATACATAAAATGGTTAGCGATTATGTCTTACCATGTAAAAGTTAAACCTTATACATTCAAAAACAAAGAAAATCTTATTCAGCAATTTTTTTCTGATATACCAATTTTAGATCATTTAAGTTAATCAACAAAATTATGATTGAAAATAAAGTTCTTCAATACAAATAATGTTCTTTTTTGACCAGTTCTTCACAATCAAGGATATATAGCATTAGAATGGAATGCTGAATCTATTTTAAGTATGCAAAAACATAGAGCCAAATAACATAAAACGTATCGTACAATGCAAGGAGTTAATAACTTAGACTCACCATGCATGAACCAAATGTGTCATTTATTACTTGTTGCCATTAATATTCAATTACATTGATATTAACATCATGATAACGTTTATTACCCAAATACCCAAAAAATTATTACTATGATATTTTGGGTCGTTTATCTGATTTAATTAAACCTGTAACATTTAACATTAATTTAATATCTGAGCCGGGAACCAGACTTTATCAGCTGTTATACATTACAAGGCAGAGTACAACAAAATTCAGTTTAATATATTATAGATAGTTTCAGTACCATCTGAAAAGGTGTTTTAACCCTAAATCGATAAAGGCAATCATTAGACACTTCTCAATGATTTCGGTAAAAGCGAGAGGTTGAGAATTGAACAAATTAAATAAGGGTTTATTGCCTAAATATAAGAGTTTATTGCCTAAATAACGTTTAGGTTAGGAATTATTGCCTTACTACCTAGACATGTTGAAGCAGTAGTTTTTTCACACAGCCAATAACCCACCAAACCAAACCACCACTACATGTGATTTGGTCGGCAATTGGTTTGGTTTGGGTTGGTTTGGTGCCGGGGGAAAGAGTTTCAACCCGGAATTTTAGGTTTGGGGAAGCACGAAAGACATGCTTTGAAATTAATTTATTTTTGTCATTTCCTATCCTAAAACATTCCATTTTAACCACTTATGATTGTAAACAACCAAGCTTCAACATGTTCCTAAAGAGGTGTCCATGGTACCTTTTATTTAAGACGAGTGTTTCTTTATAAAATTGTGCTATTAAGACAGGTGTTTTCTTCTGATTGTCATTCGCTTATTCATAAAAATTATGTTGGTTGGTGAACAATTATTTACCTATACACTTATCATGAAATAAATCCAGGAATTTTACTATTAATAATGTGTTTAGTTTCCTCTTTGACATTTGAAGTTTAGTAACCTATTATTTTGTAATCTGTTATTATTGGTTTATTATTTTGAAATCTTCTGCTACACAATTTATTATACAAGTCCTTAAATTAAAAGTTAAGTTATTTAAATTTAATAAATTTTAACTTTTTATCCATGTTATTTTTTCTAACAAGCATCTTGGTGTATTCTTGAATGAACATGTTAAATCTACTTTTAAAATATGTTAACTCTTTTTAAAGTATTTTGCAGTTTTCATTTATTTACTCATAATTAAGTGATGGATAATATTGGGCCGTCTACCACACCCTCTAAACACACTTGGGTCAGTAAACCGACTATCTATTTGTTACATTAAGTGTGATGGATAAGTACCCTAATATGTTTATTCTCTAATCATGTAATAGAGATAAAAAAGTTAATTCATCTTGAAAAATGTGTGTAAATCTAAGTAGTTTGAGAAATTCAAACCCAACGTAATATAAAACCAACTTTACACTGCATCTTAATCTTAGGCCAGAAGGATTTCAAACATTGCATTGGTAAGGCATAAATTTCAGTAAAAGTGAGACAGTAAAAAGAATTCTTAAGCTCCAATTATAAAATGAATGATATCTCTTAAATATATCTTAGATTGAACTTGAAAAAATGTCTTGAATCGGCTATTGAAACATGATATGGGAAATAACCAATATATTAATACGCAAGCGGTTTTCTTTTCAGAGTCATGACTCCATAAAGGCTGGACAGATTTTAATGTCGAAGGTGTCAATTTAAAGGTATTTTTACCTACATTTGCCAATACATTTCAGAACTTTTAAATAGGGCTTCACAAAGGGACAGTTAAGGGCTTTGTTTTTATGACAGTGGCGCTATCCATCCACATTTTACTGAGCTCAGTTCACTTTGTTTACAACTGGGCATATGGTCATGATTTGAAATGGTTCTACAGGTAAAGGACGGATTGCAGTGTTAGCAAGCGAAGCAGCAACTGAGTAATCTAGTCTATTATATTCATATTTAGAAACAAAAATCATCATATTTATAAATGGGTAAGTAGATAGGAACTTTTTATATTTTTGAACAAGTCCAACAATTTTTTTAGTTTTTTCTGTAGTTTCTAATTTATGTTGCAGCACTAAGGATGTACATTAGATACATTAGATACATTTTATCACTCTCAGCACTTTGGACACTGACTCAATGATAATCATGGTGGGGCTGATTATTGAGCTTGTCTACCAGTCGCTAGGCTGTGTTGGATCAATATCCCTCGCCTGCTCCCGGCCGCTGATGCAAGGTAAGTGCCTGATCGACACCTCTGGATAATTGCTCTTACGAAGGGTGTCAACAGTTGAGGGTTGCTTTATCACTCAATAAATCTTGTACCAACACACAGGGGTGCACTGTAAATGGATGTTATATCTGCCGGGGGTTAAATACTATTTTTAGAATCCTTAATTTTTGTAAAAATTGTAAAATATTCTGAAACAGTTACAAAACAGACTGTATGATAAACGTACTCGTAAAAATGATTACTATGATATTTTGGGTACTCTAGGTGACCAATGGTACCTGGGAATCACTGACTGAACATACTTAAGGCCCCTTTTACCCGAGGCGGTTTTGCTGCGGCTTCTACCGTCTGACAAGAAGTCTTGCGATTCGTAGTTGTATGTAATATTATGGGTGTTCACACGACGCGGCGTGCAGCAAGTTAATTCTTGGTGTCTGGCCACTTCAGGACGAATCACACGACAAATTTTTTTTAAGCTGAAGCAACGATTTATGCTCTGAACTACCGGTGAGGAGCCATGCAGTAGATAGCCACAAAATAGAGCTCTTAAAAAACAATGACCAGACGCAGCGGTTCGCACAACTCTTTGTCGCACTCAGCAGCCGCATGAAAACCGCATCATGTGAAAGGGGCCTAAATCTTTCCTCAAAGTCTCATTGTTTTACATCTCCAATGTAAATGTGTGTTTTACATATTTCTTTTCTTATTTTTCATTACAACAAAAATTGTATTTCAAATTAATTTTTTTCACAATGCAAAGAATCAGTACTCAAATGCTCAAAGTACTGCCACAAAATAGGGGGAGAAATCAATCCAGCCAAACAAAAGGTAAATAACTGTCAAATTTGCAGCAAGTTAAGTTAAAGAGACCGGCAATGTCGATTTACATGAATAGAATAAGAGAGAGTACTCAGTATTATGTATTGTAATTTCTAGAGAAACTTTTGTAAAATAGGTATCTCTCGAAACATATGCCTTCATTAATTCAAGGTTCTTGAAGTGTCATGTTTACTATGCAGGTTTCACCTTGAAAACAATTAACAGTGTCAGTTGACTATACTTAAATAATTCATCACTTTAATAATTTTATGAAATGGCGACCTATCGTGGAAGGTATTTTTGGCCAAGTATGAATGAGATATGAGTGTAGGATGACTGGCGCAATTCTGCAGAATTGATACTGTCGGAGAGTGACATGTTCCTTCAGGGAGTATCTATCTCAAGTGGACTTATGGACTTATAACCTTACATTGGGCAGATGAGTGCGCGGGAGGACGCGGTGGGAGGGCCACGGGTGGTGGTGGTGCACGAGCCCGACGACGCCAGCGACAGCTCCGTCTACGAGGGCTCGTCGGAGGAGGAGGAGGAGCGCTGGCAGGAGAGCAAGGGCGCTGACCTGCCCTCCGAGTACTGGCACATACAGAAGCTGGTCAAGTACATGAAGGTAAGAGCGAGGGCGCCAACCTGCCCTCCGAGTACTTGCACATACAGAAGCTGGTCAAGTACATAAAGGTAAGAGCAAGGGCGTCGACCTGCCCTCCGAGTACTGGCACATACAGAAGCTGGTCAAGTACATGAAGGTAAGAGCAAGGACCTGCCCTCAGAGTACTGGCACATACAAAAGCTGGTCAAGTACATGTGAAGGTATCACCATTCTGGTTCTGAGGAGAGATATTTCTTACTATTATTTGCATATTATATTTTTTTTTAATTCAGCATTATTTAGTGTTTAATAGTTTAGAAGACTTTAATTATACTCCTCTAGCTGCAAATACTTTAAGACTTACACTGCGATTTCATGTTGAAAAAAACCATTAAAACTTTTTAATTAAGTTTATTGTATTCAATACTAATATTATAAACCGTTGATTGGCCTAATATTTTGAAAATATTTTTTTCTTATAGATCTACGATAATATGTTTGGCAAGCTAAAGCTACCAGGAAGGCTAACAAAACAAGTTCAGACTTAATAAAAGAATACTTTACTGATTCAGAGAAATTACTAAAAATTGTTCATGTTGCACCTTCTTTTTAGTTTTAGATAATGTGATTGTCTGACCAGGCGGGTAACCAGACAGCCACCATCGTGGCCTTGGCCTGCCTGAAGGACCACGACCTGACAACGGAGACCAACCAGATGGCCATCCGCGACATCGGCGGCCTCGAGGTCCTCATCAACCTCCTGGAGACCGACGACTTCAAGTGCAAGGTCCGTACACCCGTTCCCTTCCCTCCATGATTGTGAATAACACCCTTGAAGTAAACGTGATATATTTTGAAAATATTATTCATTATTGTTAATTTTTTTGGTATTCTTGCAGTTGCTTTTGGCTGCGCTCACGATAGATAGCTTGAAACAGCTGATCTTGCCATTGCTCTTAGAACTGAACCCATAGCTGTTAACATTTTTGTGTTTGAATGTTTACATCCTTATAAAATGTAAACATTTGAAACTGAGGACGTTCATGGGGCGTAGCCCGAGGAGATTTTAAGGAAGTGAATAGGCCTACGTGTTTCCCAGGTTCAAGATCTACCTCTGTGTGAAATTTCAACCCAGTCGGTTCAGTATTTTTGGCGTTCACTTGCCACATCTAAACATACATACAGAAACCACCTCTTCTTTATAATAGTATTGATTTCTTCATAAATGTATATAGATAATTAAATGGGCTCAAAGGAGCTTACATAACGGCACTCAATAAATCAATCCTTACGGGCAATGAAGAAAACAAAAATCAAGCCAATGACAGAAAAAAAGATTATGATCTTCATTTTAAACACCTAAGAAAGGAAGCTTCCATAACCTATATTGCAAATGCCGAAAATAAGACCCGAGCAGTCTGGCAAATAATAAATAATAACCGCTTCAACAACAAGACTTAAAAAAACTACATTAAAACTCTCAATGTAGAAGACACAACCCTAACAGACCCCCAAGAAATAGCCGAACACTTGAACCACTTCTTTGCTAATGCTGCTGAAGAAGTTCTATTAAACTCCAAACGAGAAGCCTTAAAACTACGTTCAACCTTCCCCGAAAGTGAGTTTAGGTCGTTTGAAGAGAACTTTAAACTAACAAATAAAACAGAGGTAGACAAAATAATATCATCCCTAAAATCAAAACCGTCTTCTGGAATGGATGAAATATAATCGGTGGTTCTGAAACATTGCCAAAATGAAGTATTAATCCCAATAGTTGTTGTAATAAACAAGTCTTTTCAGCAGGGTATTTTTCCCTCCTCACTTAAACACTCCAGAATTTATCCAAAACACAAGAAAGGACCTACCTTCCTGACCAGCAACTACAGACCTATTTCACTCATCTCCATACTTTCAAAGGTTTTTGAAAAAGAAGTACTGTCAAGGCTGCTTACACACCTTGAAAACAATAGTCTTCTAACGAGCCGTCAGCGTGGTTTCAGAAAAGGGAAGTCAACCATCACTGCCGTTATAGACCTTGTGGAAACTGTAATTGATGCAACTGAAGAAGGGGTCACAACAACCGGCATCCCCTTAGACTTTAGTAAAGCTTTTGACAGCCTGAGTCACACACATCCTCTGGACAAACAAAGAGCTCTAGGAATAAGAGGAACAGCCATCAGTGGTTTCGGAGCTACCTCAGCGTAAGGACACAGATTACCGAGATAACTCTTGTAGTAAACAATACATCTTAAATATCATATCTTCACAAGCACAGACAGCAAGAGGAGTTCCACAGGGATCTGTCATTGGTCCTGTTCTATTCATCTTGTACACTAATGACATTATCTCTGTTTTACAGGACAACTGTGAGGCATTCCTCTAAACTGATGACACAGCCCTTGTTGTTTCCCACAAGAATGTTGAGGAGTTAGAAGTCAATACCTATATTGCAGCCATCATGGCCAAACAATATAGCTAAGAAAATGACCTGGTACTGAATGAAGAGAAGACGCAGCAGCTCTTTTTTGGCCCACAGAGAAAAAATTACCCGACATCTCAGCATCTCAAGAGGCTAAATACCTAGGAATCACAATTGACTGTAACCTCAATTGGAAACCCCATGTAGACCAGCTGTGCAATAAACTTAGCACTGCTCTGTATGTTATCAGACGACTCAAACACATTAGCAAAACAGAAACTTCAAGAACAGCTTATTTTGCACTATTTGAGTCGCAAATGCGCTATGGGCTGATTGTTTGGGGGTTCTCATCTCAGGGAAACCTATATAGGGTAGTGCTTCTTAAAAAAAAAGCAATCAGAATAATGGCCGACCTGGGTTTTTGTGAATCTTGCTGGGGAGTATTCATAAGGCTTAAATTGCAAACAGTAGCTAACCTGTACATTGCCGAGGTAATAATGCATGCAGCAAATAAAGGACTCACCAACTTTTCAGAGGCTCATTCATACAACACTAGGAACAAAATTAACTACATACTTCCTACACATCACCTAACTGCCTTCGAAAAAACCTACCTACATTGGAGCTAAACTTTTCAACACCCTTCCAGCTGAACTGAAACAACAGTTAGACAAAAGGACCTTCAAAGAATCTCTACTTGACTGGCTGCTGCAGAGGGAAGTCAACCTCACTGACGAAACTTAAATGGCACCATTACTGTACTCTATGTAGGGGTGCCCAGAATAGGGGGGATATGGCGTTAAGGGCGCCATCAAATAAAATTTTGGGGGGGATTTTTTGAACTATCAAAAAGTATGGAATTTTGTGATCATGTTGTAGGCTAATTGAAAATTGGAGTATGTTTAGAAGGATGACCATTACTGACCATTATATTGACAAATGTATCATTAACTTTGCAGTCAGCTGTAGCACGGTACCTAGAGTTTCCGTGACCTGTAGTATCATACTGTATACACACGAATATCTACACACTGCGAAAAGTGCGAAAAGCTGTGGAAATAACTTTGCGAATGCCGCGAATTGCGACATCAGGCATAATATTGGCCGCGATGGTCGGCTGCAAACTGGTTCGGCTGCAAAATGGTTGGGCAATTAATTCCATCAATACAATTGATCAGAACTGAATGAATAAAGACACAGAAATACTTTTAATGTGGAAATTAAGAAATAGTTAAGGAAAATCTAAAACTTAAATGTTTTTCACAGTAAACAAATGTTGTAGAACAAATTTTTTTGTGATTTTCTTACAGTAAACTGAAATTTTAAAGATGTAATTCATACCTTATTAAGGTTCAGAAAAATGTATTTTGTGAGGTATTTTATATTTAATGTTAATGTATGCAAAGATACTTCAGTGTTTTATTGATTTAAATTTATAATTGACTATATTCATATTCATTGAAGTAAAAGCCCCAAAAACTATAAATTAAAAATAAAATAACACCGTTACAGCAGACCAGCATACTCGTTTTCAGTTTACTACTGATAACGAAGGGGAGGGGGGTTAGCCAAATTTGGGGGGGAGGGCGCCATGAGGCTTGGGGGGGATGGGCACCCCTGACTCTATGTATATGTAAATTGCTTATAGTTTAAGCAATGAACATAGGTTTTTGAGTCCAGTCATCTATAAATGTAATAAGTGCTTGCTAAAAAAGATAAGGAACTGTATCGAATGTTTAAAGATTGAACAAGCTCAGAGTGTTAAATATCTTGGACTTATAGTTGACCTTACCCAGTCAGCACACATTGTAAAAATAACGTTATTTTCACGTGAAAAAAGTAAAAAAACGTAAAAGTAAAAAGCAAAACATATTTTTTACGTGAATATGATGAAAAAATTTAAAGTGAAAAATGTAGTGAAATTAAAAACGTTATTTTCACGGGAAAAATATGAATCAAAAGTATAATCAAATGAAATAACAAATATAACTTTTTTATATTTTTTTATTTTCTTGTTTCTTCATTTCGATTTTTATACGTTTTGATTAATCTTGTCCGCTTATAAAAAACTATCATCCTCGTAAAATACACAAATTCTACAGTAATCGTTTATTTAGTCCAAACTAAAATTCAAAAATATAACAAATAATTTTTAAAAATTTAATGGATTTATAAATAATTATGTTATGAATTATTTATATAAAATTATTATACTATTTGTTAAATTGTTATTCGTTATACTTATTATGTTTTAAAATAGTTTACTATTTAAAAAAGTGCCTGACACAATAAAAGCTATTTATTTCAAATTATAAAAAAAATTAAATCACCCTGCCAAAATAATATGGGCCATAAATCGTGAATTGTGTCAAGACAAACCTCCCCTCAGACGACGCCGCGGCACAAACCGGTGCGGTGCGGTGGACTGAACTGGAGCCTGAGTGTGGAGTGAGGAGTGAGACGCCGTTGCACAGTGGGGAAAATAGTGTTATCTAGGAGAGCAAAAGTGAAAAATCGAAAGTTATATTTCGGCAGTATAATTGCTACAGAGGAATCCTAGATAGTTTAGTGATATGGAATCGGCCTTTATTATATTTTTAATCTATTTTAAAAGGTCAGATAACCCGACATACCTGCGCTCACGCTCACTAACCTTTGTGACATCGAAGAAGATATTACTGTTAGAATAACTTGCATCAAATTACGAGCTATTTTATTGTTATTCTTTGATTGTATTTGAATTGGCAGATCCATTGAGAGGTGAAAACAATCGTACATTGCTATATTAATTTGTATTTATTTACATTAAAATTATATAGTTTCATAGTTATCACAATGAAAAAGTTTTTACATACAAGTATGCATTTATATGCTTCGTTCGCCCTCGTTCGCCGTAGGAATTGCATAGTCTGAAAATTTAAAGTTTATTTTTCATGTTAATAGTGGTTCAATATGCCACAACTTGCCCCTGTACACCCTATCATGATTTTTTTCGACGAATATTTTTCCTCCTATCCCACCTTTTTTTGAAGATGTGTTTTGATTGGTCATGAAGCAAGTGTGCTTTTAATTGTGACATATAATTTAACTATAGAACGTATTTTAAAATGTTTCATGACCACAATTTCATTTCCAAAATAAATTTGGCATGACTTAGAACGGTACATTTTCTAATTAATAAAGTTTTAATGGATATAAGACATATTAATTTTCGTTGACATGAAAAAACATATGGAGAAACTAATTTCTGTAAAACTAAAAGCCCTTTGGTTAAAGTTTCTTAGAATTTACCTAAAACTCAAAATAGTTTTCCCTCATGGTAGCAAACACCGTATTAAATTTTCATAGAAATTACCAAACATTTTTATGAACTATCAAAATGTTACCTAAATGCTATTATATTCTTAAGCCCGATGCTTTTAACTTATTTTCCCTAATGAAAGGTGTTTGATGTTTCAGGTAGGTGTGTTCGTGTTTAATGGCATATTTAAAGTATAAACTTACAATAATTTAACGCGTTGTATGCTTTGGTTTTAATGATTAGGTTTCTTTCATAGCTGCGAATTTGATAAAATATAGTCTTAATTTTTAAACCATTATTCTATTAAATATATTTTATTTAAGGGACACTTTCAATCAAAAAGAAAGTTTTATTTTATTTCTGGTAGACCAAGAGATTGAACCAAGAAACTATGCTGCTGTTATGAATTATGTCCTTGAAAAAGTGGCAAACAGTTTCGCAAACATCAAACGTAGATGAAGATGAAATGGCTATTCTTTTCACATACTGATAAACATATTTTCTTTTTTGTAGGTAGTTTATCATGAACGTTAAGTAATGCGTTCTAAAAGCTATGTTTATAATAATAAGGAAGTACGCAATTTTTCCAATTTATTCATCTTACTATAGGTACTTCATAATTCGCTTACCTTGTCTTTGTTTAAAACTCCCATTCTATGTTTGTGAATTGTTTAATTTGATATAAATACTTATAATTAACCAATCTAAATGTAATATAAATTATATCAACACTGTTTAGTAATGTGGAACATGAGAATAACGTGCGTGATTTTACATTAGGCTGTATACGCGTTATTTTGAATTTAAGACCTGTATATGCGTTCCTATCTTCCAGTTGCGCTCCACGCTTTTGTTAGAAGGTAATTTTCTTCTATATAAACACTTTTTAACCGATAAATAATGTACTTATTGGCTACATTTCAAATATGGACTTTTGCTCTCCTAATCAACTAAATTTCCCCACTGTGCGTTGGCCTCAGTTTCAGTTAAAGTCATAACAACGGCTTTTAAGGTTTTAAAGTGGAAGTTTAGACTTAATTGCGGTCTTCAAGTAACTGCGAACAATGAGTTAACCCTACTACGGGCTTTCATCGTTCTTGGTAAGTTTATACTTTGGATATTTATTTAGTCATCTATTGTGAAATCAAGATAACCTAACCTCAACTTTCAGCATTCCATTATAGTTTTTCTGATTAGTTGATACAAATTTGGTAATTATGCATATCATAACAACTCTCCTAGCCTTTTCCAAAACACTCCCATGTGATAATTCAGTACGAGTTTCATATCTGATCTTCTAGGTTTATGTTGATTGTCGATTGTTTACCTTAAATGCTTATTATAGGTTTGATAACTGAACTTCTCAATTGGATTTAACATGGGCAAAGATCAGTTCTGTTTTGGGTACTCAGTTCAGATTTCGGTTATCCGATATTAACTATCAACCTATCATGTTTAACTCAACTAACTGATGTACTGTTTTAACAAACAACCATCAGTGGGCTAGTGAAGAAACTTCAATAACAAACAAATACCGAAACCATTGTCAATTATATCTAGGCCTATATCATTCGATTCTCTCACAAACAACAAGTCATACCAAACGTAAATATAATAAAACTAAAATTATATTAAACATACGCCTAATAATATAATAACTAAATTAAAACGCTACTAGGCCTATAATTAACTAACTAAACACAACTTACTACCTTATTTCTCATCATCTGCCATCTTGTACTAAAATACTGTCGATAAACATATTTTCGTAAAGTAACAAATCAATCGATATCAAAGACAGGTGTTAAGTTCTGACCAACAGACAGTACATTGAACTTCGACTATTGGTAGAGCGTTCGATATTGTTTCTTAGACAATCAGATGTTGAATCGTCTGCCATAGGAACAAACGGCAGAAGATCAGATAGGCTATGAAACTCGTACCCCCTAACTCCTAAGCCTCAGCTTTATTACTAAATTTTGAACTTCTTGTTGGATACAGTTTGGGCGTTTTATCTTGAGCTATGGGAACCGTTTAGGCCTACACCTGAAGCGGTTGGAGTGGAGTGAATATGTTCAGAACACTATAGCTGATACCTAAAGTTAACCTGATATGTTAACATTTTTTAATAGCTGTCTATATACCTATTTACTGTAATTTGTATTTAATCACATTTAATATTTGTTGAGATTAACTTTTTCATTATTTAGTGCCCCAGATCATTAAGAATAAATAAATAATGTTTGACAGCTTCGGCAACGGAATAGGCCTAAGCTCAAGATGAAACGCACCAACTGCATAACCTCTGATTATATTTCGTTCTGCTAAAGCATATTACCTATTTTACTTCTACTGTTTATTTTTGCCCGTCACTAGCACTTATCAAAGGCCTAACTTAAATATAGGTAGGCTACTCTGATTGAGTAGGCCCATCTGGTGAGACCTTATCAGACTCCACCTTAATGCTTTTGATTACATTATTTTGTTTATTTAGGTTAGATATTGATGTTTTTTAGAGCATTTTGATTTGTTCTCGATGAAATTGAATAATCTTAATTTCGGTTACAGACGTATAAAAGTTTCAGATTGATAGCCTATTTCCAATAAAATTTAGACCGCTTGGAAAACTGCACCCGCCTATTCGGAAACGTTGGTAATGAGTACCTTAGCCAACTTAACTTTTTAAATATTGAAGTAGCCTTCAAGCAATTTACATTTGTTTATCTGCAATTTAATATTGTTTGATTATTTTGTAATTTTATGTTTTTTTGTGTTTCTTTTAGGAAGGAGCTTGCTGTTACATTTTTAACACCAAGAAAAGATTACAAGTTTCTAGGCTTTTTGGAGAAATTGTGAGAATCGATCCAGTCTATGAATTGGCTTCAAAACACAACTTACTTAAGGAGAAAAAATTCAGGTAGGTTTTTAGTATTGCTTTCTGTGGGTGTCTTAGGATTCCTTTTTGTCTTATATTTTTTATGATGTTTTATGATCAGCGCACGGAAAACTCCATAACATTCTTCAGATTACTTATTGGCTCTAATTTTTTAATCGATGTTACACTAAAGATTATTTTCATTTGGATGTTTCATCAATCTGCAGAAATTCTCATGTGGTGTGTAAGGAATTTAAAAAAACTATGGTATAATGATACAAAGGTTTGTTTTCTCTTGGACGATATGATGTTCCGAGGTTGACAAATAATGTTAGGTAGCAAATATTCTTGGTATTTAGACATTTTTGCTAATTTTTAACTAATTTGCATTTAGGCCTAATGTAGGTAAGCAAGCATGTATTGTAACTACAAGCTTTCTTCCTGGAGTGAAAAACTATAAATGTGAATTGGATATAAATAGGCCACGATAAATTGCAAACCCAGTGTTAACTAACACAGATAACCTGCCAGGAAGTCTACTTACTAAAACAGCAATTCAAAATAAATTTAGGTGAAACTTTAAGTTCCTTATTATAGCATTACCATATATTTGATTGCAATAAAACAGTTTAAACTTATTTAACGTTTTTATGACCTCAGAAAGCATTTTTCATCACTCTGTATACAAAGATTGCCCGTTACCGTACAGCTGAAATCTACGAAAACCCTCGACTTCCTTACATCAAAACAAATAATGATCAGCGGATTTTTGTTACCCAAACTTTGCATTTCCGTACCCAAACAAACGAAGTTCCGGTTTTGACAGTTCAACCAGCTGGCTCTAAAGTAAAATAGACAGTTCAGCCCTATTGTGTTTTCTTATAGAGAAATGACTAAATTATGAAATTTTGGATGATTTTTTATAAGTTTGGTTACTTATTTGCATCATAATGAAGTGTATTGTTCACAACTCATCACTAAAGTACCATTTCACATCAAGACTAATAGTGAAATATACTATTATTTCTCTATTTCCTGCCTTTATTCCCCATAAAACAGTAATTATTAATTCACTGACCCAGTAACCTCCTGCCTGCTATACCGAGTTTGCATGGCTTTTCTTGATAGACCAAAGTAAAAATATTTTTACAGTGTAGTCTCCCAGTAAATTTTGATTATGATATTAGTTTGCTTTATAATATTAATTGGATTTGTTTTGATTTACAGGAAGCAAGATTTTGTGGAAGATGGGGTTGAAAATGGAACATGAGGAAGCGTACAAACTAATGTTGTGTTGGCCTATTAAGGTTTAATAAAAAAAACTTAGCCTATACTGTATTGAGTATATGTTAATTTTTTAACATTTTTCATGTCAATACATAAATTTATTCAATCATCGTTCTATTTATTTCACAAGGCCTTAATTAGTCAAGAATAAGTTAAAATAACTGCTCACTTTGAAATTATATATATATTGCAGACAGATTCACTGATAAGGGATATTATGGTTTGAAATTATATATATTTTTCAGACAGATTCACTGATAAGGGATATTATGGTTATTACAAAAAGTAGAACAAAATCCCCTTTTTCCGTGGTTTTATTCGTGCTTAGCATTAAATTAAACCATGATTAATGGGTATTTAGTTCTACTTTTTGAAATAATATATAGTAATAATAACGATAATAATTGATAATATTTATATACAATCTCTTTAAAACAACAGTGTTTGGTGTAATACATTTTCAGTATTATTCCTTGGTTATAAGGCCTAGTAGTAATTTGTAAATTTTACAACATTTTTATTGTTAAATATCACAGAATTCAAATATGTTGACTTTTAAGTTTTTTTAATGAGTTTGAATAAAAATATGCTATTCATGCTAACATTTTTTTGAAGTAGTTATTTGAACATAAAATTAACAAAAATGTTTTTATGTAAAAAGTGTTAAAGATGGTGAAGGTATAAGGTGTATAAAACGTAATTTTAACCAAAAAATTTCAAATATGTGAAAAACATAACGAAATTAAAACGTAATTTTTACATAAAAATGTACACTATGTGAAAATAAAACAAAATTAAAATGTAATTTTTACGTGAAAATGTTAAAAATGATAAAATAAAGTGAAATAGAAACGTGATTTTTGCGTGAAAAATGTACAATATATACAAATAACGTGAAATGAAAACGTAATTTTCACGTATTTTTTTCACGTGAAAAACACGGCCAAAGTTGTGACATTTTCACTATATTTTCACGCGAAATAAACGTGATATTTACTTTTTTTCACGTGAAAATCACATTAAAAATGTTCAAAGAAAACGTTATTTTCACGTGATTTTTTCATTGTTGTGCTATCTGGGTAAGCTTAATTGGAAAGAACATGTAGACAAATTAAAATGCTCAGTTATGATTGCATCGAGAAAATTTTTTTTTGTTACGCTATATATGTCCTACTTTTGTTTTGAAACAGCTATATTTTGCTCTTATTAATTCAAGGCTTCAGTATGGTATTATATTTTGGGGTGGAACCTATTTATCTACACTCAAAGCCTTAATTGTCTGTCAGAAAAAGATTATTCGTACCATTTTAAGAAAGTCACCAAGAGAACCCTCTTTTCCACTGTTTCAAAACCTAAAAGTTTTGCCTCTCAGGTATATATATATCTTTAAGGTCACAAGGCTTTTTTACGTAAAATCAGGGAACTGGGATATGTTTGTGAGCAATTATAGTTTAAGAGGAGGAAGGGATAGAACATTTCATGTAGTTAGGCCTAGATTGGAAATGTTTAAATCATTTTTCTTGTTTGCAGGCCCTAAGCTCTTTAATAAACTACCCGAAACTGTAAGAAACATCAAAACACTACATAGGTTTTCAATCGCGGTCTACAACTGGCTTGTAACAGTATCAAACATGGATTTTTTTCGTTAATAATTTCTCTTCCTCATTATGATTGCTCCGTTCCCCCCATAGTGAAAGTTTTTTTTTTAAACGGCAAAAAATATTATTCTTTTGTTATACAATGTTAATTTCTCTTATTGTAAATTTTATTTATATCCACTCGCCACTGTCTTATGTTCAATTGGTACCCCAATACAGGATTTTCTTAAGGGGCTACCTAATTTCAGGGAAGTCAATTTTAATGTAATGTTTCTTTTTTAATACAGTCAGTAAACTTGTGTTGTAATGTTTTTTAGTCAATTTTTGCATTTTTTCAATTTAAGTTTTGTAATAACTAAAGTTACCAGTTTGTTTGTACATATATATCAGTGGAGTAGAATAATTTTATTTTACATTTTTATACTTATCAATGATTTTTTTAAATATTTATCTATATGCACAGTATGTAGGTATGTATGTATGTATGTATGTATGTATGAGTGAGTGTCATAACTTCAGACAATTAAATGTTACTCAAGTGAATATAGTTACCAAAGTACTGTAATGTATACAATGCTGTAAGCAACACAAGTGATCAATCTGTATTATTGTATAAGACCTTGTACTTTTCTGAAATAAAAATATTTATTTATTTATTTTATTTATTTTTATAAAGAAAATTTTGTCTTTGTCTTTGTCTTTGACAAATGACTTGTTGACAACAATGCTTTCCTATAATGAGAATCTATATTTGTGGAAATGGTGTACAGTAGACTTTTGGTAGTTCGAAACTTAGTGGACTTCCAATTTGTAGAAGTATCGAAATGTTGAACTATAGGCAGTATCTGGGATTTTACATTAAGTAAAGCTTTAAAAATACAAGTTGTGCATTTATATCTCCTAAATTAATAAAACCATAAACCTAAAACATTGCACAGCTATTTTATTAACTTTTATGATAATAGAAGTCACTATAAACAAAACTGGACAAAATATTTGGTTGTGTTTTGATTTTGAGATTTGCAGACGCCATCACAGATTAGCAAAGATGATTTGCTATCGCTGATTAGTTTTTGTATGTTTATTGAGTGTCAGCAGGTGTCAAACTGTACAGTGTCGAAGTATCGAGTGTCGTACTATCAAGAGTGTACTTTAATTTGAAATTCATTGACAATTCAGTGACTGATTTTAATATTCTACATTTCTGTCTATGTTTGTGTAAGAGTCTTGGCTTGGTCTGTATGTTGCAGATGGGTGCATTGTCGGTGCTGAGTGAGATCTCCAGCAATCTGGACATTCGGAAGCACATCACGGACCTCGGCGCCGTGCCGCTGCTGGTCAACCTGCTCAGTGACCCTGCCAGGTACGCAGTGAAAACACATATCTATTCTTTTGATTAAAAAGTAGTCAAAATATTGTATTTATCTTCTATGCATAATTGATGTATGTCGCCTGTTTTGTACTTGAAGCCCTAGCCACATTAAGCGACCTCGTCGCCGCAAACCGAACACCGCGACTAAGAAAAAAGTATAACGCATTTAATTAAAAGAAGGTGGCCACATTCATTTAATTCAATTATTAACACTTCTTTTCTTAGTCATGGTGTTCGGGTTGTGGTGACTTGTTCGCTAAGTGTGGCTGGGGCCTTAAGTATTACCAACCTATCCAAGTTGGACCCATCTTGGAATTTAAGTATTACCAACCTATACTTTGAAAAGACATATTCTACATATACCCTGGGATGGTGTCTGTATAAATCCCTCAGGGCTTATCCCGTGGGAAACTTTGAGTCCTTAAGTCATTGGTTTCTTAGAGACCTTAGCACTTTGTTATATGAAATAACTGTGGATTGAAAAAGTAATACTGGTAATGTTGATTTTTAGAGACCTTCAAGGATTAGCTGCCTTTACAATTTCAAATGTAGCAAAAATCAGAAAAGCAAGAAAAATTGTGCGAAAGTGTTCTGGTCTTCCTAAACTGGTAAGTTACTCAACTCTAATTTTTCATAGTATGTATCATCTTTGGCGTAACAACTCCTCAAAAAACCTTACAGTTATATTTACCCTACACAACTTATATTGGGAATCAGATGTAAGTCATTCTGCAATTTTCACATACGGTATCAGTTTGTTTTTATTATAGAGTTTAGTTAGGATTAATTATTCATAGAAAATACAGGATGTCTGTTGGGTCAGCTAGGTAATACATGGATGGATAAATATATTGTTTATGCACTAATATATCTCATTTGCTAAGGCGAACTCACAAATTCATCGAGAGGATATAAAATCCTACTTAAACCATAAAAGTATGTTTCAGGAAGGAAGGAAATATTTGAGAGGAGTGATCAAGGATTACAACAAAAGTCTTGTAAATTATCACAATACTCTACATTATAATAAATAGTTTCAAAGTGTTTACTTCATCTTGTCCTATTGCCCATACATGTAAAATTTCATGCTATTCAGTGTATCATTATTGACCAAATGTAGATAAAGTTTTTATAATAATTGTGGCAATATTCTGCAATTTTGTTCTGAGAGCGGAAATATGCTTAACTTAATTTGTTATGAAACAGCCTAGTCAAACTTAGAAGTTCACCTCATCCTGTTAGTTTTACCTGGAAGTAATTTTTTTGTGCAGGTGGACCTTCTGGATGTTAAACCAACTTTACTTCTTACGCAGCTGAACCAACTGGAGCCGGACGACAGAAAACGTATTGAGGTGGTGCATGGTGCTGCCAAAGCCATTTGGAGCCTGTCTCAGTCAAACAAGAACAAAGAGGCTATGAGGCGTACAGGCTGTATCAAACTCTTGGCCAAACTACTGCAGTCAGTCCACGAGGAAATTGTTGTCTTTACTGTGGGCACAATTCAGCAGTGTGCTACCCAAGTGAGTTAACCACCAACTTATTCAGCCCCAAAGTTGAGGCTCAAGTTCCACTTCTGTAATAGTTCTACGCTATACTTTAAACAAAAAATTACGATATATTAATTGGACACTTTTTCTGGTTGAGTATTTAGTAATTTTTTTTTTTAATTTCAGAGTAAGTATCAGCTGGCTATTCAGGCAGAAGGTATGATTGGAGACATGGTGCGTTACTTATCTAGTCCCAACATTGAGCTCAAGAAACATTGTGCTTCTGCTATATTTAAGGTAAAGTACAGTTTTAAATTTAATCTCAACATGTTTCAAAATATCCTCAAACTTTTAACAATTATATCATCTAAGCTTTAAGATTATCTTAAAAAAAAAAAAACTATAACTAAATAACTCAGGCTAACTTGGGGCAGTTTTTAACTTTGTTCAAAAATTATTACTTTGTATATTTGAATAAATACTCTATAGTCTCTTCAAAACTTGGCTTTGGTTAGTACTTTGAGCTTATAATATATTTCATCTGTATATAATCGGTATTTTTTACAAAAAAAATATATCGCGCCCCAACAAGTTAAAGGTTGGCTATCTTGGTACACCCTTCATATTTCATATCTAGAAGTGTTTAACAAACCTAGGCTTACATCAAACATAAAATCCTGCAACTAAAAGTTAAATAGGTAAACCCCAAATTGTTACAGTCCAACATACTAAATTAACAATTATGTAGGTAAATGGAGAAGAAAATATGCTTTCTGTAACAAAAACATTTTAAGGAAGGTAATAAAATTAAACCAATGTGTTTTACAGAAATATTTAATGAAAAAAATTAAATGTTACCAGCCAAATACATTTAATAAAGGTTCATATTGCAGTCGACTCTCGCTAACTCATCACGATCATCACACTCATCCTTCACTCATATTCAGGGTAACGTCCTCCATGAAGTACCTGTCTCACAAAAGAATGATTAAGAATGATTAACAAGAAATACCAAGGGTCTGCGATTTTTCTTCGTGTTACGTATAGTTCGTCGTAAGCATAGTTTGAGTTATAGAGGTAAACCAAACGAAAATTTGTGATACTGAGGTAAAGAAAAATTATGTAGTTTATTCCCTACATCTTTGACAAATCTAAGCTTTTAACTTATTTAAATATTATATATAAATGAAAAATACAGTATTTATAATATACTGTGTGTCCCAAAAGTCCCGGAACGGTTTAATATCTTTTAAAGTAAGCCAGATATCAAAACAATATTTTGCATTCCTTTTAGTACTAAAAAAACTACTTTTTGATGTGTGTGTCATTTCTGCCCCTGCCCCTAAAATTGGATTTTGAGGGGGTAGCCCCAAAATGTTAAATGTAAACCCCCATTGTGCGACTTCTTATTTTAAAGGGCTTGTTAAAAGAAACACAATGGCACAAACCGGAGCAGGTCAATATCATGCTCCAGTCCAAAATGGCAGCCGTTCAAAAATTTAAAAATGCTGTCCGTCAATTAAAATTGAGTATTTTCTGTGTTCGGCAATTCACATTTAAATCGAATAAGAACCACCAGAACACATATTAACTATTTAAAAGATACAAAAATAATAATTTCTTGTTGTCATCAACAAGGCACAACCCTCCAAAATTGTTTTTGGGGGGTGGGGTTTTTTCCACCAATTCCAATATCAGCTCACATCGTATGACCACTCGTTTTAATATGCTGAATCAGTAAAAAAAAATAAGCCAAAGGTTGTTTTAATGAAATTTGTTTAAATTAGTTATTTTTGTGGCAAATATTTGGCACTTCATGTATGGGGGTTTTTCTAAAAGGTAACGCATAGACGACCCTCCGCAGGTATAGGCCGCTGAGCCAAAGGTCGCATTAAGGCGGATATCTATTAGTATATTAGTTAAATAATTTTGACTAACAAAATTCATTTATTTATTACAAGTAAGGTAACTTTTTTGAAATTTAATTAAAACAAGCTTTGGCTTATTTTTTTACTCAGCAAATTAAAATGAGTGGTCATACGATGTAAGTTGATATTCGAATGGGTTGGACAAACCCCTACACCCCTCCCGCAAAAACTATTTTGGAGGGTTGAGCCTTGATGATGACAACAAGAAATTATTATTTTTGTATCTTTTAAGTAGTTAATATGTGTTCTGGTGGTTCTTATTCGATTTAAATGTGAATTGCCAAACACAGAAAATACTCAATTTTAATTGACGGACAGCATTTTTTAATTTTTGAAAGGCTGCCATTTTGGACTGGAGCATGATATCGACCTCCGGTTTGCGGCATTGTGTTTCTCTTAACAGGCCCTTTAAAATAATCGGTCGCACGATGGGGGTTTGCATTTAAAATTTTGGGGCTACCCCCCCCAAAATCCAATTTTAGGGGCAGGGGCAGAAATGACACATACATCAAAAAGTAGTTATTTTTAGTATTAAAAGGTATGCAAAATATTGTTTTGATATCTGGCTTACTTTAAAAGATATTAAACCGTTCCGGGACTTTTGGGACACACAGTATAACCTGTAAAACACAAAGGAGATAAGATCACATTAATTCTGATTAAAAAGTCCGTAATCTTCCTCTGCTTAAACCAGTAAAAACAATTAAAGTATGGATCATAATTTTTATTAAAACAATAATATTAAGAAAATTTACTATATCCCCTACATCTACAAAAATTAACTTTTAACTTTTATTAATTCCACCAATTAAAAAGTCTGTAATCTTCCTCTTTGTAATAAAGACAACTTTGCTGTATCCCCTACAGCTACAAAAATAAACTTATAACTAACTTTGAATATTAATTTATTAATAAATAATACTTACAGTTTGGTATACATAAAAAAACGTGTAAAATAGAGTAAACAGTTCAGTCCATGTTACTGTAATCCCACTAATTGAAAAAGTGATTCACCGACAGGTTGCATCCTGAACGCCGGGATCTCGTATTACAGAGGTCCATTCTGAAAACTTTGTGGTATGGAGGTAAACTTTGATTTATAGAGGTAAAGTGTGAATCAAATTCGTCTTATCTACTAAACTTCGTGTTTCAGAGGTAATTTTTGTGTTCCTGCTTCGAGTTATAGAGGTAAAATATAACTGGAAAATAAGTTTGTGTTATGTATAGTAATTTCTTCCTGATAGACAGGTTTTTTCCCAGGGGATTAAAAATAATTTGTGATGTCGGAATTTGTGATATCAAGGTTTGTGTTAGCGAGAGCCAACTGTAGTGCACTGGCCAGCAAGATTATCACTTATTTTTCTATATTTAAATCATTTTTTAAGTTAATCCATTTCAAATAAAAAAATATTACCATTCAATGTACACTAAAATAATGAAGGATTTTATATCTTTTTTCATTATATCTGAATCAATACACTGGATAACTTGGGAAAAGACAAAGGTTAGCAGCACAAAACTGCTCAGAACTAAATAAACATTTCACAAGCAATGTAGTAACCATTCAGAGAATAGGAACAAAATGTCCTAAATATTGTTTTATATTATGTCCTACATTGTCTCATATATTAACCTATTTGGCGTTATATAACATTGTCCAATGTTTTAGACAGTTTCCTTGTTAAAGTTACTCTGGGTTAGGGACAGAGATGGAGGAGAAGGGAAAAGTGTCCCCCCAACTCATGCATTTCCTGATGAGGTGCACAATCAATCACAGTCGTTCTCAGTCACATGCTCTCACTATTGTCTAAGATAATATGGTTTTTCTTACTTTTTCACTGTATAGTTTTGTAATTAATTGCTTACGTTTGCAGTTTTTTTTATGTGTAAGTTCTCCTGTTCAATTTTTTTTACAAACCTAATGCTTTATGTAACTGAAATCATAGTAAAAGTTACAGTTATTTACTAGGGTAAAAAAAAACTGTCATTTGGCAGACATAAAAGTTAGTTTATCAACATGCTTCTTAAAAGGAGCGATAATTGAATATGACGGATATAAAAGAAAGTAGAAATAGTTCATCTTCGAACCTATTGACACAAGGACATCGGTGGAATTATATGTTTCCTCCCCTTCATCTTCGAACATTTTCCGCGGAGAGTACTGTAGTTATTTCAACTTGATTCTAGTGTGCGGAGGACAGCGTGACCCGAGACATGGTCCGGCAGCACGGAGGCCTGGACCCGCTGGTGGCCATCATCAAGGACGAGGATGTGCACCTCAACAAGCCGCTGCTGGCCGCCGCCACCGGCGCCATCTGGAAGTGCGCCATCAGCATCGAGAACGTGCGGCGCCTTGACGACCTCAACACCGTCAACATGCTCGTCCACCTGCTGGGCGACGAGGACGAGGAGGTACAACTGGCCCAGTCCGTCCGTAAGACTAATGCTAATTTTAGCATTGGGCTTATGGATGGCGTGTTTTTTTTTTTTTATACACAACCCAAAACTTTATTTTATCAGTGAAGGGTTATTTCCCTCCAGGATCCCCAGATTTTACCCCACTATATGATTTTCTTGGGGGATACATAAAAAGGAAGGCCTACGAAAACAATTCACAGGATATTCAGCACTTCAAATCAAACATAACAAATTTAATGCAAGAAATTCAAAGAGGTACCTTGCAACACGTGTTCGGGAATTTGATGGAGATAGCACAACTTTATACAAATGCCAATGGCGGATTGTTTGAACACATAATGTTAACTAAATTTGATCAAACTTAAATAATAGGTTGTATAAAATGTAAAGATCAACAAAACAATGCTCATTTCATATTTATATGTGCATTATTCAATGTAAAAATGGGTTGTGTTTTAAAAAGAACACTCTGAAGAATAGAATAAATCTTTATTTTGCCATGTTGTTACAATAAATTAGAGAGGTTTTTACAAAAAGGTGTACTATTTATATCTACAGACAATGTGATACATGCAATATAAATACAACAAAATAAAACAAAAACTTACTAAAGCATTTTGTGAGGCAAAATAAATAGGGATCACCAAGGAAAACCTGTATTGGGATTGCCATCACTTTAATCAAACTTGACTAAATCAAGCAGGAAGACGATTGGTAACATTTATTTTTAAACCATTTTCATTTCATAAGAATGAGTATATCTACGATAAAACCTCACTAACTCGACTATTTGTGGACCAAAATCGAGTTGTCGAGGTTGTCGAGTTTGGGGGTTGTCGAATTATCTAGAACACTGGAATTTTCAATGGATTTTAATATATGAACACAAAACAAATTTTAGTTTCACATATAAACTTACATAATTATATAACTTACATATTGAGTAAACGATCTTTGAAGAAATGTCAAATACTCGACAATTGAAACCAAATGTTCTGAAAAAATACTTAATTGAAGATTCTATGTCAGCTGTTCAAGTGTCTAGTTTCACAGACTGTCGAGTTAGTGAGGTTTAACTGTACTTAATACAGTTGAGGTTCTTTTGTAATCAAAACCTCTCCTACAGTATGAACCAGCTTCAATTATTTAGGTGTCCCTGGAATGATTTTGGTTCAAGTTCTGCACAAAACAAAATTTATGAAAGTAAGACTTAGGGGAAGAGCCCTAGAAGCCCTTAAATTGTTTAATTTGTTCATAAGATTTAAAAAGCCAAGAAATATTTAGGATTTTTTCTCTTTGCTGCAATAAAACATTTAACTAGCTCATAAAGCCCAAATTAATAAAACAATTGAAATTATTTTTTTTTGTTTCTCATAAATTATATTTAATTATGACTAGCAGTTGCCCGTGGCTTCGCTCACGATAACAATTTTAACACCCGCTGCGTAAATGAAGATGGTGCCATAGTGTAAAGAAAAAAGAAATGTGTGTGCAGGATCAGCTGATGTGACGTAGTTGGGCTCACGCAATTGGCGCTTACGACGACTATAATGTAAACCATTTAATACAACTTAATCAAAATATTTTGTGTACTGTCTTAGTTCTGAAGTCAAACCGCTAGGTCCGCTAGTTTCTCGAGCCCAACCACGTCATACCAGCGGACTATGCACACACCTTTCTTTTTTCTTTACACCATGGATGGTGCCACATACTGAGTTTATTGATAAGGTACAAAAACTATTGATGACTTTAATACAGTACATATCACCCAAAAGAAAAAAAACCATAAAACCATGATAAAAGGAACCAAACTATAAACCAAACAGCTCTGAAAGACACAGCCCAGCCCAGCCCAGCACCCTCACAAACCAGCCAGGCCTGGCCCGATAAAAAACACCCCTGGCCCCTGGCCTGGCCTGTTTTTTTTCTGGGGGGGGGGGGGCAGCTCAGGTTGTTTATGTTCAGCTCTGGTCTTTCAGCTGTTGGAAAGATTTTAGACCGTTGACCCCACCAAAAAGCCCTGAAAACTTTGAATTTTGAAAACCCCGTTCTCAGCGGACGCCCTATAGGAATGTCCAAGAAAAGTTTCAAGATTCTAAGTCAAGTTCAAGTAGTTCGAGCTGTGCGATGATAGGTCAGTGGTATTTGACAATATAAAGTAGATATACTTTCATCAGTCAGAAAGATGTTTTAGGAATCCGCTAAGAACGCAGGTCTGCTGCGACGGGAGTACTTAGAAATATTGCTGCCCCCCCCACGAGGCATTTTTATTTGGCCTCTCTATACTACACTTGCCAGCATGTTCCAGCGCCCCCTCCGACAAACTCCTAAGGGTGTCGCTGCCTGGTAAGGCTTACTCAGTAGGCCTATCGTTGAATCTGTGCTATAGTACAGAGTGACCCTGAGGCAGGAAATACCCTCTTCGCAGACCGTGCGTACTTAGTGAATCTTAAAGCAGTTTCCTGTTTCATGAAATTTAATGTACATAGAGTAGAAAATGCCTTGATTAAATGCCACCAAAGTATTTTGTAATGTTTTTAGGGTCTATTTTGAACAACAACAAAATAACATAGCCGTCCCGCAATTTTTTAAAAATGGTTTACATTATCTCTTTCATTAACCGCTGTTATAAGGAAGGAAAGACTTTTCATTTTATTTTTTACAGACAGCTGGTTTTACATTCTATGAAATGTCTTGATTTTAACATCTGTTTGAATATAAACATTTCATCACTTATAATTCTGGCATTGGATATTAATATGTGATCTTTGAGAGGGTCTATGCCACGGCCTTGATCTGTGGTGGAGTCCGAGGGTCAGATCAGGATTAAGATCCTGATAAATGTATAATGAATGGGAAAATATTAAATTTATGTAGTACATGCCAATTGAAAAGAAATATTATACACCAAAACATAAAACTGAATGAAATCATAAAACATCTGTAACGACGAATCCATCAGTGAAGGTAATACCAACTGCTTGGAACACTGAAAATGTAAACAAAACGTAATCCCTTGAATTATGGGGAAATTCAAAACAAACTTGGTCGAAATCAAATAAAACTCGGTTTTTAGAAGCTTGCTATTTGATTTCAAAAAGACGTACGCTCGTTTTAAGTCGTCTAAAACCTTCTCATATGTGCATGCAGCACAGGAGAAAAGTTTCAGCCAAAATGGTACTCTAGTTTTTGCGTGAAAAGCGGTCTTAAGTGTGATGTTGAGCGTTACCAACACACATCGTGACATAAATTGACATAAGGCTTGATTCGGATTCTCTGACCTTCAAAATGCAAAAATAACCAAAAATTTCATAATTCTAAGCAATGTACAGACAAAACTCTAATTTTATTTATATAGATGGGATGTTGTGTTCATTTATATGAAAATACCAAGCATGTCTAATAACGTGCTTAGAGTTCCGACCAAATCATTGGGCCGGTGGGTGAGTGCGCTGCTGGCGTTCAAAATATGTTTTCGGCCAATCATTTAACCATCTGAAGTTATAGACAGTTATGCTCTTTGTTTATGTTCTCCAAATCAGCTGAGTAAGTTCTCCAAACGTACCCAAGTAAATGTGCTTCTATCTGTTGGAAATATGTTCAACTACTTAACTGTGTAGAGGAGCGGAGGTGTCTTTAACAACAAGTCATTTATACAGCTGGAGTTTCCATTTTTCGTCACCCGCCTAATGATTTGGCCGGAACTTTAGGCTTTTCTAATTTTGTACACAAACGGAGAGTAATCAAAAAATCAAACTTGCATAGTAAAATATAGATTAAATAATGACTGTAATATTTAAATTTAAAATTTTGTTAACACTCCAAGGAAGCAGTAATACCTAGCAATATACTTTACTCTTGTTTATGTTACTTAAAATACATTTTATTAACAGATAAGACACCGACACACCCTGGTTCGTATTTAAAGATTAATATAAGTAAAGAATAAATGTAAAATAGTAAATATGATAGCTTTGTCACTGGCAAAGCAGACCAGCTGGTTCATTTGCTAAAATCATGAAAAGACCAATGATCAATGAAAGTTGGCTCCAAAATCAAAGATTTTAGTTGCAATCACAGATTCAATCTAATTTTTTAGATATAAATGGTAAGCAAAAAATTGCTTGTTGAGTGCTATATTTCTAGGAAAAAATGTGGTGACCTCTGATGGTTGCAGGTGCTGACCAACATTGTAGGAGCGCTCGCCCAATGTGCCAAGCTCAGCCACAACAGAGAGGCTATCCGAGCAGCTGGCGGCATCCAGCCTCTCGTCTTGCTGCTCAATCTGGCTAACCAGGTAACCGGGTCTTGCTGCTCAGTCTGGCTAACCAAGTAACCGGGTCTTGCTGCTCAGCCTGGCTAACCAGGTAACCGGGTCTTGCTGCTCAATCTGGCTAACCAGGTAACCGGGTCTTGCTGCTCAATCTGGCTAACCAGGTAACCGGGTCTTGCTGCTCAGTCTGGCTAACCAGGTAACCGGGTCTTGCTGCTCAGTCTGGCTAAATGTAAATCTTTTTTTTTGTATAAGGTCACAAAATGATTTATAATTATGAAATCACAAATAATTATATGTTGTGTTTTAAAATTGTATAAACCAGGAGTTAAGGATGGATAAGCTAACATTATTGTAGGATAAAACTCAATGATAATTCTTGCTTTTAAACCTTTTACGCTTGGATAGGTAAGTAAATGTGTGTCCTTTTCAGTCGGATGTCCGGGTGTTCTAGTCATTAGCATTTTGCATCAGCAAGAAATTATTTTTGCCACGATGCCTTGCACAGCTCATATCTGTCACAAGATAAGAAGAAATAACCCCGTTGCAGTAGACCTGCATATTCAGCGAATTTTAAATTATAAAATAAATAATTTAGACTGAGCCTCAAATCAAGTGAATCAACTTAAATCCTAAAATAAACATTAACAAATTTTTTTCCAAAAGAATAACATGGCAAATGATAGAGTATGCAGGTTTGCTGCCATTAAAATGTGAAATTCAGATATTTTTGCAATAATCCAGTAGATATCAACTAGATGAAGCTACAGACCAATTTCCATTTAGATATGTTGAAAAACAAGCGAGATATGGAATTTTATTTATTTCCTATAAGGTTAAGATTGGGACAAAGTATTGTGTTTACCACTCGCAGTATCTCGGTGGCCAATAGAGCAATAATTCAAAATACCAAATTATTAGGTTTCTTTCAGCGGAATTTAACGGTGTAACCCAAAATTAGATTATTTAAATTTTTATATTCACATAATCTAAAAACCCCCTTTTTTGGAGGTTTTTCCTCATTACCCCTCCTTGCAATGGTCTGACTGAGCTGGTTTTCAAACTCATCCGAATAATTCATACTTTACACACCTGTGCCAAGATTAATTCCGATCAGACCACTTTTGCGAGCGCTATTGTGCTTAGACACACATATATATACATCTAGAAATTTGAGTGGTGTTTTTTATGTCTGGGGGCCCCTACACAAAAAGTTATGATGGCCCTGCGCTTAGGTCTTACCATGAGACCTACGGTAAAAGCTTCTTTCCTCAAGGGGAAATTTGATAAAATTCTTTTTAATGTTTTGTTATCCTACCCTGCTGCTCTATTCAATCACACGTTTTGATTTAAGATTACTTCTATAACTGTAACTAACTACCGTGGTTGTGTCGTGCCGCTGCTGGAGAAGTGTACCTATCTATACACTGGTTGTGTCGAGGCATTGCTTGAGAACTGTAATAAACTATCTTGGTTGTGTTGAGGTGTTGATGGAGAACTGTAACTAACTACCCTGGTTGTGTCAAGGTGTTGCTTGAGAACTGTAACTTACTACCCTGGTTGTGTCGAGGTATTGCTGAAGAACTGTAACTAACTACCCTGCCCACATAGCACCGAATATTCCTTTGACGTCATATGAATATCAAATTGATATTCCCGAATATTCTTTGACATCAATCTAGCGTTAATTCTTGGTTCAAACGTCACACGTTTTGACATTCATGGAATATTCAAATTTGATATTCTATTGATAATCAAAATATCAAATTTCTAACATTCCTAAAAACAATTAATTAAAAATACATAAAAAATATTTTTATGAAAATTAACTATATTATCACTATTTTAACTGTAATAAATAATTTTTGTATAAAAATTTTGATATAAAAATATCTGCCGCCAGCGGGATTTGAACCCACGACCTCATACTCCTCAATGCAATGTCCTAGCGCCATAACTCCCATAGCCACCGTGCTAGTTGAATATTACAAGTGAAGTGCTTCTATTTATCCAATAATAAATAACTATCAATATAAATACAAACAAAGTTAATCTAGTGATGTTTACCTGCTTTCTTCAGTATTTAAAGTCAATGGTAGTTGTAAAATGCAGAAATCCGTGTAATAAATAATTATCAAATAATCTCATAAATTTACATTAAAAAAATTCACAAACTTTATAATATTACAAAAGTGAGAAACAAAGTATTTAAACCTCTGTTAGTAAATTTTAATACAAATGTGATTTAATTAAAGTAAATACTTATAAATTTGCTTATTAAATGTAGATACAATTGAATAATTTGTGTAATTAAATTTGAAATAACAACTAATTTGATTAAACTATAAGTAAATATCAAATTAAAGTCAAACTATGTAAAAAATTTTAAATTTGAAAAATCTGAAAATTAAATGTAGTCCTTGGAACATACACAGGTACAAACTATACCTTGTTCATTTCTAATAAGTATGAATATCATAACTTTGACATCTGAGAATATCAAATAAATGTCAAATAATGTCAAATGTTTGACATTCAAAAATTAAAAAAAAAGATTCACAGAGTCAACAAATTACACTGACTTTACAAGAAAATATCAAATTTATTACAGTTTCATTATTTATTAGTTTTTGGAAAATTAGTTTTTTGATATTTGGAATATGCCATAAATATTCATGATTTGACATAATTTGAGTTTGGAATTTTGACAAACTAACGCCAAACGAATATCAAAAATTTGATTTGACATTGTTTGACCTTCGGAATATTCAATTGACATCACCAGAATATTCTGTGCTATGTGGGTGGTTGTGTCGAGGCATTGCTGGAGAACTGTAACTAACTAACTGGGGGAGTGTGCACACCGGGTCGAGTGTCTGGCAGAGATGGAGAACTGTAACTAACTACCCTGGTTGTGTCGAGGCGTTGCTGGTGAACTGTAACTGACTAACCTGTTTGTGTCGAGGTGTTGCTGGTGAACTGTAACCAAGTACCCTGGTTTTGTCGAGGTGTTGCTGGTGAATTGTAACTAAGTACCCTGGTTGTGTCGAGGCGTTGCTGGAGAACGTGGCCAAGTGCCTGGGGGAGTGTGCACACCAGGCCGAGTGTCTGGTGGAGATGGAGAAGCTTGATGCCATCCGCCTGCTCTGGTCTCTACTTAAGAATCCCTCGCCCAAGGTGCAGGCCAATGCTGCCTGGGCTCTCGTCCCCTGCATAGAACACGCTAAGGTAGATTATCTTCAGGAGAAATTTGCGGTTTAATGGACACCTATATTTTCATATTGTCTGATTGGTAATTTTAATATTTCTTAACATGATCATCCTATTAAGCTATTAGGGTCAGTCAGTATCCATAACTAAATTAAACATTGCATTTTTCCTCTTTTCTTTAATGTAAAAATAATGGATTAGTGCAGAGAGATGAAGCACCCACGTTTTAAAAACAATAATTTTATTTTTAATGTAAATTTGTGGTTATTTTCACAACTGAAAATTAAAAAATATAAATGCTCGCATGTATTAAATTGGTATTGATGCATATTATCTTAAAATAAATTTAACCACCACCAATTTGATCATCCATAAAAATGGACTTTCTGGAATGGTCCAACTAAAATCTTCTGGTTGAGCCCTTGCCAGTTGCCATTCATTGCCTACATTACTTTAAAAAACTGAAGTTCTCGACCTATATAATTGGTGTCAATAGAAACAGCAGGTCAAGGTGTCAAGCTCTCATACAGACCAGCTGATTTTGAAGCATTATATAAATTGAACCTAGAATCACCTGACCTGCTTCAGAGCTTGACCTGGACCCGCTACTTCTATTGACGACAATTACTGGAGTCTAAATGCACCTACAGCAGACTTCCTCTTATCTAGATACCTTGGAACAGAGACCCGTCCGGATAACGAGTTTTCTGGTTATACCGCTGTTCCCTAAGGCACATTAAATTAAACTCTGATTTGGACATGTGGTCTCCAATCTTTCCCACGAGAATTCTTAATTCAGTACAGTCCATTTCCTGCCAATCACGTCCGGTTAAACCAATGAGTTGATAAAAATCGTCGAGTTAACAAGATGTCACTGTGGAGTGTGGTCCAGTTAAACCGATGTCCAGTTAAAAAGTGTCTGAATAAGAGGCAACTAGTCCATTAGACTAGTTGCCTCTTACAGAGTTTCTACTCACAGCCTCTCACATTTCCCCAGAACTCAGGCGAGATAGTGCGCAGTTTCGTGGGAGGGCTAGAGCTGATCGTGAACCTGCTCCAGTCGGAGGACGTGCGAGTGCTGGCGTGTGTGTGTGCGGCACTCGCCAAGGTCGCCAAGGACCGGGAAAACCTCGCGGTGATCACAGATCACGGGGTCGTGCCCATGCTGGCGCGCCTCGTCCTCACTGTGAGTATACTTGCTTCGCGGGCGCTATCGTCCAAGACGACTTCAACAGATGGAGACAGATTCATAAGTCATATCCTTGCATTTCATATAGTCTGGCATGAGATTTTCAAGTAGCCCCTGCATTAAATATGCCTTCTTAAGAAGTTGAAGGTGATGCAAAATAAACAACCATAAGAACATTGTGGTAGCATGATAGTTCTTATTATACTTTTCTAAAATTTGTAATGATCTAATTTAGTCCAGCAGAATTGAAATCAAAATGGGAAATAATTGCTACAAAAGATTTTTTGGCATTAAGGGCTTCAATTGTGACCCGATCCCAAGTTTTCCCCCTTGGTGGACTTGTGGCAAAGAGGTGGGGGTTAAAAATATCCCACCCTAAGGGTATTTTTTATCAATTTTTAACATATATATATACATGAAAAACCATGCATCCTATAGAAGATTATTAACCTACAAATATGAAGAGGAGTACAATCCCTACAATATGAGGGCTCTTGCCGCTCTGAAGCTTTGGTTGATCCAGATATATGGCCCTTAAAAGATAAACCAAATTCTTCAATTAAATTAACATAGGTTCATTTGATTAATATGGGAAATTTTGATGATCTCATAGGCCACTAGGGCAGCTCCCTAAACAGTTACAACAAAATGGGTAGCTTAACCCTTGAGCGGGCGCTTTACCGGTAAAACGGCAGAGGATGCATGTGTAGTTTTACTCCGCAACTCTAAATCGCAATAATTTAACCCATTTTCCGTGTTTTATAACAAAATATTGTATTTAAATATTGACGAACTTCATTAGGAAACACATTTCATCGTTGATACCATTCATTGTTTTACTTAATAGGTGTAATATTTCAACTGAACAAAGTAAGTAATTTTTTAGTATAAGATATGCCGCATCACTGTCTGTTTTACAAGAGAGAGCACTCAGCAAACTGACACAGCATCACTGACAGGGCCGTAACGACCACCGGGGCAACCGGGGCACCGCCCCTGGGCCCCCGAGGGTAGAGGGCCCCGAGGGGGCCTCTGGCCGAGCAAAATAAAACCATACTTGACACCGACCTCGCGCGGCCGTACGGTATTATTTCCGAGAAAACTTGATTTTCTTAGGTTAAAACCAGTGAAAATATTAATAAATGTTTAAGCAGCTTTGAGACTGGAATTTTCCTCTACAACTGTTTTTATTTGGCCATATTAGGCCTACCACTGATTGTAATAATGTAGTAAATGTTTTAGAACCAAAAGCTACAGAAACTGGAGTACAGTCTCATAATCCCTTATACCACCCCCTTATATACCCCCCCTATAAGGGATTATGAGACTTGGTCAGTAGTCAGGTGGTGTCCAATAGGTGATCCAATAATTTGGGTATTAACTAAACCGGAATGATTTATTTAATTTGTGGCCGGAAAATCTGTCGACTACATTGCCGTGGTTCGAGATTTCCTCGATCGATCCGTCGCGTTCATTTCTCGGCCAGTTCGTAGCCGAGACTCTTCGTTGTATCGTGGCTGTCAAATCCCCGTAAATCCTTTGCATGGTGTCTACCAGTCGGAAATTATAAAAAGGTCGGAAAAACGTAATGAATGAAACCTTTGGTCGAGAAATTCGATACTCGTGATAACAAAACGAAACGACATAAGCGCCATCGTCGTCGCCAAATCTCTCTATCGAATCGCAAAAAAATCGGTAACATTGCTGCTGGAGAATCACCAACCGTTTACATCGCGGCCGGCAAATCTCTCGGTTCTATTTCGGCCGAAAAACACCCGCTCGTTTCACGGCTGGCAAATCTCTCGTTAGCATCGCTTGCCGTCAAGTCTGACTCTCTTTCCGTGGCTATCACATATCTCGGTCGAATAGCTAAGAAATTCGCTGCCTTGTTATGCGGCTGGAGAATTGCTCGCTTATCCCGCAACCGGAAAATGGCAGATCTATTTTCGAGATCGTCATATATATTGGCCATATTTCGGCCGGAAAATCTGTCGTTTATTCCGCGGTTGGCAAAACTTTTGGTCGAATTGCAACTGGAAAACCGCTTATTCTTTTCATGGCCGTTAAATGTTTTGGTTGTATCGCGGCTGTCAAAGTGCGGTCGTTTATGACAAATCCCTCCGTCATAGTGCAGTAAAAAAAAAAAAACGCTCAGTGTTTCCGCGACCAGTAAATTTCTTGATTCCATTACGGCAGTCAAATAATATTTTATTTTGCTTCAGAAAACGACATTAACCAAACATATACTGAGTTCAACATTCATTTGAAAAGAAGATTAGAAAAATAAAACAGTAAAAGAATTGGCAGAACTTTTAGTTATTGGTCATAGTTCGTTGTCTTCGAGTTATCTACTCCCAGTAACCATTACAGAGACAGAGTGATATTTGTCTAAGCTTAAATTGTTAAAAATATATTTTAGAAGTACAATGGCACAAACCAGTTCAATTAGCTTGGCTCGAATCTCTATTGAAAACGACGGAGCTCAAAAATTATATTCTTAAAGTTATCGATGACTGCCTGCACGATTAAAAGAATAAAACAAATGTTTCAGTAATAAGATGATATTTTAGTATCTATGTGTTGTAAACCAATAAAAACAATAAAAG
The DNA here is from genome assembly GCA_035578135.1 of Flexamia atlantica. NCBI lineage: Eukaryota > Metazoa > Arthropoda > Insecta > Hemiptera > Cicadellidae > Flexamia > Flexamia atlantica. Next base: position 3,730,758 of record JAQJVK010000006.1, on the reverse strand, counting down.
ATTACAATAATTTTGAATTATTTTATATTGTTATCAGTTAGCTCCCTAAATTATTTAGTTTTGCTCGATTATTCATAAATTAAGGTTATTAAGCTTTTTAAAAATGCTATGGCCTACAAAAATCATAAAGGTAATTAAATTTTGTTTTATGATTTTTGACACTCACACGCTCACGCTTGAGTAAGATATAGGGGGCCCCATCACCTAGTCTTGCCCCGGGGCCCCCAAGTTTAACGTTACGGCTCTGATCACTGAATTGCAGAAAACAAGGTACAAAGGAGGGGTGGGGGTATAAATAGCTTTAGGGGATTCCTGGAATGAGGCACGTAAGGTACAAAGCCGGATAAGACCGCCGACACCCATTATGCCTGTTTATTTTAATAAAAAAAACACGTGCGGAGGAAAACTCCGCATGCGCTTCCTCGTGGGTTGAAAATATGTTTCATAAAAATTTACACAAGACTACCAAGTTTAGTGGCAAACGGTCAAACAGTTTTCGAGCTAATTAACGTCAAACTCAATCTTCCTATATAACTACATGCAAACATGTAGAAAGCTACAGTATTTTTATGTCAGTTGGCCTCGAGCGGGCGCATGCGGAATTTTCCTCCGCACGTGTTTTTTATGTTAAAATAAACACACATAATGCTTGTCGGCGGTACCTCGTACCCTCCTTGGTACCTCGTTTTTTTGCAATTCTGAGATTCCGTGTCAGTTTGCGGAGCGCCCTCTCCCGTAACAAAGACAATGATACCTACTTTTAAAATTCATAATAGCAAAGGATTTATAATTATTATTTAATTTTTTTTGGACTTTACCTTTTGCTTTTGAAAAAAAAGTAGCGAAAGGAAAAGTCCAAAAAATTAAATAATAATTTTTTTTTCATGATATTCAAATCAAATCAATTTTATTTCCAAAATTACAGCAGTACAAAACATTATATTACATTAACTGGAAAAACCTCACATAGGCATATCTTGCCTGTGTGTGAGGAATGAGTCCGCACAGAACAGTCCAACACCAAACAGACGCTGCAGCACTTAACAAAACTACTTATTTGAAGATGTTAAAAAACATAAATGAAAATAAAATTGGCTTACTTATTTTGACAAAAAAAATCCTAAACATAGAGAAAACAGAAGTTACAGCAGGCGGTAATGTTATTGATAAAAATATGTATCATAATTGTTTATTTCTGCAAGAAACCTGGATCGCACAGCCATACACGAGCACACATCCATTCTCAGCCCCCCCCCCCACTCTCACACAATTCCAACCCCTCACTCACTCGAACACACATACTCATACACATACACACACACCAAAGCATCCACACAGACACATGCCCACACATGCACACATGCAACATATTCACAGACTTAAAAAAGAACCTTAATAATTAATAATTAATACCTTTTTTTATACTACAAAATCACTTACTATGTTCAATTGAAATATTACCTATTAAGTTGAACAATAATTAATTGTATCGACGATGAAATGTGATTCCTAATGAAGTTTGTCAACATTTAAATACAATATTTCGTTATAGAACAAGTAAAAATAGGTTAAATTTGTGCGATTTAATGTTGCGGGGTAAAACTCCGCATGCGCCCGCTGCCGTTTTACCGGTGGAGCGCCCGCTCAAGGGTTAATAAAAAATAACCTCTATAAATAAAATTGGAGAATTTTGTTTACATTTGTAGGGACATATCTACGGATCTGTCAAAGCTACAGAGCTGTAAGAGCACTCAAATTGTAGGGATTGTAGTCCTCTATAAAACTGTAATTTGATAATTTTCTCTAGGATGCATAGTTTTATATATATAAGGTAAATAACCCAAATTCCGGTCGGTTAAGGTAAGTCAGAGTTAATAATGTCTATGAATTTGAACCAGCTGCTCAGACTATATTTATTTTGGCTAATTATACTTTAGAATTTAATTGAAGTTTCAAATCGTATATTTATGTCACAAAAATAAATTATATTATTTAGTAAAACATTGTTTAATGAAGACATGGTTATCCAACCTAAATCCCTAATAACGGTCGCTGCATTCCTAATACCAGTTTTCACATGCCTAACTACGGTCGCGGCCAGAACGACGTTTTATGAGTTAATTTTCAAAGAAAATGGTTTAAATTGAAAGGTATATGTGGACTGACGTATGTATTACGTAGCAAAATATAATATATGATGAGCCAAGATAAACCTTTACCATCACCTACAGATTTGCAGTGGTTCGAATATGGATAAAAATAACATAGTGAAATCTCTATTGCCATGGTGTTTCGATGCGTGACTTAAAAAACTGATGATTTATTGCAGTAGAACGTGTTTGATTCTACCTTCTATTATTCGAAAACTTTGATTTTAATCATTTCGTTCCTCAGTATTTTATTATGTTTGTGTAAAATTATGCTCGAAATCATAAATGATCGAAATAAAAGCTTGAATAGCTCACTTATTTTGTTACATAAAGCATGTTAGCTACTTGAGGTTTGTTGACAATCAGTACCTAAGGAAAAAGAAAACTAAGTTTTAAATCACTTGTAAACATGTTATTGATTGTAATAAAACTATATATATAAGGCAAATTTTTGAATCAGATTGCAGAGCCGTCTATTAAAAGTAGTAGTTGAAGAAATAATCAATTTTTGTGTCCTCAAAACAATGCGATTCCCCTCCGCCGCCAAGTCTAATATTTGCAACATCTCTACCCTACTCCCTCCGACGAAGATGAGCCAACACACAAATATGATGTCTTAAGTTTATAATTTCATCGTTAAAGATTTGAGTGTCGTTCAGTTGTGTTAGTTTTTATTTGTTTATTTTTTATAACGATATACGGGTATAGTCGATAAATCACGTAAGTATCCAAAAGGTAATGAGTTTTGTCCTCAAAGGACAAATCAAAATGAAACAACAATTACTGTAATTAATTTTTAAAGAATAAACTTAAAAATTATCAATAATTGTAATTAGAAAGAATGAAAACCTGATTAATTGATTGAGCAGTGACGACCAGCGACCGGTAATAGGCAGGCGACCGGAATTTGGGTTGTTTACCTTATTGCAATTTGAAAAAAAGTACTCTTTGGGGGATATTTCTACCCCTACCACTTTAGCATAAGTCCTGTAAAGGGGACAACCTAAAATATTAATACTGGTTCATAAATTAAGCCTTATACAAAAAAATATTTTGTAGCAATTTTTTCTATTTATCTTAAAATTTTGTTCAATTCGACTGGCTTAATAATTATAAATCTATGAATGTTTTTATTTGACTAGCAAGCAATATTAAAGATTTTAATTCAAATCTTATCCTTAAATAAGACTGATTAAATTTGTAAAACTACTTTAACATCAATATAGAGAATAATATGATCAGAGATAATTTACATTAAGGACATGAGCGGATTCTTCACAGGCAGCATTATTTTTTTTGTACTCTATTCTCATAAAAACTGCATAAAAATGCACTGAAGAAAGTTTGATAAGTATTGATATTTAATGGTTGTTACTCAGTATCAAACCCTAAAAACATGGATAATTTTTCTCTAAAACTCACAACATATTACCACATTTATTTTTTAGGTGCTTGAAAATTTTTTCTAAGGTTAAACATTATCAGTTCTACCTTCTTTAAATTCTTTTTTATAGACGGTCATTTATTAAGGTATTTTTAGCTGTATTAAAAAAAATACAAAAACTTCTTTATGTCACCTTGAGGACCTTGCAGGACAGTTCATATTTATTTGCTCAATATTTTCCTGCCAAAAACCATTTCATAAAACCAGGCAAAGTGCAAGGAATGGGGGGAGGCATTGTATTAAAGAAATGTCATTTCAAAATAAGGCAAAGGGTTCAACAAATTATAGAGGTTAAAAACTTTCTAACCAACCTGCATCCGCAAATCTGATAACATAAAAGATTCTGTAAAGTAGTTCTGAAAAGCATATATAAAATGGGTTTTCTTTAAAATGACAGCTCTCAGAAACTTCTTTAAATTGATAAATTGTTAGTTACATATTTAAAATGCTACTTCAAAAAATTTGTCATCCTAAATAGCCCAGTCAAATTAGACAAAAAAAGGGGATTGAGGGGGAAAAATCCCTGATGGCTGAAAATTGGTACAGCATATATTCATTTGACCCATCTGAACGTCTCACTAAAAGTCCTAGAGGGTGGGGAAGTCTACTCTGAGGGTGGAGGAGGTCTGAATCTTTTCACTTTCGTTATAAACCTATTACAAATGTTATATTACGGCCTTTTCACATTAGGCGACTGGACGCGGGGTCTCATCACCTGATCTTGTTGTTTTCATTGTTTACACCTCAAAGTCACAGTCACCGTGTGTGAACACAAGCAATTCAAACAATGTGATTAAAAGCACAGAAACAAGACTCCACGTCTGAATAGTAAGACTAAATTACTTACATCAACCGTCAGAACAGCTCAAAAAATATTGTCGTCGTGTTCAGGACATGTTTCAACGTTTAATACGTCAACGTTAAATATGTGGATGCAGATCCTCACAACTTCAACTCACATTTTTAGTCAGCTGAAGATGACGTATTAAACGTTGAAACGTCCTGAACACGACGACAATATTTTTTGAGCTGTTCTGATGGTTGATGTAAGTAATTTAGTCTTGCTATTTAAATCGCAGCTCAGGGGCTAAAAGATGGGTATTAATCCACGTCTGAGTCGCTGGCGACAAACGCCTAATGTAAAAAGGCCCTTAATTCAAGGCTTTTTGAAAAAATATTTTGTGAGAACAAAAGTCAATTATCACAAATCGTTTTGAAATTGCATCCATTTTTGTGTTTTTGTTCTATTTATGGAATACCCTGTATCTTGTAAACCACTTAAAACGTTTTGGTTCAATATTGTTAATCCCTGTTGCATTAGCTTTAAAATGAAGCTTTAAATCATGCTATCATATTTCAAACTTCAACTTTTGAACTTTTTTAATTTTGTAATAGTATGAAGACACCAATAATACCATATTTTAAGTGGTTTACAAATATAATATATTCTGTGAATTTAAAAAATCCCAAAAATTGCCACCATTTTAAAACAAATTGAGATTATCGAGTTCTGCTTCCATCAATATGGTCCTTCTAATTAGACTTTACAAAACATTTGTTATGTATTTGACCAAATTTAAAGATTCAAACCCAAGACCTTCATTTCTGGAACACCCTGTATTCCTACTCCAGTACACACCCCATTTTGGGATTATTCAGTACGATGTTTAGATGGAGCACATGAGAACAACTGTGCCAATTTTTGAGCCATCCGGCATTTTTACTGAATTTCCTATGGAATAGTGATGCTATTGACAACACCCTTGCACTGTAGTTCTAAGACATGGGACCATGGTAACTTTGTGTTTTAGGGCCCCCAGATGCCAAAACCATCCATTATAACTTTGTATGTGTATGTTTGCGTGGGGGGGGGGGAGATTAAAGCCCCCAATTTGGGGTTTTTGGGCCCAAAATGTGTAATATCAGCCCTGAATGTAAATTTTTTGTCCTACCATCAAAGGCAATCAAAGTACAAATATTTTAAGCCCTTTCCCCAAGTTAAGCATCAAAAATAACTGTTTTATGAATGCAAAGGTGAATTTACTAAAAACAGATTGTTGATTTAGGGGATTTTCCATCCTACTTTTGCACTCTAGCCGCTGCAATTATCATATGATTTTCTTCAAATTCAATAGAGATATTATTTTCTATAATCTTATTGGCCGTTTAGTAGGGGAATAAATTGGAAGACCCTATCCCATTTTAGGGGGTTATAAAGCCAAACATTTGGGGGTTTAGAGTATAAATTTGGAAAATTCAAGAAATTAAATATTAAACATAGATAAAAATTAAATATAGATACCATAGTTGTACTACTGATATAAATTTCAATAGCTACTGGGCAGTATGGTTAAATAATTTATCTTTCATCTTCTCCCTTCATTAAAAAAATCCAAGGTCTTGGCAAATCCAATGAAACTTCTGTGGTTTGATACACATTAATTTTTGGTGTTAATGACAATATTTTTCACTTTTCCAATAGTTTATTTTCCTACCAAAATATAAAACGAGAAAGGTTGCTGATGAGAAGTTTGAGGACTAACAAATTGTTATTTGAATTACTGTATTTGTTTCCATGCATCAAAAAAGTAAAAAAGTTAACAAGAACGGTTGTCAAATATTGAGGATTTTCTGAGAGCTGCAATGGTTTAATTAAACTAACAAAACTAACCTAGAGCTAAGAGAATGTGTTAGTGACCACAACTAGCAGCACTAGAGGTCTCTGTGCACTACATCTAGCTGCTTTCTGTCAGCTTTCCGTGCGACAGCAATGCGAACCTCGGGATGAACACAAGAGTTCCAACGACGCTGTGGAGGGCAACAGCGAGGTGAAAACCATCTTCACTTTCTTCTCTCTTCTCTTTTCTGTCTTTAAACTCTTCCACTTTGCTTGTTTGATTGCATGCTATGTGGGCTTGGTTATTAGTTCTATGGCTCGATTATATATTTTTTCCCTATTGCCTTCTAAATTAAACAGGTATTCTTTCCTTCTAAAGAGTAATTTTGACTTACACTCTTTGTAATTTAGTTTTCCTTTATGTTTTAACATGTAAAAAAATATTTTCATAGGTGGCAGGGAAGTGGATCACGTTGTTTAAAAAGATTAAAGTCTGCTTTGTGAAAAATTAGTAGACCGCTCTATAACCTATCTAACTATTTCCAATGACATTTCTTAACAATGAAATGATTTCAAGAGACATGAACAATCATTATTCATCCAAAATGCACTTAGAAGACCTTCTAGAGCTACCTAATCCACCTGTAAACTAATCAGAGAAGTGTGATGGTAAGTAGAGATTGAGGCTGTAAACTGGATGATGTCCAATCACTGATTTTGATATCCTTTAAAAAGGTACTTTTATATCATATCTCTCTAATTCTCCCTAACTAAATTAAAATTCCATAATTGCATCATAATTAATTATTAATCACTTCTTTTCTATAGCTTGCCTACATTTCAGTTCATAAATTTTTGCATTTTGTAACTAACTAGCCATTTTTTCAGTATTAAAGCGTATATACTAGTTTTTGTTTAGTGGTTTAAAGCCAAGCTGTATTGCTGTACATGATTACATTCACCATTTTGTTAAAAGTGATTTAATTATTCTATTAAACATTAGTTGAAGGCACTACCTCATCAAAGCTGAATTATATTTACAGCTATTTTTGTAATGTTTGATATAGCGCTTAAGTAATTAAATTATAAATACTCCTAATTTCATACAGTAAATTTTCAAACGAAAGTGTGCTATCAATTCCATGCAAATTTAACTTATACTATATCATTGTGTTTAAAGGTATTTGTTGTCGTAAAAAACCAGCAAATAAACATAGTCAGAGTTTGCTAGAATTAATTGTGTGAAATTAAATCCTATCAACTACTCAGAGACGATTTTACATAACTGCTAACAGTGGTAACAGTGGAAAAATAATATATAAAAAACTAATTTGAAGAGTTAAATATCTCATTTTGTAAATCAGTATCAATTATAGTCAAAGAGTATAAAAAACTTAGAATTTCCATCTCTGTTTCACTCATCATGACCCCCATCTCTTATTTAAATTTTAACATCTGATCATCTGAGAGCATGATAAACATCAACTTCACTTTTAACTTCATAAATAAAATGAAAACTGATAAAAAATTTTTGTAATAAAATTTAATGACCTCACGCATAGAGCAAATTAGTTGTTAGAAACATTGTGTAGGAGGATGACACTCTGAGAGAGCACCTAGCTTCTGCGATCGCAAACTGCTGCAGCTGGAGCAACAACTGCTACGAGTTTGGGCGTCTGGGCGCCGTCACGCCCCTGGTGGGCTACATGATGAGCAAGGAGAAGCGCGTCCACCGCACGACGGCGCTGGCACTGTGTCAGCTCAGCCAGGACCCCTTCAACTGCGTCACGCTGCACCAGAGCGGAGTGGTGCCGGTCAGTAGTCCCCACTGTGCTGTTTTGGTGCTTCGTTTTTGTTCTTAGTTTTAGTTTTTTTATTATTGATGATTAAATTTACTAAAATCACAAAAACTAATTTTTCTGATATGGTGGCATTTGCCTAAGGGTGTCAAAATGGCACTCAGCAGTTCGTTGTCTTTGAAAATTTTTGTTGATTTTTCCTTTTCTTATTTCATCTTTATGACTCTGTTCTGATAACATTACAATAGAATATACAGTACACCTTGGCCGGATTATCCGGATTAATGTAGTGGAATACAGATCAGGATGACAAAAAATCTTAATAATCCGAGGTCTTCATAATATCGCATGAATAGCAATCGTGAACTTAGCCCTGCTATTTATCGATGCTGCAAATAGCATGTCAAGACTGTAAAAAATGCCCAATCATTTTATTCCCAATCATTTAGTTTTATGCCCAATAAATTTGAAACTTAATGATTGGGGTAGTTGTTCACACAATGCTTTCACAACTATAAACACAATATAGGACAGAAACAAACTACCCATGAAGTATCCTAAGGTTACGCATTACTGCTGGTGCTCAAAGCGGCAAACCAAAACACTGGTAAAAAAATGCTGTTATGTACTATACACGGCGACTTCAATTTTTGTGTTAACAAATGCAGTATAGTTTATACAGTTTAGTAGTAGTACGGTTTATGCAGTATAGTTTTGCAGTTAGTTGTTTTTTACTAATCAGTGATGGCAAATGTCCGCAAAAATCCAAATCAAAATATAAAATCACCATCACCAACAATGAATTTCAAACAAAGGACTGTTCAGTTTAATAGCAAATTTGGTTTGCTGTACCAAATTGATATACAGTACACCTCGGATTATCCGGACCCCACATTATCCGGATCCCGGATTATCCGGACTGGTCTATCCGAGAAATCCAAAAATTAAAACCACGGCAAAAACGTGATTTTTAACGAGTTTGCGAGTAAAATGCGCTGTCTAAAATGTAAATGTAATATAATGCTGTAAGCATTTGGAAACATAATAATTGAAGGAGTCACATTGCCTAAAAAGTACTTAACAGGCCCTCAGGCCGGAATATAAGTCAGTGACTGGAAGAAGAATCGAGCGCAGTTAGAAAAATGTTATGCGGAACAGGCTTGAAAGACTATCATGTTTTACAGTCTTGATATGCCGGCACCGTTTGCAGCATCAATTTAGCAGGGGCTAAGATACTTGATCGCTATTTAGGCAATATTGTAATGACCTCGGACTATCCGGATTTTTTGCTATCCGGATCGGTGTTCCGCCACATTAATCCGGATAATCCGAGATGTACTGTATTTCCAAAATGATCTATTGATTTATAGTTAAATCTTCCATTTGGAAGGTAGGCCTACTCCCCACTTGTAAACTCGCTAAAATCATGCTTTTACTTAGATTTTGACAAATTTGCTCCATGGATAGGCTGATCCGGATAAAGTGAGGGCCGAATAATCCGAGGTGTACTGTAATTCACAGGACAATGAATTTACTTTTTTTTAATATCTGCTGAAAATTTGTTTAACCGCTGCAATGTTAATTATAACAGAAAACCATTTTCCTTATTTTTTAATTGCCCCTGGTGTAAGGCACCATAGTTTTCATGCAGTAACTCAGTTGCAATACAATTAAAGAACCTAACTAAAAGATGTTTACACATTTATCAGATATTTTATATATCTCATTTTAGGTGTGGAAAAAATCAAATATGCCAACTAATTAAAACCCATTTGAAAAGTTTCACTTGAATTAGGCTACATATACACTAAAGTAGATTAATTAATAATAATATTAATAAGGTTACAATGTAATTTTATTAATACTGTCTGTTTGCAGACACTGCAGTTGTAACTGATGTTTACTGAAATGTGCAAAAAGTAAATTACTTTTCATTCAATATATAAGACCGCTTTGCCACCTTTCATACAAGGCAGTTTTGGGCTCGTGTCGTACGACAAGGAGTCATGCAACCCGCTGCCGTCTCAGTTTAGCATGTGGGTCCAAAGCCGTAGCAAGGAGATTTTTTCGGGGGGGGGGGGGGGTTTGGCCAGGCCCGGCGGGTGAATTTCCAGCTCGGCAAAAGTGATGACCTTTTTTTATTTTTTACTCCCGTGAGTGCTTTCCGCCGCCTTTATCGTCGTTTTGGACCCTTTTTGACTGTTTCCGGGCCCCTCTACGTTTGCTCGGGGAGTTTTTGGGTGGGGGTTTCGCCTGTTTCGAGAGGGGTTTTCAATGCTGTTTCTACTATTTCGGGGGGGGGGGGGGTTCTGACCCCCTAACCCCCCCCATTGGCTACGACCTTGTGTGGGTCATACGAAAATATAAGTCCGCATTGTGTGTAAGCTCCCATAACGTCACATACAAATACGAATCGTACGCACCTTGTCAAACGACACAAGCCACATCAAAACCACTTCGTGTGAAAGGGGCCTGAGACGTTAAAAAATGTTAACACTTTCACTTTTGGTACTTATGATAAACATGTCAAATTCTGGCTGGAACAGCTTGGCAGATCAAATGTTGAATCACTCAGTAGGTACTTCATAATAAGGGCTTTAATTTATTTATTTATTTATTTAATCATCCATTTTCACCCTTACATGCAACTAATTGCCTGGGCATTAGACTTGTCAAAAAGTACAATGTCAGTAATCAATCTTACTTAAAGTTAAAAATCAAAGGTGCGTAATACATGAGACAGTACTATATTAATAATGTAATATAAACTAAGATTCAATTGCCTAGCCTGAGGAAAAACCATGAAAACATTTGTAATCAGAGTGCCAGTCAATCTGTCCCAAGATACTCAGAGATACTGTAGCAGCACTTCTGAAGAAGGAATTCAGTAGCCATCTTTTTGAACTTTTTTAAAATGGGATCGTTTTTAATGTGAGTGGGGCAGTGATTATAAATTTTTAAACAGAAATATGATGGTGAATTTTCAAAAAATGTTGTCTTGTGAATTGGATATTGTAAAACTGCACCATTTCTAGTGGAATATTGATGTTGATGATTATTATCAAAAAACCTCTGGAAGTTTGATTTAACAAATAAGAGACACTGAAGGATAAACAGGGATGGAAGTGGAAGAATGTGAAAATCTCTAAATGTTTGCCTGCAAGATTCTCTTGGGCCTGAGCCAGAGAGAAGTCTGATGACCCTTTTCTGCATCTTGAAAACTCTGATTGCCTCAGCTGAATTCCCCCAGAATAACAGTCCATAAGAAATCAGGGAGTGAAAGTAAGCAAAATATACCTGCCTTTGCACCTTAAATTCTACTGCTTGAGAAATGGCTAGCAAGGCATAATATGCTTTACTAAGCCGAGGAAGAAGAAAATCGACGTGCTGATACCAGGAAAGTGTTGAGTCGATTTCAAGTCCTAGAAATTTGGTGGAAACAACTGAATTGAAATGAGAAGGAAGATAAGAATCATCTGATTGAGGATTTTTGCTATGATTTATATGGAAGTTGATAAATTGAGTTTTGGTTGGATTCAGTTTTAGGCCATTTGCGTCACACCATGAGTCCAATTTGTCCAAGGTATCAGTCAGAGTCCGGGATAGTGCAAACTTGTTTTCACTAGAGGAGACAACAGAGGTGTCATTAGCATACATCAAGATTTGTGCCTTGGATTTGAGGTTAGGAAGGTCATTGCAGTATATCAGAAAAAGAAGGGGACCCAGGATGGAGCCTTGAGGGACTCCTGAAACTACTTTACAATAGCCACTTTGTGCTCCTGAATTCACCACCACCTTCTGTTCTCTGCCCGTTAGGAAAGACTGCAGCCAGCTAAATGCAGTACCAGCCACACCATAGCACTTCAGCTTCTCAATGAGGATCTCAAAGTTGACTGAATCAAATGCCTTGGACAGGTCACAGAATGCCCCAACAGTAAACTGCGACCCATCCACGGCATTTGCAATCCGATCCAAAAACTCAAAAATGATGTGAGCTGATCCCTTACCCTTTCGGAAACCAAATTGAAAACATGATAACATTTGATTTTTTTCAAAGAAGTCATACAACCTTGTAAAAATAATCTTTTCATAAACCTTTGAGAAAACTGACAGCAGGGAGATCGGTCTCAGGTTATCTAAAGAGTGAACATTATTCTTCTTAGGTATTGCTTTGACTATTGATTGTTTCAAAAGGTCTGGAAAAATTCCTCGCTGGATTGAATTATTTATGAGAAAGGTCAGAGGCTTAGTCAAAATGTGAGAGCATCGTTTTAATAAAAAGGGAGAAAACTCGTCCCATCCTGCGGATCTTTTTGGTTCAAAGGATTTTATCACCTGGGAGACCTCTCTCTCAGATGTCAGTCAAAAACAAACTAATGTATCTTTGGGCTTAAAACTATTCCTAACACATTCAAGAGCTTGTGGCAAGTTTGGATTTAAATTGGATTTAAATTGCTCAGAGCAGTGGTTACTTTCTGAATGAGATTTTGGCATGCGCAAAACGTTACTTATGTGTTACTTATTTAGTTAATTTTTATTTTTTAAATATTTTTTGGGGGAGGGTTTTCTGTCTGTTTTATGGATATCTCAAGTGACAACATAAATAAATAAATAAAGAAATAAAAACATGATAGGTGAGAGTGAAACAAACCTCAAACAGACTCATCGTCATGCAGAAGGTTTAAATCTTTGTGAGGATCAATTTTATTTGTAATGTTTTGAAATAAATTTGTTGTGATTTGATTTTGAAATTTTCAGTTACGGTAACACTTTACAAAATGAGTTTTTACAAGTTTTTCAAGCAGGTCATAAGAGGCTTATGAAAATAATGCTTATTAAAAATAATTCAGTTTATAAAATCATTTGATCAGTACTGTAATAATATTGGTTTTACTTCAATTAAGAAACTCAACCAAACTAATAGTAATGGAAACTTAGAGTACTGAATATTTATACTTTTTGTATTTCTTTACAGTATTTGCTAAAAACAATTGGTTCTTCGGATGAGGTTCTTCAAGAAGCATCAGCTGGGTGTTTGAGCAACATCAGAAAATTAGCGCTAGCTTCAGATCGGGCAAAGTTTTAGTTGCATTGGTTGACTGAGACAATGTTTATATGTTATTTCATGTATACATTGGCATAACAAAAGATAAATAATGGTAATAAGGTACTGTATTTTTGTTACATTACGCATAGTAATTCAATCCAGTGTTATCAATGTAGATAGATCTTGGCCACCTCTAGTAATAAAATTGCGGCCTTCGAACTGGCAATGCTGTTTTTTCAAGGCTTTTTTTGCATAGTAAAACCCCTAACAGAGCCAACTGATTTCAATTAAACAAAATATAGTGCTATCAGAGCGTATGGATTAAGAAATCAGCTGAACTCTTAGACGAGATGTTGCCATTTACGAGCGCTGCGGCCTTGTTACTAGAGATGGCTTATTTGGATGGATATTAAGAGTCCTCCCTACCCAGCCAAAAATGTTCAAAAACAGCTTTCATGCTGAACCATATAGACGCCCCATGAGGTTAGGGAAAATTTAAAATTTCATATGGTTGTAACGGGAAATGTCCAAACCACAAAAATTACTTTTTGGAATTTCGATAACTTAAATAGTTTCTTTCCTATCATCAATTTTATATAGTCAACTTTGGACATTAATATAATGTTTTTGTAACCTTTTTCAAAAAATAAAAAAGCAATTCCTGTAGTTTGGAGTATTATTTATTCAAATAATATCGCATAGTATGGTTGATATGTTAAAAAATATGGGCACTAAATGGTTCCGCACGAAACCTTACATCGCAAAATGTGCACTGATTTAGCATGGGCTCTTAAGAAGCCTAAGTTCCAAAAGTCGCCGCTAGTGTCGCAGAAAAACGAAAACTGCTGTGGGTAAGAAGGACTCTTGGTGTTTATTACAAATACCTAATGTTATATACAGTATATATTGCCAAATTAGATTTAATTTAGTTATTATATCAAAATCACTTATGATTCTCATTGCCAATACCCTCTTAGTTCGTTAGACATTTTCTTAATGATTCCTTTCCTCTACAAACTCCCAATATCTTTATCAGCTAGAAAAAGTTCAATTGGAAGCTAAAAGAAAAACCAATATAGTTTGGAAACAAACTATGTAAAATAAAAATTCCTCATTCATAACTATCATTCTATTGATTTGTAAGTTGACCAATAAACTTAAGAACATTTTTGTTATGAAACTTTATTAATTTTTAAGTTAAAAAATTATGTTTTAGTTTCGGTAAAATATATGCTATCTAAAATTTGAAGTTTGTTGCTCACAGAACTAGGAAAAATATGTTAAATTCAAAAAATATCAGACACTAGCTGTTGTTAACCCGCTTCGCTGGGTTGAAAAATCTTATAAATGCCTAAATAGTAGCCCAAAAGATGTAATTTGGAAGCAAACATTATAACGTCTAATGTAATCTAAAATTCAATGTATTATAATGTTTCTCCATACATATTATATTTATTTTATAAAACCGGCGGTGGCATGTTTGGTGGTAGCAGTCTGATTTTCCCTTTCAAACAGCACATAATATATGTTTTTTCTTTTTGAATTAATCTTTGTGCTATGCAATAACTACAAATGTTGTCCATCTTGCAAATTACTACATTCGGGTGTTCAGTAAAATCTACATTTGATTGGAATAATGTGTACTTTACAGCCAAAATCATAGTTCCTTGTCCTTTTGTAAACGGCTTTTAAACTGTTTAATGTAATTCAGCTTCTTCTGTTTAATCCCTTTTTCGAAGGTTTTCCGTTATATCTCTGTTCTGATTATTTCTTTCAACACCTTGTGCGTCTGCCTCCCTTTCTGTTCCAAATCTGCTACGACAGTGTTTCTTGATGTCGCTGTGAATTTTCCCGTGATACCCTTAGATGTGTTTCTTTCCCTTCGTTGTTTCATTTTTTCTTGCAATCGTTCATTTACGTGATGAGATACGGAATTGCAAACATTTTCTCCTACGTTTTGACATTATTTTCGTCTTATTTATTTCTATCTTTGAATTTAAAAACAAAAAATATGTAACTCTACAGTTTCGTGCACTTCTTGTTTTTTAATAACATAACCTAACAGTAAAAATTTACTAAATAATTGAAAACGTAAATAAAAACACATTTGCTAAATAAGTCTGTATTCACCTGATGTACAAAAACAATTGTAGGTGCTGCATTCTGTTGGCAGCCACTTTAACCACGGTTACGTTTCAAATTAAACCATGTGTTTTGATATAAACAAATAAAACCTCAAGTACTCTCAAAATCCTTGACATAGGTCCCTTTCGGACGATCCTGTGCCTACACCCAATAAGATATCGAAACCCGACCACCATAGTGCAGATCATGAGATTCCAAGCTTTAATTTGATACCAAGATCATGGGTCTACGACGTGTAGTTTTGGCTGTAGCACTAAATATACCAACACACAACTCTTCTTTTATATATATATATATTGATTAACCTGAATAACAATAATATAAAAAATCATGGTTTTTCAGTTATTAATTGCTTTCATCTATTATAAAAAAAATTGTCTTATGATTGTACCAACAATAGCATTAAATGATTATGTAATTTATGTTCAATAAAAAAGCCTTTGACTAGAATCATAATAATAATAATAATAATAATAATAATCTCTTTATTGTCTTTCAGCACAAAGCAATCGACATTGTCAAAAAGTACAATAAATCTTAAAACTAAATATGCAACTTTCTAAAATTAGAAAATCAAGTCACTAGAATCACTATTTAAAAATTCTTCTATAGAATAAAATGCTTTGCATTTTAACCAAGTGTCAATAACTGCTTTAAATTTATTCATGGGCGAAGTTGATGCAGATGGAGGTAATTTGTTAAAAAATTGCACACTGAGGTATTTATAACTATTGTGTGTAAGTGTAAGTCTTGTCAGGGGCAAATTAAGGGAATGATTATTTCTTGTATTATGGCTATGAATTTCTGATCTATGAATGAATTGATTGATGTTTTCTTTTACATGCATTAAACAACTGAAAATATACATACTTGGGAGAGTTAAAATTTTAAGAGTTTTAAAATGATCTTTACAAGAGATCCAAGGCTCTAAACCCAGAATACATCTGATAGCCTTTTTTTGCCATTTAAAGACTGTTTTTGATCCCACTGAGTTGCCCCATAATAGAATACCGTACTGCAGATGAGAATGAAAAAAAGCAAAATATGAAAAAAGAATTAATTTATTGCTAACATTGTTTTTTAATTTTTTCAAAAGGAATAATGATTGTGCCAATTTGTTGCAAAGACATTGGGTATGTTCATTCCAATCTAGCCTTTGGTCAATATAAACCCCTAAAAGCTTAACTGATTTGTTTTCTTGTGCAGTTACCCTAAGGTCAAAAATGAGTTTTTCAGTTTTTGAATGATTTATTTTCAATTTATTGCTCTCAAACCATTCTTCTGTCATTTGAATTATTGCAGTACTTCTCTCTAAGGCTTCATTTAAATTTGAACCTATTGTGAGAAATGTTGTATCATCAGCATAAAGAGTTGTTTTACATGGAATGCATTGAGGTAAATCATTTATGAAGACAATGAAAAGAAAAGGGCCCATAACAGAACCCTGGGGTATTCCGTTCTTAATTTTTAACATGCCAGACCTTTCGCCATTTGCTTGTACTAGTTGGAATCTGTTGTTTAAATATGACTCTAAAAGGTTCGGAGATTTATCAACCACCCCATAATGAGCTAATTTATTTATCAAGATTTGATGAGAAATAGAATCAAAAGCTTTTGATAAGTCAATTAGTGTTGCGCACGTATTAATTTTACCATCAAATTGATCAAAAACATCTGAAATGAGATTTTCCAAAGCCTTTACTGTTGATAATTTTGATCTAAAACCATACTGACTTTCACTGAAAAGATGGTGGTTTTCAAAATATGAATATATCTGCTGATGAATACAACGCTCAAAGATTTTTGAAAAGATCGGTATGAGAGAAATAGGCCTATAATTATTTGGATCAGTTTTTTCACCCTTTTTAAATAACGGGACTGTAACTGTTATTTTGAGACATTCAGGAAAAATTGATTGTTGAATCATCTTGTTAAATAAAAAATGTAGTGGTTCTATTATGAAAGGGCCTGCCTTTTTTATTACGAAATTTGACAGCCCGTAGTAGTCTTCAGCTTTAGAATTACTTAGATTGTTGATTGACTCGATAATGTTGAGCCGCGTTACAGTTGACCACTGAAATTTTGAATCAATTTTTGTATTTGTAGAAGAGAGAAAAGCCATTGGATCATACTTATTGCTTTGACTTACTCTTACACAAGCATTGACAAAATGATTGTTTAAAAGATTTATATTGATTGGAAAAGAATTGCTTTTACTAGGTACATTAATTTCATTTTTAATTACACTCCAAGCCGCCTTGCCCTTGTTTTTTGAATTTAAAATAAACTCATCATTAGTTTTGCATTTTGCTAGTTGGATTTCATTTTTATAAATCTTCCTTAACTGAACATATCTTAATCTGTCTTCTACACTTAAATGAGCCCTGTCCTTATAAATAAGTAACATAATTCTTATTCTAGCAAGGTGTTCAGAGTACCAATGAGAGCTATGTTGAGGCTTATGCTTTACATTTACCTTTGTTTCAATTTTGGTAACAGTTGGACAATTTTCTTCATATATAGACTTAAATATATTAACAAAAACTTGAAAACAACAATTAACGTCACTTTGAAAAGGAGATAGCTCAAAATCCCAGTCTACTATATTCAAATTATTTTGAAAAGAACACAAAGCTCTTTCACTAAGATTGCGTATTTTTACTTCCTTTTTACACTCTTGAAAAAAGTTACTAAATTTAAGCCAAACCCCATCGTGATCCGAAAGTCCTAACTTAATAACATCAGAATCCAAATCTCTAGACATATTTATGATTATATTATCAAGACAGGCATCTAACCTAGTTGGTTTTTCATTAAGACAAGTACAGTTGAAAGATTTTAAAACATTTAAAAAATCATTTGTATGTTTATTTTTGTCTCTTATGTCTAAATTTATATCCCCCGCTATAATTATATTGTAATTTTTATATTTTGAGAGAAATAATAACATATACTCTATTTTCTCAATAAAAATTTCTTCTCTAGTTGATGGTATTCTATATACAGAAACAATAATGGTTTTGTATGGTTTTAACATCACTGCACATGCCTCAAAAACAGTTTCAATACACAACTCTGCTAAATCAATTGGCAAACATTCTAAACCTAGGTTTTTATTTACATAAACAGACGTTCCTCCTCTTATTGTGTTTGACCTACAATAACTAGATGCCAATTCAAAATTAAAAGGGACAAAAATATGAATATTTGAATAATACAACCAATGCTCATTGACACACAGTATTGAACAGTTTGAGCCATCTAACCAGTATTGTAATTCATTTAATTTATTTTGCATTGACCTAATATTAATATGTAGCAACAAAAAATCATTAGTACCACATGAAATACTGTTAACACATATGAAGCTGACCACTCTGTACTGATCTCCTCCTCAGCAGATGATTAAGAAACAAGTTCCTTAAATTTTCTAAAGATTGGCTGCCAAAATGCAAGTTTTACCACTTTATTACTTTCTTCTTTATTCTCCAACACTTCATTTCGGTTCTAGTTACGGTTTTAACGTAAGTTAAAGAAAACATAATTGCTTGAGTGTTTATTTTTCAATATGTGTTTATTCTAAAAAATGAGTTTACCGGCTAGTATACATTTCTCTATATCAAGAGTAGATTGGGGAAAGTTCACAGTGGGTAAGAGTTCACATGGGGAAAATATTTGTTTGAGGGTTAGTGAGTTGGTATTGCTCAGATCACTTTGTTCAAAGAAGAGCACAGACAGGTTGTACAAAGTTTCGAGGATTTTGATCCATCGATCCATCCTTCCAGATATTAGCAGTAAATTCTGTTTTCACAAACAAATTAAGTAATACAGGGTGTTTTTTTTTAAACGCAACCCATTTTTAAGATTGAATAATTCACATATAAATATGAAATAAATATTGTTTTATGATTATTTACGTTTTATACAACCTATTACTTAAGTTTGATCACATTTAGTTCACCTTATGTGCTCAAAAAATCTGCCAGTGGCATTTTGTATGAAGTTATGCTATCTCTATCAAATTCCCGAACACGTGTTGCTAGGTACCTCTTTGAGTTCCTTGCATTACATTTGTTTTGATGTACTGAATATGCTGTGACTTTTTTTAGGCCTTTCTTTGTATGTATTCCCAAAGAACATAATAATATAGTGGGGTCAAACCCAGGGATCTTGGGGAAAATAATCCTTCACCAATAAAATCAAGTTTTGGGTTGCGTTTTTAATGTGTGTGTCTTTAAGCATGATAACTCGCGTAAAAATTGTTTGATCTGAATGAAATTTGCCACAGACATGTAAAGTAGTAGTTATTCTATAAAACAATTCAAAAGCTATTCAGAACCTCAAAACAAACATAACAAATTAAATGCAAAAAAATTTAAAGAGACATCTTGCAACACGTGTTCGGGAATTTGATTGAATGAGCATAACTTTATACAAATGCCAATGGCGGACTGTTTGAGCACATAATGTAAACTAAATGTGATCAAACTTAAATAATAGGTTGTATAAAATGTAAAGATCAATAAAACAATACTCATTACACATTCATATGTGCACTATTCAATCTTAAAAATGGGTTGCGTTTTAAAAAAACACCCTGTATAATGGTTTAAATACCTGTTTTATGGCATCCAATGTTGTACTAAAAAAACAGGTACAACCATAAAACAGGTGTTGCCATAAAACAGGTATTTAAACCATTATGGTATTTTTTGGTATCCGTAGGCTTACAATCCAAAATGAAATTAAGTAAAATTTATATTCACAGGAATTCATTTGAAGTACTCGTATCTAAGTTGTTGACGAAACATTACCATTTAAATAGTTCTTTGAGCAATCTCAAAACCCATTGTTCACCATGCCATTATTAGTAGCCTTGTTCACACTCAGATCGCAGCACTAATTGAATAACAACATAGTGAAGTCAAGGGCAAAAGATCGAAACTACCATGGGGCAAGAATTAGCATGTGATCTCCACACAACAGTGAGCCAGTCCACACAACACAGTTTTTTTGTGAGGGAAAAACTGCCAAACAATATATCTACTTTTGTCTATATATTTGTCAAATACCACTGACCTATCATCGCACAGCCCAAATTACTTGACCTAGACCTTGAAATTTGCGTGGACGTTCCTTTTAGGGCGTAGGCATCCGCTAAGAACAGATTTTCCAAAATTCAAAGATTTAAGGGGTTTTCAGCGAGGTCAGTTTTAAAATTTTTCTATATAAAAGTATGTTGGACGATTTTTTGTTTACATTTTCAATGTTCATTCATTCAGTCATCTGGTACAGATCTGTTCAGCTGTTATATCTATTGGTCTGTATTATAAAAAATCATATGTTTTAATGTCATTTCTCACTACTGTTTACATTATGGTCAATGTTTAAGAAAACAAAGATTGTACCACAATAAAATATATATTCAAACATATTTTCAATATTAATTACTAGGATTTTAAAGTGGCGACTTTGGTAAAGTAAAAATGGATCCTGATCAATTTCAACAGCTCATGCAAACTCTTACAACGGCTACTCAAGGTATGTGTCTCAAGCTCACCCTACAAGAAATGTAACTTTGATTTCCAACTTTGACGCTTTTGATAGTAGTAAAGAATCATTTACTCAGTACAAAGAAAGGTTTGAAAACTACCTGAAACTAAAAAATGTTTTTGCTAACAAAGATCTTTGTGCTCAGATTTTTCTAAATAGCCTAGGGTCTTCCGGTTATGACTTGTTGAGTACGCTGTCTTTACCTAGAAAGGTCACTGACCTGACGTATGATGACATCACAACCGTGCTGGGAAATCATTTTCCCAAACAAAATGAAATTGTTCAACAACATCAGTTTTTGTCAAAGATTCAACAACCCGATGAGTCAATATCCGACTATGTAACTTCTCTCAAAAAACATATATCTTCGTGTAACGTCACCTGTTCGGCTTGTCATGCTCCAGTCTCTGATCTGTTCCTCAGAGCACAATTCATCAGGGGCATAAGGGATTCATCCATTAGGGAGAACCTTCTTCAACAGGAGGACTTGACCTTCGATTCTGCTGTACGACGAGCTTTGGCCATTGAAGCTTCAAAGATTGATAGCAATGTAATTAATGAGTTTACCAGACTGCAACCGGCACGTCCGTCCACAAAGTGACGATGCAGTCTACCACTGGGCGCCGCTCATTCAGCTCCACTTCCTCCGTGAGGGGGTCTACGGACACATGCCATCCGCTCGAGGACCAACGTCGGAGGCACATTGACTTGACCACCCTGGGATTGAGTGGCCTTTGTCTTCGGTGTGGCAAGCACAATCACACTTCAAATAAGTGCACTATCCACCGTTCTCGACTTCGCTGTAAGAAATGTAACAGAGAAGGACATGTTGCGAGGGTATGTATTAAATCCTTGTTATCAAGACAAAATAAGACAGCTTCGATACAACTCTTGCATCCCGATGGTGACAACCAGACCCTTACATCAGACGATGATGATGATCTTTACGGTGTAGGACAACTTAGTAATATTTATGACATACATTTGTCAGACACGGATAAATTTATTACGACTGTTCTTATTAACAATCTACCTCAAAAATTTGAAGTAGATTCCGGTTGCGCACACACCCTTATTCCTGTGGGAGATTTCAATCGGCTACGTATTTCAATGGACTCACTCCGACCGACACCTATCAAATTTCGATCTTATACTAACGAAGTAATTTCACCTTTGGGTATAGCTACGGTACATGTAGAATCTAATGGAATTTCATCGTTTCAGCAACTTTTTGTTGTTCCCAATGGATACAGTCCACTGTTGGGCCGAACATGGATCCGCCATCTACACATTAACTTAAATAACATTGATGAAATATCAGAAAGGGATAATGTCATCAATTCTGTAAGTGACGATATCGATGATCTTATCATTAAAATAGAAACACAACTCAGGAAACTTCGCACAGAATTGGACATGATGCGGCCACCTAGCAAGTCCACAATTCAGGAGTGTTACCCACCAGTGCCGCGCTCCTTCAGGGAGGGGGAGAGGGTCCTAGTATGTATGGAGGCCAAATGGAAATTCGGCAAAGTGATAACTAGGCTTGGAGCACTCCATTACAGCGTTCAACTCGACTCTGGATATGTCTTAAAGAAACATATAAACCAATTGAAACGGACGGAAGTTCCTGAAACTGACACCATAATAAAGAGACCCCATAAAGATTCACAAAAACCTGATTCAGAAAATTATACAAATAAAAAGGTTACATTCAAGGAAACCCTTGAGAATTCTGATATAACAATTTTTCGTCCTTCGACCACTACTCATCACCCGAACATGAATTCACCTGTTGTCACTCGACCACCACGTCCACGACATACATCAAGAAAGGTTATGCCACCAAACCGATTTAGTCCTTGAATACTTCCTCAGTGCCGAAGAATCTGTTATATCTATTGGTCTGTATTATAAAAAATCATATGTTTTAATGTCATTTCTCACTACTGTTTACATTATGGTCAATGTTTAAGAAAACAAAGATTGTACAATAAAATATATATTCAAACATATTTTCAATATTAATTACTAGGATTTTAAATCAGCCCAGAAGTCCTGTAGGATGCGCATGCGCAGTGAAGATTTCCCCTACCGCGAGTCTCAGTACAGTCAAATTTCGAAATAACTCATCTGCCAAAACATATGATTCTTTGTTTGCAACAATATTTGTAATGTTGTCATAGGCCATGTGGGATTTTAAGTTGACTATACACAACCGATGAAGGGAAAACAGTAGTGGGGGTATTCTCCATCTCTCTCGCACTTCCACTCCTACAAGACTTCCTGGCTGAATACATCAGTAGTTAGCTTTTAAATGTAGGTATTGACACTATTACAGCTGCTTATAATTTAATTTTTTTCATCATGGTTTTACAGCTTTTTTGTTCATTTATTTTAAGGATATGATTATGTACTATACAGGGTGTCTTGCAATCCTATAAACAAACATACATAGCATTATTCTTTGTGTCAAGACAAACACATTTCACCATAGGAATATGGGTCTCTGGTGCCTAATTTTCCGTCTGTCTGTCTGTATGTGTTTTTACAAACAAATTCATAACTCCTAAACGGTTTGAGGAACAGCGTTGAGATTTTGCACAAATGTTTATCTTATTAGGATCTATCATCGTTTAAAATTATACTAAAATATCATTAACCATTTCAAAATGGCGGCTATTTAAATTTTTTGATGCCAAATTTCACGAAAATCGTTAATGTAAATAAAAGATTGCAAAGTACATAAAAGTAAGTCAATTTTATGTAGTTTTCAGTGATATCTTGTTTGTTAAGATTGAATAAATATTTACTGAGAAATTAGTTTTTTTTGTAATGCATGACCACTTTTCCTCATATAAACAATGTTAAAATACGGGGTGTTTAAAATCAAACTTTAACTGCTTATATCCACTTAACTATTGAGTTTAGGAAAAAATATCAAAGAGTAATGAGTTCTTAAAATTAAGCGTAGAATCCAAATACGCCATAAAATACAGGGTGTTTCATAAGAAAAATCATAGTTGTCCGCCATATTGGAAAATGGCGGCCATTTACAAGAAAATGGAATTCATATTTTTAAATGTCTTAAAAAAGTAGGTGAAGTCCCCCCTTTAAAGTTATCTCTAAATCCAATATTTTCTGAGATACCAATGGTGGCACGGTTAAGTTGGACACCCCTTAATTTTAACATTGTTTAAATGGAGAAAAGTGGTCAAGCACAACGAAAAAATTTAATTTCTCAGTAAATCTTTATCCAATCTCAACAAACAAGGTATCATTAAAAACTACATAAAATGGACTTACTTTTATGTACCTTTCAATTTTTTGTTTAAATTAACGGTTTTCATGGAATTTGGCATCAAATAATTTAAATGGCCGTCACTTAGAAACGGTTAATGATATGGTGGTATAATTTTAAACGATGATAGATGCTAATAAGATACACATTTTGTGCAAAATCTCAACGCTGTACCTCACACCGTTTAGGAGTTATGAATTTATTTGTAAAAAACACATACAGACAGACAGACGGAAAACTAGGCACCAGAGACCCATGTTCCTATGGTGAAATGTGTTTGTCTTGACCCAAGGAATAATGTTATGTACGTTTGTTCATAGGGTTGCAAGACACCCTGTATAAAAGTTACATTTAGTTTAGTTTTTGTATCTCATCTGTTTGAGCATAATACCTGTATAAGGCATCATCTTTACTTCGGCAGCGGGAGTCATAGTTTTTCCTGAGAGTGTCCCTAATTAATATTTTGTTGTTAATTATGTCTGCTACGATGAATTGGCATTCATCTAATTCGACTTAGCCTGAAGAGATTGCTGCCTTCTCTGGTTGAGTCTTGAGACTAAATCCCGGCAAGATTGAAAGGGAGAAGTAGAGTAGTTTTTTAGTCACCGACGGACTGTACTGTAATAATCTAATCCTTTGATGTATTTATGTAAAAATCCTTAAATTATACAAATCCCTGAATACAAGTTATAATTATATTATCTACTGTATATATGTCAAATACCGCTGACCTATCATCATACATCCCGAACTACTTGACTTAGAACCTTGAAAATTTACATGGACGTTCTTTTTATGGTGAAGGTATCCGCTAAGATTGGATTTTCCAAAATTCCAAGTTGTAAGGGTTGTTTTGTGGAGAAGAAACTTTAAAATGTTTCCATATAAATGTAATGGACGATCTTTTGTTTACATTCCCAATTTCATTGAAGTAAGCAGAGGGTAAATAGCTTGACGAACTGATAAGTTGTTACAGCTGTTTAATAATTTGATTGCTTTCATCATAGTTTTGGTTTTATGGTTGTTTGGTTGTTTTTTACGTTATACGTACTGTATAAAAGTTTAATTTAGTTTATGTTTAGTCCATAATTAGTTTTTGTACCTTAACTGTTTAATCATAAACAAATTATGAGGCACCATCTTCATCAAGGCAGCGGGAGTTAGAGTTTTTTCCCTTATTGCGTCCTTAATGAATTACACAATTAGGGGTGTGCAAGTAGTGATTTTGGAAGTCGAGTCGAGTTTTGAAAAATACTTGTGAGTTTCGAGCTTTTTTCAAGTCGAGTTTTTTTAAGTTTATAATATAATAGTCATCATGTTTCTACATAATCGTAAAAAATTATTACAGTAGAGTCCCGCAAACCCGGAATTCTGGATAGCTCGGAAAGCCTGCCAGAGCAATAAAGTACACTAAGATTCAAGGCCAGAGCATGGTGTGACACATATAAAACAGTTTTGGTTTTTCTTTAAGTTTTTTTGCAACTGATAATACAGTTTTTGTATTTTTTACTATGCAATAAATAAATGATTTCTTATAGAAATAACAGAAACTATTCTTATTTTTTCTTATTTTTACTCATTTGTCGATAACTCGGAAATTTCACAAACCCGGACACCGTTTGGTCCACATTAGTCCGGGTATGTGGGACTCTACTGTATCCTTTACTCCAATACAAATTAAAATTTTTTGGTAATTAAACTTAAAAGAGTTACTGAACTAAGAGCATATTATATAGCAAATACCCCCGTTGCAGCAGACCTGCATACTCAGCGAATTTCAAGTGCAAAACAACATATTTCGATCCATCATAGCGAGATTTGACATGTTTTTGTAAGCTCTGTAAGAATAACATGGGGAATGAGTATGGAGGTTTGCTGCTACAGGTATATTAAAACTGGGTGGTTTTAATTCAATATTTAGTAGATCTGAACTAGAAGAAGCCATTTACCAAGTTTTATCAAGATATGTTGAGAAATAAGCGAGATATAGAATTTTACTTATTTCCCATAAGGTTAACATTGGGACAACGTACTGTGTTTACCACTTTCAATATCTCGGCAACCAATGGACATAGAGCCATGATTCAAAATACTAAAATGTTTGTTTTTTTTGGGCTGAATTCAATGGTGACAATAAAAATTTGAAAAATTTTATTTTTCTATGTAAAAATTTCAAAAAACCCATTTTGGGGGGGTTTACCCCCCTTTACCCCCCCTTCCGGTGGTCCGATCGGGCTGGTTTACGAACTCGTCCGAATAATTACTACTTTACACGTCTATGCCAAATTTCATTCCGATTGGACCATTTTTGCGCAAGTTATTGTGCTTAAAGACACACATATATATATATTTATGAAAGTGAACGAATGGTGTTTTTGGCATCTGCAGGGCTTGTAACAGTTCTTGAGGTTGAAAAAAATAAAAAAATAACTCAGATAAGAAAAAAAATAACCAAAAAATAACCTTTTGTACACAAAAAATGCTGCTAAAAATTAGAAAACCGGTGTTATATTGGGGATAATACATTCTTAACCTTGTTAAAAAAGAAAATCTCGACAAACTAATCACAAATCTGCCTAGATTTGATGGTGAGACTTGGTTTTCACGCAACGAGACTTAGTTTTCACGCATTTTAGGATGATGAGATTCGTCTGCCGCGATGCTGCTACGAGATCGTCTGACAAACGAATACTGTAAACAGGGCTTGTAGCAGTTCTTGAGGTTGAAAAAAAAAAAAAAAAAACCAAAATTCCAAAAAAAATAACAAAAATAACCAAATTCCAAAAAAAATAACAAAAAATAACCAAGAGCAAAAAAAATAACAAAAAAATAAAAAAAATAACCTGTTACAAGCCCTGCATCTGAGGACCTCAAAAAGAAAAGTTATGATGGTTTTAGGCTTAGGTCTTACCATGAGACCTACGGTAACAGCTTCTTCCCTACAGGGGAAATTCGCTAAAAGATGATACTAAAAAAGAAAGAAAACCTTTTACTTAAACTCACAATAATTAATTCTTGATTTATTTGATACATCTTTCAAGCCTAACTTGTTTTTAAGGCTTACCTGGGTTTTGAAATGAAATGAAATGAAAACACTGACTGTAATCCATGACCAATTACCTCACTCAATTCATGATTAAAATATTTCCTTTGAGTTATTCACACAGGTACATTTTTATTCATGTAACTGTTAACAAAGAAAGAAAGAAAGAAAGAATTTATTTCTCTAATTACAGTTCATTACATTTGCTCATAGAGACAAATACAAAAGGTACGAATATCACAATTACAGTTAAATTCATTTTAAGATGCCAAGTCTGACCTTTCTAGATGTAACAGAGAAATAATTATTCCTCCAAAGGCGTTTAGCCTGTTCGGAGGCTTTATTGGCACTTAACAACTAATAAAATCTAAACTGACAAAATACAAAGTTTTTATTTATTTGCAAATGGTTTCTAAAATATAACAAAAATAATTTTTTTTAAGAGATGTAATATTAAATAACCTCAAACTATAGAAAAGTTAGAGCAGGGGTGCCTACAGGGGGGGGTTATGACGCCACTGGCGTCATAGAACTTTTTGGGGGGGATTTTTTTTGTTTTGTTTACTGTACAGGTAAAACGTACTACAACTAATTTTACCAATAAATCGTAAAAAATGAATTTATTGCTACACTATTTAAATTTGGATATAAGTTAAAATTTTTATTTTCAATGTACGAAATAGGGATATACAACATAGACATGCTCGCACGGCACGATGTCCAGTGTAATACCGTCAGCGTTCCTGTACACTTGTTTCTTCCGTGGCGGCCGCGGCACGCAAGCAGCCGCACTGGCTCAGTCCACGAGACTCTCTTCAACCGGACACAAACAAATTAATTCTTTCAACCTGTCCTGATGTTTGCTATCGATAAATTACTCAACTACTCCTAGGGGAGAAATGCAAATTTGCTTTGGTACACTTGAAAAAATAAAATTAATAATTCCCCCCCCCCCCCCCCCCCGATTTAGCTTTGACGATTTAAAACTTATTTTGAGGAGGGAGGGTGCATTGAAATGTATACAGTAATTACTTTGTACCGGGGAAATGTAAAAGTGGCAACACAACAAAATCTTCATTCTGTCATCTTATAACAAAATGTTCCCCCCCCAATACAGCATTGACGTTTTAAGAATTATTTTTAGGGGGGAAGGTTGCGTTGAAATGGACAGTTACCTTTCAGCGAGGAAATTTAAAACTGGTAACACAACAAAGTCTTCAATCGGTCATCTGATAGCAACATTAATGATCCCCCCTCAATATAGCTTTGACGTTATAAAGATTATTTTTGGGTGGGATGGGTGTGTTTAAATGAACAAGTCCTTTCCAGAAATGAAATGAAAAATGGTACAGTAATACAACTAAAACTTCAATCAGTCAACTACAGTAGTAATAGCGAAACGAATTATCCCCCCTTCCATAGAGCCTTGACGTTTCAAAGGTTATTTCTAGAGGGGGGCTTTGAAAAGAACCATCACATTTTAGGGGGGAAAAGTAAATACCCCCGTTGCAGCAGACCTGCATACTCAGCGAATTTCCAGTACAAAACAACATATTTCAATCCAACATAGCGAGATTTTACAGGTTTTTGAAAGCTCCATAAGAATAACATGGGGAATGAGTATGCAGGTTTGCTGCTACGTGTATATTAAAACTGGGTGGTTTTAATTCAATATTTAATATATCTGAACTAGAAGAAGCCACTTACCAAGTTTTATCAAGATGTGTTGAGAAATAAGCGAGATATAGAATTTTACTTATTTCCCATAAGGTTAACATTGGGACAACGTACTGTGTTTACACTTTCAATATCTCGGTAACCAATGGACATAGAGCAGTGATTCAAAATACTAAATTGTTTGTTTTTTTGAGCTGAATTCAATGGTGCCAACAAAAATTCGATTATTTTTATTTTTCTATGTAAAAAACTCCAAAAACCCATTTTTGGGGGGGTTTACCCCCCTTTACCCCCCCTTCCGGTTGTCGGATTGGGCTGGATTACGAACTCGTCCGAATAATTACTACTTTACACATCCATGCCAAATTTCATTAAGATTGGACCATTTTTACGCGAGTTATCGTGCTTAAAGACACATATATATATATATAGATATATATATATATAGATATATATATATAGATATATATATATATAGATATATATATATTTATGAAAATGAACGAATAGTGTTTTTTGCTTCTGGAGGCCCCAAAACGAAAAGTTACCATGATCTCGGGCTTAGGTCTTACCATGAGTACTACGGTAACAGCTTCTTCCCTATAGGGGAAATTCGCTAAAATGGTGATTTATCTTCACCATTTATTTTATTAAGATTTTTAATAAAATCTTAAAAATTATTAAGATTTTAATAATTAAAAATTTAATGGGTCATCCATTAGCAAAATTAATTATCCCCCCCAATATCGCGTTGACTTTTTAAAGATTATTTCTAGGAGCGAAGGGGGCGTTAAAAAGTTTTTAAATATTTAGGAGCAGGGGATTTTAAATATTGTAAAACTTCAATTTAAAAATGCAGTAATAACAGCTTCATGACAGAATGACATATTTTCGCCAAAAAAGAATTTTAGTGCTTTTCGTAAGCGGGAAAAACTTGGGATAGTGGTTATTGGCAGGGTCAGTTATTGTGGGTGTTGTTATGTTGACATGTTGTCAAGTTGCCTGCTGTATAGGCCTACATCTTAAATCTTACATCCCGTAGAATCCGTGGTACCCTTCTCCATGATGGTATCAGGGAAATTGGAATTGTCATGGTGCCTAACAAAGTAGGTCACAAACAAAGAATAATATGAGGACTATAACTAGTATAAAAGAAAAGAACCCAATTGGAAAACTGGGCTTAGCTACTATTGTTTTTATGAATTAATCAACATCGTAGAAACATTGTTGGACATGTGATGGGTGTTTATGATTAAGGCCCGCATTACACCCATCTTGGTAACTCAGGCCCCGCGACGCGAGCTGCCGGCAGTGGTTGCGTTTAAGATTTTGCAGGGGCGATGGGGGAACGCATCTTTTGCCGGCCATCTTGTACTGACCGTCTAGTTAAATATTAATTGTAATTAATTAATAGTTATAGCAATTCATCTATTATAGCAAGCTTTACCCGTAAAACTGCTCCCAAATCCGTGCGGTTTCAATGAGGTTAACATTACAGTTTCGCGCTTTTTCCCCCAACGCCCCTTCAATTCAGCCCGGCTGCAACCCCAACGCACAGCTGTGTTGGCTCAGAAATCAGAACACGAGCCTTAAGGGGAGCGCGCTATCCAGTTATTACACCATCAAATATTTGATAAAAGATCTTTTGTAAAATATTTATTTGATCAATCAAAATTCAAGCCAGCTGATTTTCTAAACAAAAACTTAAATTTTGATTGGTCAGATAAATCTTTTTTTTTAATATCTTTTATAAAACATATGATAGTGTAATGCGGGCCTATGGGTTGAATCATGGCCTTGTAGTACAAATGAGAGCGTCAGTCGTGTATTGGGACAGTGGTTTAGTGAACGGTTGGAGTGAAGCTTATGATAGAAGGATATTGACTTTTTTGGAGGTAGCTACCTAATGTCCTCGTTTACGTGTACATTTTAGTTAGTATTTGTGATAAGACGAAATGCCTCGAGTTTTCGGGCCAAGGCTCAAGAATGGTAAAAGGCTACACTTGTCTTCTTCCCCCAGACGATGTTCCGGAAATAAATGACGACTAATAAAATCGAAGTTTAATGAAAATAATAATATTTAAGTAATTGATATTATTACTTTTAGTCGGAAAAATGTTTAAAATTTAAATGTGATGTAACTTAAATTAACCCAAATTATTTTTAATGTCCTCTGCTTGAATAGGATGTCATAAATTTATGTTGTGCGGACGGGGGGGGGGGATATTTGAAAGATTCTGGAAATTTTTGGGGGGGATTGGCGTCATTGCTCTTGGGGGGGATCAGCACCCCTGAGTTAGAGTGATATAAAATTAATCTATATATTTAAAAAATTTGGTTTTTCTTTTCCGAGTCCATCCGGCTCTTCTACACAACCAATTTTCATAATTGAGGTCTTAAAGGTATGCAAGCGTAGATTTGCCATCAAGCATCCGCATTCATTTATCTGCCGTATCATTCGAGTTATGCACAAAAGCAACTACCTCCCTGTACATTTCTTATGGGAGTTAAATATGGTTTTCCTTTTCCGAGTTCGTTTGGCTCTTCTACTTGACCGATCTTCATAATTGAGGTCTTAAATTAAAGTTATGCAGACACAGATTTGCCATCAGGCATCGGCATTTGTTATCAACTGCATTACTCGACCAAAAAACATTAATTTGATTATTTCCGGGATTTTTAATTCAATTTAAGTTATCTTTCCCCAGTTCTAATTACGTAAATCTATATGTTTTGGTCTAAGAACCTTCAGCGAAATACCAGCTTTCATTTCAGCTATTGATTATTAAGATCGGACGTACCTGAAGCACTCTGCTGAATTCCGAACAATACAAATCATATATATTTTTATATATTAGGCCTAGGTTTTCTTTTTCTGAGTCCGTTTATGTTCTGATCTTAATGAAATTTGGTACAGACGTGTAAAGTATGGTACCGTAATCAATCGGACGAATCCGTGAACCAGCCCGATTGGACCACCGGAAGGGGGGTAAAGGGGGATAAACCGCCCCAAAAGTGGGTTTTTAAAAATTATTTACATAGAAAAACAAAATTTATCCAATTTGTGTTGACACAATTGAATTCAGCTAAAAAACAAACAATTTAGGATTTTGAATCCTGGTCTATGTCCATTGGTTACCGAGATATTGAAAGTGGTAAACACAGTGCGTTGTCCCAATGTTAACCTTATGGGAAATAAGTAAAATTCTATATCTTGCTTATTTCTCAACATATCTCGATAAAACTTGGTTTGTGGCTTCATCTAGATGAGATCTAATGTATAATAATTTAAAATCCCCGACAATTCCATTTTTGTGGCAGCAAACCTGCATACTTATTCCCCATGTTATTCTTATCTGGAGCTTACAAAAACACGTCAGATCTCGCTGTGTTGGCTTGAACTCCCAAAGCAGAACGTTTTCAGCCTTTTTGCAACGGGGTTTGAAAAAGCCAGAATTTTTCTGCAGCCCGATGCGGTTCAAGCTGCGTGTAATATGGGCCGCGAGCGTGATAATTTAAAATGAATATTCGGAAATAAATAAGAAATGGTAATATATTTAAATTGAATTTAAAAATAAAGTAGTACCTAACACCAGTCTGACACTTAAATGGAGCCAAGTGGTAAGCTTATTAGAGCGGGTTAGTTCGTAGCACTTTAGTTAGATGTCGTAAAAACATGATTTTCTTCTTCTTCACTGAATCAGCCAATCAAAACCACCATAACGATCTGCTAACTTCCTATTCCGTTTCCCGTGATTTTCTGTCACGACGTGTACACAACCAAAACGAGTTGGAATTAATTTGAGTGTGGGAAAATACTTAAAGTACATTTGCCATATAGTGCAAGTTGTTTCGCGAAATACTGTACTGTGTGATTCATATTGTGCTTAAAGCGATTGATAGAAAATAAATATGTAGATGTTTACATAAAAGCACTTAATACAAATTAACTAAATTAATTTTTATTAAGTGCTTTAATGTAAACATCTACGTATTGCGAAACAACTTGCACTAGTGGCAAACGTACTTAATCAATTTAATCTAAACAAATCGGTAAAGCTATTAAAATTGAAAGTTTAGCAAACAAAACAAGAAAACTAAAATATAAACAAAGGAGAAGGCGATCGATCGATGTATCGCATCGATCTTTTTAGTTCGTAGCACTTTTATTAGTCAGCGCTACTGTTCCCTTACCACCGAGTTAACATGGAAGTGCCAACGAAGTTCATTATTACTTTATGGTACCTAACTTAACATTTCAAACATGTTTGAGTAAGAATAATTCGAGAAACAACAATATTATCTTTAAATCACTTAGAGTCCAAAATACTAACTAAATCCTCTAAGAAAATTGATAATACAATAGCAATTTAATATTTAAAGCATGTTAAATAATAATAATTAAAACCTTAAAAGCAAACTTAGTGTGAAGGCCTAAAAATCATAAATCTTATTTTTTCACTTGCCAGACCAATAAATTAAAAAATTTTAAAAGAACTGTTACAAAATTCGATTAAAATACAAACAAACAATTCCATTTAATGTTATTTTAATTTTTCTACGTACACATAAAATAGTTTTGAGGTAAGAAATTAGAATAGAGAAAACCAAGTACGCTCAACAAAATTATTGACTAATTTCAATGAGTTCAGTTTTCCTTACAATTGGCAAATTAATCATAGGCTAATTTGTTTTAGCGAATTTCCCCTTTAGGAAAGAAGCTATTACCGTAGGTCTCATGGTAAGATCTAAGTGCAGGACCATCATAACTTTTCGTTTTGGTGCCCCCAGATACCAAAAACACTATTCGTTCAAATTTGTATATTTATATATATGTGTCTGTAAGCACGATAGCGCTCGCAAAAATGGTCCGATCGAAATGAAATTTGGCATAGGTGTGTAAAGTAGTAATTATTCGGATGAGTTCGAAAACCAGCCCGATCGGACCACTGGAAGGGGGGTTAAAGGGGGATAAACCCCCCAAAAATGGGTTTTTTGTGTTTTTCACATACAGTATAAAATATAAATAATCTAATTTTAGTTAGCACCATTGAATTCAGCTAAAAAAACAAACAATTTAGTATTTTGAATCATTGCTCTATGTCCATTGGTTACCGAGATACTGAAAGTGGTAAACACAGTACGTTGTCCCAATGTTAATCTTACGGGAAATAAGTAAACTTCTATATCTCGGTTATTTCTCAACATATCTTAATAAAACTTGGTTTGTGGCTTCATCTAGATGAGATCTAATGTATTTTAGTCTAAAATCCCCTATAGTTCCATTTTCGTGGCGGCAAACCTGCATACTCATTCCCCATGTTATCCTTATGGGAAATAAAAAAATCGATTTCATCCTTATTTCTTGACATATCTTGATGAAACTTAGAGTACGGTTTCATCTACCTATCTCAGCAAACCTGCATACTCTTTCCCCATGTTATTCTGATGGGGATTTCAAAAACGTGTCATATCTTACTATTTTCGATATAAATATGTTTTTTCACACTTGAAATTCGCTGAGTATGCAGGTCTGCTGCAACGGGGGTATTTATATTAATTATCACAAGAAGGCTACTCCTATTTATTAGTTTAATTGGTCTTGGTTACTAATGTCAAATTATTCATAGGCTGACTTATGTTTGTTTGTACCTATATTCAGTGCTTGATTTGCGGCGGAACGGCGTTCCGGGACCTCTTTCTGCCGCAAGCGTCGATCGTGTGTAATCGGCCGGAGTATTTTTTGCAAGAGACGATCGCGTGTAATCGGACGGATAATTTGCCGCACAAGACGATCACGTATGATTGGCCGGAGAATTCTTACTGTTAGAGAGGATCATGTGTAACCGGCCGGAGAATTTGCCGCAAGAAACGATCGTGTATGATCGGCCAGAAAATTCGCTGCACAAGACAATTGCGTGTAACCGGCCGGAGAATTTGCCACAAAATACTATCACGTATAATTGGCCGGAGAATTTGCCACAAAAGACGATCGCGTATGATAGGCCAGAGAATTTGCTATTAGAGAGGATCATGTGTAACCGGCCAGAGAATTTGTTGGAAGAAACGATCACGTGTACGCGATCGGATTAATATTACCAGAAATATAACGATCGCTTAACATGTGCGGATATTACGCACGGAGTTTCGGGTTCGTCCAATAATTAGCACTCTTTTATCTAGTTCTGGGCTAAGCCGAATGTTCAGAATGCTAAGAAGACCTGAATACTCGCACAAGGCGTCATAACAGATCTAGAATTTCTTTAGTCAATTTATATTTTAGTAAAATGATACTTTGTTGGTTTTAATTTATTTAGGCTACTTCTTAAAAAATTTTAGTTGATAAAATGTGACTTTTTAATCGACCTAATTATTTACATAGACAAATAATACTTTGGTGAGGGGAAGAATGATAAGGGGGGGAGGTATGTAAAAATTGGCAAATTACAGTTCCGGTACCTCAATTGCTACAAATCAAGCACTGCCTATATTAATATTTCAAAAGTCAAATATTCAATGTTTACATCAAACAAAATTAAATATTTACCAATATATTTAATTTAGTAACTTATACCTCTTAAAGTGATGTAAACAACATTACTTTGAGATACTAGTGATCGGATACTAGCATCGGCCACTTATGCTTTCGCTTGAGGCCGATTTGTATTTGACCGGCAATGACGGATAATTTCTCAAATAATGAGTTTTGAGATTTTTTAAGATTATTTTCTCCGAACAAACCGAGCCAATAATTAATCGCTCACCATTAATCGCTCACCGCATGAAGCCATCACTTTACACAACAGGCGATCATAAAAATGTTTTCCATGTCAAATATTTATCACTGTAAACTGATATTTGTATATGCATTTTTTGTAAATGTCTATGACAATAAAATTTCTGATTTCTGATTTCTGATTAAGCCCAAACGTAAGGACAGGCCCATTACAAACGAAACAACGTTGAGGTTAGATCTTTCTTTGGGTTAGATAGATCGTGAGCTGACAGCTGACAGAAGCCGGCAGACGATGCGCAGTAGCACTTAAAGGCTCCTTTTCCAACACAGCGTTAGTGCGCTCAACGCCGGCGTCGGCGTCATTGCGCTAGAGTTAAATGTGAAGCGAGAATGGGGACACTTTCCTAGACGCTGTGCGCGCTGATTGTTGACGTGGTAGCAATCACCATTGCTCGCTTTACATTTATTTGACTATCGCGCTGGCGACTATGTACTAATGACGCCGACGTCGACGTCGAGCTCGCTGAAGCCGCGCCGTGTTGGAAAAGGAGCCTTTAGCGCATCGGCGCATTCGAGTTCGCATTCTGTCAATGGTTAATATGATCGCATATCGATATTAGTTTTCAAACAATCGAATGGAGTTCGGATACGCCTATTACTATAACATTGTGTCGCGTTGGTAATTCGGTTATTCTATGGAATACTTAGTTTCTCACGATCGATGCACCGACTATCGACTTGGCTGTTTTCATTTTAAAATGCATGACGTTTTATAGCATTACAATTTGCAGAAAGAAGAATTTTTCTGTAGAAAATAATGTTGTCGACTTAAGATAGAAACTTTTTCTGCAAAAAATAATTTTATTGACTTATTAATTTAGGACTTTCTGCAGCCACTATTAAAAAGCTATCAGTCGATCAGGCTGAACTTTCTGCAGGCCTTGTCTTCTTTCTGCGACAATGTCGCACTGTCACCCGTAGTTCTGCTATGGGGGCTTGAACTATATTCTTTTGCATACGTAATTCGCTAAGTATGCAGCTCTGCAACGGGGGTATGTTAGCATGGTATATAGTTAGTTTGAAAAGTCGTATGTGCCGGGATGACATGTCGCTGTCCTGAAAACTTAAGTACAGAATAACTCATTAAAGTCCTACGTTTTCCTTTGTGGTACAAATTATTACCAATTTGGTAATAAATCTTGGTATAATTGGTTTTCTGAAATTCCAACACAACCGGGCCCAGCTACATGCAACTCTTTTTCAACTTAGGCAAGTGAGGGGCAAGTCACATTGAAGTTGTGAAGCTGCATTGCATGTAACATGACGAAGAATTATTTGATTTGAGTTGATTTTGTGTCTTAGTACCAAAATTTACTGCTGCGGAGCACGGTGGGTCCTCTAGTTTGTCTTTAATAACTCAAAAGAACTTTTGACTCCAAGTATAACGAGGTTTCAGAAGCGTTCGTTAAAGTTGGATAGACATTGACATTGTGAAAAATAGCCGTATCACCGGCAGACACACGTACCGATTTTGGTTAAACTGCTCGACTCGTGCTTTCAAATATTTTTCAATAAGTCGAGTCGAGTCGAGAAGGGCATAATCGGCTCGAGAAAAAGCTTGATTCTCGAGTACTCGCACACCCCTAATTGCAGTCATGCCATACAATAGTTTGGCGAGTTCCTTTTTCATATGATTCGATGGTTTCCGATTCGATGGTGCTGCAATCCGTGGTTAACCTTTAAAACTATTGATAACCGTCCATTTAAGTTAAGTTATAAACTAACTGAAGCGAGTTTGAAACACTGCCGACTGATAGTGTAACTTTCAGCCCTTTACTGTACTGAATTGATACCTCTTTTGATAATTCTGAAACGTGTCGGCAAATCTGCGAACAACTACCGTAAAATTGACACATTTAACGTTAATGTCTCCGTTCCGTATGTGCTAGCCGTTCTCGAGTTATGAATGTGAAAACAAAACCTATCTACTGGGACAAAATAGTATATTTCATTACAAGGACCTAAAGTGACGCTTTTCGTACAAGGTCAAGTTTATTTACAACCGAGGCTGTAAGCCGAGGTTAAAAAATGACCGAGTAACGAAAAGCAGCTTTAGGTCCGTGTGATGAACTATATTTTTCGTTATATTGCTCAATACAATACGTAAACTACTTAAGAAAACCAAAATGTTACAGCTTCTTTACCATTAAAGATGCCTTCAAAAGATACCACCGTCTTGTTCTTGCTATTTGAAGCAATCAGCTGTCTGTTTCATTTGTGTTAGGGTAGACTGACAACAATTAACAACTATCGACGTATCGAACGCATGTAATAATCGATTGGTGAAATAAGCGAGTTTCACAAATTGATTAAACTGACAACAATGAATGTTTCGATAATAACGGTGAATGTTTCGATTATTTGTAATCGAATGAATATTGTTCGATTATTACGACGTTCTCGGCACTTTTTGACTTTTATAGTCCTAGGACTATAAAGAGTCAGCTGGTATCGAGTACATCAGCTTTTAATTCTTAGGAATAAAAAGAGTGTATTTAGGTCCGGAAAACATGCATTAAAAACATCTGTTTTTGAAGCAGTATAACGAAAATGTTTTTTAAACCTACAGAACGCCATAACAGTGTTATATTTATATGAACAGAACTATTTATTCTAACAGCTATTTATGTAAACAGACCTCTATATTACATATTCTTTGTTAAAAACTTTTTTCAATCAGTCCCTTCAGATTCGACATCGTTGGTTGGACTATAATTTTTATTGTGAGCGAAGCCACGGGCAACTGCTAGTATTTTATATGTTTTAAATGAACACTATTTTTAGCCCCATTAGATGACTAATAAAATTTGTTCATCATACTGACACAGAAACATCTGATTTCAGTTCCTTTTTGTTGGCTCGAAAGTTACCCATTGCCGTCCTAGGCCTAGGCCGAAACTTTTAATCAAGCCGGAAACTTTTATCCGGCCTAGGCCGGATAAATCAGCTGATTTGCAGCAAACCAACATTTAATGCTTGTTTATTGGTTACTTTTTAGAGAAATGCAATGGCAGCACTGGCAGCAGTAGTGAATTTTTGTTTTATTTCTTATAGGTTATGTTCAAAGGATTGAGAAACGTATTGGTTTATGCAAGGACTGTGTTATGATTGAAAGTATGTTTTTTTCTGAGTAGTATGACAAAAAATATCGTATGTTACACGGCCGGGAAGTTTTGCCGTATCTCGCATGAAACTATGCTTGTCCAGCAAAACAGTACTTCCCGGCCTAATAACGTAATATACTATTCTGCGAACCTGCAATTAAAACGCACACAGCAAACTTTTGCCCCATGCCACTCTGATTTGCCAAGGAGAAAAAGTTCAAAATTGCAAAAATAAAAACTTTTTTTATCAAGATTCTGTGAAGTGGAGAATTGTAAAATTTAGCATTGAATCCATGTAGTAGGGGAAAAAGAAACATGTGTGCAGAGTCAGCTGGTATGACGTAGTTGGGCTCATGCAACTAGCGCTTACGACAACAATTATAATACAGGGTGTTTTTTATAAAATGCAACCAATTTTTAAGATTGAATAACGCACATATAAATATGAAATGAGTAATGTTTTATTGATCTTTACATTTTATACAACCTATTATTTAAGTTTAATCACATTTAGTTTACATTATGTGGTCAAGCAGTCCACCATTGGCATTTGTATAAAGTTATGCTCTTTCAATCAAATTCCCGAACACGTGTTGCAAGGTGTTCCTCTTTGAATTTCTTGCCTTAAATATGTTATGTTTTGAGGTGCTGAATCCTGTGAATTGTATTCGTGGGCCTTACTTTTTATGTACCCCTAAATAAAATAATATAGTGGGGTAAAATCCCGGGATCTTGGAGCAAATAATCCTTCGCCAATAAAATCAAGTTTTGGGTTGCGTTTTTAATGTGTGTGTCTTTAAACACGATAACTCGTGAAAAATGGTCCGATCTGAATGAAATTTTCCACAGACATGTAAAGTAGTAATTATCCTACGAAAACAATTCACAAGATATTCAGCACCTCAAAACAAACATAACAAATTTAATGCAAAGAGTTTAAAGAGATTCCTTGCAACTTGTGTTCGGGAATTTGATGGAGAGAGCATAACTTTTTACAAATGCCAATGGCGGACTGTTTGAGCACATAATGTAAACTAAATGTGATCAAACTTAAATAATAGGTTGTATAAAATGTAAAGATCAATCAAACAACACTCATTACACACTCATATGTGCATTATTTAATCTTAAAAATGGGTTGCGTTAAAAAAAACCACCCTGTACAAACCAGTTAATACGACTCAACAAAATATTATATGTACGGTAGTTCTGCTGTCATACCACTAGGTCCGCTAGTTTTGTGAGCCCAACTTCGTCACACCTGACTATGCACAGAACTTTCTTTATTCTTTGCACCATGATTAAATCAAACTAAAAGGTCCGGTAGTTGTTCTGATAAAAAATAATAAGTTTCCACAAATTACTTTTTTTACATTGTGTCTTATCTTTAGGTGTTACTCTCGCCCCACTTTACTCAATAGCCCAACTTTACCACCTAAAACTCTCGATTTAAAAATATACATTTGAATAAAGTGTTCAATTAATGAATCTAAGAGTGCTTTTAACAGAAAAACTAAAACTACTGGCAATTTTATGCCTAATAAAACAGAATCCCTTCATTACAACCACCTCAGTTGAAGTAGCCGTAGCAGAAGGGCTCCTGGCTGGAGGGGCGGGCGGCGGCCCGGCGGCGAGCGCTGTACACGTGGCGCTGGGCGGCGAGGTAGAGCTCGGCGAGGAGGGCGAGGCCGGCCAGGCCCAGACCCGCGCCTAGGATGATGAACGCGCCCTCCAGGTGGCCCAGGTGGATGGGCATGGGCGCGTGCGTGTGGTGCTGCGTGCCCACCGCCGACGACTCCTTCACGGCCGACTGCACGCGCGAGTTGAGGAACCGCCGCGCCACCTCGCCCTCCCAGTGCAGCAGCAGGCCCGAGTCCAGCAGCCGGTGGATCATGTGGTTGAAGCTCTTCAGGTACGGCGAACCTGTGTCAGTCAAACAATGTCGTATCTGGAAGAAATACTACCACGTGCAGATCGTTATGCATTGCATGTATAAATTATGTATGACATTCTTATCAATGTCAATTGAAATAAATTAGAATTTAAACAAAAATGAATTTTTACTCAAAAAGTACATCTATATAAGAATATTAATTTTCTTGTCTTAGCACCTCACAACAAGCCTTAAAAAGATTATTTTTTTATGGACAGTAAAATAATCAACGTGTTGGAAAGTGCTCAGGGTTGTTAAAAACCTTGTGAGTAATATTTACTAGCCATAACCAAGGTTAAACTCAGTCTTATATTCATTTTATATACCTTACTACATTAAAGAAAATTTACACTACTATACATTATAAAAATTAAAAATGAATTTTACGTACACAAGATTTATTAAAAACAAGCCATTAATTTGGAATCAATAGACACTTTTTACTTGAATCCCCAAATTTTGGTTTTTAAAATTTACATAAATTCTTTACACTTTTAACTGAAAATTCTTTAATTTTAAAGTTAGATTTGCTTCCTGCAAATCCATGCATTTGCTCCTGTATTACATGTACAGAAGGAAATCACTATAACAATTGCCCCTATAACAAGTGTGAGAATAAAAATAATTGAAATGTAGGTACCTTTTTGGAAAACAAAAATGCAGTGTTCATAATAAATATCTTGTTTCATAAGACGAAGATGTTTCATTGATTCTTCTGTTATATAATCACCAACTGCAAAATGACCTGAAACACATCCAATTCTGTGTTTCAAAAGCAGCAGCAGCTTGAAACAAGTCTCACAGACATCACACTGAAAATAACTAGGATCTTCAGTGTGTTTTTATGGATGAAAACATTGTCTTTACACAAAATCAATAATGAAATTAAAAAAACTATGAAAGTAATACATGTATGACAAATTGAAAGACCTTAAAGACCTGGAAGATATTTCTAGTTTAAATCCCATCACATTTTAACTAAGTATGTTATGTTCAAACACACATAGGAAATTAACAATGAAAATATTCAATCATTTAGAGATTTTTTTGTTTGCTAATTCATTAAAAAATAAGACATGTTTTAATGGAAAATAATTATTGATAATCTATTATAATCTTCGGATTGAATTTTTTTTCACCCAACTATGACGCAATCACCTGTTTTCCAAACTTCATACTGAGACTGAAAATGGCAGTTTTCTGCCTTAGGACCGTAATGTCAGCTGATCGTTTATTTGCTTAAAACTACGTAAACGACATATTACCTTATAGAATTGAATAGGTAAGTATTAACAATAAAAAAGTAGCAAACCTGATTTTATTTTAGGCATTGTTTAACAACTTTTTCCTATTGTTTAAAGGCAAGCAACATTAACATTCTATCATTGACATTTTGCATTGTAACTCAACCTTGTCTTGAATTTGAAACTCGATCCAAGTCTGCAAAACCCCATCTTCGGCCCTAAGTGCGAAATATAAACTAGTTACAGAGGAGTTTAAACAACTGGAAAAAATGATCAAATTTAAATAAGTGGTGCTCTGCTATAATGTGTTTACTTTTGACTTTTTGTGCTGATATATATGAGGGTTGTCCAGAAGGTAAAGATAATTTGTCACTACATCTAGCCCTGTTGTTCCATTTCCCCGAATGATATGTGAGACCTCAATTTCAGCCAAGTCTCTTTGCTGACCGATAACACATTTCATTCTTATAGCATGAAAATAGCATTCTTTCAAAATAGCGGTATCCATTGGAAATCCCGCCCAGTGGATTTGACCTGATAATGTTGTTTCTTTCAGTTCCTTACGATCTGCAAAAACTTTCCTGCTTCCTAATTCCCTTGACCTTGAATAAGAATTAAGGCAATCAAATGATGCCATAGAAGGAATACACAGGTGTTATCTGCAAAATATCCCACTTAAGGCGGCAAAGTTGTGTGTAACTGCCGCTGCTGCTGCATGGGGGCAGGTGTCCTGTCGTCATGGATGAGGAACACTTTAGTCAGTGATGGTATTTTCCACGATGATTGTTTTGTATGGCATGTCAAGTTATTGTAGGGTCTAACAATAGACTCAGAATCTTTATTATCCTCTAGGTATAAATTCAATGTGGAGTAAACTTTATAGAATACAATAAGCTATTGTAATTAGTTCATTTGCATTCAGTGGGATTTACTGTTATTGAAACGCTGTAAGAATGAAATGCGTGATCGTTTGGCAACGAGACGGCTTAAATTTTCACTAGGAGTGGTGGTTCAGGGCTGCACTATGAGTCCTGGAGTTGGGGCAACAGGGCTAAATGTAGTGACCAAAGTTTCTTTACTTTCTGGACGACCCTCGTATTAAGGTACCTGCTGGGAGCCTCTCAACGGAAAACGCAAAACTGGATGTAAGTGAGTTGTAGTAGAGCTGTTCCTTGTTAAGGGCCCGGAACCTGCTGACCAAAGTCTGCATCTTGGACTCTGTGGCTTCACGCAGAGAAAAGATCCAGGCATCATGAGTGGCTCCCCACTGGAGCTCACTGGCTACCAGATCCGACACTGTGTCTATGGGCGGCAGATACCTGGGCAACATCAAGATACATGTAGAGAGGTTATAGCTGACAAGATCTTTAACTGGCCAACCAAGCAAAGTGAAGGATTGTTAGAAAAACTAAAAAGGAGTAACTTTTCTTGGAGAGTTAAAGAGGCAGAGTGTTGTTAGGTTGAAGTACCAGCCAGTAGAGAA
Organism: Flexamia atlantica; assembly: GCA_035578135.1. Classification (NCBI taxonomy): domain Eukaryota; kingdom Metazoa; phylum Arthropoda; class Insecta; order Hemiptera; family Cicadellidae; genus Flexamia; species Flexamia atlantica. The sequence continues at coordinate 3,687,422 of JAQJVK010000006.1, read as the reverse complement.
GTAATCGAAAGAGGGTAGTCAGCGACTATGGCAGTAAAAACTGTTTTCAAAGTGCTACAAAGATGTAAAAAACACGGTTAAATAATTACAGTATTCCAATAATCAGTCATTACAATTTAGAACGAATTTCAAATAATATTTTAATTTATTCTAGACAGCTGGCATTGCAAGGTTTTTTTTGAAAACGTGAATATTGCGTTAAAAAATTTCATTCCTGGTTTTTTTATTAAACCCTTTGCAATCGGATTGAATATAGCAATTGCACGGCCAGCTCAACTGGCCACCACCATTAGCGCACAGTGGACAGATTTTTATACATAGCAGTTGTCCTAAGGCCTATGCTATCGGACGGCCACCAGCGCTGGCCAACATGAAGTCCAACATGCTCGATCGTCCAACAGCACTGGCCAATAAGTGCCAATAACATGTTTTTCTTCTTTCATTATGTCTGCATATTGCATGTCTCCTGCATGTTTGAGAATGGAGGCCAGACCATTGCTGTAGCCTGTGGCTACCAGTAGGAACGCCACATGCAGTCAGTTGACGAGGTGAGCCCTTCTCCACTGTATGGTTACATACGATGGCACGGTGAGGATGGAGGCCAGACCACTGCTGTAGCTGGTGGCCACCAGTAGGCCCTTCTCTACTGTGTGGTTGCATGGTGAGGATGGAGGCCAGACCACTGCTGTAGCTGGTGGCCATCAGTAGGCCCTTCTCTACTGTGTGGTTGCATGGTGAGGATGGAGGCCAGACCACTGCTGTAGCTGGTGGCCACCAGTAGGCCCTTCTCTACTGTGTGGTTGCATGGTGAGGATGGAGGCCAGACCACTGCTGTAGCTGGTGGCCATCAGTAGGAACGCTACATGCAGCCAGTTGACGAGGTGCCTCTACATGCCCTTCTCTACTGTACGGTTACTTATGAAGGCACGATGAGGATGGAGGTCAGACCACTGCTGTAGCTGGTGGCCACCAGGAGGCCCTTCTCTACTGTGTGGTTGCATGGTGAGGATGGAGGTCAGACCACTGCTGTAGCTGGTGGCCACCAGGAGGCCCTTCTCTACTGTGTGGTTACTTACAATGGCATGGTGAGGATGGAGGCCAGACCACTGCTGTAGCTGGTGGCCACCAGGAGGCCCTTCTCTACTGTGTGGTTGCATGGTGAGAATGGAGGTCAGACCACTGCTGTAGCTGGTGGCCACCAGGAGGCCCTTCTCTACTGTGTGGTTACTTACAATGGCATGGTGAGGATGGAGGCCAGACCACTGCTGTAGCTGGTGGCCACCAGCAGGAACGCCACATGCAGCCAGTTGACGAGGGGCTTCAGCAAGCCCTTCTCTACTGTCCCGAGCCCCTGCTGAAAGGAAGTAGTAAGCAGGGCGATCTACGTAAGAAGATGAGGGAGAGAAAGAAAAGATGAAGAAGGAGACAAAAATTAATGATTTAAGATTAGGAATGAAAAACAAAACAAGAGAGGAATGCTCTCAAGAGACAAGATTAAGGGAAAACAATGAAAAGAAATGGAAAGGGAAGCCAAGTGATGTCACAAGATAGGGACTTGGGAGAGGAAAAGACAAAATGAAAAAAATGTGCGGTTACTTACAAAGGCACGGTGAGGATGGAGGCCAGACCACTGCTGTAGCTGGTGGCCACCAGTAGGCCCTTCTCTACTGTGTGGTTACTTACAATGGCACATTGAGGATAGAGGCCAGACCACAGCTGTAGCTGGTGGCTACCAGTAGGAACGCTACATGCAGCCAGTTGACGAGGTGCCTCAGCAAGCCCTTCTCTACTGTGCGGTTACTTACGAAGGCACGGTGAGGATGGAGGCCAGACCACTGCTGTAGCTGGTGGCTATCAGTAGGAACGCTACATGCAGCCAGTTGACGAGTGCTTCAGCAAGCCCTTCTCTACTGTGGGGTTACTTACGAAGCACGGTGAGGATGTAGGCCAGACCACTGCTGTAGCTGGTGGCCACCAGTAGGAACGCTACATGCAGCCAGTTGACGAGTGCCTCAGCGAGCCCTTCTCTACTGTGGGGTTACTTTCGAAGCACAGTGAGGATGGAGGCCAGACCACTGCTGTAGCTGGTGGCCACCAGTAGGCCCTTCTCTACTGTGTGGTTACTTACAATGGCACATTGAGGATAGAGGCCAGACCACTGCTGTAGCTGGTGGCTATCAGTAGGAACGCTACATGCAGCCAGTTGACGAGTGCTTCAGCAAGCCCTTCTCTACTGTGGGGTTACTTACGAAGCACGGTGAGGATGTAGGCCAGACCACTGCTGTAGCTGGTGGCCACCAGTAGGAACGCTACATGCAGCCAGTTGACGAGTGCCTCAGCGAGCCCTTCTCTACTGTGGGGTTACTTTCGAAGCACGGTGAGGATGGAGGCCAGACCACTGCTGTAGCTGGTGGCCACCAGTAGGAACGCTACATGCAGCCAGTTGACGAGTGCCTCAGCAAGCCCTTCTCTACTGTGCGGTTACTTACGAAGGCACGGTGAGGATGGAGGCCAGACCACTGCTGTAGCTGGTGGCTATCAGTAGGAACGCTACATGCAGCCAGTTGACGAGTGCTTCAGCAAGCCCTTCTCTACTGTGGGGTTACTTACGAAGCACGGTGAGGATGGAGGCCAGACCACTGCTGTAGCTGGTGGCTATCAGTAGGAACGCTACATGCAGCCAGTTGACGAGTGCTTCAGCAAGCCCTTCTCTACTGTGGGGTTACTTACGAAGCACGGTGAGGATGGAGGCCAGACCACTGCTGTAGCTGGTGGCCACCAGTAGGAACGCTAAATGCAGCCAGTTGACGAGTGCCTCAGCAAGCCCTTCTCTACTGTGCGGTTACTTACGAAGGCACGGTGAGGATGTAGGCCAGACCACTGCTGTAGCTGGTGGCCACCAGTAGGAACGCTAAATGCAGCCAGTTGACGAGTGCCTCAGCAAGCCCTTCTCTACTGTGCAGTTACTTACGAAGGCACGGTGAGGATGTGGGCCAGACCATTGCTGTAGCTGGTGGCCACCAGTAGGAACGCTAAATGCAGCCAGTTGACGAGTGCCTCAGCGAGCCCTTCTCTACTGTGGGGTTACTTTCGAAGGCACGGTAAGGATGTAGGCCAGACCACTGCTGTAGCTGGTGGCCACCAGTAGGAACGCTACATGCAGCCAGTTGACGAGGTGCCTCAGCAAGCCCTTCTCTACTGTGCGGTTACTTACGAAGGCACGGTGAGGATGTAGGCCAGACCACTGCTGTAGCTGGTGGCCACCAGTAGGAACGCTAAATGCAGCCAGTTGACGAGTGCCTCAGCAAGCCCTTCTCTACTGTGCGGTTACTTACGAAGGCACGGTGAGGATGTAGGCCAGACCACTGCTGTAGCTGGTGGCCACCAGTAGGAACGCTACATGCAGCCAGTTGACGAGTGCCTCAGCAAGCCCTTCTCTACTGTGCGGTTACTTACGAAGGCACGGTGAGGATGTAGGCCAGACCACTGCTGTAGCTGGTGGCCACCAGTAGGAACTCTACATGCAGCCAGTTGACGAGGTGCCTCAGCGAGCCCTTCTCTACTGTGCGGTTACTTACGAAGGCACGGTGAGGATGGAGGCCAGACCACTGCTGTAGCTGGTGGCCACCAGTAAGAACGCTACATGCAGCCAGTTGACAAGGTGCCTCAGCGAGCCCTTTTCCACTGTGCGGTTACTCGACGCCTGCAGCACGAGGAACCCCATGGTTCGTAGCATTGTGTCCTCCTTTGTTGTGAACCATTTGTAACCTTTCTTCTTTTGTCCTGTGAAATATTTGCTTATGTAATTCTTAAGATTAGAATTATTCTAATGCTTGGAAACTCCTATTGCTTTGGAAATTTTTAGCAACTGAAAATGTCATGTAAGTTGAACTCTTATAGACATATAAACACAATTTAAAGAGAGCTTGTTGCCACCTAACTCATTCTCACTGATTAAGGTTGAAAACAACTGAGAAACAATTTATTTCATGCTTTCAATTAGTATAGGATACCTAGATGATCAAATGAGTTTCCCTTGTGCAAAAATGGGAACTTTGGTGGAGTTGGGATTTAACTTTTCATACTTCCTGCTGAAGGCTGCGATGATATTTTCATTAACTTCTGTATAATTTAACATTTAATCTTTGAAACACCGTAACACAGTCTAAAGGCATTTTGTAAAACCTTAGTACGCATCTAGGACTCAAGGGGAGCATTTGAATGAATGAATGAATACTCCTGTTGCAGCAGACCTGCATACTCAGCGAATATCAAGTGCAAAACAACATATTTCAATCCAACATAGCGACATTTGACATGTTTTGGTAAGCTCCATAAGAATAACAAGGGGAATGAGTATGCAGGTTTGCTGCTAAAGGTATATTAAACCTGGGAGGTTTTAATTAAATATTTAGTAGATCTGAACTAGAAGAAGCTATTTGCCAAGTTTTAACAAGATATGCTGAGAGATAACCGAGATATAGAATTTTACTTATTTCCCATAAGGTTAACATTGGGACAACGTACTGTGTTTACCACTTTCAATATCTCGGTAACCAATGGCCATAGAGCAGTGATTCAAAATACTAAATTGTTTGTTTTTTTGAGCTGAATTTAATGGTGCCCACAAAAATTCGATACATTTTATTTTTCCATATAAAAAATTCAAAAAACCCATTTTGGGGGGTTTATCCCCATTTACCCCCCTTCCGGTGGTCCGATCGGGCTGGTACATGAACTCGTCCAATTGATTACCACTTTACATGTCCGTACCAAATTTCATAAAGATCGGACCATTTTTGCGGCCGCTATCGTGCTAACAGATAGCGGTATATAAAAATTCGAACGAATGGTGTTTTTTGCTTCTGGGGGCCCCAAAATGAAAAGTTACAACGGTCCCGAGCTTAGGTCTTACCATGAGACCTACGGTAATAGCTTCTTCCCTATAGGGGAAATTCGCTAAAACGTCTTTTATTTAGCCAGCGTTATTCAAAGTACAATGCTTTGCTTTTCAATACAACTGTTGTCAAGTTATTAACTTATTAATAAATTATTATTAGCTTCTGTTCTTAAATTATTATTAATATAATTCTTTCAAACCCCTTTTGAAAACTGCAAGGCTTGTCAATCTGAGGTCAATTGGAAGGGCATTGTAGCCTTGGGGTCCGAAGTATGAAAAAGCTTTTTTCCCCAAGTTCTGTTTTGACCCTTGGCTAGTGTAACAAGCCTTCCTGCCGAGTGGAGCGAACGCTCACCTCAGACCTGAAAACCAGTTTCCTTCTTAGATATTTGGGACACTCCGTTAACAAAGTTTTATGAATAATGAGATTTGTTTGGATGTCACAGCATTGTTTTACAGTCAAGATGTTTGCCTTTGACCTATACTCGCTGATATGATCTGACTTTTTTAGGTTGAAAACAAATCTCAGGTCACTATTCTGAAATCTTGTGAGAATATTCATCTTTTCCTGAGTAAGGCTGTTAGCAAAAGAGGGAAGAGCATAATAAATAGATGGAAGGACTATAGCACGAACTATCTCAAGTTTGGTAGAAACTGGAAGAACAAACCTAAACCTATTAAACAATCTTAATTTAGCAACAACTGTTTTACAGATGTGTCTCACATGTTCAGAAAAATTGAGCATAGAGTCTAATTTGACACCAAGAAATTTTAATGAATTACACACAGGTAAAGACTTATCATCCAGAAGAACTTCCCAATCACTATCCTTATTGCGTTGGTTTTTAACAGAGTAGTTTACGATTCTTAAAACCGAACACTTGTCAGGATTCAGCTGAAGACCGTGATCAACAGACCATTGATTCACCCTTCTCAAGTCGTCATTCATGCAAACGATTGCCTCCGGAAATTCAGCCAACGGGTAAGATAACACAAGATGCGAGTCGTCAGCATAAGAATGGACAGAACAGTGACTAAGTTGTGACTCAAGGTCGGCAGTGAATATCAGGAAGAGGATAGGGCCTAAGCAGCTGCCCTGAGGAACCCCGGATACTTTGGGCAAAAAACTTGAAACCTGATCGTTAACTCGAGTTTGTTGAGACCTATTATGGATGTAGGCAGAAAACCAGTCCACAGATTGATTATCAAAATGGTAAAATCTCAGTTTGGCCAACAGAAGATCGAAACTAACCGAATCGAATGCCTGTGAAAAGTCCAATCCAGCTACAATACTACCCCAATTTCTATCTCTAGCACAAATCAATTCATCCATAACATTAACAAGAGCTGAACTAGTGCTGAAGCCTTTCCGAAAGCCTGATTGTGTTTAAGGAAGAACGTCCTCTGACTCAAGGAACAAACCCAATTGCCCTCCAATTACCTTTTCCAATATTTTGGAAATCATTGGAAGAATTGAAATGGGTCTGAAATGAGAAGCACACGAAGCATTAGCCTTTTTTGATAGCGGCAGGGCCGCGACAAGGGCCATGCGAAACATGCGGCCGCATGGGGCGCCGACTGGGAGAGGGCGCCACCGAAGCTGGATGACGCGGTTTTGAGTCCGCAGCGGCGCCCGAGGAGTCTTTAAAGTGCTGAACATGTACTTTGGCGAATTTTGTTGACACCCGGGTAGTATTTTAAAATTTTGTTTAACGTGCAAAATATTCGTCTTGGAGGCGTTTTCGGCGCCCGTGGAGTATTTTCAATTTGTTAAAGAGCTAAATTAATTCATGTTTTGTGGTGTTTGCCGACTTCATGGAGTCTATCAAAATTGTTCAACTTGCCAAATTTTAATTTATGTGGCGTTCTCCAACTAACGGGGCCCGTTGAGCATTTTCATATGGTTCAAAGTTACGTGTAAATCATGTAATTTGGCGAGTTTGGTTGGCTCCTGGGGGAGCATTTACAAATCGTTCAACGCGCTATAACATGATCGAGTTGTCGCCATTTTGGAGGTTTTAGCCAGCCCCGGCGCCTGGAGCCCTTTTGAAATTAATCAAGATGCGAAATGTGAGGTTAGGAGGCGTTTGCCGGTGCCGGTGGAGACGTTTCAAACTAATCAAAGAGCAAAATGCTTTTTTTGTTGGAGCATACTGGCACCTATGGAGTCTTTTATAAGAGTGTTTAAAACTCGCAAACATTTTAATTTCGTGGCCGTTTACCCACGCCCGTGGAGAAATCATTGTTTTCAAATAACTCAAAATGTAAATTTTGGGCATGTGAATTGTAGCTGCAGTTATGAACAAAATAAATGTCAATTTGAAAAGAATGGGTAAAGTAAATAAGTTCCGTTTTCACCTCGTTTCATTTTAGTAATACCTTTAAAATTAAATTTGCTATTTGCAAAATAAATTTCAAGATTCAAAACCGAAACCTGGGGAACTGAAAACTTCTAGAAACTCAAACTCAATCCTCGTCCTAAGGAATGTTTGCAAGTGGTTTAAATGGGCCGAGTAACGAACAACTGTGACATTTTTTGGCCGTTTAGTATACTCCTTCTTAGCCTAGATTGGTCTAGTTTGGCTGGGCTCTAATGTTATTTTTTTAAGCTGAAGCAAGAATCGCCCGATTAGCGGCGTGCCTGTTCTTACTTAGATAATTTAATTCGTCTTAATACATCCAGCAATACAAAACCGTAGGCCTATCCATCAATAAAAAACCTTTAAATATGTGATGAATAAAATTCAACACAGTAACTTCAAAATATTCTTTTTTATTTTGCAAACTAGCAGTTGCCCGTGGCTTCGCTCATGACACATAGCGTGAAACAGCTGATCTTGCCACTGCTCTTAGAACTGTCAAATTAATACCCACAGCTGTTTACATTTCTGTGTTTAAATGTTTACACCCTGATAAAATGTAAACATTGAAACTTAGGACGATCATGGGGCATAGCCCGAGGGGAGTTTAAGGAAGTGAATAGGCCTATGTGTTTCCCAGGTTCAAGATCTACCTCTGTGTGAAATTTCAACCCAGTCGGTTCAGTATTTTTTTGCGTTCACTTGTTGCCACATCTAAACATACATACAGAAACCACCTCTTCTTTATAATAGTATAGATGGTAGCTTTAACCACCCTGAGGGGCGGTGGGTAACTGATACATAAATCTAGTGAAAGGGCGCCAATGTAGGCTCTCGCATGTCCCAGAAAAATCCCTTGTCGCGGCCCTGGATAGCGGAATTAAAATACTTTGTTTCCAGGCACTAAATGCTAGTAGTCAGGGACAAATTGACAAGATCACAAATGGCAGAAACACAGTAAGGACTTAACGATTTAACCATGTCAATAGAAATGCCGTCCACACCAACTGCTCGGGTTGTGATGCTGTTCATGACATCCCTGATTCTTTTCTCTGTCACCGGAATGAATGAGAATTTGCTCTTCACTTGGCCACTTAGATTATCATTGTAGAACTCAATCCTGCTCTTGTCAATACAAGCTTTGCCGCCCATTGTGGAGAAGAATTGATTCAAGTGCTCAGGAGAGAAGTTACACTCATTTTCTTCGATCGAGCCCAGTACGCCATTGCTTCTTAATGATGACCAAAAACCCTTTGGGTCTTTATTCTTAAATTGACTTGAAAAGTAGCGCTTTTTTGCACTTCTTATGGCTGAGTTCAATGTGTTTCTTGCTTTTGTATATGCAGATCTGGTAGAACTGTTCCTACAACTTAAGAGCGCTTTATGACATTTGTTCTTAATTTTTGTCAGAGACAAAATATGATCGTCTCTCCATGGAGCCCTTTTCCTCGTTACACGCTTTCTCACAACTGGGGCACAAGAGTTGAAAATATGCAAAATTTTACTATTCAGAGCATTTACAACTTCATCCACTTCTTTCAGGGAAGATATTTCATTCCAGTCAGACTTTGACGCTAACTCGGTAAAGAGGTCCACATAAATGTTTTTCAGATTCCTGTAGGTTACATATTTCGACTTGCTCTTCGTTCTACAATATGGGAAATCACAAAAAATTAAATTGTGATCCGTTATTTTTCTTCCAGCAGAATCAAGAATCTTCGCTATATCAATCATTCCAACATTGAGTTTGACATTCTTGTCGGCAATTATCAGGTCTATCACAGAGGAGGAGGATTCAGTCACACGTGTTGGCTCCTTGACAAGTTGATTGAGGTTCAAAGCTTGGAGAATTGATGACAGATACTTGGAATCAGGTCTTGTCATGCCCAACAGATTGACATTGAAATCACCCTGCAGTATGATGGAATCCACTTCTGAGGCCTGATCTATAAACAAAGCATACAATAATGAACTGAGAGAGGAATACAGAGCTGAAGGTGGTCTATATGCAAAGCAGATACACAACTTTGTATCCTTGAAATTGATGACTCCGCATATATATTCGATGCAACAATCGACATTGTGGAGTTCCATGGGAGAGAAGTTCAAACCATTTTTTAAGTACAAGGCCACTCCACCCCCTACTTTTCCAACTCTGTCACTACGGATCAGATTGTAGCCAGAAATCTCATAAACACTCGAGGAATCCTCAGGTGACAACCAAGATTCCGTAATGCCCAACAGATCAAACTGAAAGTCCTCCATAATAGTACAAATCTCTTGAAAACCAGTGTTCAAGGAGCGAAAATTAACATGAGCTATCTTAAAACTTGAGAGGGTTGCCCTGAGTCGTTTCCCGACTGAAATGTTGGTTGCGGGTCACTTGGAAGACCAGATGGGACTGATACTACAGAAACATTAGTTGGAGTAACTTGGACCGTTTGTGAGTCTTTGTTCTCATAAGACTTCATCATAGCTTGACAAAGGAACTCACTAAGAAGATGATTTCCATGATGACTTAAATGCCTACCATCACGAGCCAAGTGACGCTTAGAAATCAGTCGAGATGCACAACAAACTCCACTCCAAAGTTGTTGCACATGAGAAACAGTTGCTCATTGAAAAGCGAAAGTGCTCGATGGCTCACATCACTCCGAATAAGGACGCTATTCACAAGGATTCTAGCTCCAGGAAAGGTAGACTTAGCCACTCTCAGCAGGTCAGCCATGGAGTGCAACGCATCTTTTTTTCCCCAACCTCCATCATAACCCGGCCCACCATTATAATTAGTTACAAGATCATTGGTTCCCACAAAGAGATACAGTAGAGCGCCGATTATCCGAACGCCGATCATCCGAACCGTCGGTTAACCGAACGCCGTAATAATTCATATTTTGAACATGATTCTCAAGCAATTCAAATTCGCGCGCCAACCAAAACTCACGTTGTGCCGGGATATCAATGTATTCTGATAGATTTCATAATAAAATTAAGAGAAGAATTTTTGTTTGATCATTTTTTAGCCTTTTTCCTATTAAGAATTAAGTTACATATATAATTTTAAAATGTTGTCTTTTCATGTTCGATTATCCGAATATTCAGTTATCCGAACACCCCTTGTCCCCAATTAGTTCGGATAGTCGGCGCTCTACTGTAAATCAAATCAGGTTGGTCAGAACTGTATCTAATAAGTTTCTCTTTAATGTGTGATATTCTTGCCCCAGGGTTCATATCAACTACAGCCCCACTTTTTGAACATTTGTCCCCAGAATACCTCAATAGTGAGTCCCCAATCAGCAATGTCCCCTTCAATGACCCTCCTCCAGACATATGGCTAATTATTCCCTGCCCACCAGAACTCTGTCCAACATGACAGAGTTCTAAATTTGCCAAATTTTAGCCCTGTAGGTCTCATGGATTTGGAGATTCCTTATCCGATAGAAAACCCCTTTATCCTTTATATATAGCATAGATTAATATTGAATTGTTATTCGTATTACTAACATTACTAACATTGTATGTTTTGTTCATAGCCCAGGCAAAAAAACAAATTACCCAATCTAAAAAAATCTGTTCATTTTTGAATTTCGCACACTTATTTATAAGTACCTAAGGATGAAAATACAAGAAGTCCCCGTGAATATGTGGCGAACTCTAGTGCATAAAAACTTTAGAAATAGTAAGAAAGGGTAAGAATTATCAATCAGTAAACTATAATCTATTCTAACATTGAATATGACACAAGAATGTAATTTTAAAGGGCTGAAAAGAGCAACTCTGTAGTTAAGTGAGAATTTCGCCTATTTTTTTCCATATTAACTTAAGTGGCTGGGTTATGTTATTAGCAGCTTGAACTAAAATGTAAATATTAAAACCAAGGCAATGCTGCGGGCCGCGTCACATTGGTCGAGTAACTTGGCCAAATTGGACTCGGCCGAGTTGCTAGGATCAGCTGATTCCTATTGTTAAGAATTGTCAACTTGCCCATTACTCGATTCACCCATTTGTCAAGGCCGCATCACATTGGTCGAGTTGATGGTCGAGTCTAACTCGCCCTCCTACTTGACCAATGTGACGTGGCCCTGAGGGCTCCACTTTATTTCATCAATGTTGGAGGATTTCAGAGGTTCATTTTTTTAATCAGTCACAGTGAACGTGTCAGCACATTTTACACTAATCGATTCCAATAACAAAATAAGTTTTTCTCTCACTTTTGCGATTCTTTTCCACAAACACAACTTCGAGTTTCTTGATGTAGAAGAGCGCGACGCTGGCGACCATCACGGCGACCAGCACGACGAGCCAGGTGACAAGGGTGAACGGCCGGATGGGCAGCAGCATCATGGACAGCAGCTCGGGCCGCGGCGCCAGGCACGTGATGCCCGTGCGGATGTAGGGCACAGAGAAGTCCAGGAACTTGTACTCGTGGTACCACAGGTATAACGCTCCCAGACCCACATCCGCCTTCTCCACCGCCACGTTCCCCAGGATACCTGCAGCATGCAGTGGTGTCACTAGGGCGATTCAGTTACAATTTTATATCTCTACTTGTTTACGAGGCGATTTTTTAGAGGGATCCTCACCGCTTTTTGATTTGGTAAGATACCAGCTCCAGGAAAAAAGACTTTTTGTAACTTTGAGTTGAATACTTTATTGTTGGCTGTTTTTGCCTGTTCATAGTTCATGGCTCAACTATGAATGCAAATATTTACGTATGTTTAAAGTGGATGTTGTGAGACTTGCTTGCTAATTGTAGTGGTGCTATCGGTTTTTGAGCCAATTTTATTTTAAAAACAAATATAGTAATATTAGATTCAGAAAACCCCTAAAACCTTGAGAACTGAACACCAAAAATAGGTTACTTAGAAGAATCAATTAATTTTACTAGCTTTTTACTTATACAAAACACGAGTAAATGCAAGTAAGTATGCAGGTCTGGATACTCAGCAAATTTTTAATGTCTAAAATCAAAAATAACTATGACCTAATGCTTAGAATCATATTTCAGCCCGAAATAATCTATATCTTAGTGCATTTTATTTCTTTCTTTCAAAAGAATGATGTGGGAAATGAGTATGCAGGTATACTGCAACAGGAATGTAAATTGGGTGGATTTAAATCAATATCCTATTATAAGAAGCCATATACCGAGTTTTATCAAGTTAAGTTTGGAAATAAGGAAGATCAAGCATTTTTTATTTCCCATAAGGCTAACATAGGGAATGAATTTGAATATTTACTGTGACTCAAAAATGTAAAATTGGGGTTTTTGGACTGAAACACAATAGATCTTAACTAGATGAATCCACGAACCAAGTTTTACTGTATCCTAGTTTATTACCCGGACACCAATTAGGGTTTAGATTTATATTTTAACTTATGATTTGCAGTGTAATTTCCAAAATTTTTAAAATATAAGAAAGAGGGAAGAAACTTCTGAGCAATATACTCTACAATTATTTTACAATGAAAACAATATTGAACTATTGGATATACTATACCGTTTCCTGTGCCATTGTCATTAATTTGGCCCCACTCTGCTTGGTCAGTGACAACTGTTATAGAGCAGTTGTGTAAACGAGCATACTCAATAACTATTCTCACTTCAGTTCCATCCAGAGGTTCTAAAATGGCATAAGGTGGATAGTTGAACGTTGCCACTTTTAGAGCTAAACAAAACAACTTCCATCTAAAATACATATTAAGAAATTTTGATGAGTCATATACTAAAATAAAATTGCAAACTCACAGCGAGTTCTGAGTTTTAAATAGATTATTAAGATACATTAGAGCATATCTACGGGTCCATAAAAGCTACAGAGCTGCAGAAGCACTTAAACTGTAGGAAATGTGTTTTTCATCACTCTGTATACGAAAACTGCCCGTTACCGTACAGCTGAGATCTACGAAAACTCTCGATTTCCTTACGTCAAAGCAACTAATGATCGGCTGCTTTTTCGGTACCCAAACATTTCATTCCCGTACCCAAACAAACCATTTCCGTACCAAAACAAAATATTGCCGTACCCAAACAAACGAATTCCTTAATTTGACAGTTCAACCAGCTGACTTTATAAACTAAAATAGACAGTTCAGCCGTATTGTGTATCTTATAGAAAAATTACTAAATTATGAAATGTTGGATCATTTTTTATGAGTTTGGTCATTTATTTGCATCGTGATGAAAAGTACTGTTCACAACTCGTCACAAAAGTACCATTTCGAGGCTCGATAGTGTTTTACTTGCTCGGCTTACGCCTCGCAAGTAAAACACTATCTTGCCCCGAAATGGACTACTTTCGTGACTAGTAGTGAAATATACTATTAAGTTGTTATTTGGGTGTTTTGATGAATGATATAGTCCATATGATTCACCTATAGAAATAATCAGACATAAAAACACACATTTTTGAATGTTAAAAATTAATCAGGAAGTATTATAATAGGGATTATATTTGATAAGGTAATTTGATCTGATGCCTGATATTGAGGATTCTAAAACCTACACCACAATGATACTAATGGCATAGGCAGATCTTCGTCAACAGGGGGGTATAGAGACAACACAACTGCGGGGGGAGGGGGGGGGAAGAGACAACACAACTGGAGGAGAAGGGGAATAGAGACAAAATAGTCCAAGAGCCCGCGACCGCCAGACCTTCGTTATTTTATAAAAGCGGACAAATTTTGGAAAATAATGAATGTTAGTTGGAATTTTATAACACGCCTAAAACATGTCCGATTTAATTTACTTGTCCAATTGCGCATTTGAATTGATATTTCTGGATTTACTATGAAAGAAACAAAATTGGAGTTCTAGTTTCTCTATAAAGCGTACATTTTCTTCAAACGAAGGCTATTAATTACAATTCAACATTTCGAATATTGGGTCTTATTTTCCAATTCAATTAATGTATTGAACTACAACATTGTTTCAAAACTCAAAACTACTCTTAAATATTTCTTTAATTTCTATTACAGTGCTATGGTATAGTACGGTATACCGTAGTATGGTACTATAGTATGGTATAGTATAGTATGGATAGTACAGTACTATGGTGAGAAATAGAACCCTTCCATATTCCTTATACGGATTTACAACTAATTTAATAGCAAAAGGGTTTTAATTTTATTATTAGTTAGATTTTGATTAAATATATTTTTGTGCTTGCTTAGCTTAAAACCTAGGTTTGGAAACAAAGCTAAAAAAGGATTGGAAAATGTTTTTTTTTTTTTTCAAAGTTATTTCAAAGCGTATAACTCATGCTCGGCATACAAGTTAAGTAATATTTTATTCTCCAAATCCAATTTAATTTTTTGAAGTGAATAAAATAGGTGTATACTGTTTATTAGTTGACTGCACAATACGGAACTTGGAGTGGCTGCTTAGTTTTTAAAATATAATTAAGTTTGAAATTTTAGTAATAGTAAGTTCTGCAACATATTTATATTGCGAATTTAAAGGTGCTGCTATACATACACGTCACGTAGTCCACACGGGGCCATAGAAGACATATACGGCCCCATAACGTCTATGGCCCCGACGTCCACATACGGCCAATACGATTCCGGAGAGGGTTCTATACATATTTGCATTCGCACGGTATGTAACGTCCTCGATCGCATGCGCACATGAGGATGCGACATCCAAAGTCGCGGTGAAAAGCGGATTAAATAAGTACCCCTGGCGTGAGAATTAAGTATATAGAATACAGATAAATATGATAAATATAAATTTTTGTGGTTACATTCGTAATAAAACACAAGTTATAAACTTAAGGTTTGCTGTTACTGTAACATTTGATATTAACACCTTTATATATTCGTAACCCTTTTATTTTAAAGGGGATACATCTTACTGGCATTTATAAGATATTATAAGCGATAAGCATCAATATAATTAATATAAATAATGAACGCCAAAAACAGCACTTGGTACAGTTTTAGTATAAAATTTGCTTTCATAACAGCCGCTTGGGCGAATGGCATTGGTATTGGCTACAGGCTACACGACACGTCACGTCGCGTCCCCATTCGGCCAATTCGGCCGTGTAACTTAGAAAATGGACTTGACGGGATGTGATGTGACGTGTATGTATAGCCTCACCTTAATTAACACAATTTTCAATTCCAACCCACCACTCATTGAAGGTTGAATATTAGAAAAGTCATTCACAGGTACTGAGAACGGACACGACAATCAACAGGCTGTGGCCTGCACCAACGACATCAACGGCATCAACGACTGATGCTCCTAATTTTTGGCCTCTCTGGCCATGGCACTACTGCTCCAATCATTAGAGGGGATTAACGAGGGTCAACTTGCTTGGTTCGAAATGGCACTACTGCTCCAACCGCCCGGACAGGTAGTCGACGCCAGGTAGCCAGACAACGGGAAAACGGGAATTATATTGTCCCCGCGGACCCTCTGCTATGCTGCTTTTTAAACTTGATCTTGGGAGATCTAACAAAATTAGGAAAGTTATTATACCTCTTGAGAAGCATGTTGGCGCTTGGCTGTTTACAATAAAAAGCTGTTTAAACTGGACGTTTTTGTTTTGAAGGACAGCAAATAGAATAATTAAATGAATTTGCATTTTTTTCGAATTACAGTAGAGCGCCGATTATTCGAACGTCGATCATCCGAACGCCGTAATTCATATTTTGAACATGATTCTCAAGAAATTCAAATTCGCGCGCCAACTGAAACTCCCGTTGCGCCGAGATATCAATGTATTCTGATAGATTTCATAATAAAATTAAGAGAAGAATTTTTGTTTGATAATTTTTTAGCCTTTTTACTATTAAGAATTACGTTACATATTTAATTTTCAAATGTTGTATTTTCATGTTCAATTATCCGAATATTCAGTTATCCAAACACCCCTTGTCCCCAATTAGTTCGGATAATCGGCACTCTACTGTAATGTCTTTTTCTGATCCCCAAACCTAAAATTTCGGATTGAATATCCTTTTGTTTGAATGAAGTCATTGAAGTTTTCATGAAATTTTCATGATCGATGGGGGTGTTGGTTTGTAAGTGTTATACTAGAGAGACCAATAGAGATCGCATATTGGTCTAAATTCAATCAGAAAATATCTGGGTTTAGTTTTTGCTCATTGCTCCAATAAAACTCGTGACTGAATTTGTTTACATTTTGTTGTTATTCCGTAACCAACCTGACAACTCATAAAACAATTGTTAATTTATAGGAGGCATAACAGTCAAGCAGAAGTGACGGGGAATTTAAATTCCCGATTTCCCTCGATGTACCGCGACTTCCTGTCCGGGCGGTTGGAGCAGTAGTGCCATTTCGAACCTAGCGAGTTGACCCTAATTAATCCGCTCTAATGATCGGAGCAGTAGTGCCATTTCGAACCTAGCGAGTTGACCCTAATTAATCCGCTCTAATGATCGGAGCAGTAGTGCCATGGACAGAGAGACAAAAAATTTGTAGCAGTCGTCCCGTTCCCCAATCAACAAGCACAAACTAATTCTATCACTTGGAACGGCCAAAACACATTCCGACTGCAACATTTCTTAGAACTAATAGGTCATTCCGGCGTAGTTACCGATGAATTTTTGGCCGGAAATATTTGAGTTATTACCTGCCATTCAACTCAAAAAGTCTAAGTTCCTTTCTAATAAGGGGTGGTTATGGAAAAACAATTATAAATTCTGGTTAATTTGTAGTAAAAATATAAATGATTTCAGAATTTTCAGACTTTCCCGTAAGTCACCTCCTTATTCTTAAGACATGCCGCATAAAACATTTACTAAACTCAAGAGTTAACAAAAATGTTGCTTCTAAGTTGATTAAATGTTTTTTAACTACTCCTTGTCTTTGGTAGATTTCAAATGCGGCCCGCTTAAACAGTTTTATAATTCATGGTAAAGAGTAAAAGATGCAGGTAATTGATTAGTGTTGATTAAAATGCCTTTGATCAAATTATCTGTGCTCAGTAAGCATATTTTTTGTAAAACGATTGTGATTAAATACAGGGACAGTCAATTGTTTGACATAATAAAATGCCCTAAATATTACCCAGGAATATATTAAAAAACCTGTTATCTAACTTGGTCTTGGTAAACCGGATTACTGGCGGATCTAAAAATAGGCATATATTAAATGACTCATTGTACGAACTCGATTAAAAAACTTCCACTTCATAAACAAGAAAAATCACTAGGACGTTCACCACAGTTAAGAAAATATCGTGTAAACGTATCCAGCTGTTCTGTTTCAAATGTCACTCGACGGAGGAGTGGGATTCTCATAAAACAACCAATAGAATTTGGGGGTGTGGCCAGCGATGTATGAATACATTGATGGGTGTGGCTAATATGTCGGAGAGAACAGTCAATGACATAAATCGGGATGTGGCCAAAAGTGCTTAGTTCCGTTTGTGCGCGAGGCGCCAAACCCGGACTGTTTTGAAACAGTCTCGATTTGGCGGGAGCGTCAGGTGCCAAAACCAGACTGTTTCATTTTTGCACAGAAACGTCAAAGTCGGACGGCGCCAACTCAGGACTGTTTTGAAACAGTCCCGATTTGGCGGGAGCGTCAGGTGCCAAACCCAGACTGTTTCATTTTTGCACAGAAACGTCAAAGTCGGACAGCGCCAACTCAGGACGGAAAAACAGTCCAGAGTTGGCGCTGTCCAACTTTGGCACTGTCCGACTTTGGCGCGTTCCCGTTAATACCGTAGGCGGCACGGTGAGACTTAAGCGCGGGACCACCGTAACTTTTCATTTTGAGGTCCCTAGACCCCAAAAACACCGTTCGTTCATTTTCATATAGGCCTGTATATAAATATATATATATATATATATATATATATATATATATATATATATATATATATATATATATATATATATATATAGGGATATATATCAGTCCGTAGGCGCGATAACTTTTGTAAAAAAGGTCCGATCTTGATGAAATTTGGAACAAACGTGTAAAGCGTCATTCATGACTTCGAGTTCAAAAACCAGCAAGATTGGTTTACTCTAAGAAGGGTTTTTGGACGAAATAAAATTATTTTTCAAGATCTAGCACCTTTTTACTAATTATATTTAAATTTAACTGTCAAAATTGAATTCAGCTTAAAAAACAAACAATTTAGCATTTTGGATTATTATTCTACGTCAATCTGTTGCTTAGATATTGGATAGTATTGGATGTGCTAAACACAGTCCAATATTATTTTTAATTTTTCCCTCCAAAAAATATAGTCACCCTGATTTAAGATATTTAAAAAATACAATTGTGAACATATGATTCAATTTTCAGGTGATGAATATTTTAGTTGTGTTTATTTTGAATAGTTAGAGTTCATTGATCAAGATTTTGCAGAAAATATATACTATATCAAAAAACACAAATTATTTTTAAATTTAATAAAGGATTATTTGGAGGGGGGATGTCTTGGTCTAAACTGCCTGAAACTGTAGCATATAATATATGGTATGTTTACAATGATGAGGACTGATAATATGTTTTAGTGGAATTGGCTCGAGATGTAGGTCTGTTGTAACAGGGGTGTTTTAATTACTGTAAAACTGACCATATGATTGAATTGAATTTTTTCATGAGTTTAAGTTATTTGTTTGTTTTGAGTGTTTAGAATTCATTGATTATATGTTTGTTGACATTTATATAGGTACTATAACAAGATAACAGATATTAAAACAGAAAAAGACTAAGAATTATATAAAATACAAAAGTGTATGTATTACTAATGAAAACAAATGTGGTCTCTTTGTTAATTTTCCTCATGTTCAAAGCTCATGAATGATTAAACAAACGTTTTTAGTATATTATTTACTTAACGTATCATTCAAACAATACTTTCCTTCAAATAGGTTGAATGCTCACATATACAAAGTAAATCCTATGGAAATTCGCTGACGACGGGGGTATTATGTATGTTACATGGGGGAACATCATAAGATGTTTCCTCGGTAGCCAGACAGTTCCGATGGTTTTTAACACCTCGCCAGTCAACTCTGCAAATCTGAGGTATATTTGCTAATATATCTTTCAAAGTCACCATAAAGAGAGTAGAATTACCAAAATTTACAAGTGGAAATCATTTAAAAACCAAACATTATACTTTGGCTCGGTTTTTATACATTTTTACATTCTCTGCGTCATACCATTGCAAGCTTCAATATTACTTAAACAGCTGTTCACTTCCCTGTATTTTAAATGGAAATTACCAGCTGTTTAAGTAATTTCCAGGCTTGCAATGATATGAATCTGTGAATATCAGCCAAAACAACCACTAGCCAAAATTCATAATTGCTAATTCTTGTTACTTGTATTCAAAACATTGCTCAGAGAAACTTTCAACTTTTATAAAATAACGAAGGTCTGGAGGTCGTGGGCTCTTGCTCTAAAACACATCTAGGGGATAGAGGCAACACAACTGGGGGCGAAGGAGAATACGGACAACACATTTGGGGGGGGGGGGATAGAGGCAACACAACTGGGAATGGAAGGGTTCTGGGAGTGTTGCCCCTGGAAATTTTTAAAAATTAGAACTGTAAAGTTGCATTTTTAGGCAGTCTAGAGACATAACAACAAACTGTATACCTCCATTAAAATCTCAACTAATTGAGGCTGACTTGTGGTCAAGTTCAAAACATTCAGATAGTACAGGGATTTTAGATAAACGCCCTACTCAACAAAATATTGGATATTATTATTTTCAAATTTACTCCGGTTATTTACCCGCTTTCAGAAAAAATCACAGACTTCTATTTACGGCCATTATTTTTGTACCGTAATTTGCAATGTAATATCACATATAAAAGAATGGACATATGTGAATAAACATATGTGTTCTTTTCTCGATGGAAATAATCATGTAAATGTTTACTTGAAAGTCAGAATCACTAAACAAGGGTGGGTTTTTACGATAGTTTAGAAATAAGCTGTTAAACTTATATGTTCATTTATCTCTTTTCTTCATAACCAAAAGTCATAAGCTTGATTTCAAGAGGATATACTTCATTTTAAAATATATGGTGGTCAAGACGGGATGTACCCCCAAAACAACGCCACTGCACAAAACCACAACAAAACCATACCCAGTCGGAGTCGTGAGGCGATCAGCTTGGGTTCGGCTCGGTAATGTAATCAATTCTTAAGGTCTCCCTTGATAACGAGAAATGTTATTTTTTGTGGTTTCTCGAAACGTCAGGTTTGCGTTTTCGTGGCGTTTTAATGTGTTTTCGTGTAAGTTTACGTGTTTCGTGACTTTTAAAATGTTGACAAGAGGAGTTTCCCATCAAAATCTCACCATAGGACCAACGCCATAACCTGAAGGTGTTGAGTTGCCCAATAAAAATATCCTGCAAAACCATACCCAGGCAAAAACAAAAATGAGAATTATAATTGTAATGTTTCATTCGCCTCATTCATATTTGTTATTGTAAATATTATTATTTCCTTGTTTCCTTAGATTATTTATCACAATTTCCATAATTTATTTAATATATAATCAAATAAGATAAGTACACAAGATAGTTAATTAATTAATGAGTTTCAATGTTCAATACCTGTTATTATTTAATTTGTCATTTTATTCACCACCCCTCAGAAAATCATTCATTCATTCATTATAAGTTAAGAATATTCAAAATCATAATTATTATTTTAAAATTAATTGTTTAGAAAATTTATATTCTCAAAAGATAAGAAATGATTTATTAGTACTTGCCCTTCCCAAAAATAACATACTCCTTTAGTAACAATATAATGTGAGAGAGTTGTAATTAAAAATAATTTCATATAATATTAAATTCAAAATTAACCTTTAAGAATACCTGGACTCAATAAAGAATGATAATGTGTATTAACTGCTGTGAAAATTTATGAAGAAAAATTTTATGTGTATATTAACTGAGTTAATGCAACTATGTTGTCAATTCTGGCTCAATAAATTATTATTATTATTTTTATTATTATTATTATATCAAGATTTTCCCGTGTTGGGCCGGGACAGAATGTCCAACAGTATCCCCTGCTTGTCGTAAGAGCCGACTAAAAGGGGAGGGGGGATGCAATGGTCCTTTTTCGCGTCTCCTTTTCACAACTCCATTCTCTGTTTCATTTCAATAGCCCGGTTGTTTTTTTTTTCTAAATCATTCCGGCCCACTTGCCGGGGTGACTCTGTGTTCTTCAGCCTCCACTGCGCCGGAGGGCTAGGACGAGCAGAGGGTACAGCTTAAAAACTGGGTTCTGCACCTCCCAGGCTGCCGGATAGTACAGGGGCCCGGGTCAGCCCAGCCAGCTGACCTGGCTGCCCTATCAGCCGGCGAAAATCCCCTTGGCCGTGGCGGTGCCGGTTGGCGACCGGATAGGGCCCTGCTGCGGTCACGGGGGGGCTCTGCCGAGGCCCCTGCTCGTCTGGGACCGCCGATGTTTTGGAGGCGGTCGAACACGGATATAGTTGCTCTGGTGATGGGTCGGTTTGACATTCCCATTGGGGTACATTTTGGGGGGTCAATGCTCAGTCTTGGGGGCCAAACCAGACATCATGTCAGGAGGTAATAGAGCTCATAATCAAAAGGTGCAAGAAACTCACCGGGGTTCCCTAACTCCAAAGTCTTCGCTGCTGGCCGAGGGATATCCACCACTTCCCTCCCCTGCTGACTCCGACTCGTTTCCTTTTCGGAGAAGTAGCTTGTTGGCCAGGTCACCACCACGTACATCTTTGACTCAAGAGGAGGGTAATGAGGAAGAAGCAAACGCACAGGAGACGCCGAACGTAGAGTCCCACCGTCTATCCGATGTTTCTCCAGACGAGAAAAACGTTGTGATGGCGAGAGAGACGGTTGACGCGGAGCTTGCGAAAATGAGAAAGGTGCTCAATGACATGCGCGCTGCCGCCGAGAGGCAGAAGAACATGTCGATGAGTGTCAAAAACGGTCTCATCCACCTGGAGTCATCATTGGACATAATTGAGTCCATGCGAAAGGTGTGGAAAATCTCGCGTCAGAGGCTTCAGCTACAATGTGAGTCAAAGCAGACGCAATTTCCATCACCGTCCACGCGACCTGCAGCTATGGCGACAGCTGGCAACAGTCAGGCTACGAGCCCTTCCGATGCCAGGAGACAAGGAAACCAACAGGAGGATTTGGAACAGGAGGTTGAGCCTGACGGTTTTCAACAATTCCGATCGAAAAAGCAGAAGAAGAAGGCGAAAGCCCAACAAAAGAAAGAACAAAAGTCTACTGGCAAACCCAGGAAAAAACCTCTTGCGGAAGCGATTCTGATAAAACCTGCATCTGGATCGTCATACGCAGACGTCCTGGGCCAACTGAGATCTAAGATCCGTCCCTCTGACAGTGGAGCTGTCATTAAATCTCTCAGAAAGACAAGAACGGGAGATGTTCTGGTGGAGCTCGGCCAAGGAACAACGAGCAAAACCGATTTCGGGGATGCTCTCCGGACTTCGTTGGGTGCTGCCGCCACGGTTCGATGTATAGAACGTAAGGCTCCAGTCGAAATCCGAGATTTAGATGAGGTTACCACAGAGGAGGAAGTCAAAGGTGCGGTGAAAACTGCACTTGGTAGGACGGACTTGGAGGCAAAGATAACCTTATCTAAGGCCAATGCTCGTGGACAAAGGATTGCAACTGTCACGTTGGATGCGAGCGACTCTGAAAAGCTCATCGCAAAGGAGCACCTATTGATTGGATGGGTCAGTTGTCGAGTCCGAGAGAAGCTCGTGGTGCCCAGGTGTTTCAAATGCCTTGGCTTCGGCCACGTAGCTGGAAACTGCTCTGGCCCAGACCGCAGCAAATTTTGTTTTAAATGTGGCAGCGAAGAGCATAAGGCCAGCTTGTGCGATGCACCTGCTAGATGTTTCCTCTGCTCAGCTAATGGAGCAACGCCTGAACAGTCGGGACATATTTCTGGTTCCGGTCAGTGCAGGGCCTTCAAGTCAGCACAGGAGAAGTCGAGACCATCTTATAAAAGATGATCAATGTACTTCAGCTGAATATGCAACGGAGCCTGACAGCAGACCAACTTCTGCCTCAGATAGCTGTCGAAAAAGGAGCTGACATTTTGCTGCTAAGCGAACAGTATATGAACAAGCAGTCGCCGTTCTGGGTCTCGGATGGTTTTGGCACTGCTGCAATCTGGGTTGTGAACCCAGGAAATGTGCCTGTCTTGGGCTCTGGCGCAGGCAATGGTTTCGTTTGGGTCAGGAGCAGGGAATGTTCGTTCTTTTCTTGCTACCTGACTCCGAACCAGCCTATTGCTGATTACTACCGGATGGTTGACTCCCTCGAGGACAAGATCAGAAACATCTCCGGTCAACTTATTGTTGCTGGTGATTTCAACGCCAGAGCTATAGAATGGGGCATGCCTGCCACCAACACGAGGGGAAGATATGTCCTAGAAATGGCTGCTAGGACCGGTCTACACATTCTTAACGTGGGTAGTGTTTCTACCTTTCGACGCCCCGGTTATGGAGAAACAATACCGGATATCTCTTTTGCCTCCGAAGGTATTGTCAACCGAATCTGCAACTGGCGAGTCCTCGAGGATTATGTTGCCAGTGACCACCAGGCAATTAGTTTTACCATCAACTCAGTTTTCGGTGGTGAGTCCATGAACACTCGCCAAAGGTCAACACGGTGGAACATCAACCGCATAGACAAGGAGGCCTTCCGTGAGCGCATTGCCAACGTAATCTTGTCAAACCAATCGGGTGCCGAAGACCTTTCAGTCCGCACTATGAGTGTTATCACTGAGGCATGCGAAGTTTCCATGCCGAAGATCCTTCGCCGCTCGGGAAGGAAGCCATCTTACTGGTGGACGCCCGAGATTGCTGCTTTGAGGAAGAGGTGCCTCGCTCTTCGACGGGCGGCACAGCGGGCGAGGAACCGGTCTGATGTGACCGCCAAGTCAGCTGCATACAAAGTGGCAAAGCGAGAGCTTCGCGGGGCAATCACCAGGAGCAAGATCAGGTGCTGGAAGCAGCTTTGTGAAGACGTTAACAACGACCCCTGGGGGATGGGTTACAAGCTTGTAACCAAGAAGCTAGGGGGACGGGCACCGCCTTCCGTCATGGAGCCAGAGGCTATGGCTGTCATCGTCCAAGAACTGTTTCCAGCTCATCCAATCCGGGCGGCGAGGGATTTTGGAAACGTCATTCCAGTTGAATCATTCCGTCTGGAGGAATTAAAGTATGCCGTCCAATCCCTGCGAAACAAGAAAGCTCCTGGTCCTGATGGGATCCCCGCAGAAATTCTCAAGCTAGTGGCAGAAGTCAATCCTGGCCTTCTCCTTGACACGTTTAATGCGTGTCTTTCCGAGGGTATCTTCTCCTCCTGTTGGAAGGTCGCTCGCCTTGTCCTCATTCCGAAGACAAAAGGCGACCCCGGGGCACCGTCATCTTTTCGCCCTCTTTGCATGCTAGACACGGCAGGCAAAGTCCTTGAGAAGATGCTACGGGCACGCATAACGGAAGCCATTGTCGCAGCCGGTGGCCTTTCACCCCAGCAACATGGATTCAGGTCTGGTCATTCGACCATTGATGCCATTCAGGAGGTAGTTGAGGCAGTGAGGAGAGCGGAGAATCATAACCATTGGTCGCGCCGCGTGGTTCTCCTCGTCACTCTTGACGTCAAGAACGCATTCAACTCCGCCCGGTGGACTGATATAATGTTGGCGCTTGAACATTCGTTTCACGTTCCTGCATACCTCCTGCGAATGATCGACTCGTACCTGAGTGACCGTGCTCTACTCTACGACACGCTCGAGGGTCAGCGAAGAATCAAAATCACGTCCGGTGCAGCACAGGGATCGATCCTAGGACCAGATCTCTGGAATGTGTCTTATGACAGTCTCCTTAGGCTTGACATGCCCGATGAGACCCACCTTGTTGGGTACGCAGACGACGTCGCAGCACTTATATCTGCAAGGTGCGTCGAGCATGCACAGCTTAAGCTCAATACGGTCATGCCTAGAATCAACGGGTGGATGCGAGATCACGGCTTGTCTCTAGCACTTAACAAGACCGAGATCGTGGTCCTTACCAAGAAGCACATCCAGACGATCATCCCTATGCAGGTCGGAGATGTCGAAATCGAGTCTAAGCCCGCAGCTAAATACTTGGGTGTGACAATCGACTGCAAAATGAGTTTCGGCGAGCAGATTCGAAGCACCGCCGAAAAGGCCGCTAGGAGTGTCGCTGCGCTGGGTAGGCTTATGCCCAACGTTGGCGGCCCTCGCTCTTGCAAGCGTCGTCTGCTTATGTCTGCTGTTCATTCAGTCCTGCTATATGGTGCGGAGGTCTGGGCTCACGCACTCGAGAGGCGAGTCTACCGAGATCGGCTTACCCGAGTTCAGCGTCGAGGAGCACTGCGGGTCGCTTCCGCTTATCGAACGGTCTCTGAGCCTGCCGTAATGGTGATCGCCGGAGTCATCCCCATCTTTTACCTTGCGAGGGAAAGACAGGCGATCTACCGAAGGAGGCCTGAGATTGGTCAGGAGACAGCTGCCAAAGAAGAGCGCGACCGCAGCTTCGACTGCTGGCAGCACGACTGGGAAGCCGAGTCGAGGGGACGTTGGACCTTCGAGCTCATACCCGCCGTCCGACCATGGGTGGAACGGCAGCACGGCGAGGTCGATTACTACGTGACCCAGTTTCTTTCGGGTCACGGGTACTTCCGAGCCTACCTCCACCGGATGGGTAAAGTCGCCAGCTCGGACTGTTTGTACTGCCCCGGCATAGCAGACACATCTGAGCACACGTTTTTCCAGTGCGACCGTTGGCGTGCCCACCGCGCCTTGCTTTCGTCTAAGATCGGGGTGGTCGTCAACCCACATGACATCGTCGGAGCTATGCTCCAGGGAGAGGGCAACTGGAACTGTGTTAGGCATTTCGTCCAGGCCATCCTTCGGGAGAAAAAGGTCGACCTTGATCGACCTTAAATTTCAAATTTCAGTTATTTTCCAAGAAGGTTGCCAAAGTGGCATAAGATCAATGGCCTAGCCCGATGTAATGTGTAAAACAGTTCCAGGCTAGTGTCCTCGGTGTTGAAGGAGGTGGTTTAGTCGGTAGTTCGTGGGACTTTGAGCCCGTGGGAGTCCGACACTACTGAGGGGACAACGAGCCCCTCAGTGTGCGTAAACGCATTCCACCTCCTACCAAAAAAAAAAAAAATTATTATATCAAGATTTAATAAGTACCAGGTGAAGAAATTTTATGAGCAGATTGGTAACCACCATTTTGATTCCAATAAAGACTATTATAACTTTCAATCTATATATTTGATCCAGCCTAATTAACTATTTCAAGTAACTACCTGAAGATTTTATCCATGTGAACTTTATTATACATATTGAGAACTCAAATTTATTCAACTTTCATAGGCCTATTTCAATTTGAGACTATTGGCATATTTTATTATCTGTATTCAAAATTCAACAAAATTGGCTTTATATTGTTACTTTACCAAAAGAGCTAAGGTTATTTACCAGCACGAACATTTCCCTGTGATTTAAGAGTCTTGTCAATTGTATTTCTATTTATTAATAAAATATTCTTTACTTATGTGAATACATAACTGATTTTCTTTATTTCAAAAGTATTAGAAGAGGTAAATAGGTTTTCAGCATCATCAAAGAGCCAAGGCGTCCCTTTTGCTGCACATGGCCCCGAGTTCAAGAGGACTGTCGTTGCAGAAGAAGACTCAAATATAATATAAATCAATTATTTAATAACACAATCAATAAATAGACAAACAATAATAAATAAGAGGTGTGTGTATTTGTATAAAACCCAATGAATAAATTAGGGTCTTTTTGGTCACAATCAAATTACACTTTACAATAAATTAAGATAACATTTATAAGTATACATTTTTACCTCTGCCTTTAAGGTCTGGTGTCTTGTCTTCATATAATTTAGGTAATGCTATCAAGCACTCATTTGAGTTACATTCACCAAGTACTCTGCTTGTTTTGTACAAATCCAAAGCAACAATTTTTAAAATGCCTTGAGAATCTGAAAGAGACATTGGCATTTACATAGTTGGTTGGAAAAAGCAATTTAACAAAATACCCTTTTCATATATTCCGGTGGAATACATATACTGCTGCCCCACAGCAGTAAATTTTGGTAATAAGACACAAATCAAATTAAATGATACTTGAAACATTTATGTTGCAAGCAGCTTACAGCTTCTCAAATTCAGTGTCTTGAAGGTTGAGAAGGATGCTCTTCCTCTTCAGAGCTCCCTCGATAATATCTGCAACTGGTGTAACTCGAATGGAATGCAACTCAATGCCACCAAATGCATGGTTATTTCCTTCCATAGAAAGGAGTCCTTCATGATGCTCGACTATAATATTTATGGTATGGACTTACAATGCTGCGAGTTGGTCAAGGATCTTGGGGTTTTATTACATTCTTCGCCGAGTCCTGATCTTAACATTGAAGCCATCTGCAGTAGAGCTAGCAGGTTACTGGGTCTAATATGGCGTGGATCTAGTAGTGGTTTGTCCATCTACTCTAAAACTTCACTCTAAATGACCCTCTTACGGCCCATTCTTGAATACGCATCTGTGACGTGGAAGCCATACTATAATAATCATATCCCTAGATTGGAGAGAATCCAGCAGAGATTTGTTAGGCTGGTTGGCGTGACGATGGGGAATAGGTACCTTGATGGCCCCGTTACTGATCTTATGAAGCTGCTTGATCTTTGCCCACTTCAAGTTCGCTATGACTGTGCTGACCTGGAGTTTCTATTCAGACTTATCAATGGATCCATTGATTGCTGTGCTCTGCTAGAGGAAATCAACTTGAGGGTGCCTAGGTCCACAAGGTCTACTGATCTCTTCCATCAATGTTACTACAAGACAAACTACCTGATGTCCAGCCCGATCGCAAGATTTCATTGTCTTGGCAATTCAGTCTCAAGTGAGGTCAACTTCTTTAATGACAGTCTGCAAAGCTTTAAGAAGAAAGTGAGAGTTTCTGTTACCAATCAGTATTAGATTTCTCAAATGTATTGTTCCTTTGCAACTCTCTCTTCTACATGTTATAGTCTAATATTGTTTGCACAGATTTAGTTTGAGGCATTGTATTTGTTTATTCTTTGTTAGTTCTTATTAACTAAAATGTTGCTGTGTTAAATTTTGCCTGTCTTTGTCATATTAATATCTTCTTTGCATTATATTTTATTTATTTCATTTTATTTATTTATTTATTTATTTAAACCAACAGCCAGGGGTGCCCACAGGGGGGGGGTCATGACGCAGACTGCGTCATTGAAATTTCTGGGAGGGGGGGGTGAAAAATAGTACTTTTTCGCCAGCAGCCTGGGGGGGCATCATAAAACAATTATTAAAAAACGTGAAATTAAGAAATTCAATTTCAGTATTAAATTAAAACCCATATTTCTAGAACTTTGGATGTATGCAGAACGATGCCTACCTAAGATGTACAGAGATCTTAGGTTACCAAACGTAGTGTGGGCTCTTGGCAGTGACATGTAAGTTTGGCATCGTTGAGTTAGTGGTTGCTATGGTAACGAGACTCGCGCGTGGCGCGATGTACTCGTGATTCGGAGAATTTCGACGCATGCGTTCACTCCCACCCCTTCGATTTTTTGTCAGTTGCAGTTGTCACTGTCGTCAGTGGTTACTGGTTAGTCCTTGCTATCCGATACACCTGACACCTGCGTGTTTTGTGACTTTTGAGTATCATAGATGTTTTAAAATATTTAGAATGTGGTTTAGGTCTACTGTAGTTTATTGTATGATGTAATCACGGTGGAGTTCACCGGGCTTTATCACCCGATTAAGCATATTTATATTTTGCTTATAGTTAAGTTATTTAAATGCCTAAAAACAAAAACTATTAAAATATAAGTGTTTGGAACCTATGTGTAATGCTAAAGTGTGCCACAATAAGTGGACAGAGCATTGAAGAAAGTAACATGTGAACAAATCTAAGAATGGCTTGAATATAAATTTTAAAATAATCGAGAAAAAGGAAATGGGCGAGTCCGCTTGGAAACCCTTGATAGGAAAAACTGATGAAGAAAGAATCACAAATGGAGAACTGAATGAACCCTGCTCATCCAGGTAATTTGAAAAATTCCCTTTGGTCCCTTATCAAATGGTACAACATTCAGTATTTTTCGGTAGGCCGGCTCCTCAAGAATTTGTTTTTTTAATGTAGGACATGTTCAGCCGATTCAGAAAATGATAGTTTTTCCGGCTATGGGCGAAAAATCTCGGAAAGGAAATATCTCAGATGTGGGGAGGGCGTTGGTCGCAGTTAAGGAGGGAGGGTAGTCATCAGCCCAGAGGGGGAGGGTGGGCACCTCTGCCAACAGCAAAGCCATTTTACATTATATTTTACATTTCAATAATCAAATGACAGCGTATAAGTAAATATTGATAACAATAACAACAACATGCTTTGTGCAATTAATTCTAAAGGTATGCAACATGGCAGGAATTCATTACAGCGTGCAGACAGATTCATCCCTTAAATAAATACTTGTGAAGTAACTAGAACATTCAAGCTTAGGTAGTCTGTACAAAATATAAATAATCATTACTAGCAATATAAATTAACGTACACATGCAACAAAACTCAAAACTCAACATGCGAAATTACAACTAACTACAAGACAAAAAATGACTAGTAATAGCATGACATCAAATTATTCACAATACTGGAACAATAGTGCAGCTACAAATAAATAATGCACAGATTTTTCAGTCTTCAATCAGGTAGTCAGTACACAAAATATAAATAATCATTACTAGCAATATAAATTACATACACATGCAACATATCTCAAAACTCAACATGCGAAATTACAACTAACTACAAGACAATAAATTTGACTAGTAATAGCATGACATCAAATTATTTACAATAACTGGAAAAATAGTGCAGCTATAAATAAATAATGCAAAATTTTTCCAGTCTTCAATCAGAAATTTGAAATGCTTTGCGTCTTATAAAGTTGAGACCATCCGCAAAAAAATCAACTTCATTGGGCAACTTGTTTGCCAAGCGGGTAATCCTTGCCAGTGGACTGTTGAGGTCGTACGTGGTAGCGAAATATCGCCGGCCGAAGATGGCTCGTGAACGAGTTCCAAAAGCAGGGACGCGGAGGTCAATCTGAGAGAGGAGTTCTGGGCAGTTGATAAGGCCATTGAGGAGTTTGTAGACCAGTATTATGTCTGCCACATCCCTTCGAAGACTGAGAGGCTGAAGGTTAAGGTCCAACCCCAGATCAGCAACAGGAGCTTCATAATATCGGAAGCCTAGACGCACTCCCACAAGACGAAGAAATCTTCTTTGGACTGCTTCAATGCGATCTCTGGCGCAATTGGTAAAGGGAGACGAAACGATGCTCCCATATTCGATAGTTTGCCTCACCAAAGCACAGTACAGGGCTCTTAACACAGCAGGGTTATTTAATCCTCTCGTCACTCTTGCAATGTATCCAAGCGTCTTGTTGGCCTTCTTGCACATATCATTGTAGTGGTTCGAGAAGCCCATATTGTAATCGAATACAACATCCAAGTCCTTCACAATTGCAGTTCTAGGGAGTACTTCACCTTGAATTTGATAGACGAAGTTATCTGGGGTACGTTTACGATGGTAAGTCACTATATATTACATTTAGATGTGTTGATGACCATGTTGTTATTCTCACACCAGGATGATGTTTCATCAATACTCATCTGAAGACGCTCAGCATCCTCCATTGATGCAATCTCACAAAAAATCTTCACATCGTCGGCAAACATCAGGGACCTCACATCAACATGATCGACCAAGGTCGTTGAACAAATGGGGCCCCAATATGGACCCCTGAGGCACGCCCATCGATGTAAATAAATACAGCTGGATAGCGCGCTCCCCGTAAGGCTCGTGTCGTGATTTCCGAGCCATCACAGCTGTGCGTTGGGGTTGCAGCAAGCCGAATTGAAGGGGCGTTGGGGGAAAAAGCGCGAAACTGTATTGTTAACCGTATTGAAACCGCACGGATTTGGGAGTAGTTTTACGGATAAAGCTTGCTATAATAGATGTATTGCTATAACTAATAAATAATTACAATTAATATTTAACTAGAAGGTCAGTACAGGTTGGCCGGCAAAAAATGCATTCACCCAACGCCCCTGCAAAATCTTAAACGCAACCACAGCTGGCGGCTCGCGTTGCGGGGCCTGAGTTACCAATTCAGTGTACTTATTTACATCGATGGGCACGCCAGATGATTGAATGATCTCTCTGGATAAGGTAGACTCTATCCTGACGGATAGAGAGCGATCTCTCAGATAATCAGTAAAACATCTTAGTAGGGGATCCAAGATACCATAAGCATTTAGTTTAGAAATCAGGATTGTATGGTCGACCTTGTCGAACGCTTTGGCAAAGTCAATGTAGATGGTGTCAACTTGATTCCCTTTTCGAAAAGCAGAAAAACATACTCTTGGAATTGTAACAGGTTAGTCATAGTCGTCTTGCCAGTTATAAATCCGTGCTGAGAAGGGCAAATAACCTTAGAAATAAGAGGCTTAATTCTGTCCGCCACCAAACCTTCAAAGACCTTTTCAACTGAAGAAAGGATCGCAATTGGCCTGTAGCTTTTCACGTCATTTGGATCCCCTGACTTTGGTATAGGAACAATGTGTGCACTCTTGAGAATATTTGGGAAGATTCCAGATCGCAATGATTCGTTAAAAAGACACAGGAGAGGCGCAGCCAATTACTCTAGCAGAATCGAAGAACAGCAGGAGGAATGTTGTCTGGTCTGGCTCCCCTCGAAGCATCCAGTCCCTCCAATTTCTTCTTCACCTCTTCAACAGTGAACCTTAGAAGACCCAAGGTGTCTGGTCCGAGGTAATTTATGACAGGAGCAGTTTTCACATTACGCATAAAGACTGAACAAAGTGATTGGCAAACAACTCACATTTATCCTCAGTATTCAACGCTTTTTTGCCATTTAGTTGCAGGTGAGAAGGAAGACCAGGTGATTTACTGGTAGAACGGGCAAAATTCCAAAAAGCACGAGGACTTGACTTAAGAGATTCACCTGCCTTAGAAATATAACGCTATAGCATTCTTTTGATAGGTTCTTGCACAATTGTCCGAGGAGGGAGAAGCGTAGGTAATGTGCTGGATTGAAGGTAGACTTATATTTCCTGTGGGCAATCTTTTTTTGTATGGTGATATCAATAAGATCCTTTGAGAAACATTTAGGAAACAAAGGCTGACAAGTCTCATCAAAGGACTGGAACTTAATTAGACTTTAGATAGCAATGATATCAAATCATCAAATTTCACATTAATATCATTGGGTAAATATGTAAACTCGAAGTTCGTTTGCTGAAGTGTTTCGAATACAGAGTACAAATCACATTTTTTTAGATTATGCACATAAGATGACTTTGGCGGATGAGACTGTTGTTGCAGCTTCAGCACTGTAGACAAAGGTGGATGATGTCTGTCTGGTTTGACAAGAAAATCGTCAGCAATAGAGATGTGCTGGTGTTCATCGGTACTAAACACTAAGTCTAGCGTTACTTCCCTTGTGTTTCTGATATGGTTAACTTGGTATAGTGAGTGCATCGAAGCCATATCATTAACTAGATCTGTGGCTGCTGATTGTGGTCTTAGTTGATGG
The DNA here is from genome assembly GCA_035578135.1 of Flexamia atlantica. Lineage (NCBI taxonomy): Eukaryota > Metazoa > Arthropoda > Insecta > Hemiptera > Cicadellidae > Flexamia > Flexamia atlantica. The sequence continues at coordinate 3,654,469 of JAQJVK010000006.1, read as the reverse complement.
GTAGTGAGATCAAAGTTCGGTAAATTGAAATCGCCAAATAACAGGACGTTTGAAGCTCCCTCTTGAGATATAATTTCATTTAGAGCATCTTAGTAGTCGTTATCTATAAGTATAAAAGAGGATGTTGGTATATCTATAAGTATAAAAGAGGATGTTGGTATATCTTCTATAAGTATAAAAGAGGATGTTGGTATATATATATATATATATATATATATATATATATAGCATTGATAAACTCAGACACCGCTGGACCGATGCCCACGAAACTTGGTAGATACATGTAGAATTTTATGGAGTAGGTTTATACACCTTCAATTTCGTGATAACTTTCAGGGCTTAGCCCTGGGACCGTCGTAAAGGTACCCATGTCAGGTATTTTGAAAGAATTTGAGTTAGATTTGTTTACTAACAAAACATGTGAGATTAAAATTTAAAACAGGTGATGTAAATTAATGGTATTTCTTTCTGCTATTTAATTGTATTTGTTTATTTATTGTTTTTTTAATTCTTTATTTTGGCCTAAGATTGTCAAGCCTATAGCTTACTATAATACCAATTCACAAGACAATTACGTACAATTTTAAGGAAATTTTAAGCTAAATTGACAAATTTTCACTGTTGATAAATTTAAACATGAAGATCTGTTACTTGGTGCCAGATGGTTAATAAATTAAGACTTTTGAATATATTTTAAGTGCAATACACTATATAAAATGCTGGTATGTGGTACAAAATAAAATAAATAATTGATATTACTGAAGGACTTCTATGATCACTGATCACTTATACTTGAAGGACTTATTTTTTATGACAGCAAACTGCTATTTAAAGAGGAAGAGTGTGCTACTGTAAAGTATTAATTTTATCTACAGCACTTTTAAAAAATTGCCGGGACGGCTCATTCAATCTTTTTTGTTCAATATAGAGTCTAAAAATGTTAGACAACACTTTTTAATAATTGCTGGAGTGGAATTGTAATTTTTTGTTCAAGGTAGATCCTAAACCTTAAGAAAATGATCTTTTACAGTGAATAAAATTTCAAGTCATGTTCTATGGTTCCTCTAACACGTATGCCTTCATGAAGGAAAGAAATAGGATTTCTAATACGCAGGTCTGCTGCGACAGGGGTGCAATAAATTCAAATTAGGGGGAACTATGCTCAAGGCCCCACAGTGTGGCCTTGCTATGCTACATATGCGAGCAGATTCAAAGCCGTCGAAAAAGCCAAGGGTGCCATTCCTTATATCGTGCCCCATGATCATCATCAGGGCAAGCTCAGATACCGTGCGTTAAGGAGAAACGACCATAAATTCTTCTCGGCGTTTGTCTTGGGTGAGCCAGTCTCTGTAAATTCGCTTCTTGAGTGTGTGAGCGCAATCCTCTTCACCTGATAGCAAGATCGACTGGACAGCCGATACAAGCAAACAGGACTTACAAGAGGAAGGACCGCCGATATTGGGCATGAGCCTACCCAGGGCAGCAACACCATTTGGGGCTTTGTCGGTGGGGCGCTGGATATGGTCACATTTTTTATATAGACAGGCACTTTAGGCAGGAATAGAATACCCCCGTCGTAGCATATGCGTACTAAGAGCAAATTTCTAAAAACTTTTTTGTTTTATGGAAGTATATTTAATATGTTTAAATATGTAGATTTTACAACAAAAAAAATAAATGGGAAAGCAAAACGATATAATTGATGGGTGATAGTATATGTTTAATTTTTATCGTGAGCGAAGCCACGGGTTCTTCTAGTATATATATATATATATATATATATATATATATATATATATAGTTGGCACGGATAAACTCAGAAACCGCTGGACCGATGGCCACGAAACTTGGTACATACATGTAGAATTTCATGGAGTAGGTTTATACAACTTCAATTTCGTGATAACCTTCAGGGCTTAGCCCTGGGACCGTCTTAAAGGTACCCATGTCAGGGATTTTGAAAGAATTTGAGTTAGATTTGTTTACTAACAAAACATATGAATGTAAAATTTAAAACAGGTGATGTAAATTAATGGCATTTCTTTCTGCTATTTAACTGTATTTGTTAAAATGAAGATTTGTTACTTGGTGCCAGGTGGTCAATGAATTAGACTTTTGCATTTTTTCAAAGTGCAATGCACTATATAAAATGCTGATATGTTGTATAACATAAAATAAATAACTGATTACTGAAGGACTCCAGTGATCACTGATCACTTATACTTGAAGGACTTTTTTATGACAACTAACTGCTATTTAAAGAGGAAGAGTGTGCTACTGTAAAGAATTAATTTTATCTACAGCACTTTAAAAAAATTGCCGGGACGGCTCATTCAAACGTTTTGCTCAATATAGAGTCTAAAAACGTAAGTCAGCACTTTTTAATAATTGCTGGAGTGGCATTGTAATTTTTTGTTCAAGGTAGACCCTAAAACCTTAAGAAAATTATCTGTTACAGTGAATAAAATTTCAAGGTATGAATAAAACACGTATGCCTTCTTTGGTTCCTCTAACACGTATGCCTTCATGAAGGAAAGAAATAGGATTTCTAATACGCATGTCTGCTGCGACGGGGGTGCATAATAAAGTTTTAATTAAGGGTAACATATGCGAGCAGATTCAAAGTGCCGTCGAAAAAGCCAAAAGGGTGCCGTTTCTTATATTGTGCCCCATGATCATCATCAGGGCAAGCTCATGTACCGTGGAAACGACCATAAATGCTTCTCGGCGTTCGTCTCTGTAAATTGGCCTCTTGAGTGTGTGAGCGCAATCCTCTTCACCTGATAGCACGATCGACTGGACAGCCGACATAAGCAAAACGCACTTGCAAGAGGAAGAACCGCCGATATTGGGCATGAGCCTACCCAGGGCAGCAACACCATTTGGGGCTTTGTCGGTGGGGCGTTGGATATGGTCACATTTTTTATGTACAGGCACTTTATGCAGGAATAGAATTCCCCCGTTGTAGCAGACCTGCGTACTAAGAGCGAATTTCTAAAAACTTTTGCTTATGGAAGTACATTTGATATGTTCAAAGAAGTAGATACATTAGATTTTACAACAAGAAAAATAAATGGGAAAGCAAAACTATATAATTCATGGGTGATAGTGAATGTTTAATTTTAATCGTGAGCGAAGCCACGGGTTCTTCTAGTATACATTAAATGAGCTCCCTGGAGGGATTTATAAAGAGCTTAATAGTAAATTATTGCCATACCCCAAGCTCAGAGAAACAAATACACATTCAATAGGATAATTAGTAGAAATTCTAGAGCTAACAAGCTAGAGCTATGCTTTTCTGCCACGAATCTTTGGTTATAGCAACTAGTTATTGCTTACTATGCATACTTGATCAAATTTTTTTTCTCTACATGTCTCAGTGTTGTAGGGTTTAGTTATTTGTAGCTTAATCAAATATTATTTGTGCTGAGTATAACTTTTGTCTGCCTTTGCCATTGTAATATTTTTTTCATACCTATTTGTCAGAAGTGGATTTAAATTTTTTGAGTCTGTTTTTTAACATGGGCAAAAGGTAGTTGTTTTCAACTTTGTCTCAACTTTATAAGTTATGTTCTCTACTTTTCAAATGTTTAAATTTGTTATTGCCTTTTTGCTGTATCCTGGTTATATATAATATAAAATCAATGTTTATTCTAATACTAGAAGAACCCGTGGCTTCGCTCACGATAAAAATTAAACATATACTATCACCCATCAATTATATCGTTTTGCTTTCCCATTTATTTTTTTTGTTGTAAAATCTACATATTTAAACATATTAAATATACTTCCATAAAACAAAAAAGTTTTTAGAAATTTGCTCTTAGTACGCATATGCTACGACGGGGGTATTCTATTCCTGCCTAAAGTGCCTGTCTATATAAAAAATGTGACCATATCCAGCGCCCCACCGACAAAGCCCCAAATGGTGTTGCTGCCCTGGGTAGGCTCATGCCCAATATCGGCGGTCCTTCCTCTTGTAAGTCCTGTTTGCTTGTATCGGCTGTCCAGTCGATCTTGCTATCAGGTGAAGAGGATTGCGCTCACACACTCAAGAAGCGAATTTACAGAGACTGGCTCACCCAAGACAAACGCCGAGAAGAATTTATGGTCGTTTCTCCTTAACGCACGGTATCTGAGCTTGCCCTGATGATGATCATGGGGCACGATATAAGGAATGGCACCCTTGGCTTTTTCGACGGCTTTGAATCTGCTCGCATATGTAGCATAGCAAGGCCACACTGTGGGGCCTTGAGCATAGTTCCCCCTAATTTGAATTTATTGCACCCCTGTCGCAGCAGACCTGCGTATTAGAAATCCTATTTCTTTCCTTCATGAAGGCATACGTGTTAGAGGACATAGAACATGACTTGAAATTTTATTCACTGTAAAAGATCATTTTCTTAAGGTTTAGGATCTACCTTGAACAAAAAATTACAATTCCACTCCAGCAATTATTAAAAAGTGTTGTCTAACATTTTTAGACTCTATATTGAACAAAAAAGATTGAATGAGCCGTCCCGGCAATTTTTTAAAAGTGCTGTAGATAAAATTAATACTTTACAGTAGCACACTCTTCCTCTTTAAATAGCAGTTTGCTGTCATAAAAAATAAGTCCTTCAAGTATAAGTGATCAGTGATCATAGAAGTCCTTCAGTAATATCAATTATTTATTTTATTTTGTACCACATACCAGCATTTTATATAGTGTATTGCACTTAAAATATATTCAAAAGTCTTAATTTATTAACCATCTGGCACCAAGTAACAGATCTTCATGTTTAAATTTATCAACAGTGAAAATTTGTCAATTTAGCTTAAAATTTCCTTAAAATTGTACGTAATTGTCTTGTGAATTGGTATTATAGTAAGCTATAGGCTTGACAATCTTAGGCCAAAATAAAGAATTAAAAAAACAATAAATAAACAAATACAATTAAATAGCAGAAAGAAATACCATTAATTTACATCACCTGTTTTAAATTTTAATCTCACATGTTTTGTTAGTAAACAAATCTAACTCAAATTCTTTCAAAATCCCTGACATGGGTACCTTTACGACGGTCCCAGGGCTAAGCCCTGAAAGTTATCACGAAATTGAAGGTGTATAAACCTACTCCATAAAATTCTACATGTATCTACCAAGTTTCGTGGGCATCGGTCCAGCGGTGTCTGAGTTTATCAATGCTATATATATATATATATATATATATATATATATATATATATATATATATATATATATATATACCAACATCCTCTTTTATACTTATAGATTTCATGTTCAATGTATTCACTTCCCTTCTTTCGTTCATCAATTATTTAAAGTTATAAAACCGGTCTGGGACTATTGGGACACAAAGCATTATCAATGTAGAATGAACAAAGTGAGCTGAATATATCTGGGGGGGGGGGGGGCAATGAAAATGGTTAGGACGGTCAGCGACATTGATCCCATGTAGCACTCACCATTGGGCCAACGTTGGGAAATGGTTGGACGGTTGGGAATTGATTGGTGGCTTTGCCGACGATCTGCCAATGTGGGCCCGACATATTGAGTGGTTAGTTGGCCCAACCGATTATGAGTCTGTTGGCCCAACAGTGGAAAATGGTGGGTTGGCCCAACTGATCGTGAGTCTGTTGGCCCAACGGCCCAACCTTATGAAATGGTGGGTTTTCTAACAATGAACCAACAGACTCAAATCTCATTGAAAATTCAAACAAACCTTTTTGATACATTTTTTTTGCATTAATATCCTCTTTACAATAATTTTAAATTTACCTACTGAAAAAATAAACATTGAAACTCAAAGTCCATGAGGAAAAAGCTCCCCCGATCACTTTTTAATCCAAAGGTGATGTCAATTCAAACATTGGTCAAATTGGCCGAGTGGGTCAAGGCGTGAATGTGGTAAGGTGAAGGAATTGGGTTAAAATCTCGGTGGGAGCATTCTTTTTTTTCATGAAAACCTAATGTAAAGCCAATATTATTTGTTTATGTATTGGTTTACTCAACATATTGTAGTATTATGACAGTTAAATGAAAAAAATTAGGTTGGCAAATGGTTGGTGAATTGTGGGTTGGGCCAATGAGAGGAAGGTGGACATCCCAACCGTGGACCCACCGTCGGCGACAGACAGTGGGCCAACGATGGCCCATCCGATCCGTGCTACATGGGATAACATTAACAAATTGTGGTTTATTAGAGAGGAAAGGACAGATACTCGCAGCTATCACCTTACGTGGTAGTTTAGATGAACCCTAAGCAAAAATTGTTCACTCTTCTAAATATTTCTTCCGCGCCACTATATATGTTCAAGCCAATTTAATTCACTCTAAAAAATACACCATATTCAACACATTTCAACCTGTGACAAATGCAATGAGATGTCAGAGATACAATGGATACCTAAGAAAAAATGTACTGTATCAATAATTTGAGCTGAAACTATAAAATTTTGCTTGAAAAACCTTTTCACATAATACCTTACCTGATTTATATAAATCTATCATTGTTAAATCAAAAACTATGTCACTTTCAACGGAAGTAACAATTTCAGGACTAACAACATGCTTGTCAGGTGTTGGTAGAAACATAACTCGAGGGCTGTGGCGATGGATAGACATCTTTGCTACTTGCTTCCAAGCTTTTAGAAAACAATGTGGTCTTGACAGCTGAACAACAAACCTATAAATATATAGACCTAAAGATTAATTTAAAAATTGAACATATTTTGTCAGGACTACAATTTTTTATTAAAAATGCAGGCTGTCATGCCTTATTTTGTAGTTTTGTTTTAATGGCTTAAAACATGCACATAATGTATTTTAATTTGATCAAGTTATTTGAGGGGGCTCCAATCCAAAGACTACCTGCTTCTCCCTCAAGACCGATGTTGGTTAAAACTCCATCCAGCCTCAACTGATTATCCAATCAAGTCATGGCTCATTTGAAAGAGCAAAATTGTACCTAGTGATTTCATTGGCAAGATTTTTTAAATCACACAGGTAATTTCGTTTTTTTAATCACAAAAATAAAATTTTTAGGATTTCATTACATTGTTGTTATTATTAATATCAAAACTCCGCTCACAGAAATAGGTTTTATTGCCCTTTCAAATGCGCTATAAATTAAGTATTTTTAAAAGCTGTAGGAGCTGAACTAAATGCAATAAACACAATATTTTTGTTACTGGAGCCTTTTCTTATTTATATTCTTACACTTAGATCAAAAAGAATAACCTGTCCATGGCCCTACTGACTTTAAGAAGCCCAGCAGAAGAATAAAAGTCCGAGAGGCAATTTTTTGTTTGTATTTGAATAAACATCATTAAAAAACCAACAAATATATATCTTGATGAACAATTTTGATTCATTAAACAAAAATTACAAAAGTATATTTTAAGTATGAATATAATTGAACAAAAATGTAACTCAATTCGACTGTTTTTGGTGCTATCTATATGTTATAAAGTATAGGGTGTTTTTTTTTTTAAACAACTCAAAACTTTATTTTATCAGTGAAGGATTATTTCTCCCCAGATCCCCGGATTTGGCCCCACTATGTTATTTTCTTTGAGGATACATAAAAAGTAAGACCTACGAAAACAATTCACAGGATATTCAACACCTCAAAACAAACATAACAAATTTAATGCAAGAAATTCAAAGAGGTACCCATCGATGTAAAATTTACATCGATGGAGGGTACCTTGCAACATGTGTTCAGGAATTTGATGGAGAGAGCGCAATACAAATCCAATGGCGGATTGTTTGAGCACATAATGTAAACTAAATGTGATCAAACTTAAACGATAGGTTGTATAAAATTTAAATATCAATAAAACAAAACTCATTTCAAATTTATATGTGCATTATTCAATCTTAAAAATGGGTTGTGTTAAAAAAAAAACACCCTGTATAATCAAAGGAGAAATACATTTAAGAATTTCAAAAAAAGTTTTGGATGAACTTCTGGTATTTTCTATAGACTAATATAATTTCTTTTAGAAAGTGGTTAAGTCTTGAGCTTGAGATGGTTAAAAGACTGTTAAATAATCATTATTGACTTACCCTGAACATCCATGTTCAAAAATGGTTTCAAGGAAACCATAGATTTCAGGCATATAACATGAATATTTCGTTTCTCTATCTAAGAAAATATAAAATTTGGGAGTGAAACACGACAGGTTGAAATCACACATGTAGCTATCCTTCCCTGAGCAGCCCTCACTGACCGCCACAACACACCTGAGGTGAGAAAAGTATGTTGCTGTTATGTCAGAGGTCAATTTGCCTATCCCATCATTATTTGAGAGTAAAAGAAGAGCAAGAGTTGCTTTAAATAAAGCAAAAATACCTAAAAAATATATTAACCAAGGATCCATTATTATATACCTGAAAAGTCACTATCTATGAACACAATGAAGTAATGGTTAAGCTAAGAAAGGTATTCAATAAAATGATTTGCTATGAACTGTAAAGGGGCTATAAACTATGAAGGGGGAATTGTAAATTGCCTCAGCAAAATAACTAGCACTAACTATGTTTTCTCGTTATAATTTGTCAAACAATAATGATGTAAGAGAAACAAAGATCGTAATTGTGTTACTTCCAAAGAATGTTTGAGTATGCTGAGTCATGTTGATGGAAAACAAAAGGAATAAAAAATGAGTCAATTATTCTGCACAAATAAATATTCCTTTACTTTGATCCGTAGATCTTGGGTTTAAAGAGGGGTTAGTATCCTACAATTATTTATGCATGTTGAGTATATCAAAGACTTTAGACTTAAGACATGGCCATCTCTAGTAATAAGTCCGCGGCCTTCGACCTAGCAACGCCGCTTCTCAAGGGTTTTTTGCATAGTAAAAACCCTTACAGAACCAGCTGGTTTCAAGTAAACAAAAAAAAGTGTCATAAGAGAGTATGGATAAACGAATCAGCTGAACCCTTAGGCGCGATGTTGCCATTTACTAGCGCCGCGGCCTTGGACTAGAGATGGCTATGCTTAAGACCAAAAATTGTTTACTGTAAAGGAATTTTCAAATTAGTTTACATTAATTTTTCAGAATTAATAATATTTATAACTTAAACATTTATTTTCAAATTATGACTTAATCATGAATATTTATTGCCTAGTTTTTTTATTTAATGAAATTTGTTATCATTGCCTAAACTTTGAAAAATGAGATTAATGTTCAGGGAACAATTGAAAGGGGTCCCCCATAAAACATTCTAAGCGACAAAATTTCAAAATCGGAGAAATTCAGTGAAAAAGGTTCTTTAGGTCGTGAGCTGCACCGTGGTATATTTTGATTTGAAGATATTTGAGTTGGTAGCCCTGATTTTGTCTGTCAAAGTTTGCATGCTTTGTGGGACTGCACGGACTTTCTGGGGAATAACGTTCTATTCGCCGTAAGATGGAATCCCCGCCGATCGTTGCGCTGCCAACCAAGGACCAAAATCGCGTAAATAAAAATAAAAGACGTAAATATTGGAAAGTGGAAGGGTAAGACCAGGAATGAATATAGAAAAGTTGAATTACTCTATATTTCAAAAACTAAGAAGCCAAGGCTTGGAAACTGCCCCCAAAAGAAGTTGGTAGAATAATGTTTTAAACACCAAATGTGGATAACTTTTAGCAAAATGACTTATTATGTTTTAGGAACAAAATTACGTTTTTGTACTTTTACATCAGTAAAATTGTTAAAAAATTATAGAATAGAAGTCACCTAAGTTGGCCGAAACTAAAATAAACAAACTATCATCTTCTTACGAACTTAACCATAAAATCCAGATGTGCTGAAAACATTGTCAACGAACATCTGTTTTAGTATAGCACTTGCAATAAAGGGAAAGTTCTGATGCAATATTGCAACTGGAAGTTCACTTGCAGGGGCTTTTCCAAATTAATTATGTATTAACAGAGAGAGGATGTGTCATGGATGCGGCATAATTGATACTCTTAGATTTTCTTATAAACAAATAATATTTACAAAGTAAAATAGGCGAGTTTTTGAATTGCCAGTACTACTTGCTGCAAGTCAGCATCTGACAAGAGAGATTGTTTCATATTGCGGTCAAAATTTATTAATATCGGCCCAGGAAAAAATAAACAAGCTGTTAAACAAACTAAAATACATGTAAATCAAGAAATAGAATCAAATTAAACTTTGACAGCTATGTAAATGGGCTGAATGAAAAAAAACTATATTGCAAACATTCTATAACCTATAACAACATTGTAAACAAACGCAACGTGGCAATTTGACAGCTCTGAGAAAATGTAAACAGAAACCATGTGCAACCAACAATGTTTTCAATGTGACTTGTATAAAATTTTTTGATGATATGATTAGTACATGCTTTGGCAAACTTACGTGAAAAAAAAATTATGCAGAGTAGGAACTCTGCATAATTTTAAGTTCTAACCTTAAAAAAACGTAAATTTTAGAATTCAACTTTCAACACTTACGAAAACTGGGTCGTTTAAAACTTTTACGGGGGACCCCTTTAATTACATAACAATGTGTTGATAATTAGTTTTTATCTCAACAGTTTTAACAACAGAATTAGCGTTTTGGTCCCACAACGCTGATGTTAACTTAAAACATCAAGGTCTTCAAATAGTCTGCTGATGGTCTTCATTAGTTTTGCTCTCACAACAAAAGTACCTTGTTTTTCTGGGGAGTAACATTTAATGTGACAATCTTGACTGGTCATCTCAGTATCAATAATAATAACAAATATTTTATTTACATCACAGTTTAAGAAAAAATTAATACAGTCTCGACAGTTGGTCATAAAAAGTGTCCCCAACCCTGGTGGCACGCAAGCACAATCACCACGTCCATAAGCAAATCACATGTTTTAAATAAATAGGTTATTGTTACCTTACGTCTTCAATCCAATAATCCTGTTGAGGATGACTAGTTTCGGGGCTGATGTCCCATTTTCAAATCCTTCCGTCAAACATAATTATTTACACTTATCTTCGTCAGTTTGTAATCACATGTTGTTTCACTATATGCTGTCTAACATCAAATGCAGTTTGGTTACTCAAATGAAAAAAGTGTCCTCCCAATGTGATCCTGGTGGCTGGCACACAAGTACAATTACAATTAGATATGGTATCTAATTTTGTTAGTAACTGTGCTTGTGTGCAGCTTGGAACGCTAGTGTCGCCCTGCGGACAACATAATGCATTACAACATATGGCAAGTGACGGGACTGTATTTTTCTTAAGACTGTGATTTACACATACAACTACAAATTTTGAGTACTACGTTTAAACCCCATAATTTTGAAATTCAAAAATAAATTTCTTTTAATAAATGTGAGGTGGAAAGCGAAAGGGGACCTCTTGTCGGCGAAGAAAAATTTTCAGTACGGCCGATATAACCGATTAGGATCAAAAATATCGAAATTCGGGTCTCTATCGATTGCTATACCTCATTTATCTTAGAACAGGTCTGTATCGGTTAAAATATCGAATCGAAGTTATAAAAGGTCGAAATAAATCATTTTGTTAGCCTCTGCATGGCTTGAGAAAAGGGACCTCTTATCGCTCAATGTTATTTCGCCATAACGACAAGAGGTCCCATTTCCAAAATGCACTTCGTAAGCAGACTTTGGTCCAAAAAATTAACTCTCCTGAATTCTAGCGGAATTTTAGAGAAATATAACGAAGTTTGGTGTAAGGAGAACAAAATGTCTCACCAATTTCATACGGTCTCGACAAGAGTTCCTTTTTATAAATGATACAGTATTTTGGCTACTAAACTTTGTCTTTTCAAGAGACTATTTATGCGTAGGGTCATAATAGTTATTTTTATTGTAATAAATGAGCAATTATTGTTCCTTGAATGCCTAAATGATGAGCAAAATTAAATATAAACAGAAAAATTTGATTACAAAAGATAGTGTTGGGAATTTTTGTTTTTGTGGCTGCAGCACTGATAGCGATACAGCCTGTCAGGTGAATCAGTGTTATCGCGGTAGGTGTTGTTTTTTTTTATTTAGTATATTTCAAATTACAGTTTGGTTTCAGTTGTTTTATGATAAAAAACTTTACAAAACAATGAGATGACAGTAAAATATTCAGTTTTAAAGAAGGACCTCTTGTCGTTATGGAGAATAACATAGGACCGACAACAGGTCCCTTTTCTGGAATACGACTGCTTCGATAAAAATATTATTTTCCTGAAAACTACCTTTAGTTAAGACAAAAATTGGTATTCCCTGGAAAGAAGACATTATAAGCTTTCTTTTGATACCAAAATTATTTCTCAAATACGAAAAATATAGGTTTTACGCTAATTTGAAAATTTCAAATCGATTTTTCTCAAAATGACATGTTTCCCTCAAGAATTTCAAAGTCCTATAACTTTACCAAAAAAAATCGTAGACTCATAGTACTTGCACCAAATTGTTTGGAATTAAATGAGGAATTCAAAAATATTAATAACTCAAAATCGAAAATTCCCAACAAGAGGTCCCTTTTCGCTTTCCACTTCACAAATGTAAATAATATTTTCAATATCTAAAAAAAGTGAAATATCCTAGCCTTAAAAATATAACAGCATAAAAATCTATATATTAATACGCAAGCGGTTTTCTTTTCACAGTCCAACCGCAATAACGGCTGGACCGATTTTAACGTTTGAGGTATCAAATTAAAGGGAATGTTATGTAGATTTGTCAACAAGTCTCAGAATTTTAAAAAAGGGCGTCAAAAAAAAGTAAAGTACAGTAAAGGGCTGAAGTTTTGGAACAGTGGCGCTATTCATCGACCTTTGAGCAAGCTCAGTTTACTTTGTTTACAAACTGAACATATGGCCAAGCTCTGAACTGAAATAGTTCTACAGGAAAACCACAGATAGCAGCAATGAATTACAATTAATTTTTCGAAAAGAGCATTTTTTATTTGTTCAGCTGGTTTGGCTTTGTTTTCAACAGTTTTCTTTTTTTTAAGATTTATTATGTAGAGTAGGATTCACCTAAGTTGGCCAAAACGAAAGTAAACAAACTATTATCTTCTTATGAACTTAACCATAAAATCCAGCTGTGCTGAAAATATTGTCAACGAACATCTGTTTGGTATAGCACTTGCAATAAAGGGTAAGTTCTGATGCAATTTGCAACTGGAAGTTCACTTGCGCGGCTCAAAATATTACTAAGGGGCATTTCCAAATAAATTATGTATTAACAGGGAGATGATGTGTCATGGATGCGGCATGATGGTTAATAGTCTAAGATTTTCTTATGAAATAATATTTACAAAGAAATATAGGCGAGTTTTTGAATAGCCAGTATTACTCGATGCAAGTCAGTATCTGAAAAGAGAAATTGTTTCATATTGCAGTCAAAACTTGTGAAAATTGGCCCAGGAAAAATAAACAAGCAGTTAAACAAACTAAAATACTTGTAAATCAAGAAATAGAATAAAATTAAACTTTGGCAGCTATGTAAAAAGGTGGAATGGAAATAAAAACTTCTAAAAATAGGCAATATTGTAAACATTCTATAACCTATAACAACTTGTAAACAAACGCAACGTGGCGATTTGACAGTTCTGAGAAAATGTAAACAGACACCATGTGTAACTAACAATGTTTTCAATGTGACTTGTATAAAAACTTTTGATGAGATGATTAGTACATGCTTTGGCCAACTTACGTGAATCCTACTCTAATTTAGGTTATGTTATGAAGTTTTTAAAGCTCTTTTTCATTGCATAGTTACCAGTTTTACAATGTAGTTTACGATATCTCATAGTGTTTTTTTTGAAGTTATATTAACCTGAGCAAATCTATTTTTGGATTTGGTGCATTTATAATGCCACCGATAAGAAGAAGACGAACATATACCGGTCGGAGGAGTCGGAAAGAACACGAAAGCAACCACTGGCATCTCCCTCCCGATGTAACATTTTATGCTCCTTCCAACCTCAGACCAAGGAACTAAAAATGTTTTTATTGCGGTGGGTTGCATTTCAAGAATGAAAAGACTGGTATAGTAATGGGTAATTTACGCGTTTTTACCACAAAGGAAATGTTGCCTATAAAGACAGCCGTTCCCTTTAATATCTGTTTTGGCGATAATTATCAATAAACTGCAGCGGCAATCCCTACACAACGGAAGTCATTGCTCACGGCGCCAGTGCTTCTCTCGGTCAGCTACATGTTGCTGTAAGCAGAGCGTGATCTTTTGCCGGTGTTAAAATATACATTTCAGAAAAAAGAGGACATGGGGAAGGTGTTCCCTAAAAAATCGTTTACGTTTACCAGAAACTCCTGCGGTAGATCAAATTAACTTCAATAGTTTCAGTAGTTAAGCCATAATATTGTTAATCAAGTTAGCCCTTTGATTAAACTTTAAAAGTATATAAGTAGGCTGATTATTCTTCATTATTATACCACATGATTTTTGCTCGATTTCGAGCTACGTGTTATCTAGTCTATATATTAATACGCAAGCGGTTTTCTTTTTACAGTCCAACCGCAGTAACGGCTGGGCGGATTTTAACGTTTGAGGTGTCAAATTAAAGGGAATTTTATGTAAATTTGTCAGCAAGTCTCAGAATTTTAATAAAGGGCGTCACTAAAGTACAGTAAAGGGCTGAAGTTTCGGAACAGTGGCACTATTCATCGACATTTGAGCAAGCTCAGTTTTGTTTACAAACTGAACATATGGCCAAGCTCTGAAATAGTTTTACAGGTAAACCTATTTTTACAGCTGGTTTGGCTTTGTTTTCAACAGTTTTCTTTTTTAAAAGATTTATTATGTAATTTAGGTTATGTAATAAAATTGTTAAAGCTCTTAAACGTTGCAGTTACCAGTTTTACAATGTAGTCTACGATATCTCACAGTGTTTTTTGAAGTTACATTAATCTGAGCAAGTCTACTTTTGGATTAGTTGCATTTATAATGACACCGATAAGAAGAAGACGAACATTGACCGGTCGGAGCAGTCGGAACGAACACGATCGCAACCACTGGCATCACCCTCCCGATGTACCTTCCAACCTCAGACAAATTAACTAAAAATGTTTTCATTGCGGTGGGTTGCATTTGAAGAATGAAGAGACCGGTAGCGATAGTGCGTCATTTACAAGGTTAAGCATACAGTGGCGGATCCAGAGGGGGGGCGAGGGGGGCGATCGCCCCCCCCTCAGGTCCCGATTTTGTTTTACGTTTTAATAGTTGGGGCCTGAAATGGGATTCACTTACACAAAAATGCATAGGGCTTGCACTTATTCAGATTAATGTATTAGAGTTATTTCTTAATATTCAATCCAACCATCCCATTTCAACATTGTCTAATTGAGGTTATATATTTTGACTAAATAACTGTCTGCATTCCTACTAAATTGTGGAGTTAAACGTGGTAGTGCGCGGAGGGGTAATTTCGTTCTGGCATCGTGCTCTACCTTTAATCGGCAATTTGACGAAACACAACGCAGTTGTTTTGTGTACGGTTCGGTTCGGTTCTGTTATTTTAGCGATAAGAAACCGAGGAATATTAAAAATAATCGATTTAGCAGTCTATGTCTATTTATCATACGAAAAGGATCAAGTCGCTTAAATGGGAAATAACATGGCGGGCGACTGCAGGCTCCATTTCCCAAATGTGCAAGCCCGCACTGACAGAGTCGTCAGGGGCATTACAAAACTAGTCTCTCCTGACATCTATCAGCGGATAAGTGAACTACTTCAAGTTTTTCGTTGTAGAAGAATATTGTCTACGTCCGAAAATCACCGTCTTGATAGTGTTTCTCTTTTATTCCTCGGTATTCTGCCTTCCGAGTTAATTGAGGTCCCTTTTCTAACTTCTCACTTTTTTTGTTTTTTAAACAATGAAATTGTAAGTGTATCACGTATCTTTTTGTTCAGTTTTAAAGATCTAGTTTTCAGCTTTATTTTGATACCTAATTCATTTCTTAAATACTAGACTAAAAATAAGTATTCTGTGAACGTTTGAAGTTCCGGGCTCTTATTACCTAAAATTACCTGGTGGACCGAGCCTTGCTCGGTGCTATTTCATGTTTACCAGTTCATCTAGTTACTATAAAATATTTCAATGTCATAAAATTGATAAATAGAAACCTTTTTTATTGCTCCATGGACTCTTCATCCCATTTGCTGTTTTTTTCCTTGATGGCTGTAGATTCCAAACAGCTGTTATGATTACTTCATTTGTTTACACTTTCCCTGTTTATTTTCGTTGCTATCACGGCAACCCATAAGGCCAATGTTAAATTTTTACAACTTTAAAATTCGATTTATTACGTTATTAGATTTTCTCTGGCCAAGTAATCTGCGTAAAAGACGTTTTTGAGTCATAAATTACTTATTTCCAGACTTTGAAGGAAATCCTCGGAGCCGTTTTTGAGATAAATGTGCAAGCAAGCATACAAGCAAGCAAGCACGATAACATACTCATATAAGAGTATAGGATACCCGTTTTAACTAGTTAAAATTAAAATGCCAACAACTCAAAGGCAAAAAATTATAGCACTATAAATTATATGTCAAATTGTTTGTAATTTAATGCTGAATTTCAGGATGTTAATAACTCAAAACCGGAAAATTTCGACTTGATGTCCCTTTTCACTTTCCGCATCACCTACAATGAACCTCCACTAACCCCCGCGATCGCGATGAACCAAAACGTTTCTAATACTGTAGGCTGAAGAAAATAACGTACTGTATTATGATTAACTAAACTCTAAATTAAGTGCCTTAAATGCTTAAAAACCCATATCATTTAAGTCTAAATTTTAAAATTTTCCCGGGGGAGGACCCCCGGACCCCTTTTGTCTGGGGGGTATTCCATACCCCCCAGGCCCCCCGGAATGCGCCCCCCCCTGAACAACTTCCTAGATCCGCCCCTGTAAGCATATGAAGTCAGCCGTTCCCTGCAATCTCTGTTTTGGCGATAGTTATCAATAAGGTGCAGCGGCAATCACTAAACAAAGGAAGTCATTATGTGCCAGTGTTTGCTCTCGGTCAGCTACATGTTGCTGTAAGCACAGTTCAATCTTTTGCCGGTGTTGAAATATACCTTTCAGTAAAAAGAGAACATGGGGAAATGAAGGTGTTCCCAATCGTTAATGTTTATACCGGAAACCCCTGCGGTGAATAAATTAACTTTGAAAGTTTCAGTAGTTAAGCAATAATTTTGTTAATGAAAACTTTAAAAGTATACAAGTAGGCTGATTATTCTTCATTCTTTTACTATATGATTTTTGCTCGATTTTGAGCGACGTGTTATCTAGTTAATATTACAATTGGATAATGTTATATCATCAATTTAGTTTTATATTTGACTAGAAGAACCCGTGGCTTCGCTCACGATAAAAATTAAACATACACTATCACCCATCAATTATATAGTTTTGATTTCCCATTTATTTTTCTTGTTGTAGAATCTACTTCTTTAAACATATCAAATGTACTTCCATAAAACAAAAAAAATGTTTTTAGAAATTCGCTCTTATAGCTCTGGACAGCCTTACTGGCGGGTGGCGAAAATTGTAATCTGCCAAAATGTCTGCTAAATAAACACATGTTTTGGTAGAACTGTCAAAACTTTGTTTACGTTTCACCTCATTTACACTACAAAAGAATGCCCTGCAATATTTCACCGAGAGATTTCTTACGCAATTAAAATTTCTGGAAAATATTTGTGCAATGCATCAGCTGGTCTGTTAGTTTGGCAACCTTTCATTTTAAAATGATTTGTTTACATTTAAGAATGTGTTTCCACACTTTTTGTCGTTGTACTTCATGAATTGTGTTGAGCTTGCAAGCATTTAACATTATTTGCACTTGCGGTTGCAGCAAAATACTTTCTTGTGCAAAGTACCTCTACATAAACAAATGACCATGTGATTTATAACCAAAACATTGCAGATAATAAACACTAATTACGACAACAGCGCACTCACTCGCCCGCCAGTAAGGCTGTCCAGAGCTATAGTACGCAGGTCTGCTACGACGGGGGTATTCATTCTTGCATAAAGTGTCTGTCTATATAACAAATGTGACCATATCCAGCGCCCCACCTACAAAGCCCAAATGGTGTTGCTGCCTTGGGTAGACTCATGCCCATATCGGCGGTCCTTCCTCTTGCAAGTGCTGTTTGCTTGTATCGGCTGTCCAGTCGATCTTGCTGTCAGGTGAAGAGGATTGCGCTCACTCCGCTCACACACTTAAGACGCGAATTTACAGAGACTGGCTCACCCGAGGCAAACGCCAAGAAGCATTTATGGTCATTTCTGCTTAACGCACGGTACCTGAGCTTGCCCTGATGACGATCATGGGGCACGATATAAGGAACGGCACCCTTGGCTTTTTCGACGACACTTTGAATCTGCTCGCATATGTTGCATAGTTACCCTTAATTAGAACTTTATTATGCACCCCCGTCGCAGCAGACCTGCGTATTAGAAATCCTATTTCTTTCCTTCATGAAGGCATACGTGTTAAAGGAACCATAGAACGTGGCTTGAAATTTTATTCACTGTAAAAGATCATTTCCTTAAGGTTTTAGGGTCTACCTTGAACAAAAAATTACAATGCCACTCCAGCAATTATTAAAAAGTGCTGTCTTACGTTTTTGGACTCAATATTGAACAAAAAGACTGAATGAGCCGTCCCGGCAATTTTTTTAAAGTGCTGTAGATAAAATTAACTTTACAGTAGCACACTCTTCCTCTTATAGCAGTTAGTTGTCATAAAAAAGAAGTCCTTCAAGAATAAGTGATCAGTGATCAGTTATTTATTTTATGTTATACTACATACCAGAATTTTATATAGTGTATTGCACTTAAAATATATGCAAAAGTCTAATTCATTAACCATCTGGCACCAAGTAACAAATCTTCATGTAAACAAATACAATTAAATAGCAGAAAGAAACACCATTAATTTACATCACCTGTTTTAAATTATTTTACTTTCATATGTTTTGTTAGTAAACAAATCCAATTCAAATTCATTAAAAATCCCTGACATGGGTACCTTTAAGACGGTCCCAGGGCTAAGCCCTGAAAGTTATCAAGAAATTGATGGTGTATAAACCTATTCCATGAAATTCTACATGTATGTACCAAGTTTCGTGGCCATCGGTCCAGCGGTGTCTGAGTTTATCAGTGCCAACTAAATATATATATACCTACATCCTCTTTTATACTTATAGATACATATATTAAAAATGTTTGGTGGTCCATAAACTCAGAAACCTGATAAAAAAAATTATTTATTAAAAAAGGTAATATATTATGATGGTGGAAGTGTTTCAATCTGCAGTAAACCTCGCATTATCCGTACCCCACTTTACCCGGATCGCGAATTATCCGGACCGGTCCATCCGAGATATTAAAAAATTAAAATCACGGTAAAAACATGATTTTAGCGAGTTCACGAGTGAAATGCGCCTTCTAAATAAAATGCAAATGCAATACAATACTGTACGCATTTAATCACAATAATTGAAGGAGTCACATTGCCTAAACAGTCCATTACAGCGTTTTTGTGAACGTATTTTTCGAGTTTGCTACTTGGGGCGCTAGCAGTAATCAACTTTTGTGGCATTACAGCAATTTTGTGAGTTAATTTATTGCTTTTACTTGATATTTTTATAGTTTTGAACTCTTCAACTCTATGTGTGAACTGATATCGAGTTTCAAAATAAGTAGTTGTAAAAAGAAAATAGTGGTTTTAACTTGAGAACAAAACTGAATGCTGTCAAAATATTTGATGCGGGAGAACATCAAATAAAAAATTGACTGGGACAAGTATAAGAACTGGGTGTTGGGACAAGCACGATAAAAGTTACTGGAAGAAGAATGGAGCGCAGTTAGAAAAATGGTATACGGGAGAAGCTAGAAAGATTAACACGTTGTACAGTTGATACGTGTTCTGCAGCATCAATTCAGCAGGGGCTAAGGTACGCGGTACGCTGTAATGACCTCAGATTATCCGGTTTTTTTATTATCCGGATTATGTTCCGTCACATTAATACGGATTATCTGAGGTGTACTGTATTTCCATTTAAGGTGTATAGAAATCTGTATTTAATTAACAATAGTATATTTTACAACTAGTGCTAAAAATGTGAGGTTTTGCAAGCTAGAGATCAGGTTTCAAATGCGAGACAAAATCAAGAATTAAAAACAATTGAGAGGTACAAAACCCTTTTGGCCGAGGCGCGAACATGATTTTTTACCACTCTACATGTTATATATGAATGTCCTTAATGTCGGAATTTATTATCATTTTATAACACATGATCAAATAGTGTTATTTGTTTTTGTTGATATTCTGGTTGCTAAGATTACTAGTCTGAAATAAAAAATGATGATTTTGTTCTTTGACTTGTTAATATAAAACACTACACAATGAAATAAACACTGAATAACATTTAACACGTTCAGCCCAACGGAAGTCAACAGTCAGTTTTTGTAGCTTCCATAATCCTGACGTGCGCCACCAGTGGCGCACTGCAAACTTTCCAAAACTCCAATGTGTACCACTGATGGAGCACTGTTCCCACATTTGATTCAATGCTTTTTCAAAGCGCTTTCGGAGCTTTTCTAGGTTATATTATTAGTGTGTTCGTATTTTAGGGTTGTACAGACTCACCGTGGCCACCTAAACTTAAAAAAATGAATGTTGTAAAGATCAAGATGATGTAAAAACACCAAAAATGGTGTAAGAGGCCCAAAAAGACCCGGGAAGTGCTTTACTCGTAGGGAGGTAACGATAACTAACAGTGTATATCGTTCGCCACTTCACCGCATGCCGCGCCATCGGCGAATCATGCATGTGTCACCGGTGGCAAACGTTGGCTGGCACGTCGGTCCGTGGTGATTTCAGTACGCCCATCGGACGACGTGCGCCACCGGTAGTATACAATTAAAAGTGATTAATTCCACTCAAATTAGCTATTTTAGGTATACACAAGGTAAAATAAACGGATATTTTTATGATTGAATTAAAAGTACGACTTAGGTTAGTTCGTCTTTTTGGTTAGTTTACCGATTATTGCAACGTCCTTTAAATAAGTTTGAAAATTCAGTTGTGTACCACCGGTGGTGCACGTCGGGCTGAATGTGTTAAAATATGATTATTTATTTGACACGTACTTGAAATCAAAACTTATGAGCGATTTAACTTCTTTTCATGGTTGCTAAGCAAAGATAACTCTGTTGTTGAAACCCATTGAATGCCATGCAGTCATGTGATGTTCGTGTACATTGTTGCAAGAAAGTAAACGATCAGCTGACTCTCGGCTCGCCTTCGGACAGAAAAGAGCTGCTTTCAGCATCCATATTATAACGTATGTAAACAGGTGATTTTTTGTAGTGTGGTAAAATTGTTATTTTATAGAAATCTCAAAAAATTCTTCAAAATTTTTAATGAACACAAACAAATTCTTGACTTAACTTGGACAATTTTGGGCCCTAGAGAGGACTAATGTGGGAAATAAGTAATGTATGGCACTTACTAATTAATAGTAAGTAGTAGGAAATAGTAAATAGTAAATAGAAGGAAAATAGTAAATAGTAGGAAAAGGCAGATTACTTTCTTGTTTGTTCTTGGTATTTAGTATCTGAGTAACACTCTAATTTTTAATCCTTTGACTTCTTGGTAATTGTGTGTGAACTTGCCCCACTTTAAAAATGAATGAAAACAGCATCAAGGTTTAAAATAACCTGATATTGAATGCCTAAAAAAATTCTCCAAAGACCTACAATTCTTTTATTTGGTTATTACCACCAGAATCTAACACATATTTGTGAAACATCTGAATGATCTACAACCAACATTTTAGTGCACGACTGAGTACTATTTAATTAATGTACTATTTAATTAATACTATTTAATACACGACTGAGTAACATTTAATGCACCTTAAGGGCAGTAAATGAAAAAATACTAAAATTCATTGAACTTGAAAATCTCCACAGACAAACCTTTCTATGATCCTTGTAATTTTCTGAAAAAGAGTGATTTAACATTATTTTGTATATTGTCGTATCTGGACTGTTACATAGAGTTATCAAGGTTTTACATGATGGAGAATAACTTTTCAACCACTTATTTTGCATCTTTGGACTAAACTGTGCGAATATAAAACTGTTATCATTTACAATTAGATCAGAATAATCATTGTTTCCTCGATTACTAAGCAGGATTTCTTTGGATTTTATGTCATGAACAGTCAAATTCCTCATGTCCTTATGAGCTAGCCAATGATGGTGTAAGGCAACTTGAGAAGATTGTGTTGGTTCTGAAAGGTCTATCACTAATTCTGGCAAAAAGGCAAGTTGTTTCATGTTGTAAACGTAAAGTTTATAAAAACAATTTGGAGAATCGGCAACCACAAAACAGACAGCTACATAGTCACTAGTTGGAGAGCTTTTTGCTTCTACAAATTCTACAGTCTCATTTTGACTTTTTTGCAATGGAAATGGTTCTTCCTTAAGTAATTCACCTGTACCAATATCAAATATTTTTAGAACTGATTGTTTCTCAATAGTGAAAAGGCAATTATGATCTTTGACAACAAGTTTCTTAGGTGGAGAGCCATTAGATGCTTCAAGAAAAATTTGGTGTTTCAATTTTATCAATTTGTTTGATATTTCAACACTGAACACTTCAACTGAACATTCTTTTTCTACAATTAATATGGTAGGTCTAATTACATAACATTTGTGGTGTTCAGGATTTATCCTCACTGGGATGTATGATTTAGCGATAGAAATTGCTGGATTTATGCTGACATCTAAAATATCAATGTAGTTTTCATACCAAACAACAATTAGGGTATCAGTGAAAAATTCTGCAAATGCGAGACCTTTTTTTTAATCCTATACAACTCTTTATCGTCATGCTTCCCCCAGTTCTTCCATAAATGGTGCTCTCTCATAAAAGCCAGTTTCCAATGACAAATAGGTGGCAGGGTTGAGTTTTCTACTTCTGGAGTCACAAACGCAGGCATTGCAATGCAAGGGATTGTCCTTAGGGGCTCTTCCAACTCAGGATCACAGTGTGGCTTCCACATTCAGTCCTGGTTGAATACGTCACACCACTGACGGCAAACGGTGGAGCAATGAGCTAGTTCTCGGGGTGTAAACTTCTGGACGATCTTCTCTACCATTTCCACAGGGAGGGTCTCCATGTTGAGGCCTAAAAACAAATTAGATTGATGAGTTTGCTGCGATAGCACTGCCATTACATCTACCATGTTTTAAATCTAACTATGCCTCAAAACCGATTTCATTTTATTGCATGGTTCTTGAGATTAAAAAATTTACTTCAACAGTAGACAAGAAAGAACACTTGCATAGTTAACACCATAAATAACTGTTACAAAGCAATAGCCTTGATGAAATAAAAAGTCTTAATTTATGGGAGGTACTTTGTGACAGAGCAATTAATTTGTCAGATTATGGTACATCTCTTAGGGAAACCTAGATAGTCACTGGCAATGCTGAAATGATCAAGCGCATTTCTGACAACAAAAATTCATATTTGACAACAAAAAATCATATTTTATATCATCTTTACTTTCACTAAACAGTTACAGCCTACTCACAAGTTTCTTGGAATCAGAAGATTGTCAATTTCAATCCACCTTAGTTGGGGGGAATCCTGGGTGTGAAGAACATAGTCTGAGACATTGTTCAAGTTATTTTATACCAAGATTTTCATCAAGACACAAGACAGTTATTTACTTGTTGGTGAGTTAAAAACAAATCATTATCAATTAATTATAACTAGAGATCGCCAGTGGTCGAAAATTCGACCAATTTCTAAATCAAGGAATAGGGGTAGCTAATTTTGAACTTTGCATACACCAATGTGTTTCACAATACATTTCATATAGTACACATTTCCACGTAAACACATAATAGAACCAAATGGGAACCAAAAGCAAAAGAGAAAGACTCAATCTTTGACTAATTATTTTGCCTCGCCACTGGCACATATATATGGCATGGTTTTTAGTTCTTAGTAATTAGTATTGTACAATATTAAGATTCCACGTTTATTTCTTTAACACTGAGCTGGTTATTGATTCAGAGGACGGTAAAAACTCAGTCATCAAGTCAGTTTATCCCATACACCTTCACCTTACTACAGTTCTCTCCCTCACTCCCTCCATTAATTCCTTCCCTCACTCTCTATGTACTTCCTTCCTTTTGACCTTCTTTCTACTCTTCACCCCTTTTCTCCTTCATCCTCTTCTTACCATCTCTCATCCCCCCTTTCTTACCATCTCTCATCCCTCCTTTCTTACCTTTTAGGTCTTAAATAATAACACCTAACATTTACGTGCCTAATTATTATTTGAGTCCTAAAACTCCCCTTCAAAACTTTTTCTCTCCTTCCTTACCCTTAGGACATTTTCCCCTCCTTCCCTCTCTCCCTATCATTATCACTAAAATATTACACATATTTTACACATAATGTCCATCTGTACTGCAGTTGCACGAGAGTACATCGGATGGTAGAGACTCAATTTCATGTTCTTTTTTCTTCCCTTTTTATTAGCTAATTTTTATCTCTTGATCTTATTGAAGTGAGCAAACTTTATTTGAAACACATTCGATCTTCTCTAAATAGCCCTGGATTTCAATCAAATACTATATTTTTACTCCATGCCCCAATAAAACATGTGGCTTGAAATTCTTTAAAAATAATAATTTGTTTGGATTTTTTACTGGACAAATACTAACTCGTGTCATTAATGAATTCCTTACATTTGTTTATTGCTTGATAAAAACTTATTATTGTTTGCGTTTTATATCTCATCAGATGACAGAAAAAAACAGCGTAAATTTTTGCCCACTTTTTGCCCTCACATAATATTTCTACATCTAATCTTTACTCTACGAAAAATAGCATGTGATAACAGCTACATAAGGCTACATATGATGACAAAAGCACAGTTCTGTTTTGTTTTTCTATCACCAAAACTGCAACTCATAAGACCAATGTTAATTTTTTTGAAATTTTAAATTCAATTTTCTACTTGTCTAAAAGACTAATATAAATTTCAGTGGGATTCTGCACATCTACAGGAAAATACAATTCTATCGGTGTTCTTAGATTTTTGCTACGTTGCACACTGGCTGAGAAAAAAGGAGTACAAAAACCTTATGAAAAAATGCTTGTCTATTAATATAAAGATTCCTTTATTGCCGTAAAACTTGTACAAGCATTCAAGCATTGGTATGAGTCAAGACACATACAATAAGACATCAGAACTAAAATAAGTACTTCTAAATAATAATCTTCTTAAAAAGTCGTGGACACTGTAGTACGACAACCTCAGCAAATAAGCCTTTCGTGCCCCTAAATCTTTCATGTGACATCTCAACCTTAAGGTAGTCAGGCAGTTCATTAAAACGTTTGATGGATGAATAATATAGGCCTACTATCATTACTATTATATAATTTTACAAAAAATTGGTTTTGTGTTGGGAAGTGATTTTTGAAAATTCATAGAAAGTCTAGTTGGTTGGTAATCTAGATTCAAAAAGGCTGCTGTTTTTCATGAGAAAATTCAGAATTTCTAATATATAAATTGCTGGGAGGGTTTGTAGTTTATGATGGCGAAAGGTCTCTTTGCACGATTTTTGTTACCTTAGACCAAAAATTATTCTGATAACCTTCTTTGAAAGGGTGAAGATTTATTTTAAACTTGATTTTCTGACCCCCATATAGGTCTAGCGTAAACCAGATGAGGATAAAAGCAACCATAGCAAGCTGTTAGCAGTACCTCAGGATTACAGTAAAAAGATGGTCTCCATATTCGCATATTCCGTAGATGAGCGAACTGAGTTTATCTGCTAACATATTTATATGGCAGAAAATTTTAGATTTTAATCAATTTTAAGACCAAGGAAGCAAACTGAATCAGAGCATGCAACCGCATCATCAGAAAGCAGCAAATATGAAACTCCAGTATTTCCCTTACATCTAATTTGAAAATTAACCATCCCTGACTTGGCAGTGTTCACAAAAAAACCATTTTCAGATAACCATTGGATGAGTGAATGGGATTGGAGCCATTTCTAAATCATCAGCTTTTTCTGCTGTAACAAAGAGAGATGTATTGTCCGCAAATATGCATAGTTCAGCAATGTCTTTCCTACTATCAATGTTGTTGATAAAGAGAAGAAAAAGGATCGGCCCAAAACAGACCCTTGGCAAACCCCCATTGTCACTGCTAAATTGTCTGAATACTGCTTTCGAAGACATCTACTTTCATCACTTTACGGTGTTTCAACACCGCATCTTTGCATTCAGTTATCAAGATATGAAACAAACCAGTCCAAACCAACAGCACCGTAGCTTAGTCGGTAGCGTTCTGAGTTCTCACTCAGCCGGCCCGGGTTCAACTCCCAGCCGCGGCTCTGAGCAATTTTTTCATACGGAAGCGCTGTGAAGTTCAGGTACCTTCGTCAAGAAGATCTCAAGGTTCGTTAAGGACCTTGGGATTTGACGGAGAGTGAAGGCCTGTTGAGCGGAGGGTGCACAATAAGCTAATTCTGCTGCGTTGCAACACTATGCTCAAGTGAAGCTATGGGCCTCTTTAAAAAACAAAACAGTCCAACCAACAAACCAACAACCCAGTCCTCTTAAACCAAGATTAGACCGTTTATCAACAAGAAGGCAACAGTTTACAACATCGAATGGCTTACTAAAGTTTAAAAAACTTCCCACGCCGTTCTTTCCTTCACCTAGAGTCTTCCTGACAATAATATTACTTACCAAAAAACACATAGCATTCAATGTACTTTTACTCTTCCGAAAACTAAACTCATTACGAAAGAAAATATTGTTTGACTCAAGGAAATATAGTAAACAACGAAGAACAATCTTTTCAATACTAACTTTTAAGGAAGTGAAAATAATTGAAATGGGCCTATACCACATTTTTGCACTTCACCCTTTTTGTGAATTGGCATTACAAAACCAAGTTTAAGAACATCAGGAAATACACCTAGAGCTCTTAAACGAAACATTAAAAACTAAAGACGGACTTGTAAAGCAGTGTGTGTCAAATCTGTGGCCGTTACCAACTCAAGACTAAAATTGACTCTTAAGACTTAAAAGACTCTAAATTATTTTGATGTTAAATCTTTTAAAGGGGCCAGAATGTGCAAAAACACATATCCCAAATTTCAGTGTGTAGGTATAGTTTTAATTTAAATAGTAACAAATACGATATTTTGTTTACCAGTATGCCAAAAACAACTGAAACAATGTTTCACTACAGACCACTGAAATCATGACTAATTTTTTCTCTTTTAATTTACAATATAGGCCTAATTACAGTTTGTCCATTTTATCTTGAGCTATGGCACAGATGAAGAACTATCTATACAGATTGGCAACCTAATGCACTTTTGCGTGCCCGTTTTTTCGCGCGGCGTCAAGTTTGTTAGGTCGTTTTGCCGCACATATTGCATTGGCTTTCCTGAATGCTGTTCATTTTCCTTTAGGTGAAAAAAGCGTTGCCCAATTAGGCATCTAAGCTACCCTCAAATTTACATGTATTTCTTATGGAAGGGCTATTTTTTTAAATATCAATAAAATTAGTGCTTACCTTGTGAACGGTTTTGGACCAAAGTAGACATATTATGTATTTTTCTTACAGGAAATTTAATTTTCTTTGATTTTCAAATTTAATAGGGAATACTAAAAGTTTATAGTTTTCAAGATATTTAGGAAAAACCAAAAAATTGTACCTTTAGGCCCTTCCAGCCCAGCCGGCTCAAGGGCTAAGGGCGGGGACTTTTGATATGTTTTACTCCTAACTAGTCCAAACAAAGTTACAAAGTCAAAAATTGTGATCCATGCAATTCCCTCTATACCTTTTTCTGAGCATTCATTGCCTGGACTAATAAGTAAATAATAAATTTATCAATTTGGAAATAACTTATTAGCTACAAGAAGTGGTTTCAGTATTTTTTATTATATGTTGTTTTGTTACTTGTAAAGATTAAGGTTATCGACAAGAATTTAAAAAAAATTATCTTGGCTATGAAGGCCCTTTTGCTGTAACATAATTTATTTTACAGCTATTGATCTATAATTACTTCAAAGTATAAATTGTAAACAATTTTATGTCAAATGGACATTACGGTTGTGCTGCTAACTATTGTGATACATACCTTAGGTACGCATTCGATTAATTTTTAACAGAAATTTTCTGATATATCGATATTTTTCCGATATATTGATATTTTTTTCACATATATTTTGATCCAATATTTTCGGAATATCGATATTTAGGGTCCAATATTATCGTCGATATAAATATCGATATTTTCTTACGATATCCAACACTACCTCAACCTCACTATTCTAGACAGACGACAGAGGTCAGTACTCGTCAGTACAGTTTAGGGCTAAGGAGGTTTGCTGTTGTTACACTGCCATAGGATTGCCAACTTTAGTTTTTAAGCTAAATATAAACTTACTTCGTCAATCTCGTAATAACTCGAAAACCTATAAATTTGTCAAGACTCTCGTTGAAATGTTGCATGATTTCGTGTTTGGTATTCGAAAGTAAAGAATGATTTTAAAAATCGATAAAAACAATGGAGTCGAATATCAAAGTTTTGCCTAAAAAATCAAGACTGAACTTGATTTGGAAGGTTAATGACCTCCACCTTATGACCCTTAATGGTGTCTTAAAGTTATTCTTATGGCTCTTCCTTGGACTTTGAGATGTGAGTGATTAGGGCTCACATTTCTTTTGACTTTGAGATAAACCTAATCAAATTATGATTTTTCAGGCTTTTTCCTGTTGTTTCCTGAGTTAAAAATTTGGCCTAACATATCCAAGTCACCTGATGAGAACACTGTTGAGGCAACATTCCACGAGAATCGGCCAAAACGAAAGTAAACAAACTATTGTCTTCTTACAAACTTAAGCATAAAATCCAGCTATGCTGAAAACATAGCTAGCGAACATCATCTGTTAGCACTTGCCGTAAAGGGAAAGTTCTGATGCAATATTGCAACTGGAAGTTCTCTTGCGCAACTCAAAATATTACTGAAGGTTTTTTTTTCAAATTAAGTATGTATTAACTCGGAGAGGGTGTGTAATGGATGCGGCATGATTATTAGTCTTAGATTTTCTTATTAAATAATATGTATGACGAAAAATAGGCGAGTTTGTGAATAGCCATTACTTCTTGCCACAAGTCAGCATCTGACAAGAAAGATTGTTTCATATTGCGTTCAAAACCTATCAACATTGGTCCAGGAAAAAATAAACAAGCAGCTAAACAAACTAAAATATTTCAATCAAGAAGTAGAATCAAATTAAATTTTCCGTTTTATGTTAAAAGGTTGAATGAAACTAGAAAATTCTAAAAATAGGTGATATTTTAAACATTCTGTAACCTATACGATTATCACGAATGACAACAAAACAATATTGTAAAAAAATGCTATGTGGCAATTTGACAGTTAAGAGAAAATGTAAACAAACACCATATGTAACCAACAATGTTTTCAATGTGACTTGTATAAAAAATTTTGATGAGATGATTAGTACATGCTTTGGCCAACTTAGGTGAATCCTACTCTACTGTATACTGACATTCGCTGGTTATCGTTTCGCAGACATCAACCTACGATTTATTACCAGTTCCAAACTAACCAGTGGCATAACTAGAACTTGGCTTTGGGGGGGGATGAATAAGAGTTAAATAGAGAATAGAGTGTTCACCTGACCGGATAATATAGAAAATTTTACCTAATAATATTAGGATTTTTAGTTTTTAGAATTTATTTAGGTAGTAACTACACTTAAAAAGGTAGATAAGGGTAGTACCCAAGGGGCGTCTCTTTGGTCCCTTGTAAGGAAACATACCCATCTCCAACATAATCATCTGAGTTTTTTTGTAGTTTTTAATTACTTAAATACAACTTTCGATTATAGTTAAAATGTAATCAAAACATACAAAACGTACAATAGTAGTTTTCATCACTAGGAGCGAAAGTGGCTCTTTTTGGTACGAGATCGTAATTTGCTGGCGAGGCGCAGCCGAGCTTGGAAATGAGATCGAGTGCCAAGGAGACACTTTTGCTCCGTGTAATCAACAACTATTTTCATCATTAGATCATTGGTATAGGACTCTAGGTCACATTAGGATTATTTAGAAGGGATAGCAGGCTTACCTTAAAGAAGATTATTCAAGGTGATAGTACACTGATTATTTAAACACAATTGGAATATTTCGGTGTCACTGACACCATTCTCAACCAGGAAGTGAATGAATTTGATTTCTGGAAATGTCCTTTTCCCAACCACGTGGAAAAGGACACCCTGTCACGTGGAAAAGGACATTTCCAGAAATCAAATTCATTCACTTCCTGGTTGAGAATGGTGTCAGTTAC
The DNA here is from genome assembly GCA_035578135.1 of Flexamia atlantica. Taxonomy (NCBI): domain Eukaryota; kingdom Metazoa; phylum Arthropoda; class Insecta; order Hemiptera; family Cicadellidae; genus Flexamia; species Flexamia atlantica. The sequence continues at coordinate 3,624,027 of JAQJVK010000006.1, read as the reverse complement.
ACCGAAATATTCCAATTGTGTTTCAATTATCAGTGTACCATCACCTTGAATAATCTTCTTTAAGGTAAGCCTGCTATCCCTTCTAAATAATCCTATTTTCATCATTATGTATAAATAACCATTTATCGTTAAAAAATTAGACTACATAATTTTGAGGTTATCCAAAATAGTCATCGTCATTTACACATCTGTTAGTTGTTTACAAACACAAGTTAAGAAGTCGTTCAACCTTTCAAATGTAACATAAACAAATTTTGACATTAGAGTACGGAAAAATTTCCCATATGTTTCTTCAGTACTACTATTCGAAGTGATCCAAAAACGATCATTTTGCGTACGATTTAGAGAACTAAAAAAGGCTGTTTTCCGGACAGTATGATGAAAATAATATCATCGAGGAAATCATAAACAGATGGGTTACTTTTTAAGTAGCTCGACAAATTTTGTTGTTCAGCAGAACCGAGCGAGATGGTCTAGAAGTTATGCTGGATTTCCCAAACCAACCAAAAAACCGTATTTTACGTCCAACACTAAAAATGTTGTATAAATCATAAATTACAATTCTTAAAAATGTATGGCCTTAGAGCTATGATATAATTAAGCTCTGCATAAAAGGATTTTGAATCTGAAACTTATCAACAAAAAAAAAACTTTGGGACTTTCTGAGATTATTCAATTACCGTATTCAATTCTTTTCAATTCTGTGAATATTGATAATTTTTATAATAATGGCCACTTATTTCGAAAAAGGACATGTTGCAATATTTTCTTGGTTACAATCGTAACACATCACAAATAGGCAAAAATAAGAAATTTAAATAACTTAATAAGTCATTTTAGTTTTAATATCGATAACATTGTGGTTTTGCATATTCCATGTCTCTTATAAATGTTTTGTTATTTCTCTGGCGGTTTTTCTTATCACTGTGTATGTTTTATGTCTGGATACCACGTTAAGACTAAGGCATTCAAAACAAAGAGCAGACAATTTTACTATTGGATTTTATTATTATTAATGTAAACAGAAGAATAAACGATTATATTGAATGAAAATTAAAATAATCCTTTCTTTTCAAACTAATAAGGAGTAGCAAAATCATGTACCATATCCGTAGTCAGAGCATAGGCTGATCGACAGCGACAGTGACGGACGACGGACGGACAGGAGACACATTTGGCAACAATGTGACACTTCGCTCTTCGCCGAACCAAGGACGAACCCCACACTCCCGCCGCGGCAGGGTAGGCTTCAGTCCTATCCAAATTTTAATTCTAGGCCTCTCACCTTACCTTTTTAACATCATACAACTTTAGTATTTGTATTTAAGTATGATTGCTGTGATACTAATATTGTATTATTTTTAGGATTCTGGGGGGGGGTTCTATCCCTCTCATCCCCCACCATAGTTACGTCACTGAAACTAACAGTTGCCCATGGCTTCGCTCCAGAAATACTTCTGCTGATCTTACTTCTGCTGATTTTACTTCTGCTCTTTGAACTGTCAAATTTTAGTATTCACAGCTGTTTACAACTCAGTATTTGAATGTTTACCTCCAAGAGATTTGAAAGAAAGAAATAGGCCTATGTCCTTTCCTGATGTAGTGGCTCTATTCCGGCAGAGTTTCATCTCAGTTGGTCCAGTATTTTTCAAGTGGTTGAAAGACAGATATTCACATAGACATCCATACTTTCACATTTATAATATTACTAGCAGTTGCCCGTGGCTTCGCTCACGATAAAAATTTTAACACCCGCTGTCTAAATGACGATGGTGCCACATACTGAGTTTATGATAAGGTACAAAAACTATTGGTGACTTTAATATAGTACATATCACCCAAAAGAAAAAACAACCATAAAACCATGATAAAAGGAACCAAACTATAAATCAGCTGTAAAAACCAATCAGCTCTGAAAGTCACAGCCCAGCCCAGCCCAGCACCCCCCACAAACCAGCCAGGCCTGGCCCGATAAAAAACACCCCTGGCCCCTGGCCTGGCCTGTTTTTTTTGGGGGGGGGGGCAGCTCAGGCTGTTTATGTTCAGCTGGTCTTTCAGCTGTTGGAAAGATTTTAGACCGTTAACCCCACCGAAAAGCCCTGAAAACTTTGAATTTTGAAAACCCCGTTCTCAGCGGATGCTGACGCCCTATAGGAACGACCATGAAAAGTTTCAAGATTCTAAGTCAGGTTCAAGTAGTTCGGGCTGTGCGATGATAGGTCAGTGGTATTTGATAATATAAAGTAGATATACTTTAATCAGTCAGAAAGATGTTTAGGAATCCGCTAAGAACGCAGGTCTGCTGCGATGGGAGTACGCAGAAATATTGCTGCCCCCCGCACGAGGCATTTTTAGTTGGCCTCTCTATACTACACTTGCCACCACATTCCAGCTCCCCCGCCGACAAACCCCTAAGGGTGTCGCTGCCTGGGAAGGCTTATACTCAGTAGGCCTATCGTTGAATCTGTGCTAAAGTACAGAGTGACCCTGAGGCAGGAAATACCCTCTTCGCAGACCGTGCGTACTTAGTGAATCTTAAAGCAGTTTCCTGTTTCATGAAAGTTAATGTACATAGAGTGGAAAATGCCTTGATTAAATGCCACCAAAGTAGGGTCTATTTTGAAACAACAACAAAATAACATAGCCCTAAATGTTTTAGGGTCTATTTTGAACAACAACAAAATAACATAGCCGTCCCGCAATTTTTAAAAAATGGTTTACATTATTACTTGGTTACTTTTATTAACTGCTGTTATAAGGAAGGAAAGACTTTTTATTTTATTTTTTACAGACAGCTGGTTTTACATTCTATGAAATGTCTTCCTTTTAACATCTGTTTGAATATAAACATTTCATCACTTATAATTCTGGCATTGGATATTAATATGTGATCTTTGAGAGGGTCTATGCGCGGCCTTGGTCTGTGGTGGAGTCCGAGGGTCAGATCAGGATGAAAATCCTGATAAATGTATAATGAATGGGAAAATATTAACTTTATATAGTACATGTCAATTGAAAAGAAATATTATAAACCAAAACATAAAACTGAATGAAATCATAAAACATCTGTAACGACGAATCCATCAGTGAAGGTAATACCATCTTCTTGGAACACTGAAAATGTAATGAAAACGTCATCCCCTTGAATTATGGGGAAATTCAAAACAAACTTGGTCGAAATCAAATAAAACTCGGTTTTTAGAAGCTTGCTATTTGATTTCAAAAAGACGTACGCTCGTTTTAAGTCGTCTAAAACCTTCTCATATATGCATACAACACAGGAGAAAAGTTTCAGCCAAATTGGTACTCTAGTTTTTGCGTGAAAAGCGGACTAAAGTGTGATGTTGAGCGTTACCAACACACATCGTGACATAAATTGAGATAAGACTCGATTCGGATTCTCTGACCTTCAAAACGCAAAAATAACCAAAAATTTCATAATTCTAAGCAATGTACAGACAAAACTCTAATTTTATTTATATAGAAGATACAAGGTGTCTACTGATACTGGAAATCCTGGAATTTTATTTTGATATGGAATTATTCTGGGATTTCAAATATGGTACTGGAAGTTTGTTAATAAAAGTGACGAAATCTATTAAAAATAATTTTGTCCAATACATTCAGATATAAGCTCGACAACACTTTTTTTAGCAATGAGTGTTTGCAAACTTAAATGAACCCACTTGTAATTTAGTTTAATTACTAAACATCCTTAATCAGATTTACAATTTTATATGCTGTAATTTTTTAAGATTGGAGATGTTCTCAACATTTCCTACATTCATATATTCACATTTTTATATTATTTTCATAAAACAAAAGATGTGATATAAAAGTGAGAGGCTATGTCGAAAGACACTCATAGTAAATTAGAACTTTTGTTTCGTAAATAGTATTCCTTATTAATAAAGTATTTATTCGTTTTTAACTCAACTTCTAGTAAGTAAGGAGAAGAAAAATAAAGCTGGGTGTGTTTAAGAGCAGGAATAAATTACACACTGTACTTAGTAATTACCTACTGTATTTCTATTATGGGCTTTATCAGACATTAACGTTTTTTATGTAGTTGTTTACACTGAATGTAGTGTTATCTATGACTGCTTATACAAGGCCACAGTAGTGTGGCCTTGGCTTATACCTTCTCAGGGTATAAGGTGAGGCCACCCTTATACAGCGCGCTGCGGCGGTTATGTTATCTTAAATATGTTAGTAGGACTTTCCTCGGTTTTTTTACGAATCGAAGGATACCACATTAGTCATACCTTCACCCGCCAAATACCATAAAACCAAAACATAAAAAAGTAGGCCGAGGTCAGGTTGTTGACGGGAGTGTGTGCATTACTTGCCTACAGGATTTGGCGGGCGAAAGTATGACTCATCCGGTATCATTTGATCTGCAACGAAACGAGGAAAGTCCTACTAACATATATATGATAACCTAACCTAACATAACCGCCGCAGCGCGCTGTAAAAGGGTGGCCATCGGGTGTTGCCGCTAGCGGCAGTGACGCTTTACCTCGCCGACATCGCTGCCTTCTAGGAGGCAGAACATAAAGACCGCTCATAATTATGTCAAATTTGGACCGTGAGTCAATTAAAGTACGTTCTCTCCAATTATGCAGTTATTTTTGGTATCCAGTAAAAAAAAAACTAAAAATAGTGGCCTCCGTATAATACCAAAGTACTTTGCATTATATTTCAATTGTAGGCTACAAATTGAATTATTTGAACGTCTTTGTTGCAGGAAATAGTTCATGAAGGTTTACATGGAAAAGAAGAAAATTACAACTACAGAAAACTGACCGGGCTAACCGCTGCCATCTTTACTGTTTCTTACTATTTGCGTAATTTCTTTTGGTTTCATACAAATTTATTTGGTACAGTATTAGTATTATAATTTTGTCAAAAAGTTTTATTAGATTTATTATTTCTCAATTTCCTTTTAGTTCCTTAACCTATTGGATAGCTAGATTAATGGATAGAATAGATTTATCATGGGAATTAATGAAGCTAGCAGAGTGTAAAAATATCGCAAAACAGCCAGAAAAGAACAGTCTCTTAATGTAGACAGGCCTATTTATAAATAGCAAGACTTTGTAAGTTATAACCTTATTGGTTATTGACTTTTGTAATGAATAAAAAAGTGTTCCTCCCTCTGAAAAATTGCAAAAGTGGTCACTCTCTAGCACACAATAAATCACCTCAATTTTTTACCTTTTCAGACAGCAGCGTGCAGTGGAAGCCAGGTGCTGGACCAGAATTAGGAAAAAATGCCCAGAGATCCTTGGGGATCTGGGGAGAATGTTTGGTTTTCTTAATACTACACTGAATTTAATTTTTACAACCACTTCTTGAAATAAGAGATCAGTATTTGATCAAAGCTTGCTGTGTTGAGAAGATTATATTTGAACCATATTACTTGTTTAATAAAATTACAGTACTCAGTTTATCTGATATGTTGTAAAAGGATGTGAATATTACTGAACTGGCATAAATTATAAAATTTAACAGAAATCTAAATTACTAAAAATAATCACAATGATCTGTCAAATGAAATATTTGAATGTAAGACTGAAACAATGAGTTACACTGCACTCCAGCAAGTAAATATGAAGATGATTTTAATTAATTAATAGAACTTTATAAATTTAAACTGAGCATATTCAATATATGTTACTATGAAAACACTGCTTCAAAAGGATTAATTATAATGAGTACTTTGCCACTTTACCTTGATAACACAGGTTAATTCAAATGCAGGATCCTTTAACATACGTATATTGAACCAAAAACATACATATTGCAGACAGTGTTATGAAAACGTTGAAGAACTGACATACAATATTTATTGGTCTATATTCACTGAACTTTTCTTTTGCACAGTGTCTGAATTTATTTTATTAAAACTGAAACTAAGTTGAAAAACAAATTTATGCAGTGAGGGATTGGCTCGGGACCTAGAGATCTATGTAATGACTTCCTATTTATTTATTTAGGCTATTTTGAGGCTGTCGAGTACCAAAACATTATTTGTGACAACTGGCCAGTTGTTCGATATGGCAAAAGGGATAATCAGGTGGAATTAATCACACCAGCAGTTGTATTGCAGCTTCAAGGGGGTTCAGGCTAGCTCTGAGCTAAGCCTACAAAGTTGTTAATTTATTTTGTTATTTTTATGAAGTTAAACGGTACTCATCCTTACAGCCTATAAGACAATTTGAGATTGAAACTGTTGTTAATATTTTTACTCTAGGTTACCCAATATTGCCACCCTCAAAAAATTATTTTACCCCAAAAATATTCAGACACTAATTTTTTACGAATAATAGACTTGTCAGCAAATGTATTATAAAATGTCAAATCACAGTTTGAGTGTTGGATCCTTTGATTGAAGTTACAAGGCTTAATAGATAGAATACTGCAATAATTTAGTGATGTTACAAAAATAAAATAAATTACGGTATTTTAAATAATTTGGCTCTTTTTAGGAAATATCACAGAGAAAAAACTTGGCGATTACCAGACCATTTTGAATAAATCTCTGAATACGTGATAACAAGATTGTAATAAATATAACTAATTTCAATAAATAATATTCATAATAAATAATGTGCTTACTCTAAATGCAAGATTGATGGGTGGCTCTGGCTGAACTAAATATAATATGCAAAGAAGACTTACGTTTTTGCGGGTCGACCCTCTATCACTATAAATTAAAATTAATATAATTAAACACTGTTGTCGGTGGTCAAGGTGGCTATACGCTGGCGAATTTAAATTTTTCTACCGAAACGAAACAAATTATTAATTCTCGCGTTTCCCCTGGTCGGGTTCTGCGGTCTTATAAAACTTTTAACTACTCAAAAAATCGATTTTAGAAAATCATTTTTACGGCAATTGTATTTAAATCAAACACAGGCCTGATACAATGATATTCTAATTTACACCGCGACCAAGAACGCAAAGAACTTTAAATAAATTTGAACGAATTTACCACACACCCTAATTACTCTACATTCGACCACCGACTGCGAGTTTGCCGGCACATCAGGTGATCATCGACGCTGCCCCCTCCCCTCGGACTTTTTAACGGTCAGACAGCTGATTGGCTAGTTTGAAATTAATATTTCTTGTTTGCAGGAATTGCGATTTTCATGATTTTAAATCCAAATCGGTACAGGTAATTTCATAGATGGGCATGCTAGGATGTTTTGCAGTTCCGAAAAATCACCTAGGCCTCCTTATAGAGATTTGAGTTGTTGTAATGAATATATTCCTATTGCTTGATTTGATTGTCTTTATGATGATTTTCAGGTTTGATTTAGTTTGATTGGTGGGTACTTGTTTGAAAATGTCATTTATGGAAATAAATATGATGCAAGTTTGACGAAGTTCGGATAGTAAATTTCTTAAGGCACATTTGAGGTCTCCAGTCGTCCACCCCCCCGCAGGCTCCACGGGCGTCAAGGTCGATGTTGTTGTAGTCTCGTCTCCACACCTCGCTCATCCTCCTCGCCTGTGAGTCACCCAAAACACTGACATGGATGCCGGGCATTGTTCTGCACTCCTTCACTGCGCCAGGGAAATATCTGTCACTGTCTAATAAATATTTGCACCTAACATTTACATTTTTTTGTATATTTTACATTTTATATTTTTTTATTTATTTTTTCCTCAATGATTGCACAGGTTTTCCGAACATTTTCCGGCTTAATCTCTGCTGTGATATTTTTTTATTTGACTTACATGTACGATTCTGCACACGGATGGATCAGAGATTAATTTAATTTGAATGTTGACCGGACTTAACACTTTCGCCACGGAATATAGACCTTTCCACGTCTGAGTGAGTTTGTGCGATATTTTATTCGCTTTGTTGCTCGGAATGTACCGCCTATATAAAACCTGGTCACCTACGCTGAAACTCGACGGTTTCCGATTTTTGTTGTACCGTTCTCGGCTCTTTTTGTGCGCTGCCCTGATATTTTCGATGATTTTCACGACCCTATCCTTCGCTACTTCCGGCTGCCAATCCGCACTAATGTCCCACTGGAGTTGCAGCGGGTGATTTAAATCTCTCCCGAGGAATGCTCGCGCGGGGGTTGTCCCCGTGCTCTCGTGGACCGCGGAATTGAGTGCCATACAAAGGAAAGGAATTTCGTCGTCCCAGTGGGTTTGTGTTTGGGAGTGAAAGATTTTGAGCGCCATTTTCAAATTCCGATTGACTCGTTCCGATTGATTTGAGTTGGGCCTTGCGACTGAAGTGTTAACGTGTTTGATTCCCAGACCGAACAAGAAGCTTTTGAAAGATTCAGATTTAAATATTGACGCGTTATCTGAAACGATAATCTCTGGAAACCCATGTTGAGCAAAAATCTTTTCTTTCAGCGCATCTATGATTGTTCTCGAATTGGCCTTTTTTAGCGGAATTACCCAGCAAAATTTGGAAAACGTGTCCACGCATACGAGCGCCTGAGTAGAACCCTTAACACTTCGAACAATAGGACCAAAGGTGTCAATGTGCAGACGTTCAAAACATCGCTCGGCGGGCTTAGAGTTCATCAATCCGATATTTAAATTTTGAGCCGGTTTGGATAACTGACAGAGTTCGCACGATCTGACGTAATTTTTTACATCATCAAAAATTCTTTCCCATGTGAATTCTTTCGTGATTTTAGCGATTGTCTTTTTTATCCCCAGGTGACCTGACAGCGGAATGTCGTGAAAATATTTCATAATCATTTTTCGCATGTGAGATGGCACGACAATTTTAGATGAACATTTTGAGTTTTTTTGATACCTCAAAACCCCCTTTTTCAAAAAATGGTGAGGAACCGCGTCGCCGTTTTCGAGTTTTTGAATGGTGGCGCGGAGCTCAGCGTCTTCCCTTTGTTTCTCCCCTAATGACTCGAATATTTCGGGAAAATGCTGCAAAAAACACGACTTTTCAGTTACAATTTCGGGCGCGGGTGTTTCGGTATTTTCAAACATCCGACTCAAACAGTCACTTGCAATATTTTGCGTCGTCCGACAGTGTTCTATTTTCGTGCAAGGAAATTGAGAAAATCGTAGTTTCCACCTGGCTAACATTCCCGTCGCTTTGTCTGATCCCATCACGTATGTGACCGCCATGCAATCAGTTTTCAAAATAAAAGGATAATATAATACCGATATGTACCGATTTGGATTTAAAATCATGAAAATCGCAATTCCTGCAAACAAGAAATATTAATTTCAAACTAGCCAATCAGCTGTCTGACCGTTAAAAAGTCCGAGGGGAGGGGGCAGCGTCGATGATCACCTGATGTGCCGGCAAACTCGCAGTCGGTGGTCGAATGTAGAGTAATTAGGGTGTGTGGTAAATTCGTTCAAATTTATTTAAAGTTCTTTGCGTTCTTGGTCGCGGTGTAAATTAGAATATCATTGTATCAGGCCTGTGTTTGATTTAAATACAATTGCCGTAAAAATGATTTTCTAAAATTGATTTTTTGAGTAGTTAAAAGTTTTATAAGACCGCAAAACCCGACCAGGGGAAACGCGAGAATTAATAATTTGTTTCGTTTCGGTAGAAAAATTTAAATTCGCCAGCGTATAGCCACCTTGACCACCGACAACAGTGTTTAATTATATTAATTTGAATTTATAGTGATAGAGGGTCGACCCGCAAAAACGTAAGTCTTCTTTGCATATTATATTTAGTTCAGCCAGAGCCACCCATCAATCTTGCATTTAGAGTAAGCACATTATTTATTATGAATATTATTTATTGAAATTAGTTATATTTATTACAATCTTGTTATCACGTATTCAGAGATTTATTCAAAATGGTCTGGTAATCGCCAAGTTTTTTCTCTGTGATATTTCCTAAAAAGAGCCAAATTATTTAAAATACCGTAATTTATTTTATTTTTGTAACATCACTAAATTATTGCAGTATTCTATCTATTAAGCCTTGTAACTTCAATCAAAGGATCCAACACTCAAACTGTGATTTGACATTTTATAATACATTTGCTGACAAGTCTATTATTCGTAAAAAATTAGTGTCTGAATATTTTTGGGGTAAAATAATTTTTTGAGGGTGGCAATATTGGGTAACCTAGAGTAAAAATATTAACAACAGTTTCAATCTCAAATTGTCTTATAGGCTGTAAGGATGAGTACCGTTTAACTTCATAAAAATAACAAAATAAATTAACAACTTTGTAGGCTTAGCTCAGAGCTAGCCTGAACCCCCTTGAAGCTGCAATACAACTGCTGGTGTGATTAATTCCTCCTGATTATCCCTTTTGCCATATCGAACAACTGGCCAGTTGTCACAAATAATGTTTTGGTACTCGACAGCCTCAAAATAGCCTAAATAAATAAATAGGAAGTCATTACATAGATCTCTAGGTCCCGAGCCAATCCCTCACTGCATAAATTTGTTTTTCAACTTAGTTTCAGTTTTAATAAAATAAATTCAGACACTGTGCAAAAGAAAAGTTCAGTGAATATAGACCAATAAATATTGTATGTCAGTTCTTCAACGTTTTCATAACACTGTCTGCAATATGTATGTTTTTGGTTCAATATACGTATGTTAAAGGATCCTGCATTTTAATTAACCTGTGTTATCAAGGTAAAGTGGCAAAGTACTCATTATAATTAATCCTTTTGAAGCAGTGTTTTCATAGTAACATATATTGAATATGCTCAGTTTAAATTTATAAAGTTCTATTAATTAATTAAAATCATCTTCATATTTACTTGCTGAAGTGCAGTGTAACTCATTGTTTCAGTCTTACATTCAAATATTTCATTTGACAGATCATTGTGATTATTTTTAGTAATTTAGATTTCTGTTAAATTTTATAATTTACGCCAGTTCAGTAATATTCACATCCTTTTACAACATATCAGATAAACTGAGTACTGTAATTTTATTAAACAAGTAATATGGTTCAAATATAATCTTCTCAACACAGCAAGACGCTAAATTAGTTGAAATGTTTGTATTTTCCAAAGTGAACTACATAGAAGTCTTTTAACATCAATAAATAAATTCATAAGCTGCTGGCCAAGTACATGTAGAAGAATTATAATCTGTATTCAGAACAATAGTACTCTAGTAAATTTAATTATGTATTCAAATGAACATTGTTGAACTACAGGAAATTAAATTGACTTGGTATGCACTTTGATATCACATATTTTTAGGGCTTGGCGACCCTTCAACACTTCATGTTTTTGGGTATGATTTAATTTTTACAACCACTTCTTGAAATAAGAGATCAGTATTTGATCAAAGCTTACTGTGTTGAGAAGATTTTATTTGAACCATATTACTTGTTTAATAAAATTACAGTACTCAGTTTATCTGATATGTTGTAAAAGGATGTGAATATTACTGAACTGGCGTAAATTATAAAATTTAACAGAAATCTAAATTACTAAAAATAATCACAATGATCTGTCAAATGAAATATTTGAATGTAAGACTGAAACAATGAGTTACACTGCACTTCAGCAAGTAAATATGAAGATGATTTTAATTAATTAATAGAACTTTATAAATTTAAACTGAGCATATTCAATATATGTTACTACGAAAACACTGCTTCAAAAGGATTAATTATAATGAGTACTTTGCCACTTTACCTTGATAACACAGGTTAATTAAAATGCAGGATCCTTTAACATACGTATATTGAACCAAAAACATACATATTGCAGACAGTGTTATGAAAACGTTGAAGAACAGACATACAATATTTATTGGTCTATATTCACTGAACTTTTCTTTTGCACAGTGTCTGAATTTATTTTATTAAAACTGAAACTAAGTTGAAAAACAAATTTATGCAGTGAGGGATTGGCTCGGGACCTAGAGATCTATGTAATGACTTCCTATTTATTTATTTAGGCTATTTTGAGGCTGTCGAGTACCAAAACATTATTTGTGACAACTGGCCAGTTGTTCGATATGGCAAAAGGGATAATCAGGTGGAATTAATCACACCAGCAGTTGTATTGCAGCTTCAAGGGGGTTCAGGCTAGCTCTGAGCTAAGCCTACAAAGTTGTTAATTTATTTTGTTATTTTTATGAAGTTAAACGGTACTCATCCTTACAGCCTATAAGACAATTTGAGATTGAAACTGTTGTTAATATTTTTACTCTAGGTTACCCAATATTGCCACCCTCAAAAAATTATTTTACCCCAAAAATATTCAGACACTAATTTTTTACGAATAATAGACTTGTCAGCAAATGTATTATAAAATGTCAAATCACAGTTTGAGTGTTGGATCCTTTGATTGAAGTTACAAGGCTTAATAGATAGAATACTGCAATAATTTAGTGATGTTACAAAAATAAAATAAATTACGGTATTTTAAATAATTTGGCTCTTTTTAGGAAATATCACAGAGAAAAAACTTGGCGATTACCAGACCATTTTGAATAAATCTCTGAATACGTGATAACAAGATTGTAATAAATATAACTAATTTCAATAAATAATATTCATAATAAATAATGTGCTTACTCTAAATGCAAGATTGATGGGTGGCTCTGGCTGAACTAAATATAATATGCAAAGAAGACTTACGTTTTTGCGGGTCGACCCTCTATCACTATAAATTCAAATTAATATAATTAAACACTGTTGTCGGTGGTCAAGGTGGCTATACGCTGGCGAATTTAAATTTTTCTACCGAAACGAAACAAATTATTAATTCTCGCGTTTCCCCTGGTCGGGTTCTGCGGTCTTATAAAACTTTTAACTACTCAAAAAATCGATTTTAGAAAATCATTTTTACGGCAATTGTATTTAAATCAAACACAGGCCTGATACAATGATATTCTAATTTACACCGCGACCAAGAACGCAAAGAACTTTAAATAAATTTGAACGAATTTACCACACACCCTAATTACTCTACATTCGACCACCGACTGCGAGTTTGCCGGCACATCAGGTGATCATCGACGCTGCCCCCTCCCCTCGGACTTTTTAACGGTCAGACAGCTGATTGGCTAGTTTGAAATTAATATTTCTTGTTTGCAGGAATTGCGATTTTCATGATTTTAAATCCAAATCGGTACAGGTAATTTCATAGATGGGCATGCTAGGATGTTTTGCAGTTCCGAAAAATCACCTAGGCCTCCTTATAGAGATTTGAGTTTTTGGCTTAACCGTTTTACTAAATAACCTAAAAAATCTAAAAAATTATACATCTAGCTAATTTACTGACAAATAATGCAGTAACTGTTTAATCTTCTGTCTTCAAGCTGTTGCTCAGCTGAGCTTTCACACTCAGCAGCGGTGAGCCGCACCCCAAAGCCTCTCACAACTGTGTAGCCGCAAAATTACCTAGTGTAATGTGATTCTTAGATTATTACCATAAATATGTTAGCCTAATAGTATTTTCTTTGAATGGTTTCCAATGAAATGAGTTCTGCTCCCAGTCGGCTGGTTCCTTAAAAGTAGGCCTAAATTAGGACGCTAATCAGAAGAAAAGAACTGGCGTTGCATGTTAATGTCTTTCCCTGATTTTTTCTCTGTATGTTTTATATTGGTTGTTTATGCCTAACGTGACCAAAATTAACTTACCCTACTTATCATTTCAATGGCGAGTGGTGGCTAGCAAGGCAGTTTGGATAATCCTCACCGACATCACTGTCTTATGTGATATTTTCTAAGCGAGGTTATAAAATCTAACCTTTTTAATGATGCAATTTTTTAAAGGACTCAATAAAACTGACAGTTCTAAAAACAGTGCCATCCTTAGGTATAATGCCAAAATGGCATAATTAGAGGGCCTAGCTATTGTGGCCAAGTTTTGACAGATTCATTCCCAAAGAGTTACTCCTCTGATTAAAAAGCATCTTGCTTTTAGCCTCCAAGTTTTTCATGGAAGTTTGATGAGAATAATTTTAATGAAATATAAATTGGGATGTATGTAGATCACTACTATAACTAACAAACATTATTTGGCTCAAAAATTAAAATCATTGTGTCACAGTTTTTGTGAAATGATACAAGGTTCCTATAATCTGTCCAATCATTAATATACCTGATTTGGACCTTATGTTATACCATAGTACTATTCTCATTAAAACGAGACCAATATTGTATATGGTCCTAAAATTTATTCAACTATTTTGAAAGTTCAATAGCAGCCTCAAGCAATATCATTTAACAGTGTTTATACAATATTCACGAATATGTAGGGGTAACTTCAGTTTGATAGTAATACTTTACCTAACCTCGTCATTTTTTCGTCTATATGTCATTGACTAATGCAACTTGGTTTTGCAAAACATTCATGAAACCACATTAAGTTTATCTAAATAAATAATTTCGCGAAATGTATCGGCAAGAGAGGCGAAATCATGGCCCTACCGCCATGGTGGTTTGTGCTTACCATTCGTTGTTTTATGGTAAGTATCAGAAATGTTTGAAATATTTTTTATTTCGCCTAAAATATTGCACTAGTGTCAAATGACCCTAACCTTGACTAATAGCCTATTAAACCAATGACTGGTCCATGGAATGGTGCAAGGTCAACAGGAAAAGGTTAATATAGAATATCCTATTAGTTTATTAATATACTGACAATTATATAGTGACAGAGGTCCTTTGGATATGACGGATTTTTTTTGGAAAAACTAAAACTCTATTGTGGTAATGTTATTATGTTGACAGGATATGGCTATTATAGTTCTAATTCACAATTGAAGCTTTTACAACTAACTGCCCACAAATTATTTAAGCCTACTGGAATACTTTATGATCCACGCACAAAAATTTCAATTTATAAGTAAAATAGGTTTATTTTACCTAATGGTAGACATAAGCCTATCATTAGGCCTAACTTGTTTTATTAGCTATTGTCTATTTTAACACTATCTTGCTTCGAAATTAAGTTTCAGAAGCAAGATAGTATAAAATGAAATGTGAGATAACATTGGGAGCAATAATTATGCAACTTTTAACTATTCTCAGTTAATTATTATCAGTTATTACATTAATTGAATCTTTAAATTAATTTGAAAACATTTAATTATAACGCCCAGGAGTTTTTGTTGATATTAACTTACATTAAAAAAGTAACCTCATATGATGAATACATTTTTAATAATAATTACAACATTATTTTGATGAGATTATTTTCACAGGAAGCTTTAACCTAAAAATTGTAAACAAAACAGAAAACAATAAAACTGAGCAGACGACGATGACGACGACAAAATGGCGGCTTTGTAGTTCTGTACAATTTCACCAGGCAGCACCACTGTCCTAAAAAAGGCCACCGAGTTAACATGGGAGTGCCAACTCTTAACGAAGTTCATTATTTTCCCCCATAGGGAAGAAGCTATTACCGTATGTCTCATGGTAAGACATAAGCCCCAGACCATGATAACTTTTCATTTCGTGGCCCCCAAAAGCAAAAAACACCATTCGTTCGAATTTTTAAATATATATATATATCTACAGCATATATGTGTCTGTTAGCACGATAGCGGCCGTAAAAATGCAGGAACGACTCATCATTCAGGAACGGGA
The DNA here is from genome assembly GCA_035578135.1 of Flexamia atlantica. NCBI lineage: Eukaryota > Metazoa > Arthropoda > Insecta > Hemiptera > Cicadellidae > Flexamia > Flexamia atlantica. Next base: position 3,608,473 of record JAQJVK010000006.1, on the reverse strand, counting down.
TGATGCAGGAACGGCGATCATTTGCGGCCGTAAATGATCGGAATGAAATTTGGTACAGACGTGTAAAGTTGTAATCACTCGGACGAGTTCGTGAACCAGCCCGATCGGACCACCGGAAGGGGGGGGTAAAGGGGGATAAACCCCCCAAAAATGGGTTTTTTGGGTTTTGAACATAGAAAAATAAAATTTATCGAATTTTTGTTAGCACCATTGAATTCAGCTCGAAAAAATAAACAATTAATACCAAAATAAAAAAGTAGAAGCACAATTAAGTAGAGGATTCACCTAAGTTGTCAAAGCATGTACTAATCATCTCATAGAAAATTTGTATACAATTCACATTAAAAACGTTGTTGGTTACACATGGTATTTGTTTACATTTTCTCCGAACTGTCAAATCGCCATGTTGCGTTTGTTTACAATATTGTTTTGTTGTCCTTCGTGGTAATCTTATAGGTTATAGAATGTTTAAAATATCACCTATTTTTTGAATTTTCTATTTTTATTCAACCTTTTTACATAACGGGAAAGTTTAAATTGATTCTATTTCTTGATTGACACTTATTTTAATTTTTTTAGCTGCTTTTTTATTTTTTCCTAGACCAATTTTGATAAGTTTTGAACGCAATGTGAAACAGCCTTTCTTGACAGATGCTGACTTGCAGCAAGTAGTAAATGGCTATTCATAAACTCGCCTATTTTTCTTTATACAGTAGAACCTCGATTAACCGTCACTCTTTTATCCGTCACTCTCTGTTATCCGTCACTGCTTCCGGGCTCGCAATATATTGTCGTTGTGCAAAGCACGGAACAAAGTGCAAGCGGCATTGTGATCGAACGCGACTCTCCACGGCTAATGACCTTGAGTTTCCGCCGAAAATCACCACTCCAACGCAAGGAGTGGTATGGGGGTGAGCGAGTTATTTATTACTCATTGGCATGTTGATTTTTTGGTTATATGATATGGTACACCTTGTAGTTCAGCGTTACATAGTGTTTGATGTTACACAGTGTAGCTAGATACGTACTGTGAATCAACTGCAGTACAGTAACTGTTGATTTTTAACGATGGCTGAAAAACAAAAACGAGTCGTGCTAGGGCTTGACCAAAAAAAAAAATTATTAAACATTTGAGGAAGGGCGAAACAGCTACAAGTATCGCGCTGATTTTGTGTTGGCGAACACATTTAAAAGATGACGGACTATCTTTTAATGTTAGGTTATGTAATTCACTTACGAACACTTTTGAGCACAACATATAGTCTAGAAAGTTTTTAATTACCATTGTTTGAATGTAATTTAAATATAAATATGTATTATCCACTTACGTAGGGTTTAATTTCTTCCAAAATAGTTTAAATCTACGTATTGAATAGGTTTATAGCTAAATTTCTGTTATCCGTCTATTCTCTTATCCGTCACACTCCCGGTCCCGAGAGTGACGGTTAATCGAGGTTCTACTGTACATATTATCTAATAATAAAATCTAAGACTATTAATCATTCCGCGTCCATGATACACCCTCTCCGTGTTAATACATACTTAATTTGAAAAAGCCCGTCAGTAATATTAAGTTGCGCAAGAGGACTTCCAGTTGCAATATCGCATCAGAACTTTACCTTTTACTGCAAGTGCAGTAAAGGTAAATAAAAAAAATAGCTAAAATAGATGTTTGTTAGCTATGTTTTCAGCACAGCTGGATTTTATGCTTAAGTTCTTAAGAAGGTCCCCTGGCACCGCTGGTTCCGAGTAGTGGCGCACTCACCCGGGGCTGGGTATGGCACCATTGCACAGCCAGGTGCCTAGCCAGAGGCAGTGCCAAAATCTCACCATTTCAGATGTCTAATACCTGTCTTTTATCTGTTCCATGTGCCGATACCGATGGAGCATTGAATGGGGTATTGATCCAACGGCGCTGCTGCACCAAACATGCTCAGGGAAATGTACCGCACCAGAAACACGAAAGCGACAAAGCACAATAAACTCTCCCCCACAAAACACCGCCCACACATAAGTATTTAGAAATAGTAAATGTTGGCGCAGGGATCAGAAACTCTTCCGTCAACTATCTGTGACCTTTGGGTGTCCTACTAACACATCATGTCTTTACAAACTTCCTTCACTCTCAAAACATGGGGGGAAACCAGAACAACACATGACCAAACCGTGATTTCAGGAACAAACACAGCAAACAACTGGTGGTCCAATCAAGTCTTCGAACTGCCTGACCAACCAACTTCTGACTACGTCAGCTCAGACGACTCTCAAAAATAAAACAGCCTCCACCTCGACACGCCACAACAGCACCAGCCAACCACAAACAAATCACAATCACATCTGACACCCAGGGCCAACAATTGAAAAGATCAACTCCAAACTGACAAACAACAAAACACATACACTGACCCACAGAACCCAAACACTGAACAACACCAATGCATGCCCACACGCTCGCACGATTGCTTGGCTTCAAAACAAAACAAAAACAAAACAAAACAAAAAACAAAACCAAAACAGGTTGCTCAATGTGGGACCAACTAACAATGGGCCACTGTTTGGTGCATGACTAACAACAACTCAAAGGGTGAAAAAAAGAAAAGAAACTAACATCTGTTCTAGGGCGTGGTGAAGGGTTTGAGCAGACAGAAAACTCAAGGATCAACCTTTTCTGAACCAGCACAATATACCTTTCTCACCCCATCCTCTCCCTGATGTATGGACTTACTAGGTCCTACATCACTCTTCTCCTAATCTCCCTCCCTCTCCCATTCAATGATACATTAGCTGGGCTATCCCAGAGATCTGTATCAAATACCAATACCAATACCAATACCATACCAAGTTCTTAAGAAGGTAATAGTTTGTTTACTTTTGTTTTGTCCAACTTAAAAACTCCTACTCTAAATGGGAATGAACAGGCATCTCTTGCTTGGCCCTTGTTTTGTAAGACAAATAGAAATTATTTTTTTAGATCCTGAGGGGCCGTGGCTAGTACTCGCGGTGCCCCCTTGAGTTTGCCACTGAAAGATTTTTTTTTTTTCAAAAACTGTATATGGTCATCCCATTGTCATTTTCAGTTATTGAGTACAACAACTAGGCCTAATACTTTATGAGGGTCTACCAAATTATTATTAGAACAGAGTTCATCTTTGTTATTTTTTAGCTGTCTCTCATCTTAAAATGCATTACAGGATTTTTTTCGGTTCATAATACCTTCAGTATTACCTACAAGTTCCATTTTTGTGAACCAATTTTCTAATTTCAGCCCAATAACTTATCGCTAAAATATTTCGACTAGATCAATTTTTCAATTTCAGTTACAGAAGAAGGAGCAAAGATTTTTACTTAGTTTTTCCCATCTTTCAAAACTATATTTGTATAATGCAGTTTTTCTTAAAACTGGGACACGCCTAGCTTGACCTATTTTAAATTTTATTAATTACAATAATCATGCATTTAAAATCTAAAACTAGAAAAATGTTATCATTCTTTATCATTCTTAATAAGACAGGTACCTCATGGAGGACGTTACCCTGAATATGAGTCAAGGATGAGTGTAATGATCGTGATGATAGTGGCGCGATCTTGTAGCCTTGTTACAGACTAATTATCAACTGGCTTGCGTGATTGAAAGAGGCTGTAGTATGAAGGGTAGTTATATACATTTTTATTTTGATATTATATATCAAAATGGATCAACCCAAAGGTTCAACCCTAAAAACTTGAACCTTGTCTATCTCTTACAAAGATGAGCTTGGTTGAAAGATGAGCGATTAAAAAAAATATTATATAATATCATAGTAAAAATAGCAAAATATCAATTAATTAATAAAAAGTAGGGCACATTTCTGAGAAGCACACCTTTTTCCTTCCAGGAAAATTATGACAACTTGGAAGCCAGTGTAGTAATATAAAAGAAGTAACGGTAAAAGTTTTGAAGGAGCTGGATTTTTAACAATGGGCCCAAAATGAAGAATCCTCAAAAAGAGGAACGAGTTAGTTCTTTTATTATGTAATTAAATAAACTCAATCTGGTTTTATATCTAATAAATCTTTAACAAAAATATAACAAAACGCCACCACAATTTGTGACAGGTTCAACTTACTAGATATTTACTGCATTTCCCACTGACTTAAGTCTAAACAAAATTGGGTCGTCAAAAAAAGTCTCCCCTTCCCCTTCTATCATTTGTTTTAGCTACCTCCTCCCCCAGTACTTGTAAGGAACAGTGTCAAGGTTACTAGCTCCAGCCCACTACCACACATTTCTCACCCTTGACTTAATGTTTTATTTACAGAATAAGCATGGTGTGGTTCAATTGATCAAAAGGTGTCTGGATAAGAGTAAATCCAGATTTTGGGCAAGTTAGGAGCAGGAGCGTCATAGCCATCTTTAATAACAAAGCTGCAGCTGCTAAGGGTTCAGCTGATTTGAAATCAATACTTCCTTATGTAATCATCATCATCATCATCATCGTCTAGCTAATTAAAATCAGCTGGGTTTGTAGGGATTTTTACTTTGAGGATAATCCGTGCAAAGCAGCATTGCCAGTTTGGATGGAGCAGTCTAGAAATGGCCATAGTTATAATCATACCTGATAGAGAACCAAGTCAAAAAAAATGAACATTTTCAGTATTGATTAAAGTTTATTTCTCTTACAATATTTACAAATTCAATTAACATTAGAGTGATAGGCTATGCAATACTTCTCAAGACTTAGGTCAATACCTGGAAAAGAAAATGTTAACATTATGATTACACAAATCAAATAAACAGTAAGTTGTAGTACAGTAGAGTCCTGATAATCCAAAACTCGGTAATCTGAAATGGCGCTTAATCTGAAACGGCAAAGGAAATTTTTCCCTATCATGGGTCAAAATCTTGTAAACCTTTACTGGAGATGTAAGTGGCCTTGAATTCGACTGCGTGTAAACAGCGGGAGTATTTTGCAAATGACGATCGCACATGTTTACCGACCGCAGATAGGTAGACAAAATGTATTGATCGCAGGTAACAATAGGAATAACTTTGAAAATAAGTGATCGACGGTGATAATTGATTTCATGTATTTGCCAATCGCAGAAGAAACAACTTTTTAAGTAAACAAAGGGCTGTTTAATTTGATTGCGTGTCTCACCAGTCGTAGAAAAACAACAAAAGTAACTTAACTCTGCAAATATCTTTGAAAAATAAACAAATGGCTGTAAACCATTTGCCGATCGCAGATGAACAGCAGTTTTGATCAAGCTACAAAAAGAAAATACCCCCGTTGCAGCAGACCTGCATACTCAGCGAATTTCAAGTGTAAAACAACATATTTCAATCCAACATAGCGGGATTTGACATGTTTTTGAAAGCTCCATAAGAATAACATGGGGAATGAGTATGCAGGTTTGCTGCTACAGGTATGTTTAAACTGGTTGGTTTCAATTCAATATTTAGTAGATCTGAACAAGAAGTCATTTACCAAGTTTTATAAAGATATGTTGAGAAATAAGCGAGATATAGAATTTTACTTATTTCCCATAAGGTTAACATTGAGACAACGTACTGTGTTTACCACTTTCAATATCTCGGTAACCAATGGACATAGAGCAGCGATTAAAACTACTAAAAATTGTTTGTTTTTTTGAGCTGAATTCAATGGTACCAACAAAAATTTGACAAATTTTATTTTTCTATGTGAAAAACTCAAAAAACCCATTTTTGGGGGGGTTTATCCCCCTTTACCCCCCGTTCCGGTGGTCCGATCGGGCTGGTTCATGAACTCGTCCGAGTGATTACCACTTTACACGTCTGTACCAAATTTCATTAAGATCGGACCATATTTACGGCCGCTATCGTGTTAACAGACATATATATAGATATATATAAATACCCCCATTGCAGCAGACCTGCATACTCAGCGAATTTCAAATGCAAAACAACATATGTTAATCCAACATAGCGAGATTTGACATGTTTTTTGTAAGCTCCATAAGAATAACATGGGGAATGAGTATGCAGGTTTGCTGCTACAGGGATGTTTAAACTAGTTGGTTTCAATTCAATATTTAGTAGATCTGAACTAGAAGAAGCCATTTACCAAGTTTTATCAAGATATGTTGGGAAATAAGCGAGATATAGAATTTTACTTATTTCCCATAAGGTTAACATTGAGACAACGTACTGTGTTTACCACTTTCAATATCTCGGTAACCAATGGACATAGAGCAGTGATTCAAAATACTAAATTGTTTTTTTGAGCTGAATTCAATGGTGCCATCAAAAATTTGATAAATTTCATTTTCCTATGTGAAAAACTCAAAAAACCCATTTTTTGGGGGGTTTACCCACCTTTACCCCCCCTTCTGGTGGTCCGATCGGGCTGGTTCACGAACATGTCCGAGTGATTACCACTTTACACGTCTGTACCAAATTTCATTAAGATCAGACCATATTTACGGCCGCTATCGTGTTAACAGACAAATATATATATATATATATATATAAATTCGAACGAATGGTGTTTTTTGCTTCTGGGGACCCCAAAATGAAAAGTTAACATGGTCTCGGACTTAGGTCTTACCATGAGTACTACCGTAATAGCTTATTCCTTTGAGGAAATTCGTTAAAAATAGAAAAAAGTTCTTATAAAAAAACCTGTTAATGTTAAAACGAACCTCTCAGCTTCTGAGAAGCAGCTGTATAAACTGAGAATCGGTATAACCGAGGCCAGCCGGATATGAGAGGCTCTACTGCAGTTTTATTTGTGTTTAAATGTAATGGAGGTGGATACCCACTTTTATGGCAAAAAAAACTGTTAATCACGGTCCCTTAGATTACCAATTCCATTGGAAATTCGCTAATAAGCTAATTTTATTTTGTGGTAACTTTTTATTTGCAATTGACATGATTTTGGTTATGCGCTCAACCAACATATGCTCCTATTAGCATTTTTCACATAATAATAATATTTTACGTCATGTAATAAATTTAAAATGGCTCAAGACATCATACCAACTCTACTCATATCTTTCTGTCACATGAGCATAGCATCTCAATAAATGGATTTAAGAAGAAATTTGGATAATCAGACACCGGTAAGCAAAGCCGTAGCCAGGAAAAATTTTGGGGGGGGGGTTTGGGCTCCGTGGTTACAGGAAGTGGAAAAATAACTTTCTAACTTTTCATTTAAACGCAATTTCAACATTTTTGGGGGGGGTTTTGACCCCCTGACCCCCCCCCCCCCATTGGCTATGGCTTTCCTTGTAAGATACCATAGATATTTACAAGAACCAGCTGCGTGGATTTTAATATAATAATTAAAATGTCTATTTTTGGTCCTTACCTAGTCAACAGGTTTCAAAGGTACTATGTTCAACTCTCGGTGGAGCTCAGAGATGGGCTGTTCCCACCGTTTCTCAAAATATACACAGAGCAAAAGCTTGCTGTTCAGCCCCGTCTGTATGGCCCAAGGAAGGTTTCTTGTGATGTATTTTTGCCTTTGTCTGAAACATAACCGAGAAAGTCAGACCTTAATGTTTAAATGTAAATGATAAAAAGTGCCAAAAGGAAAGTTTGCGATATACTTCATACAGTAGAATACTATTCGTTTGAATCTATTGCCTTAATCTTTTCAAAAACCCACAATTAAATTATATAGATGTAGGCCTAAAGGACTATAATGTGATTATTATTACATAATAATATGTAGTTATCATGTTTTCAGAAACACTGTGAGGACTGTTTGTATTGTGAAGCTGCTGACCTTTGGGCATAATGAAATGAAAATTCCATTCTCAGTTTTTATTCTATCGCGGTAGCGAAATATGACATTCTGCCCAAAATTCCGAATACCACTGTTCGATGTAGAGTCAACATAGAGAAATAAATCAAAGGCATAAAGATATAATATTGCTGGATCGTTTTATGAACCATTCAAAGTATGATATCATTTCAAGTTATGATGCACAAAAGATTGTCTGCGCAACGAGGCCTCAGGAGCTTGTATCGTACAATGCCTCATCGTAATCATGCCTTACGAGACCTATAGATCTCATAATGCAACACAGGAAAACATGGAAAATTTCCAGGAACGCAGTTGAGGTTAAATACAATATCAAAATCTAGTCTATGATAAGGTGGCTACCTTTTGCTCTGAGAATTATTTTAGCTTTAAAATAAAAATGCCAACCACCCCAATAGAATGGACTTTGGTCTTTCCTTTAATTTTAAATAAGATACCGTGTATTACAAAATCTATAAATCTTAATTCTAATCTCAATATTAACTTAAAAAACTTAAAAGGATTATCATTATTTTTTCTGTCCATGTAATAAATGTCTGAAACACGTATAAGTGTCTGAAATAACATAGTTTTAGATCGAGATAAGGGTAAATTGGTCGTCTTGTTATTAAAGCTATACATATGTATAGAAATTGAATGAGTGATTAAATGAGTGTTTATGGTATCAGACAACCTCGAGAAAAAAGTTACCATGGTTTGAAATATCATGGCTTAAGCCTCACCATGAAAACAAGCTAAAACTGATCAAACATTAATAAGGCTGGATAAATAAATAGAGAATACTAAAAATACTTTGGCCTGAGTCGCACAGCTCCGAACACTGCTCCGCCGATGCACATGGGAAGGTGGGTTTGGAAAGCCTCGACCCACTTCACTGTCACTTCACCTGCAATCATTACCCTACACTCATCACCAAGCTTCCGTACAGTCAATAAATGGCACACTTTATGAATCCAAGCAAATACGAGTGTGTACTGATGTGTTTAGAATGAATTCGTAAACTTCGGCGAACATTTGTGAAAGTTGGTCTCCCCCTGACCCAGCGAGAGTATACTGTAGCTACAAAGTTTTGCTCATAGGAAGTTCCTGTGTACGGGACTTCTAGCAGAGGCAGCGAGGTGGTTTAGTTCTAGTTCCACAGTCAAGCCAAGCCGCTGTGATGTGTTATTGAAACTGTACTGGACTAGAACTTGACAGTATGATTTCCTCATTTACAAAAAAACAAATCAATTTCAAACTTGCGAGCTCTAATTTTCAACTTAGTTCATATGTGTTTTAATTCAACAAATGTTTAACTTAAAAATTGTTAAATAAAATTAATTGTTAAAAATTGTTAAATATTTCAAATTTTATGTATTTTATTTTTGTTATTGTTAATATTTTCAAATTTTATATATGTTGTTTTTTATAAGTATACAAATATTGTTACCTTGTAAATTATTGGAAATAACTAGGCTAATTAATTATATTTTAATTAATTTAATTCCATGCAAAATTGAAAATATTATCTACATGGACTGATAAGACCAAACTCATTTGCTCACTGCTGGCTGCCATAATGTATGAATGTAAATTAATATTGTAATTTTTCCTCTCCCGCGTGCGCCATGTTAGGCGCATGGGAGCCTGTAATTAATATAATAATTTGCATGAATAAAATAATTTTGACTTGACTTGACTTAATTTTAATTTTTTTCTCACGTGGTTGATAAAGTGGTCAGTGGCCACAAAAATTTCCAATTTTGTGTGAAACCATATCTGTTCTATAGATTTATTTTCAAGGTAAGCCTGCTTTCCTATACATGTCCTAATAAATTAAATTTCTAATCACCCTAATTAAAAATCTAATTTAATTTAATTTAATTTAGCTATTTCTCAGTAAAATGGATCATTAGCCTCAAGAGTCATGTACATAATTGTACATGGTGACAGTGACAATTAATTCTTAGGACTGGTATATGACACTGAAACAAAAAGAGGTGTCACAACCATAGTTGGCATAAGGTTATTGGTAATAGAAAGCTACTTTTCTGTGTAAATGGTGATCGGATATCACCTTTGGGGGAGTCCGTTGGGAGTAAGAAGAAAAACTTGAATGTAAGCATAAGCTGATGTGTACATCAAATTAAGCAAACTGAACTTCAAAAGGTTGTTTCAGTCGAAATTGGCATGCAATTGCTGTTGAAAGTTTTTTTTAATGTTTAATAAATTGTACTTATGAATGACATTAAGGTTCAAGTTGAAGGCAATACTTACTGAACTCCATTGAAATTAGGTGTTAAAAATGTTCTCTGTTGGTCTCCTGGTAATATCCCAACCGGTTATAGAAGGAGCCTACAGCATTTTGTGTGTATTCTCATGGAATGGCTAGATATGACTTATCTTGGACACAGGACAGCACAGGAAACACAAGCTAATCCCCAAGCCAAGAATACATACAAAATGCAGTAGGGAGCTTTTTGAACCGGTTAGGATAGTGTCATGAGACCAACGGGGGATGAACACCTACTTTGAATGGAGTTCAGTAAGTATTGCTTTCAACTTGAAACTTTCTGTTATTCATAAGTACGATTTATTAAACATTTTAAAAACTTTCAACAGCAATTATTTCCGACTGAAGCAACATATTGAGGTCCAGTTTGCTTAATTTGATGTACATATCAACTTATGCTTACATTCAAGATTTTCTTCTTACTCCCAACGGGCCGACCCCCAAAGCTGACATCCGATCACCATGTACAAATAAAAGTAGCTTTCTATTACCAATAACAGTATGCCAAATTTGGTTGTGGTATCTCTTTCAGCGAATTTCTCCTATAGGGAAGAAGCTATTACCGTAGGTCTCATGGAAAGACCTAAGCCCGAGATCATGATAACTTTTCGTTTTGGGGCCCACCGTAAATATGGACCGATCTTGATGAAATTTGGTACAGACATGTAAAGTGGTAATCAATTGAACGAGTTTATAAACCAGCCTGATCGGACCACCGGGAGGGGGGTAAAGGGGGGTAAACCCCCTCAAAAACAGGTTTTTTGGGTTTTTCACATAGAAAAATAAAAATAATCCAATTTTTGTTACCACAATTGAATTCAGCTCAAAAAAAAACAAACAATTTAGTATCTTGAATCACTGCTCTATGTCCACTGGTTACCGAGATATTGAAGGTGGTAAACACAGTACGTTGTCCCAATGTTAACCTTAAGGGAAATAAGTAAAATTCTATATCTCGCTTATTTCTCAACATATCTTAATAAATCTTGGTAAATGGCCTCTTCTAGTTCGGATCTACTAAATATTGAATTAAAAACACCCAGTTTTAATATACCTGTTGCACCAAACCTGCATACTCATTAACCATGTTATTCTTATGAAACTTACAAAAACATTCAAATTTCACTATGTTGGATTGAAATGTGTTGTTTTGCATTTGAAATTCACTGAGTGTGCAGGTCTACTGCAACGGGGGTATTTGTTTCAATGTTATTAAGTTGTCCTAAGACTTAGTTGTCACCCTGTATATCTGAAAATGCATATGAAGTATCAATTTAACCAACCTTTAGATCATCCAACCAGGGTCCGATATGAAAGGATCAGTTAAGAGAGAGTCTACTGTAGTTTAAGGAATACCAATACTTGTATATTATACTAGCAAATCCCATGGCTTTGCTCATCATAAAACTCAACATGCAGTATCACCCTTAAATAATATAATTTTGCTTTTTTTCCTCTTGTTGTAAAATATATTTCTTTAATCATGTCAAATGTACTTTTATAAAACAGAGATTTTTTTTAGTAATTCGCTTGGTACGCAGGTCTGCTGCGACAGGGGTATCCTATCTATATAAATAAAATTAGAGTTTTGTCTGTACATTGCTCAGAATTATGAAATGTTTGGTTATTTTTGCGTTTTGAAGGTCAGAGAATCCGAATCAAGCCTTATTTCAATTTATGTCACGATGTGTGTTGGTAACGCTCAACATCACACTTTAGACCGCTTTTCACGCAAAAACTAGAGTACTGTTATGGCTGAAACTTTTTTCCTGTGTTTTATGCACATATGAGAAGGCTTTAGACCACTTAAAACTAGCATACGTCGTTTTGAAATTAAATATCAAGCTTCTAAAAACCGAGTTTTATTTGATTTCGACCAAGTTTGTTTTGAATTTCCCCATAATTCAAGGGGATGACGTTTTGTTTACATTTTCAGCGTTCCAAGCAGATGGTAGTTACCTTCACTGATGGATTCGTCGTTACAGATGTTTTATGATTTCATTCAGTTTTATGTTTTGGTTTATAATATTTCTTTTCAATTGACATGTACTATATAAAGTTAATATTTTCCCATTCATTATATATTTATCAGGATTTTCAATATTTTCATCCTGATCTGACCCTCGGATTTCACCACAGACCAAGGCCGCGCACAGACCCTCTCAAGATCACATATTATTAATATCCTTATGCCAGAATTATAAGTGATGAAATGTTTATATTCAAACAGATGTTAAAAGCAAGACATTTCATAGAATGTAAAACCAGCTGCCTGTAAAAAATAAAATAAATCACTGATTAGAGATACTTAAAAGTCCTTCCTTATAACAGCTGTTAATGAACGATCTAATGTAATCCATTTTTAAAAAATTGCGAGACGGCTATGTTATTTTGTTGTTGTTCAAAATAGACCCTAAAAACATTAGAAAATACTTTGATGGCATTCAATCAAGGCATTTTCTACTCTACGTACATAAACTTTCATTAAACAGGAAACTGCTTTAAGATTCACTAAGTACGCACGGTCAATATACAGACTACTATAATAGAGCTATGAAAGCCCGTTCATTCTCGCTTGGGTACATTCACCTATAATAGCACAGATTCAACGATAGGCCTACTTAGTATAAGCCTTCCCAGGCAGGGACACCCTTAGGGGTTTTATCGGCGGGGGCGCTGGAATGTGTAGTATAGAGAGGCCAAATAAAAATGCCTCGTGCGGGGGGGGCCCCGCAGCAATATTTCTAAGTGCTCCTTCGCAGTAGACCTGCGTTCTTAGCGGATTCCTAAAAATCTTTCTGGCTGATGAAAGTATATCTACTTTATATTTGTCAAATACCACTGACCTATCATCGCACAGCCCAAATACTTGAACTTGACTTAGAACCTTGAAACTTTTCATGGACGTTCTATGAACTATACGGCGTGAGCATCCGCTGAGAACGGGTTTTTCAAAATTCTAGGTTTTCTGGGTTTTTTCGGTCTAAAATCTTTCTGTAAAAATAAATGGATGATATTTCGATTAAATTGTCAATTTTCATTTAATCAAGAAGGCGGTTTAAGCTTCACATACAGATAGGTCTTTACAGCTGATTTTTATAGTTTGGTTCCTTTTATCATGGTTTTATGGTTGACTTTTTTCTTTTAGGTGATATGTACTATATTAAAGTTACCAAGAGTTTTTGTACCTTATCTATTTAATCATAAACTCAGTATGTGGCACCATCTTTATTTAGGCAGCGAGTGTTAAAATTGTTATCGTGAGCGAAGCCACGGGCAACTGCTAGTTCTTGCCTAAAGGACCTGTCTATACTAAAAATGCGACCGTATCCAGCGCCCCATCGACAAAGCCCTATAGGGTGTTTCTGCCCTGGGTAGTCTCATGCCCAATATCGGCGGTGATCCCTCTTGCAAGTGCCATCTACTTGTGTCGGCTGTCCAGTCGATCTTGCTATATGAGGTGAAAACGATTGCACTCACGCACTCGAGAATTCAGTTTACCGAGACTGGCTTTCCCGAGTCGAACGCCGAGAAGCATTTATGGTCGTACCGCAAGGTACCTGAGCTTGCCCTGATGATGAGCATGGGGTACGACATAAGGAGCAGCACCCTTGGCATTTTCGGCAGCGTGTTGAATCTACTCGCATATATAATATAGAGTGGCCCTTAGGTAAGACTATATTATGTACCCCCATTGCAGCAGACCTACGTATTAGAAAATCCTAAAATTTTGTTTGCTACATGAAGGTATGTGTAAGCAGATCCAAAGAACATAGCTTGAAATTTTATTCACTGTCAAAAATAATTTTCTTAAGTTTTTAGGGTCTACCTTGGACAAAAAATTACAATGACCCTCTAGCCAAGGCCACACTACACTACAGGCCGGAGTCCTTTTTTGGTGACGTCACATTATCAGACGGAATCGCAGACGCTTTTATAATGTACTCTTATGGCGATTCACTGTCGCACTCTTAAAACTATCGTGCCCTAAGTAATTCGTTTCAGTTTTCGTTTAGAAACTATTATTTTTTCGAATCTGCATTAATTAATGAATAACCAAATGCGGTCGAAAACATTTTTAAAGAAAACATGACTTTATTTCATAATCTTAAAAACCGGTAAACATTACACGCAAGTAATTTGTTTACTTTTCATCAGATGATTTATTGGAAATTTGACAGTTTTGTTTCTTATTGTTTACATTTCAATGTTCTAATGTCATAATTTTTTGGTAAATATTTACGTTTTTCGTATGATTTTAGTTATTATTTCCAACACAGCGCTAGTAGTTCGGCCGGTGTAGTGACGTGGCATCAGGGAGGAGGGGGGGAGACTCCGGCCTGTAGTGTAGTGTGGCCTTGCTCTAGCACTTAATAAAAGCTGTCTTACGTTTTTAGGGTCTATATTGAACAAAAAAATGAATAAGCCGTCCCAGTAATTTTTGAAAGGGCTGAAGGTAAAATTAATAGTTTACAGTAGCCTCTACACTCTACCTCTTTAAATAACAGCTGCAATATAAAAGAAGTCCTCCAAGTATCTCTAGTCAGTGATTTATTTTATGTTATATTCCTGACAGCTGGTTTAGAATACTACATTTCTTGCAAACCAATTCCATAAAAAGATCACCTCTTCAAGTAAATATGTCATTTCTCTAATGTTATGTAATCAATATCTTTGCTTAAGGCTGATATGGGAACCCTTTTGGGCCTCTGGGGAGGAACCCATTTGAGTTAGGACGAAATGGATGGCTTATAAACTTTCTCTATGAAATTTTACATACATATACCAAGTTTCAAGGCAAATGGTCCAGCAGTTTTTGAATCAATACATAAACCAACATCCTCTTTTAAAAATATAGATTTTTCATACCCAGCATATTAGTAGGCATTCCCAGTACTGCATGATTTAAGTCGTGAGTCTCTCGATACCTTTGCATAACATATGCAAGTTCCACATCATCCACAAACTGCACTGGCAATCGTCCGTCTGGAGAAACTTTCTGAAACAAGCATTTCATCTTGCAATCAGAATCAGCAATGACAAGGCAGCTATCACTACCTTGAAGGGAGTTTATTTCCGCATGAGTGGTTTTTGTTAAAATAAACTGGCATAATGGGTGTCAGCAGTCATGTCCGCATCAGCAACTCATACGCCTCACTCCTGGAATCCCCTAAAGCTATTTATACCCCTCACCCCCCTTTGGTACCTTGTCATTTGCAATTCAGTGATGTGGTGTCAGTTTGCCCTCTCTTGTAACAGTAAAGACTATAAAAATTATTAACTATTTTAAAATAGAAAATAAAGAGCCCTCTATAATTTTAAACTAGAAAATCACTTACTATGTTCAATTTAAATAATAATAAGCCTTTTAAGTTAAACTCAAAACAGAAACAGTGTTCAAACCGAATCTAATCAATTGTGGTTTAGACTAAACTAGTTTAGAGCAAATTTGAACTTTTAAAAGTTTATTAAACATTATTCTAACTCTTGATAGTAATGACCATTTCGTACTTACTGGTACGTAACTAATGGTAACAACAATGAAATGATTCCTAATGAAGTTGTCAACATTAAATTGCAATATTTCATAATAAAAACGAGTAAAATGGGTTAAATTTGAGCGATTTAGTGTTGTGGAGTAAAACTCCGCAAAGCCTGCTACTGTTTTTTTTTTGGGAGAGAGCTTCAATTTTAATTTTCTTTTAATTAAACATTATATATTTCGGCTAGGTTTCGTTCTTGTATTTAACTAATTTAGGGCCCAAAACCCCAAACTTGAGGCATTCATCCCCCAAAAGTTGGGTTAAGGTGCTCCAGATATTTTGCCCTACGGACTTAGAAAGGAATGTCCCTACAAAATTGAATAAAATTGTACAAAAACTGCAATCGCTAGAAGGCAGTCATACAGGGATAGGGACTTACATATATATAAAGTTTTCAACGGATGGTGTTTTTGGGCATCTGGAAACTAAAGGGTATCATACTCCTAGGCATCATACAAAAGTTATACAAGTGGCTTGTACAGTGGCGTAACTATTGCCAATGCAACCAATGCGGTGCATTGGGGCGCAGGCCTCTAGGGGGCGCAGGCTTTAGGGGGGCGCAAAAACTGATATTCTGGAAAATTTTTAGCAAAAATATGTTGATTCAAAACTCCCTGTAGCTTACCGAAAATAAATGTAAAAAAATATTCGTGGTACTTTATTCTGTTACCGTCACAACAGAATGTTGGTGACTCTTTTTTTACGATTATCGCTATCTCCTCGGCGCGACGGTGCACATCTGCGTTCTCATCACAAGAACAGACTGCTCTTGTTTATTTATCGTTGTTAGCTACAAAGATAGACAGATAAAATCTTTCAGTATTATTTTAGTAACCACGATCACGTGTCCCCAGTGTTGCCAGACGTGGGGATTTTCCCCCATAGTGGTAATTTCCAGCCAATAAAATTGGTCGGTGGGGAATTAGTGGGGATTTCAGCTTTTTGGGAAATTATGTGGAGATTTTTGAATTTTGGGCATTTTTTGTTGGTTGCAAAGTAAATTTTTGAGAAACGGAACATCAACATTATATTGTAGCTTGTGATATCATGTATACTGAATAGGGCACTGAATAAATATAAGATGTTAAGTAAACTAAGAAGTGGTATATATTTTATAGTACTAAAAGTACATTAATTAATTGTAAGTATGTAATGTGATCCTTACTTCGGCTATGTTAATGGTGTTTAGAAATGTTTAATAACTTAATTTCACTTTCAATGAATTTTTTGAATAATATATTTTTTTAATAATTAACTTTAAAATTACTGTACATAATAAATTATATTTCTTTGAATAATATTCCTCTAATTGGATAGAGCTTATACAATGTCGTGTGTAGTGAAATAGTTAGTATCCAGGAAGTGTGGAAGTATGGAGAAATGTCGTAGTTTGTTTCGTTGGAGGTATGGGGGGGGGGGGAGAATGATTCTACGAATAGGGGTGCACGGGGAATACTTGCATTGGGGCGCAGTCAGACTAGTTACGCCACTGGGCTTGTACGGATAAAGCCCCCAAAAATTAAATAAAAATGCTCAATATTAATAAGATAGGGGGTTTTCTTCAATGCTATCACTTGATAATAGCTGGATGGATATTGACATTTGGTGTGTCAAATTATAGCTATTCTACATAGATTTGCTAGTATGCCTAAAAACTCTAAGGGAATTACTTAAAATACAGTAAAGAGCTGAATTTTCAAACCAGTGGCGGTATTTGTCGACATTTGAACGAACTCAATTCTTTGTCCATGCATTTTTCCTTCAGCCAAAAAAAATACATAACAACCCTGAATCTGTGCACATAAACATATAATGATCATAAAACATCTGTTCAAACAATTATTTAGAAAGATACCATGGTTAATTACGCTTTTCAAGGACAAAATCATAGTTGAATAAGACTAAAAATAAAGTCTCACATTTTGCTCTAAGAAATTATGATAAGTTTTTCCAACAGTTCCTTCTGGAAGGGATTTTAATTTATCAAGGTCAACAGTTCTTGAATTGATACGTGGAGTTTCCCTAGAAAAAAATAACAAATTATTAGTCATAGAATTATTAATTATGAAATCAATTTATTTATTATCTCAAGAAACCATCCATGTTATGGTGAAACTATAAATCATAACAATATTTTCCACCCATTACGACCTTGCTGAAAAAGCTACAATACCTATGTATCTAGTTTATTCCCTTAGTGATAATTTTCCGTGAGGATGCTGTCAAAGAAAACTAGTTTTTCCCCCACCTGCTATGTTTAGACGCTTTTTACTCCTTGTAATGAGTGAGTAAAATGATACTTTGTCTCTAAAAAAGTAAAAGAAAATTTGACTTCAAATTTCTAAGTAGACATGCAATTATGTTGAAGCTCACCGGAATACTATTAGCAGAATACTTAGGTTTAAATTATCATTTTACTTTCTCCCCCCTATACATAGTATAAGAAGAAAGTATTGTTTTGGTCAAAATTTTTGAATTTGAGTTGTTGGTGGATATATTCGTTTTAGTGCTCCCTGAATCCAAAAAAATGGTTTTTGGTGTGGTGTCTGTCTGTCTGTGTGTGTGGATGTAAACAAAGCTAGAGACGACACCAGTGGTCCGATTTTCATGAAATTGGCATGTAGGTATAAAGCCGTGGTATCTCCAGGCGTATTTTTCTTTTTTTTGAATTTTTGATTTTTAAGGGAATTTAGGCCTACCCCATAAAAACCCATAAAAATTTACAAAAATCCACATTTCTCAAAAACGGCTCCAACGATTTTTATAAAAATTTCATGGTTTTTAGTGCTTAAGATGACAAACAAAATGACACCATGTCTGTAAAAATTCAGGTTTAGAAGTTATGGGGGTTTAAGTGTTAAAAATTTATATTTTTCAAATTTCACAAAATCTGTGACCTCTAAAGAAAATATACTTGCAACCATTAAATTTGACTTGAAAAACTAAATAATCTAGTTTTTTGAATCATTAGTTTACGTCAACTGGTTGTGAGATAATTAATCTTTTAGTTGCTACTTTTCGTATTTTTTGGTCAGCTAAAATAAAAACCGGTGGATATTGTTGATAAAGAATTGAATTTTAAATCATATTTTTTGAAAAAATTAGCTGCCGTATTTTGGTCATTAACTTAGTTTTTGTGAGAGAATTTATCCATGCGGCGCCAGGATCAAAACAAAGTCAAATATAAACTGATGTTAACAAAAACAGTATAAATTTAAAAAATACAATTATAGTATCAAATTTAATGTACGAATCTCACAATTACAATGGTACCATTATACATGTTTTAGAGACAGTTTGCACATTGTAGGAACGTTACAAGTATATTCCGGGGTGGCAGTAACTAAGGAATGTTAGAAAAGCTTCTAGGTTATCGATTGTTACGATGTGTAAATTCCCTCTAAACCACTTACAATTGGTGCCATAGTAATTGTGAGATTCAGACCTTTAATTTAATGTCTTGTTTGTAATTGCTTAAATTATTTGTACCCGCACGGGCACTAAACCAGGAAAATAAGATGACGCGTCCATCACGGATGGGTTGACTTCCCGCCTTTTCACACCTTGGCCTTCTTGAGTTGGGTCGTGACAAGTGTGAGTTTTCTGATGTAGGGGATAATAGTGAAGTCTTGGAAAGTTATCATGATTCTAGCTCCAAGAATGAAATTTTGTACTACATTTGTGGCGTAATTGTTAGGCGCTTTGAAAAAAACTGTATCGAATGCAGTTCATTACTCCATACAAGTGATGATGACCTTAGATCGCACACGAGGTTTACGGATTTTAAATCAAAAGGTAAACTAATTTGGGTAGGTGATGATGTGTTCAAAATTGTTAAATATGCATATTCACTGAAGCTAACTCAAACAGAAGCTACCACCAACGAATTAACCTTGAGAATATGTAACAATTTCACAGGTACTATTTAAAAAAATCATTTTCAGTTTTTTAGTCTCCGGATTACTGTGGAATACTATTAATGGTTTAGATACCCGCTTCAAAGTAATCCAGTTAGTTGCTGTGGCGATAGTTTCGGTTCTGGTGAACCATCATCGGGCCTTACAAGTTGGAGTCTATAGACGAACTCACTTCCGCCCGGTCGCGTCGCTCCTGCTCTTTCTTAATGTTTTTTCGTAATAATCGTATCAATGTGTCAGTTTTCGTGTGTGTTAGTGTTTTTAACAACATGACGACCTTCAATTATCATTGAAGTAAATGAAGACATCACCTTGTAAGGCCCGATGATGGTTCACCAGAACCGAAACTAGTCGCCACAGCAACTAACTGGATTACTTTGAAGCAGGTATTGAAACCATTAATAGTTTAAAAATCACATTAGCAATGACGACTTCCGTGAAAGCCAGAAATTATTTTTGATCAAGTCTGTAGCTAAATTATTTTTTAAAATTCTATCACATCACATTGCCAAACAGGAAACGTTTGAAATCACAAAAAAATCTAAGTTAGGTTTAAGGCAAAAGTTGTCCAAGTTGATTTTATTTTCTAACTTGTAGATTAAGCATCTGATGATAGTGAAATAAGCTGTAAAATTTGTCTTAAAATAAAGTACAATGTTTATATTTAAACATTGTTTCATTTTACCTAATAATTATTCAGATATTTTTAGTCCTAATTTTCAACAAAATGTAAAATTTACCAGTAACATCTTATAATCAGTCATAATATTCAGCATTAAAATAATCAATAAGAAATAGAATTGGTTAAAACAATTATAATAAACGGTATCAGGAAACTGACACATACTTTCTCCCTTCAAGTCACTTAAAACCAGAAAACATGTTTAGTGAAATAAAACAAATTAACAATTAATTATCACACAAATATATACCAAATTTTATCAAAATCGGTTAGTAAATAACGGAGATATCGGTTTTTAAACATTTGCCATAAGAATAACATTGGACAACGTACTGCGTTTACCGCCGAACTAAAATATCAATTATCTCCGCAACCAGTTGACGTAAACTAATGATTCAAAATACTAGATTATTTAGTTTTTCAAGTCAAATTTAATGCTTGCAAGTATATTTTCTTTAGAGGTCACAGATTTTGTGAAATTTGCAAAATATGAATTTTTGAACACTGAAACCCCCATAACTTCTGAACCTGAATTTTTACAGACATGCGAGTAGTGTCATTTTGTTTGTCATCCTAAGCACTAAAAACCATGAAATTTTTATCAAAATCGTTAGAGCCGTTTTTGAGAAATTTGGATTTTTGTCATTTTTTATGGGTTTTTATGGGGTAAATACCCTTAAAAATCAAAAATTCAAAAAAATGAAAAATACGCCTGGAGATACCACAGCTTTATACCTATATGCCAAATTTCATGAAAATCGGACCTCTGGTGTCGTCTCTAGCTTTGTTTATATCCACACACACACACACACACACACACACACACACACACACACACACACGCACGCACGCACGCACGCACGCACGCACGCACGCACACACACACACACACACAGACAGACAGACAGACACCACGCCAAAAACCACTTTTTTGGATTCAGGGAGCACTAAAACGAATATATCCACTGACAACTCAAATTCAAAAATTTTGACGAAAACAATACTTTCTCCATATACTATGTATAGGGGGGAGAAAGTAAAAATTGTTAATACATTTATTTTGAAATATGACAATATAGTATTTCAGAGTTTACAGGGAGTTTTAAGTGCTGCAATAGGCCGCAACAGCATTATCGTAATGCCTGAGCCTTGGTGCGGCCTGTGTTCATGCCCCGCTCTGGCACCTGCAGGCCCCGGACGCAACCGCGGATTCCGGCTCGCTCTGTAGACCCAGCGCGCGTTCCAGTAGTATATAGTTCTTTGGTGCGAGCGTGCGAGTGTAGTTGCAGTTGTTGGTGGTCCGTCTGTCTTGTGTTGGGGGGAGGGGGGTACATTCCTACTTGCCAGGGTGTCTTATCTGTCTGTCTGTCTGTCCGTCCGTCTGTCTGTCTGTCCCCATCAAGATGCACAACAACTAATTGTACAATGTAATTGAAAATTGTTTATTGACATACTGTTGCATAAATTTTAAACACCGTCTTCATGTTTAACAAATTCAATTAAGCATAATTTCCTTTCCTGATTTATTTATTATTATTTTTCTCCAAAATTTAATTTAAAAGTTCAGCTCAATAATAATAATTAAAATTTATAAGATAACGGCAACTCTCACGCAGGGGCGGAAATAGCCTATGTGAGAGTTATATTTCAATACTTAGTATAGTCATTTTAAATTTTCAAACCAAAATTGTCTATATATAAAATAGTTATTCTCATCAATGACTTTTCTATGGTATGTATATATGTATATTACACAAAATAAAGCTCATTTTGATTTGATTTGATTTGAACTCTTTAAAACAAAATCAGCAATGGCAGTTCCCATGTTTATTTCAGATCTTTGAAACAAATGGTGCTCCATTACAGTTAGGCCTCCATGTTAATTCTCCAATCTAGCTTAACAAACTCCTTCCTTACCTTAGGATTGTCCTGCCTTCATCGCTGTCTAACAATGAGTTCAACATGTGTCTTAAAGCTCTTTCGCCTGATGCCTCTCCTAAGATGGCAATCATATCTGGAATATAATTTTCATAATTGAAGTTGTATCAGCCTAACCTAACACATTCTATAAAATACTTACTTTTTGATTTTATAATATACGGTCACCTTCATTATTACCCAAGTAGCAGAACAATATTGTAAAAATATTAAAACAACATTACTTAATATTCCCAACAGTAATTGATGTTAAGAAAAATTGATAAAATATTCTTTTAATATTCTCTCAATATTGATTTACGTTGAGACAATGTTGTAAAAATATATTGTCACAATATTGGAACAATATTCTTTCAATATTGATTTATAGTTTTGGGAACATTGAATAACATTAAAAAAAAAAATCTTTTAATGTTGCAACAACATAAATTAGAAAATGGAGATGTTATATATAAATTGTATATTTTCTCTTACAACTGGTGAAGTATGATAACAAGTGTTAACACGTGATTATTTTGTAAAATTTTGACTGTCAAAGCTTTGAAATTGTTTGACTTTTATTTTATGTGTGTGTATATATGTCCACTTTCAAAATCCCCTCAAATGTAAAAAACTTTATACTTGTTCCCATCAAATATTTTTGAATAAATTTGTTGTTGCCTTTGAATGTGTTGTTTTCAAGTTCTTATACAAACAACTAACATTTTTTGTAATTTTTTTAATGCAAATAATATGATATTTGAAATTTTTTTGTGACCATAAGAGGGTTTTATTGATTGACGTTTGTGATCAAGAGGTTTTTTTATTCAATAGGGTAAAATAATCTACTTGCCTTTATTTGTGTTTAGAGATAATTTTGGAAAAAGTGAATGACAAAATTTTTGAAGTTATTTAACGTTTTCTTAGTGCTATAATGTTCTGCATTTAGCATTTTTTCTTTCTTGTAAATGTAACTTATTTATTTTGTTAGACCAGTCAAAAATTGAAATGTTAGTCTAAAAAATTATGTAAAATGTCTTGCATTATAAAATTTTTGACAACAATGAAATGAACAAATGCTTTCTTTCACAAAACTAAAGAACCTGAGTCAATGGATCAATTGCAAGCATTTTTGCTTTTATCATCAGGGATCAGAAAGGCCGCGAGGATTAAGGCGCGGCTTTGCAGGCCAAACATCGCTTCACTCGGCGATGAAATTTTTTCACAGAGAAATTTAATATTTTATTTTCCTTTTGCTAATATTTTCTCAATACAGTTCACTCCTGATTATCCGAGCCCCGGTTATCCGAGACTCCGGATTATCCGAGGTCGTTCTAAGCTAAAGAATGTATTATTTTTACGTTATATCGAAATATAATAATAATGTGATTGTCACTAATTTTTGGTAAAGTAAATATAAATTATCTGTAATTTGGTAGTTTATTTGTTTATTCAAGTTTATAGTTTAAATAAACATTCAAAGTAAGGCCTATTGTTTTATGATACGAGTACTACCTACAACCTAAATTTGTGTTTTGAATGAAGATCATTAGTGGAGGAACTGACCGAGTCGTCTTCTGGTGGATTCCAGGCAGGAGTTCACTATCTTCGAAAAATCGTGAGTTTGACTTGCCCAAATATTAGGCGAACTATTTGCCGCTTGAGTCCTTATGAGAGTGACAAGAAACAAGTACATCGTACCAGTTCAATCACCACATTCGTATTGGCCTAAATTCACCCTCCGATACCGAGGTTTCCAGTAGTGACTCCCACCATAAACAAACGTGTGTACGAATACAAACGTAAACATGAAGAATGGCGATTTTCCTTGAGGAAGTTTATTTTGTTAGTCATTGTTGTTTTGAAATATTGATATTGTATTCAAGTTTTACCGGCCTAAATACTCTAAAACAAGTATTTTACCAGAAATAAACTTCCTGTTGTGGTAACTCTCAAACCTCAAAATATAAGCAACCTCCGTATTATCTGAGATTGTCAGTTTCCAAGGCAGCCTCGGTCCCGACAACCTCGGATAATCGGGAGTATACTGTATTGTCTAACAATATTGTGGCAACGTTGAACAATATTGCCCAGAAAAGGTATTTTGTTGCACAAAAACATTTTAACAATATTGTTAAAATATTATTCAATATTCTCAAAATGTTTATTAATGTTGAGAAAATATTGTCGGCAACGTTGAGACAATATTGTTTTGCTACTTGGGTAAAATGATTTGAAAGACAGAGAAGATAGGTGTGTGGTACTGTGCAGATTTTAAAGTGGCAAATAAATAGTAGACAGCAGCAAACATAATTTACCAATATATCTGTATGATTATAATCTTGTTAATTCCTAAGCTGAAATAATGTAGCTATTTTAATGCAAACTTCATATGTTAGCCAGATTAGGCTAAATACCAATTTGTTTTTAATTACTTGATGATATTTTAACAAGTGACAATGTCCATTGCATCTAAAGTTCTGGCCACAGTATTAGGCGGGTGAGTACGCTGCTGGCGTTTAAGATATGTTATCTGGTTATCATTCACCTGTCTGATGTTATAGATAGTTATACTCTTTGTTTGTGTTCTCCAAAATCAGCTGATCATTGAAATATATGATTACTAATTTTGTTTACTATTTACAATTAAGTGTATTCTATTTGTTATAGATTGCATTTTTTCATCTATAGAACTTAACCTTAGTAGTATTAAACATATAAAAGTCATATTTTAGTAGGGTTACCATACGTCCTCTTTTCCCCGGACATGTCCTCTTTTTGAGACTATGTCCGGGCGGATTTCTGTAAAAGCTGCTAAATGTCCGGGTTTTTAAAGGAACGTAAAATAAGAATATATAATTAGAGTAAAAGATGTTTTTTATGTTTGTCCTATGCAAATGCAGTACTTATTTAAGAAAACTTTTTTTATATTCTACATGTTATTTTTATGTTCTGGAATGTAACATTTTTTAATTTTAAATCTCATTCTTTATAGCTGTTGTCATTTCGTTATTCTTTAAAGCAATAGTTATTAGTTTATGTACAAGCACTGGCGTTGCATCCTTTCCTTTTTTTTCTACTAACAACTGTCTGCCGTCTGACATCTGACATCTGAGATTGAAATTAGCGCGGTAGCGGTGGCACAGCCGGAGAGGTTATGTTTTTGTTGTTATGTTCCAAGTTAAACATATGTCAAGTTGTTGTGTCATATGTTCAAGTAAACGTAATGCCTAAAAGGAAGTGCACTTTTAATGAATATCTGAAAAAAACGCTTTAATAGCTTTGAAATTGGAAGAAATGAATTTGAAGCCTAGTGTCTAGTGTGACCTGCCGGCACTTATGTTTCTGTTGCCGATAATGATAATGATAACATATTTATTGCTTTAGAAAATTTAACTTAATAGATATTCTGTTTAACTGTATTAATAATAATAAATTATTTAGTTTGTGAAAAGTTATTCAGGCGTTTTTAATTGATTTAATTACGGATTAATTACTTTTTGCTTATCTCTCAAAATGATAGGTATCAAATTAAATTAATCAAAATTAGTTTGATTAAGAGCTTACATGTTTTTCCTACAGTTTACAAGCTTTAGGTACATTAATTGATGTAAATAACTGATTCTTAGATGCTTGAAGAACGTTTCCAACTTTCACAACAATATATATAAAAATCTCTAACCATCAAAATAATTAGGGGGGTGGGGAAGGACTCTTCATTTCCCTTCCACCATATGTCCATATGTCGATATGTCGATGTGTCCTCTTTTTCACCCTCCCCCATATGGTAACCCTATATTTTAGTCACTCTTTTCGTCTTAGTTTCATTTACATCTTTTTCTTGTTAAGTAGCTCATTCTCGTTGACCCCCTTAACTCGGTTAATTCATACCCAAGTGAATGTGCTTCCATCTGATGGAAATATGTTTTAACTCCTTAAATGTGTAGAGGAGCGGAGGTGTCTCTCACATCAAATAATTTACTCAGCTGGAGTTTCCAGTTTTCGCCACCCGCCTAATGCTGTGGCCGGAACTGTAGGCCTACTTTGTATGCCTAATGGCAAATAAAATCTTGAACCATGTTCCCTTTCATCTGGAGACATCATCAGATTCTAGAACTAAACGTCATGAAACTTGATTTTACTAACCAGTGATGGCAAATGTCCGCAAAAACCAAAATCATCACATTAACTCGCCAAGACCAACGGCGAATTTCAAACAACAACAAAAATTGATTTTGTAACGTTGGTTACTTATGTTTTAACATTAATATCAGACATTAAGTATAAGACCCAAAAAATAATTAGTGAGTCTATGACAATTCAGTCTTGTGCAGTTTTTGGCAATACTATGCAGTCTCCCAACTACTTGTTGTGGACCAGTATAGCAGTAGGTCTACTCAGCGAATTTCAAAAACATATTTCAACCCTTTAAGAAAAAGTGACAGATGACCTGTTCATCAATTCTCCATTAAGATAACATGGGGAATTTGAATGCAGATTTGCTGTTACAGGTATGTGAATATTTGGTAGTTAGAGCCAATCCAATACACTTCAATTATACCAAGTAACCAATTTTACCAACCCAAGAAGCAAAACAATATTGTAAAAATATTGAAATAATATTTCTCAATATTGCCGACAATTATTGAGAAAATATTGTTTCCATTTGAGACAATGTTGTAACAAATGTATTGTCACAATATTGGAACAATTCTTTCAATATTTATTTATATTTTTGGGGAAATAGTTTGTTTTGATCGAACAATATTAAAAAAATGTTGTTTTTATATTGCAACAATATTAACAGGAAAATTGAAATGTATTAAAGTGTATTTTCTCTCACAACTGGTGAAGTGTGTTAACAAGAGTGAGCACATTATTAATTAGTAAAATGTTTTACATTGTTTGACATATTTTTAATGTTTGCATATGTTCACTTTTGGATTCCTCTAAAACTTCAAAAATTTGATATTTGTTACTATTAAACATTTTTGAGCCTTTTCCTTTAATAATTGTGTTTTTTTTCAGTTGTTATATAAACAACTAACATTTTTTTGTAATATAGTAATTTTGAATGTAAAAGAATTTATACCTGGCGTTAAGATTTTTTAAATTCAATATATGGCAAAAGAATCTACTTGTCTTAATTTGAGTTCTTTCTGATTTTTTTTCAAGGGAAAGCGAGTTTCTTCTGGACAGCCACAGGGTTGCTTAGATTGAAACCAGGAATCACTTTCATTCTCAAGAACCAGAGACACTAATTACAATGTTCAAGATTGTCAGGGAGGGGGCAGTACAAAAGTAAGTGTGCTGCCCTGTAAAACTGAAGTCCCCATGCTCTGTTGCACCGTTCGCATTCGTGGCCCTGATATGCTGAATTAGGTGGCTGAAATTCAAAATAATTTCCAGGTAGAAGTCAGCGGCACTACCAGTACCGACAAGAGCCAAAACCAATTCAGGATGGGCTGTTGGGGGGGGCGAACTGGACTTGGAAGCCAAGGCCGGACGTCTGGGCATCTGTCACATGGATGACTTGCCTAGACTGCAGGACCTAGACTAAAAGGAAAAGAAAGAAATCAAGGACATGGCTTCGCAGGAGCAAGATGCGAAGAAAAAGGATAGAGGAAGCCTTAGCGAGGGGCGAAAAGGTTTAATCCAGAAAGGACAGGAGGCTGGCAAGGGCTGCAAAGCGCCTAACCTCAGCCCCAGAGAAGCCGGTTTCTCTGGCTACCAGGAAGGTGAGAACAAGCAGGGCTAGGGCAGCAACTCCAAAGTTAATCTTTCAGAGCTTCTGGGAAGAAGGCCGGAAAGAGGGGCAAGAGCACCAGACCCTGAGGAAGCCAGAAGCGCAAAGAAAATGAGAATGAAAGATGGAGAGAAGTCGAGTGTCCCGCAGAGGTCACCAACTACCTTCTCCGAAATGCTGTCTGCAGAGAAGATGACCATCGCCAGATCAGAGCACCCGGACTTGAGGCTCATGGAAGCATAAAGCAACAAAGTCAAGGAGAAGCTGTCCAGGCGTGCCATTTATGGCAAAGACATCAGGATAAGCAGCTGCCATCTTGAAGATGGAGTCTTAGTAGTCGGTTGTGAGCATTGTGGCCAGCGCAACCACCAAGGATTATCTGCAGGTCTACGACCACTAAGGGGTCAAGCAGGTCTACGAGTTAAACCCTTCGGAGAATTCTGCTCCATCAGCCTCAACCTTCAACCCTAGCACAATGGGGGCCTCGACCAAGAAGGAAGTGTTGCTGAGCCTCAAGCATCAGAAAGGCCTAGTCAACCGTGAACCAATAGGAGATGTAATAACCTAAGACTTTAACACCTGCATGTGTTAGGGGGTTTGGCTTGAATTTGTAGTTTAATTTACCACTGGGCAGTCATTGGGATGTTCAATACTCGACCCTTTGACAATGTATAGTTTGACACGGACTGACACTCAACAAACATTCATAAACTAAGACTTATGACTACCATATATTTTGTCCAGTGATATTTATTGTAACACAGTTGGTTAGGGTTTTACAGTATTAATACGTTTAGGACATGTATATGTTCAACTTGTACTTTAAATGCTTCTATTCAAAGAGGCAGTGAGCTTCGTCGATGCCTGGTGTACAAAGAAGGGTCTGACCATAAACCCAAACAAAACAGAGAATGTGACCTTCACCAGGAAAAGAGGAGGATGGTCCCCTCTATGGATAAGAGGAGTGCAGGTCAAACCGACAAAGGAAACCAAGTATCTAGGTATTTACATGGATCAGAGGTTAACCTGGAACAAACACATGGATTACATACTTACCAAAGGAGCGGATGCAATGGGGGCCTGCAGAAGAACCTTTGGAAAAAGATGGGGATTGAATCCCCGCTTAATCTGGTGGACCTATGAGGCCATAGTTAAGTCAATGGTGGAGTATGCATCCCTGGTATGGTGGCCGAAAGTCAAGCAGGCAACAGCAGCTACAAAAGTGCACAACAACTGCAAAGACTGGCCTGCAAAGGGGCATGTGGCACCTCAAACTCATGTCCTAACTTACTGCAGTGTTGGAGGCAATCTTGGATACACTCCCACTGGGTTTGGACATCAAGAAAAAAGCAGCAGATGCTGCCCTGAAAATTACAAGCACAGGTGAAATAACAACTTCATGTAAATCGGGAAACATGTCCATTCTGACGGAGTTCCCTAGTCTTGACATGGAGCAAACCATTCCCGATCTGATGGTCAAAAGTTACGACTTCAAAAAACCTTATCAAGTGTCATCGGGGGCAGAGGAAGTTGGCAACTGACAAGGTCCAATATAGGAAATTCAACCCTAGTGTTCTACACGGATGGATCACAAAAAGAAGGAGTGACTGGCCTTGGAGTGTATGGGAATACAGCCCATAGGGCTCAAAGGCATTAGGGCAGACTCCTACCGTCTTTCATGCTGAGGTCCTGGCTTTAGAATATTTCGTAAGAGCGCAGCTTGAAAAGAGGATAAGAAGAGGAAAAGTCCTTATCCTCTCTGACAGTCAAGCAGCTCTCAAAGCAATAAACTCACACACGAGGTAGATTCAAGAGTGATGTAGAGCTGCAAAAGGGCATTGAAGGATATGAGCCTGCACAACCGCGTCCCACTATCTCGGTAATACAATTGTGTCATTGAATCATTGTCAGTTCTAATTCATGTTATTTTTTACCTATTATCAATATTTTCAATATACTCTTTCCATTTTCCTAAGTTGGCACACCTGCACAATGTGTCTCTTTTTTATTTCAATAGGCCCCTAAGTATAACTATAGCCTACATATAACCTACAGTACGGGTTATTGAACCTAGTGTTCCTTCAGATTTATTATTTAGGATTTATAATTGCTATAGTATTTGTTAACTTATCCTAACTTATTTATTATAATAATTATAATTTAAAACAAAGAATCTTAAGTTGTTGAGGAAAAATGCCAACACAAAGTTTTCAAAGTAACAAACTAATCGCGCAATATACACCAAAGCCATCTCGCCGACTTACAGACGACAGTGACAGTCGAAAGGAGTTGGTCGTTATCTTTGTCAAATTAGACATTTACTTTTCTTCTGCACTGAACATGTGATTTAAACTGCTGTTACTCCCCTGCAAGCCTTAGTCGACCTTAACGACAATGGAACCATCCAGACAACCATCAGTAAGTAGTTTTCCCACCTATGAAATGCATTTTAAGACTTTTAATTTCTCGATTTTAGGTACTTAGAGGGTTTTCCGCAACAAAATTCAAGTAGATTCTGTTATTAAATAGTGAAAGAAACACATTTTAGGACAGTTTTAATCTAAATCCATGAGGTTACCGTATTCAGAACAATTAACATTTCAAGTTTTGAGTTATGATTATTAAATCTTAAAAAATGAAATATTTCAATCTGGCGTTTTATTCCCAACCTTAACTGCAGTTACTGTAAAAGTTATAACATTATATTCGTAATAATGAATTTTAGTCCTTAATTTTCTTTCAGAATTAAACTCCCTTAAAATTTGAAAACATTAACATGTTGAACAGTCTTGATACGCCGTTTGCAGCATCTATTTAGCAGGGGCTAAGGTATGCAATCGCTACTTAGACGATATTGTAATGCAATTTGTATTGTCTTGCTACAATAGAAGATTTTGAATTGATTTGTAATGATCTTGGATTTTCTGGATTTGTTGTTATCCGGATCAGTGTTCGCCACATTAATCTGGATAATCCGAGGTGTACTGTATTAAGTTTTTAAAGCCTAGGCAATTCGTTAATCTAGGTCTAAATTAATACTGACCACCTCTAGCAGGATCCATGAGTGATACAACTGATGCTCCCATACTTAAAACAACTTTCTGAAACCATGTCGTTGGAATGTAGAGCTTTCTGTAGTCTTCCGAAAAAGTGCTCTTAGCAATGAAGTCTGAGCCGAAAAATCGCTTTGAGCAATATGTTGTTAGCTTAAGAACACTCACGCAATGCTTTATAACGATAAACGTGTTGGCATTCATATTGTCAAACAAACAAAAATTCAATTTCGAGATGTATTGAAAATTTATTTAAATGAAATAAAGTACATTTAAATGTATAAAATTCATTGTTTCCGGCCAACTCTTACTTCTGTATTAGTAAAATTAATATTTAATTAGCGATGCTAAGGCAAAAGCACAGCACAATCTGCATCTGCAAACTGCACTCTGCATAAATCGTCACTGTAAACATACAGACTACAGAAGACAGACAGACGACACGAGCGATGCAAATTAATTAAGACATAAGACAGACATGAGAGAAATTGCTATATACTGTAGTCGTAGGTCACGCGATTGGTCTTATTAGCACTATATAAAAGTAGTAGAAAAACTGTCAAAGCACGGCGACACTAAAAATACTTTTGTGTAGCCTCGGTCAAAGTTAATATAATAAAGGAGTTTACTATTCACATCTCAGAAGCTGCGAATAACAACATGAAGGACAAGCTTACTATGTATGTAAGATTTATGTGACAGCCTACATTGTGGATTTTCCCAACATCCTGTCATTCATTATTAATTAGCTACGAGTAGATAGAACTGGCCAACCGGGGAACTCCGTAACCAGTGTCAGTCGGCGGAACTGGCTAACCAGGGAATTGCCAAACCGTCAGTTACGGGAATCCCGTAACCAACATCAAAATGTCGAGGCACGGAACTGGCCGACCCCGGAATTGGGAAACCATGAATGGCGCTTCTACGCACGACGATACCAACCTAACACCAACAAATTATGGCAAAACAATGCTTTTTTAGAGAACAGGTTCTATCGCATTCGCATTTGCCCATTTAATTTCTTTGTATTTAGAAGTTAAGATTCTTTTTATTTTTTAAATATTTTTCTCTGTGTTCTTACTCCCAGTCGAGTAGTTAATTACTCATCTCATTTTTTGAATTATTTCTTGCAGTAAAGGTAAAGTTCTGATGCAATATTGCAACTGGAAGACCTCTTGCGCAACTTAAAATATTAGTGATGGGCTTTTTCAAATTAAGCATGTATTAACACGGAGAGAGTGTGTCATAGATGTGGCATGTTTAATACTCTTCGATTTTATTATTAAATCATGTGTATAAAGAAAAATAAGCGAGTTTATGAATAGTTACTACTTGCTGCAAGTTGCTGCAAGTCAGCATCTGACAAGAAAGATTGTTTTACATTGCATTCAAAACTTATCAAAATTGGTCCAGGAAAAAATAAACAAGCATCTAAACAAACTAAAATAAAAATCAACCAAGAAACAGAATCAATTTCAACTTTCCCGCTGTATAAAAAGGTTGAAAAAAGTAGAAAATTCGAAAAATAGGTGATATTGTAAACATTCTATAACCTATAAGATTATCACGATTGACAACAAATCAATATTGTAAACAGACGCAACATACTTCTCACTTTGTTGTAAATTGCAAGGTTTGTTTGTTGGCTTTATCGCTGGATAAAGACCAACTACTGATTGTAAAAAAAGTATCATATTTGCTTATTGTTCTATTTGTAATTGAACAGATTGTAAATTTAATAAATTGTTAAAAAAAAGACGCAACATGGCGATTTGACAGTTCGGAGAAAATGTAAACAAAAAGCATGTGTAACCAACAATGTTTTCAATTTGAGTTGTACAAATATTTTTGATGGATGATTATTGTATGCTTTCGCCAACTTATGCGAATCCTGCTCTACACTGTTCATATGTTAATTATCTTCATTGGAATAAAATACAATTTTATACCTATCTCGCTTAAATCTCGACATATCTTAATAAAACATGCTTCATGTAGTTGGGACCTATTAAAAATTAGTAATCCCCGCTTTTATAATTCTGTCTCAGCAAATTGCATGCTCGCCACTAATCTTTGGGAAGCGTGGTAGGGTGTTTCTGTCCTATTTCTGTTTTAGAGAATATCCTTAAAGGAATAACCTATTACCGTAGGTCTCACATAGTGTGACCTCAGCCCGAGGCCATGATAATTTTTGGTTTTGTGGCCCCGAGAAGCAAAGAAAAAACTATTCGTTTCGGATTCTTCAATGTATTTATGGATATATATGAATAAGTCTAAGCTATAAATAACTGGTAGTTTGTCTGTTAACACGATAGCGGCCGTAAATATGGTCCGATCTTAGTGAAAATTGGTACAAACATGAAAAGTGGTAAAAACTCGGACGAGTTCGTAAACCAGCCCGATTAGGCTACCGGAAGGGTGGTAAAAGAGGGCAAATCCCCCCCAAAAAAGGTATTTTGAGTTTTATACAAGTCAAAGAATAATTAAAATAATCTAATTTTTGTTAGCACCATTGAATTCAGCTCGAAAAAAAACAAATAATTTAGTATCTTTAATCGTTGCTTTAATTGCTTTATACCCATTGGTTACCGAGATAATGTAAGTGGTAAAGACAGTACCTTGGTAAATAAGTATAGGCTAAAATTCGATGTCTCACTTATTTCTCAACATATCTTAGTAAAACTAGGAGGTGTTGGTAAAACTTAGTTTATGGCTTCATGTGGATGAGATCTAATGAATATTATTTTAAAATCTCCGATATTTCCATTTTTGTGGCAGCAAACCTGCATGCTCATTCCCCATGTTATCGTTATGGCTTAGACTAGGCAGAGAATAGACTCGCAATGTATTTGGCCTTAGCAGTTTTTTACCGGCTGGAGAGTGCTGCGGTGGGCGGAAATTGGAACTAAGTCGGCAAACTGCAGTCGGCAAAAACCTTAGGATAATGTCACACGAGCTGGTTTTTCCCGCAGCAGTTGCGCGGTTTTTTGCCACCCGTGAAGCAAAAATCACATGATTTAAATGAAGAATGCCACACGCCGCGGCTGAAAACCGCTCAACATCAGCGGGAAAAACCGCCCAATTGTATGTGG
Source organism: Flexamia atlantica (assembly GCA_035578135.1). NCBI lineage: Eukaryota > Metazoa > Arthropoda > Insecta > Hemiptera > Cicadellidae > Flexamia > Flexamia atlantica. The sequence goes on along the minus strand of JAQJVK010000006.1, from coordinate 3,574,461 downwards.
ATTTTTTTCATTTACGTAGATAGACAATAGCTTTATTTTTTAGAATATGAATAAACATATTTACATTCCTAGAGCTCACAGAGCTCGCACGGAAATAAATTATGAACATAATATTTTATTTTAAAATAAGTTGTCGGCCAGTTTATTTACATCCTTCAGAAACTTTTATTAATTTTGAAGGTTTCTACTAAATACTAACATACTAAATAATTCAACAAGAGAGCTTTTACATTAAACATAAAAATAAATACAAATAAATAACAACAATAAACGCAGACCTGCGTATTAGAAATCCTATTTCTTTGCTTCATGAAAGTATATATGTAAGAGGAACCATAGAATGTGGCTTGAAATTTTATTCACTGTAAGATCATTTTCCTAAGTTTTTAGGGTCTACATTGAACAAAAGAATTACAGTGCCACTCCAGCAATTATTAAAAAGTGCTCTCTTACGTTCTTAGGTTCTATATTGAACAAAAGAATTGAATGAGCCGTCCTGGAAATTGTTTTAAGTGCTGTAGATAAAATTAATACTTTAACTCTTCCTCTTTAAATAAAGCAGTTAGTTGTCATAAAAAAAGGCCTTCAAGTATCAGTGATCACTAAAGTCCTTCAGTAATCAGTGATTTATTTCATGTTATACTACATACCAGCATTTTATATAGTGTATTGCATTTAAAATACATGCAAAAGTCTAATTCATTAACCATCTGGCACCAAGAAACAAATCTTCATATAAACAAATACAATTAAATAGCAGAAGGAAAAATGTCATTAATTTACATCACCTGTTTTAAATTTTACTTTCACATGTTTTGTTTAGTAAACAAATCTATATAAATAAAATTATTTCAAAATCCCTGACTTGGTTACCTTTAAGACGGTCCTAGGGCTAAGCCCTGAAATTTATCACAAAATTGATGGTGTATAAACATATTCCATGAAATTCTACATGTATGTACCAAGTTTAGTGGCCATCGGTCCAGCGGTGTCTGAGTTTATCACTGCCAACTGTATACAGGGTGCCCCTAAACAACCTGGTCCCCTTTTGTGTTTTTGTTCCTTGCATAGAGACAAACAGATTTTGCAATATAACCATGGGTCTCCCATGCCTATAGTTTTCCGTCTGTCTGTCTGTATGTGTTTTTAACCGACTTCCCCCACCTACCAACAAAAGGAGGAGGTTCTCAATTCGTCTTGGGAGATGTTTTTTTTTTTTTTTTTTTTTTTTTTTCTAGGGATGTTCACCGATTTCTCTGCGATACTTTTACCAATCAACGTGATTATACCACCAAAATAACCGGGATGATTTCCCGTAGGTCCCATACACAACATTATGTTACTTTATAATATTTATTTGCGAGAAAAATCCAAAAAAACCTAAAATATTCAACATTTTGAAATACGTTTTGTTTACATAACAAAACTAAGGTGAACAGGAATACAGCTGTTACGTCCTTCAAATGAAGTTTCTATTTATCGAGCAAATGATCAGCTGCTTCATAATGATTCAATGATACAATGTCAAAACACTTCGTCTGCATGTTATGATTATAGCATAGAAGAAGCCACTTCAGGTATAAAAATATTCGTAAATGTGAAAATTACGGAAACAATTAAGCTATGTATCAACTTGTAAATAATGTATTCAACTGAGAATCTATGAAAATCGAACATAGAAAAAACAATATCCTGTTTAAAATTATAAAAACTTTCTATCCATATCTTCTGTGTTTTCTTGTATGTAAACGATTTTTCATCTCACAATATAGAATATTGTTAGTAATAGGATACATATGTGAAATAGATAAAAGTTTAAATAGTTAGTTGAATTATACAGGAACAGTCAGGCAGGAGGGTCAATTAATTCATCAAAAATGTTCCAGAGATCTGAAAAAAATGTTGTAATACAATTATTATATCGGCCTTAGTCAGTAACAAGACTACAAGATCGCACCACAGTCATCCTTCATTAACCTGTCATTCATACTTGGCTTAAAATACCTACCAGGTTAGGTCGCCATTTCAAATAATGTATCTAATGTATTATAACTAGGGAATGATATATAGAATAGGCTATTAGTGGCTTTAGAGAGCAAAACTCATCAAAGAATATAACATGACATTTTATTACTTGGTTTATTGTGTTTCGAAATTGCTTGAACAACAAATGCTTTGTTAATATATGTAAAGATCTGTTAGCAAGTTTTGTCATAACATCACACATTAGGACCACATTATAATGAGTTAACAAGAGAGGCACCGTCATTATATCAACTAATTTGTTTTCTTGATCAAATTTCTTACTGTGATTTCCTAAACCTCCATATTTTTAATGATTCCAAAACCAACGGCTGCAAAATTAAACTAAATATGTTGAATAATTTATCCCTTACCTAATATGCAGCAGATATTCTTTGAACATGTGTGAAGAAACATTCCGATGAAAGAGAATTATTGAATTATAAAATAATAAAAAATTCAAAGCATTGGAAACATTCTGTTGAGATGGAAATATTGAAGAAATAATGATATATTAAAGAAATGTCAATAAATTCATCAAAAGTACTCCAGCGACCTGAAAATAATTAACAATCTTATAACACAAATTGTAATAACTTCATAAGCCTATTGTACAAAGGCAATAACTTGTGCGTTAAAATTTCTTAGCCAGCTGATTTCCAATATCAAATTATATAAAGGATCAGCTGTTTAAGTTTTTTGAACTACCAATTCTATGTCGCCTGCATAGTTTAGAGATCGATACTACGTTCCGGCTAAGCTATAATAGGTATAATAGGAATTAATTTCAGTTCCTTAAGTTGTATGTCATCTAGTTAAGTTATAAAAAATAAATAAACTACATTTATTATAGTAAAACATAAAACGGATTTTGTTGGTCATTAGATGAACCATATGTTGAGGTCTTGCCTAAATAAGCAGATTTCTGTCATTGAGCATCAGCATCACATGTTTCATTGTAAACATAGCAGACACTTAATAATCCAAATCTTTGGTGAATTGTTTATTTTTAATTAGCATCTTATAAGTTTTAAAAGATTCTAAATTATTTTATCACTAAATAAAATGTTTGATTCAAAATGTGAGAGTGCTGGGAGTAACTAACATACTAAAACTACATTAACCTTACCTGAATGTGGTGGCGTAGTGGTTATTACAAGGTGAAATACATCATTCGCTATAATCTCTTTGCCTTAGTCGCTGCATCTCCTGCAAGGCTTTCTTATCATGTGGGTTTATCAAAAGTTTTCGGGAGTCTAAATCACTTATTGCGATTCCATCAAGATTTTTAACACGGCTTAGCGAAACATATATTTGTCCCTTAGCGAAGTTCTTTTTTCCTAAATCAATCACTGCTCTGCTTAATGTTGTTCCTTGCAGCTTATGAACTGTCACCGCCCAACTAAGAATCAAAGGAAGCATCCTCCTTTCAACATCGCCATAACCTTTGTTGGCTTGAAAAACTACAGTTGATGGAGAAATTGGTACGAATCCTTCTTTGGTTTTCATCCTATGGCCAATTGAATTATCATCAAATTCAACGTATATTGCATCTGGCAATTCACCGACTTCCAATTGATCACGACGAAGAGCTGGCCATTTAAAATCTTTTACAACGCCCATGACACCATTCACAAGACCATCTGATAACGACAGGTTTCGCCGCAACATAACTCTTGATCCAACAGATAATTCAATAGAATGCAACAGACCACCACAATTATTAACATCAGTTGGAATTACACTGTTTGGGGGTTTTTTACCATAGGTAGCAGCTTCCCGAGATTCATCAACTGCAAGAATAGTGTAGACTCGAACAGTTCCTTTCAACAATTCAGTCATTCTAGAGTTATAACTGTTGACTTGATTTAAAGTGGGAAATATTCGGACAGCTGCTCCGTCGGAAAATTCGCCACTGAGGCTGACATATCTCTTTTCACAAAGAATTGCTAGCTGACCGTTAGTTAGTTCACCAAAACGCAGATTATTAAGGAGATCTATAAACTCTGTGTCTTCTCTTTGCCGCATATTTATTGTTAATTCGAAAAATGCGAACTCCCTCCAAAGGTGAATTTCACCCGTTAACCAAGCAGGTTGTTCAAAACACCAATGTCCCTTCACTGGAGGTAACTGCATTATATCTCCAAACAAGACAACATTGATGCCACCAAAAAGCAAGTCATTGTTCTTGAATTCTTGCAGTCTTAGATTTATCATTCGTAAGTTTTCATAGGACACCATAGATACCTCATCGATCACCAACCAGCGAATAAAACGCCATCTCCGTCTTTCTCGTTCCAATCTTTCTCCACTCATCTTTAGGTAATTTACTGATTTACCTTTTTCTATTGGAAGAGCAAAAGCAGTATGGAGAGTGGTCCCACCAATTTGTCGAGCTGCAACTCCTGTTAGCGAAGCTACTTCCACAAATTTGGGTTTCAATAATATGTCAACTGTTGGAGCGTAACAACGTCGAATATTCTCGACAAGTAGTTTTAATAGAAACGATTTACCACTTCCAGCTCCTCCTGTCACAAATATTCTCAGAGGATCGCAATCAGTATTGCTGTTATCAGGTAATGCTGTGTCTGTCTTTATGTAATTTGTGGCCAGTCTCATAAATTTTGTTTGTTGCTGATTAAGGCTTTTCAGTCCGTTTATGAACATTTCATCAGTCATATCAGTCACTAAGCTTTCAACAAAAACGTCGATTTCTACATCAGGAGGGTTTTCGTTTGGATGGTTCACGATATGTACATCAGGGGGGTTTTCATTTGGATTGTTCACATTTACTCCATTTGGTCCAACGTTTGGTTCGTTTGGCCCTATGTTTGGTTCCTCTTCATGTATGGCACTAAACGCCGTTGCCTGAACAAGAGCTTGTTGGATTATTTTTTCTGCGTGAACAAAATCCTCAGCAGAAACCCCGGGCTGTAAGGGCCTAAGCTCGGCCTGACGTCTAAGGAAACAGGATTCTGCTGTTTCGTTTTCTTCCAACAGATCACTCTCCTTTCTAAATGGTATATGTAACACTATCAAATTGTAGAAAAATCCTTCCCTGTCACTATTTATCGTGAAGTATCTGTGTCGGAGAATGGCTGGTTTACTTCTAACTTTCATTCGGTTCCTATTTAGTAGTGTTATGAACTGGCGGTTTTCTTTGTCTCTGTCTTGCAGCTCTATGTCTCCATCATCCTCGGTCCATAGTGTACTACCCACACTCTCATACCTCGTGGAAAATTCTGCCAGACTTATATTTTCCAGGTCATGTGGCCTTTGTTCATATTTGTCAAACAGATTATCAAAGACAGAAGTGTTGTCTCCTTCAAACCGCAAGAGTCTGTAACGATCTTCGGGTCGACAGCTGTTAACAAAGACCGTTTTTCTCGAGCACATCTTCAGTGGCAAGTGACATAAGCGATAAGCCGCTTCCGGCGCACTAATCAATCGCCTTTTTAGGATTGCCATGGAGACAGTGAAAAGCTGTTTGCAAAGGTCGTTACCATCTTTCTTGGCGTTGCTAACTGCTTCTCTGATAACATCACCACATTCAGTTGGTTCACACTTACTGGCGTACTTTGCTATGTAGTAAGCAACAGCCGTTACATTTCCGCAGGGTTGTATATCCATATTTGCTTCCCATAACTTTAGCAGAACCGGGTTGTAATTATTTATCATTATCTCCTCAATTGATCTTTGTAATATACAGAATCGTCCGCTGTTTGCCAGTGCTTCATCTGGCCCCAAACATTCTGTTTTCTCGGACACCGGCCTTGGGAACCCAAAACGGCATGACTTGTTACTTCGCCCTTTGTAGCAGGTTTCGGTATGGCGATGAACCTGCAAGCGGTTCACTAGTTCTGCGCTGTCACCTCGTAGTGAACACGAAACTATTCGGTTGATTACATCGATTCCTTCTTCGGTACTGAAATCAGGAATTCCAGTACACCACAGTAACATGTGCAAGTGGGGACTTCCTCGGTTTTGGAATTCAATTCTGTACCAATAGTCTTGTACCTGCCCTCCAAAACAGTCATCGTTGGATTTAATGAATGCCATCAAAGCGTTGACTCGCAGCATAAACTGACGAGCTACGACAACAGGGTACCGTTCTACCAAGCTTAATCTCTCTTCATATGATAAATCTTCGGGCTTGGTTTCCCACTGGTTGTCCGCTATCAACAGTGCCTTTATCATGTCTGGCCAGTTGAGGTCATTACATGAAAACGTTGCAAACCATGTTGGTGCACCCAGACATCTCACCATTGCCACTAACTCGGCGCAACAACGCTTCCAATATGCGGCAGATCCTCGAATGTTGCGCATCGTTAGATGGATATTATCCACGAGTCCTTGAGGCGTATCCTCCCCCTTTCTGAATCGACATGAAACTGACACACTGGATTTTGCTCTGTAATATTCTACAACAGACAATGCAAAAAACAAGTAGTCTACCCTGTGAAACCTTCGATCACTTCCCATAACACGGGCCTGGAAATAATCTAGAGGTGTTATAGGAACATTCCTGTCCTCACCAAAGCCATTTCTTCCATCTGGATATAAAAAGTACCATGCCAATTCTTCCATTCTTTTCTCCCGATCCAAACTGATTGGAGGAACAGTTTTTCGTTGTATATTGTTAATGTTTACTTGTGGATTTAATGAATTGTCACCTTGTACATTGATAACTGAATTAGCGGTTAGAATGTCCTCGTCTGAAACATGTAGCATGGATGTAGAATATATTATTTGTGTTGCAATTGTATGATTAATTGCAATTGCATTGTCTAATCTATCGTCCAAGTTTGAGGTATTGAGTTGTTCACTCGTTGAGTTGTTCGAATGATTTGAATTGTTTGAAACTGGATCTTCAGGACCAGTGCAACGAAATGGAACTGGAGTGTTTTCAATCGCATAGTCGTCACCGAACTCATTTCCCAAAGCTAGTGAGTGTAGGTCAACACTTTTGCCTTCATTTGTGTTGCTGTGTTGTTGGGAATGTGTATTGCTTAACTCATTTGAGTTGTTTGAAGTGACGTCAATATCGGTAGACCTTGCATTGTATAATCTATCGTTCAAGTTTGAGATATTGAGTTGTTCACTCGTTGAGTTGTTCGAGTGATTTGAATTGTTTGAAACTGGATCTTCAGAATCAGTGCAACTACATGGAACTGGGGTGTTTTCAATCGCATGGTCTTCACCGAACTCATTTAACAAAGCTAATGAGTGTAGGTCAACACTTTTTCCTTCATTTGTGTTGCTGGGTTGTTGGCAAGGTGTATTGCTTAACTCATTTGAGTTGATTGAAGTGGCGTCAATATTGGTAGACCTAACTGGTTCAGGAGCAGTGTAAATTGTATTGTCTACTGTCAAAACGCTTACAAAAACTGGAGTGATTGAATATAAATTTAACAGATGTTCATGGCCATTTTTCAACCTCAAGTTATTAAACAGGACCGAAGAAAGCAGTTGCGTTGTATTGAATTTCATACAACATGAAACCCCATTTGCCGTTGTTGATTTTCGCCCTTTAGGTCCCCGTGCATGTGAATCAAAAAGCCAGTAGTGATTATTTTTACGGCATATGCAAACAGAAATAGCATTAGCCGTAAGAATTCCACAAGTGAATGTTTCCAAAAAACGTGTGATCCCATTGAAGATATTAGGGAACCCTTCTTCACTACGGTCTGTAATTAAATGACCATGGATTGCTTCATCGATCATCGGTACCATTTTAACTCGATGGTGCTGGAAAGAAAATTCGCTAATCAATTCTGTTGCTGCTAAGTATTCTCGATTTACCTCTCTCTCATCAGGTGCAGACCTCTCTAAGATGCACTGCCTATAAAACCCATCACCTAATATTACAATGTAGTCAATGTCACTTGGCTCCCACAAGTCCGGTTCTGTTAAATCAAATGCTACGCATGCTACTGCTGATATAGCGGTGCATTGTTTGCCTGCTGAGTCTGACTTGAACCTACTGCTCCCTTGATTGAAGGTTCCTCTCAGTATAGATACATTTTCTCCAATTACTTTGTAGGATTCTTTGTTAGGTCTAATATTTCCTCCGTCTGCGGGAATGTTGATGGTATCAGACACCCGTACAACCTGAGATATATCAATGTCTAGAATATCGCTAAAATTAGGTTTCACATCTTTGTACAACATGTTGTTACTCAGCAGCCATTGAAGAGCAGTCTTTATTCTTCCAATATCAATTTGTAATTCTTTGTGTTGTTCAATATTGTCTTTCTTTTCTAATATAATTACTATGCCTGCTTGGGAAATGTTTAAAGGAAGCTGCTCTGCTATTTCAACGACATCTTGGGCAAACAAAACCACTTGTCCTTTACACCATTTTTGGCTCAATCTGTTTCTCATTTTGATTATCTTCATGAACGGTATTATTCTAGATAATAACCTCTGTTCTATTTCTGAGAGATTTGATAGTGCCGGTGGCTGAGGAATTATTGCCATATTGTTCCAAAATGCCTGAGGTGGTACTTTATTTCTTTTTATCATAGATGAACATCGATTACACGAAATGACTGTGTCTGACATAAACATTCCACAAGGAAAGAGATTTCTCTTTTCATTTATTTTTAAGAGTACCCTCTGTTTTGGATATAGCATTTTCTGGCAAATCTTACACGGGCAATCGGCGAACTGATTAACAGTTGACGAAAAGTTATCAGCAAGATTTCTTTTGGCGTCACTTCGTTTTTTCGCCAGTCTTTGAATTCTTTCTGTCAGGTTCTCATTATTAATTCTATTGCGCTTATAATCACTCATTTGGCCAAGTCTTGCTATGCGTTCATCGGACGATTCAGTATCTATACGCTGACGTTTAACACCCAAGCGGTGGTCTCTGTCCTCTATGGATTCATCTCTCAATCTTTTTCTTATAACCCCCAAGCGGTGATCTCGGTCCTCCATAGACTCATCTCTCAGTCTTTGTCTTATAACCCCCAAGCGGTGATCTCGGTCCTCCATAGATTCATCTCTCAGTCTTTGTCTTATAACCCCCAAGCGGTGATCTCGGTCCTCCATAGATTCATCTCTCAGTCTTTGTCTTATAACCCCCAAGCGGTGATCTCGGTCCTCCATAGATTCATCTCTCAGTCTTTGTCTTATAACCCCCAAGCGGTGATCTCGGTCCTCCATAGATTCATCTCTCAGTCTTTGTCTTATAACCCCCAAGCGGTGATCTCGGTCCTCTATGGATTCATCTCTCAGTCTTTGTCTTATAACCTCCAAGCGGTGCCTTTTTTCCTCTGGGGATTCGTTCTGTAATCGTAACCTAATTTTGTTAAGTCTAAATTCTTTATCTTCAGGGTTTTCTTTTTTCCTTCTCATGTGGTCGCTATTTTTCAACTGTAATAATCTGTTTTCTCGAATATCTGTAGTTTCCATTTGATGAGCCTTAAATTTGCGGTCAGAATTCTTTTTTAACCGGATTATTTTCTCTTCTTGGGATTCTTTTTTCCGAATCTTTTTCATGCGTTCTGACCCTTTTGTCCGCCTCCCCATCACTTCTCATAAAGTGATGTAGAAAAGAATATAAAAATTTTAAAAATGAAAATAAAGATTTAAAATAGTAATAAAAGTTTTGATGCAAGCATTAATAATAGAATGATATTCTAATAGTTTTACTTTGAAAAAAAAAACTTCATAACAGTGCTATCGGTAAAGAAAAAACTATGAAAGGTTATAAAGTTTATATTCAGATAAATTCCAAAAAAAAACATATGTTTTTACTAAATGTTTAAAAAATACAAGATAACCATTAATCATAGAACCAAAAGAAGATACATAAAATATCTCACAAAGCCTTTTAAACCTGCCCATCAACAAAATATTTTAAACATTCGTAATTAGTTTGTTTAAAAAAATGGCACTAAAAAGTATGAAATAATATATTTTTGTAAAAAAAAAACAACCGACTTCAAACGCTCTAAAAAGTATGAAATAATTTTATTTTATAAGTCAAATTTTTTAATATTCAAGCTCACGTATTTCAAGTCGGCGCGGCTCTAACAATAGATGAAATACTGAATGTACTTCTGTGAGTAGAGATTAATATTAATACATGAAAAATTGAACGTACTTCTGTCAGTAGGGATTAATATCTCAGTTTGAACTCAAACATAATGTGGGATAAAATATTAGTCGTCAACTCGAAAATTTTGCTTTAAAATACAAATTTTAAAATATCAAGGACTTACAAATAATTTCTTTAGTCGTAATTTGAAATTCTGCCTCTCTATATAATATATGAAATTAAAATACAATTTTTATTTCAATGTTACATTAATGGAAACAACATCATTTTCATAAATACATTATTCAAATTTTACCAAGACTTCGAGCATTGTTTCAATAAGATGCAACACAGTACCTAGAATTGTTCTAGTTACTGTGAGATGCAATATTGAGCCGCGCCGACTTGAAATACGTGAGCTTGAATATTAAAAAATTTGACTTATAAAATAAAATTATTTCATACTTTTTAGAGCGTTTGAAGTCGGTTGTTTTTTTTTACAAAAATATATTATTTACAAACAAATTCATAACTCCTAAACCCTAAACGGTTTGAGGTAGAGCGTTGAAGTTTTGCACAAATGTTTATCTTATTAGGCCCTACCTACGTTTGAAAGTATACCAAAATATCGTTAAACGTTTCAAAATGGCGGCCATTTAAATTTTTTGATGCCAAATTTCACGAAAACCGTCAATTTAAACAGAAAATTGCAAGATACACAAAAGTAAGTCCATTTTATGTAGTTTTCAATGATACCTTGTTTGTTGAGATTGGATATATATACCAACATCCTCTTTTATACTTATAGATAGTAAAACAAAAATATTATAAAAATTATTACATACCACAACACAGCGTCAATATTTGAATGTAGAAAAAAAATCGCTATTAGTTTTATTTTGTAATTTTAATTTTAATTTTAGGGGTCGTTGTTCAAACAAAATGTAAATTGTCCATGTTAAGCGTAAATGTTATGTCAGTCGACGAATAAGTGAGTTAGTCAGTAGTCAGTAGTATAGTCGGTGGGCGAGGGTCGTGTGTAGGTCACAGGTATTCGGAGCCGATAAGAAACTCAGAACGGTCAAGGCCGAGCCCCAACAGCCAGTTATTGATGATACGCTTGTACACACTATGCGACACCTGCAGGTAGGTCTTTAGGTGGAAGATTTCGAAAAAGAAAATTTGCAATATAAAATGCACTAGTCAAATTAACTGTTCTGAACACTCGAGGAACCTGCAGGCCCACGCTCACGGCACTCCTAGTGTAATGTTGGTGACAAACGAGAGTGACAAATAGTTCTTTGTGCAAGTTGAGATAAACTAGATCAGTTTTAATAAAAATCTGGCGGATGGATAGAATTTGAGATTCAGCAAAAAACAATTCAGTTGGATAACGTCTGTGTTTTTGGAAAGCTGTTTTATAACTATAGTTTTTGAATTACGATTAAGGGTTGGATAAGAGTTTACGACCTTCTAATCGTAGAAAATGCCGAGGAGCAGTTAGCGTTATTTTTGACGTAACCGTTAACCGTTCCACCGACTAGGCGGAATTGTATTAGTCCGTGCAAGGCCCCACTCCGTGCCGAATGCCGATGCCGTTCCGTTCCGGTTCCATGCAAAGCTAACTTAGTCGACTGAAGACTGAAGTATGATTGAAGGTGAAGGGAAGAACCTATCTCATCTCTCCCTACCCTCATTCCTGTATAAGGAGAAAGAATTTTACCATCGGAAGTTTTGTATTAAACTATGTTAATATTCAAACTCTGGATTATTAGTTATCATTTTTTTAAATCCTGTTTAATAATTCATTATTACGTTAGTTTTTTTAAAGGAATGGAAACTTCTACAAATATTTAATAGTAGCCTACATAACTAACTCAGTGTAAAGCCAGTTGGCATAGGCCTAATACAGTAATCCAATTATGGGCTGTGTTGAAATACAATGTTAGTTTAACCTAAAGGTAAACCAAGATTACTGTCAAATTAATCACACACAGGTCACTATTCACACACTAGTAAGAATAATAATAATGTGTTGAGTTCCTCTAGCTAACCAAAACACGGCACCATTTCGATGGAAAACCATAACATAACAACAACGATATAAACTTAACAATTAATTAATTTAACAAAACAACATTTTGTAGCAAATCGTTCTAACTTTAAGTGTCGCAAGATGGGTAGGCAAGAGATTAGGAAAGGAAAGAAAGAAATTGCGGCACTCTAATCGAAAAAAATCAGAATCGCGGCGTCAGTCAACTGTGACCTATTACTATAGCAAGTAACTGGAACTTCGGATCAATTTAACTGCTCCTTTGGATATAACATACACATGACAATGACGCTACTGCGCATGCGCAACCGTTGCGGCATTTTCTACGATTAGAAGGTCGTAAGAGTTTTACTAGCTCCTCCCCAGACTAAGATACCATACTGAAGCATAGACTGCACGTATGCAAAGTAAACAATTCTACTTTCATTTACATTCAGAATTTCTATAACTTCTCTAAAAACAAATTTTAATTTTCTAAGTTTAGTTTTTACAGAATTAATGTGATTTTCCCTCCTCAATTTAGAATCTAAAATTACTCCTAGATATTTATAATGATCGACCCATTCAATCTCTTGACAAGCACACAGGGTACCGGGCGGGTTTTATTCATGCAAAATGAGTCTAAGGTCTGCAGGTGGCTCGCTCCTTGGTCGTAACGCCATCGGCATGAATTTTGTTTTTTCCAATGTTAATTGTCAAAATGTTTTGGGAAAACCAGTTTTGAATTAGCCTTAACTCTGTTGCAGCGGTGTTATATTTCTTCCCATGTTTTCCCCTTAAAAATAACAGCCGTGTCGTCCGCGAAGACAAACAATTTGCCGGTCATAGGAAGCTTATCTAAATTATTGATGTATATTAAAAAAGCAACGGACCTAGGGTGCTTCCTTGAACGACGCCACATTCAATGTTAGCTACATTGCAGTTTTTTTGCCATTAATAGAAACAACTTGGCTACGCCCTTCTAAGTAGCTCGATGTCGATTTGTTTACATGGCGAGTCGTTAACCAAAACGCAATTAATTACGAGTTAATTAAAATACGACGCGACGTTGAGTTCGTTTAGGACAAGGATAGTTTTCCTAAACCGCGTCAATCGAATTTCGCCTGACCATAGCGCAATAACTCCCAAAAAATCGGTCTCCAGCGTCCAAAGTGGACAACGAGAGGCAAAGTGCTACCAATTCGATGTGAAGCATTTGACGTTTGACGCTGTCTAGGCAAACCACAGCCTTTATCGCGATGCAACGAAGAATTCGTGTTTACCGCAACGCGGTCGAGGACGAGTTCGTTGCCGCGACGCGACAACGATTTAATTCACCACGATGTGACGAAATTATACCATAGAGAAAATACCAATTTCATAATATGACGCTTTATCCTCGTTTTTTGGCTGCCCCACTACACCACTGGTTATAATGTAGTAACAGAAACTGAACTATAAAAATAACGTAAAATTTATTTAATTAATTGTAATTTATTCACAATATTCTTCTTTATCTATTTAAAACAACCCATTTAAAACATGTGTGGCATAAACGATTTTGCAGACGATTTCCTTCTTACAGATTGATTCTCAGTGCCTGGCGTGTAGGGAGGGAAGTGTGCGAGAGAGTTGGAGAATCCCCCACCACTTTTCCCCTACAACGAATGCGTACAGTCAACTCTAAAATAATCAGCTGTCTTTTGAAGAAAATTTGAATGATTTTCAAATTTCACAGACCAACAAAAACATATCCATAAACAACAAAATTTATAAAGAATATTTTTAAAGATTGTTTTTTAATCGATATAAGTTTTTTTTAAATATAGAATTATAATTAAAAATACATATGTTATTTACTGTTACAAAAAAATACAATCTATAAATATTAGAACAGTAAATAAACCACCAGCAACGTTTTAAAAATCATAAACCTATCCAGAAGCCAAAAAGGTCATGTCACACTGCATCCATCTCGTCCACGGACGTCGACCGAGAGTCGCTTGCTGGAGCGACTCTTGAGAAACGTCGCTGGTCGGACGGTGGATCGCGCATGCGCATATACCACCTCCCCAGGTACTGAACTCCCTCCGTTTCCTAGAGATATGTGTCGAGGCAAGGCGACACTAAAAAACCAGGCCGTAATGCTCAAATTCACATATGATCGTAAGCGATGGGAATGACGTAATTAATTTCCAAGTAATCGTTTATTTGTTGTTTGTTTTGATAATATGCTGAAAATAATAACCTTTTATGTGATCTTATAGAATTCACAATTGATGTAGGAAATGCCTTCATCCTTTTGTATGCCTGATTGCTTCAGCAACACCATAACTACTAGTGTTTTAGTATTCAGTGTTCCTAAAAACGAGACACGAAAACAGCAGTGGTTAAATTCGATACCATCACGCTCCAGCTTCACACCGATAAAACGGTCAGTGGTAGGCATTGATTGTTTTGAAGAGAGTTATATTGATCGAGGAAATGTAATCAGTCGTTCTGAAGGATCTACTTGTACCATCAAACGCGATCGTATAAAGATAACTAATGATGCGGTTCCCTCTCGCTTCAAAAATGAACCATCACTATCATCATCAGAGTTGCCTGCAAGTTGTGACACAGAGATCAAAAGTGGAGCTGGAATGGAAAAGTGTGTGGTGCTTGAAAATGGTTTAGAATTAAGATTGTACCTAAAAAACGAAAGCTATTTAATATTTGTTTATTCATAAAAAATCATGGACATAAAATCACTGCTAAATTTTGTAAGAGCGAGAAAAGAGTAATATTTTAGGTCCTAATTACGTCCCTTTCTTCGTTCTGGTCCTAAAACACTCAAGTGATCTGTAGTTCTCATTTGAGCCATATTTAATTAAATATGACTGTGGAAAAGAGTTCTTGTTCAGTACATCAAATAGTTAGTACTAGAATGAATCATAACATTTGAGTCGGACCCTGCTTCAAGGTCACATAGCTCGCCGACCAGACTATTAGAATAGATTTTAATCCACCCTTGTATAAAAAAGTAAAAATTTGTTTCAAGCAAAATAGTTTTATTTTATTTTAATAGGATTTAAAATATTTTTAAATAGTTGAGTACATAAATAGGCCTATGTTCTCTTTTTTTACTTCTCCCCTCTATACATATTTAGAGAAAGTATTGTTTTCGTGAAAATTAATTGTCGAATTGATGTTGTTAGTGGGTATACTAAAGAGTAAAAAATGACGTTAGCAGTAACAGGGAGCTTGTAAAAAATATTTACAGCAAACAATTGTAAAGTTTTTTGGACATGTTTTTATTTTGACTTAATGATTAAATGTATATGCACCGAGGAGCAAACTATTACAAAGTTTATAAAATTGTTAGCCTATTTGAAGACACCTTGGTTTGAGTAATAGTGCGAAAATTTGTCGATTTCGAATTTAGAAACACTTGTGTTGAGTATAAAATATGCACGTGGATCCGTTTTTGTATTTACACAACAGCTACGATGACACTTGATGGTTCAGACTGACGTTGGTTAAGGAGCAAGCAGCTGATCACAAACGATTCATTACGTCATAGCCATCGCTTACAATCATATGTTAATTTGAGCATTACGGCCTGTTTTTTTAGTGTCGCCTTGGTCGAGGCCTACTGACGCGCATCTGGCAGTGTGATGGGGCGGACAGTCGCGGCGGACGTGGATGGAAGGACGGACGCGACGCAACGGTTGTTTGGCATGGCCTTTAGGTGACCATTCGCGTACGTACCTTGCACGCCGTGCATTGCACGTCGTGTCGTCTACAGTGACAGATTTACACTTACTGAAGCCTGGGGCAAAATCGGAGTTTGGCGCCCCCTCCCCCGAAAGCTGTAACCGGCCATGAAAGAAGGCAAGCGGTAGTTGCAATGCGACAAATATTTGCCAGCTGTAGTTTAATCGACAGATTTTTTGGCCGCAAAGTGGTCATTAAATATGACGACCTCGAAAATAGTGATATACTTGTCGGCGGTGAAACAACAAAGAAATATGCCTACCAGCAACGACTGACTGTCTGTTCAAGATATAGCCGATAGATGTGACGACCACGAAAAGAGCGAGATACTTGTCGTCCGTAATGCGTCCAAGAGATCTGCCAGCCGCAAAACAAGCAGGCGATTTTCCGACCACGAAATGAGCGCGCGATTTTTCGGCCGCGGGACGAGTGAGCTAATCTCCGTCTGCGAAACGAGCGAGCGGTTTTCTTGCCATTAAACAAGGAACAACGAAAAATGCGACGGTCACGAAAACAGAGACAGGCTTGACGGCCGCGATGCGACAGAGATTTTCCTGCAGTGATGCTACTGATAGGTTTGCAGGCCGCGAGACGAAAAATTTGACTTTAAATAAATTTTTCGATTTTTAATTAATTTCGAAATTAATTAAAAATTAATTCGAACCTGGCCGCTGGCGCCCTATACTGGCCGGCGCCCGGGGCAGGTGCCCCCGCTGCCCCCCCCCCCAAATCCGTCACTGGTCGTCTACAACATTGGCCTTATGAGCCTGCCGTTACGTGTGTAGGCTTCATCGTGCTGGTGTCGCTTTATGGCGATGCCGCTATGTGGCGTCGTCCGTGTCGTGTGATCTTTACTCATATTTACCATCGATAAAATCATGCCTTTACTCGCCGGTGAGATTGAAAATTCAATAGCTCAAAGTATTTTTACGAGGTGGCGATTAGTCTGGGTGGCACCTACAACGACTTTAGGCACCTACAGTCTATGTTAGACTGAAAGCGCCGCCGAGCCCAACGCGGACGCCGCGCGCCGCCACCTTGCTGCATAGTATTCAATTAAAAAAAAATCTAATGCAAGCAGATATACTATGTATTACAATGTTAACCTAACAAATGTATACTAAGAAAAACAAGATTTTTTGTGGAAAAAGCTATTAATTAACACAGTATATAAACAGATTTTATGGTTGCTGTATCACATTAAAACTCCTCATATGTCTCAAGATTATTAAAAATATATGTTCAGGTAATTATAATAACACATACGATGAAACAGTTCAGACTGCAAAGCAATACTTCAGTCGTTACCGTTATCTCTATTCTATCTTCCTAATGTCACTATGTTATAGAAGGAATCTTGATATAGGCTAGCCTCACCCTCATTATTCACGTTAATATAGGCCTAAATTGTGTACGAACGCAAGGCTTCTCAAGCAACTTATTATGTTTCTACGTATTTTCTGTTTTTCAACAACATCGCACGGCACCAATATTGCGTAATCAAACCATATTTGCAAACTACCTCCTAAAATACAGAAACAAAACGTTTATTCTTTTTTACTGTCTATACTTCATATTTTCGTTAGTGTCTTCCAATTAATATTCCTTTCCTTGAACTTAAACATGATAGGTATCACTTCGGGTGGGCGTCTCTTCGGGTGTTCGCTTTTTCGATTAGGTTAGGGAACTAAGATAAAAAACATAAACTAATGAAGGATGCAAAGTAATTAAATTTAAAAGCATTTTGCACCAAAAGAAATTATTAAAATGTTGGAAACATTTTCGTTAAAAAATCTCGTTGCTATATTTACACATCAACAAAATAACATAACCTAAACAGTAACAATAATAACAACATTATGTTTTGACAGATGACAGTTTCTTGAGCTGACTGTATTAGGTCCCGTGGTGGGGGAAAGTCATCACTGCGCATGCGCAGACGAGGCGCCCAGCACCGTGAATCAATCTGTATTATGTTGCCTGCAATAATTGTTTAATTTATACTAATAATTTAAGTAGGTGCCTTGGTGAACGCGATTGATATACAATTTACTTGGAGTTTATGGTGAATGTTAATCTGAAGTTTGTTTGTTAGTAATGATTTAAAAATTATGTAGTAGGCGCTCGTATATAGTAATTAAGGCACCCTAGTAATTGTGTAGTAATTAAGGCGCTCGATCAAGTTGACTAGATATAAAAAAAATTATATCCAGTAAATATAAGGTATTCATTGAACTGTTTTCGTTTTGTCCGACTGTGATGGTGTTAGTTATGATTATGTAAAAAAATCTATATTATTAAAAGAATATTTTTTAACAATTATTTTGGTTCTAAGTGATGATCTGTGGTTGTAGTAAGGATGCTCCATATAAACTTGAACTGTCGATAATTTAACCTAAATCAAATTATCTTCTGAACAAATATAAGAAATACTAGAGGCTTGAAGGGGCTAATAGCCCCTAAGCAAAATCCTTCTTTACTATAGTACAAAATACCTTTTTAGAAAATAGGCTTTTAGGTCCATAAAATTATGATTATATCTAGCATTTGGTTTTAAGTAAACAAAGCAGACCTTTTTAAATCCCAATGTTTTTAAATGACAGCTATTTTACGTTATTTCTCATTTTATAGCAAGCTTAAAGCAATTTCAGTATTTTCCCCGAGTCCCTGGGATGGAGAGCTTCAATTTCAGCCCCCTCCCATCATCCTGCGACCTTCCAAACGCCCACAATTTCGGCGCAAAAATTTTCCTTACGTAATTATATATTATATAAATCACTTGGTATTAAATCTGCATCGTTATAACATAAACTAAACAAACGTACTTAACTTTTTATAATTTTAAATTATGAAAAAAACTCAAACCCTTAGTTAATATAAAATCGTAAAATCTTAAATTTAAAATATTTTTTGTTATAGTACATGGGACGCGTATAGTTAGCTGCACTTTGAAAAAAAATCCCACTTGTCAACATCTAGCATATGGCTTTGAATCAAGCATTAACACCACATGTTTAATGTAAACAAAGCAGACGTTTTTCAATCCCAATGCATTTTAAATGTTTCGTTATTTCTCATTTTCTGGTAGATTTGGACATAATCTGATATTTTTCCCGACCCTCTGGGACCAAGACCTTTAATTTGAGCCCTCTCCCATCATCCTGCGAGCTGTCAAACTCTCACAATTTTGATTTAAAAAAATCGCTTACAGAATTAGTAATATAGATTGTTTATAAAAACCTGCAGTATAGATAACCTCAGTGAAACTGAAAGTGACTTTGAAGTTTAACTATATCATTAATAAAATAATTCTAGAATACTTTACATAATAATTTCCTTTTATAAAACACAATACATTACAATTGCTCAATACCGAGCAACTGGTTTACTAGCGTGTTTAAATATGATATATTGTGTCTAAGAATTAAGAATGCGTTGAGTAGGATTGGCTTTAGGAGGCCTCTCAAACGTTTTCTTGCCCAGGGCCCCGCACTCGCTAAGGCCGGCATTGAGTAAATCTCCATACTCATTCCCCATGTTACTGAATACTTGTGGACCTTATAAAAACATGTCAAATCTCGCTATATTGCATTGAAATAGGTTCTTTTTAAAATTCGCTGAATATGCAGGCCTGCTGCAACGGAGGTACTTTTATCTTGAGCCATTCGTAAAAGAAAGCATTATTTTGTTAAAATCTTACAAAGTACTGTACTGCAATATGAACCATGTAATTTTTTAAGCGAAATGTAAGCTTAGAATGTAAGGTTTATGGAGATAGTTATTGCCTTAGACTTGATTTAGTTTGCCTTTGGGCGGTTTGTTACATAATAACAGCAATGTTTTTCACAAATATGCGAATAAAAGTAAATATTTAATGAGCATTATATTTCAAAGCTGACTCTCTTTTACAATTTGTTTTTAAAGGAAAAATATCTGAGGACCAAGCTTCGCTCAGGACAAAACAGTAATATTTTCAAAATACAAGTTCATATTGCTCCCCTCAAAGACAATTAACTTTGTGGTTTGATCTACTGAGGTTTCCAATTTGTTCAATTATTCAATTTGTTTGGTCTTTGTTTTTCTAATCGATGCTTTCATTGCTCGTTCCATTGAGCAAGCGTTTGACGCATGTTAGTGTGTTCATATTGCTCGACACTGTCATTCTTCAATTAATTGATTACAATCTCGCCGAAAATTCAAATTATACGATCTTAGGGCTACTGTCAATTTACTCTCAAATGTCCGTTTACTATAACTATTACATTGAACAATAACAGTTAGTCTGCTCGGGCGAACGATAAGTCTGGTCAAAATGCACCACCGCCGGGGCCGTGCGCCGCCGCTGTCACCCAGATGTGAAAGCTGGAAAGTCGTGAGTTACTACTATCCTTTGTCAGAAGGCGGCCCATCCTTTCCGCCCTTGGCGAGGTCAACCACCCTTAGCACAATACCCCAACTAATCCGCCCAAAATGGACTGATTTTAGGGTTGTTAGGTCGCTAAAATATTTATTTGTTGTTACGAATGTTACGAATTCTTCATAATGAAAGTAGAGTTTGTTCACAACATTCACAACAGGGGTGCCCATCCCCCCATTCATGGCGCCATGAGTAAGGCTTATGGCGCATTCCCCCCCCCCGAAAAAAAACAGTCAGCACCTCTAAACCATGGGCGGATTAAGGTCATAATTTTTTTGGGGGTGCCAGGTCACCTCACTTATGAAGTATTGTACGCTCAAATAAAAATATGAAACTCCTATTCAAATAGTCCGTTTACTGGCATGCTAGGCTTTCTCCAAAAAATATCTATTTATTTCACTTGACAACCACCCTGTTGTAATTTATGTAATAGCTTATATATGTTGAACATTTATTCCCCTTTTTCTGCCAAACAAACCAGCAAAAATCAGGGGGTGCCGATAATCTAATTTTTAACATTGTCCTACATCTTTTAAACTAACGGAGCCAATTTACCAGAACACCTGATTTATGATACAAAATTTCATATCTCAAGATATCTGCAATTAAGGTACAATGTATTATTTTAAATATGAAATACTTCATGGATATACGTTTGCCGTTATTTATACTAGCTTATGGTGTCTCGCTTCGCTGGGAAAGAGTATAAAAATAATGAATTGAAAGCAAAAACAAATTCAACAGCTATTTAGCCATTTACATTTGAGCTCTGTAGATTTTATCAAGAGACTAACTATTTTTCCTAGTATTTTCTCATCGAGATCTTTTATTCGAGTATAGGGTTGATGGGTGTCAGTGTTATGGTTCTCTCAAAAGATGCGGGTAGTTTGGGCTTTATATAGAAAAAAAGTGAAAACAAAACAATAATCGCCATTTAAATACCGTACAATGTACTAAATGAATTACCAATTGATATTCTATTATAAAAAATAGGCTCACTCAAACGTATAAAATTATTATTATTATTAAAAATAAAGTTCTGAGGAGGTTGAAAAAGATTCGCTGATGTCTATTTATCCTTGGAACTTCTAAAAGAATACAGTAAGAATTAAGTAGGCTTATGCTATAAATATTTTCGTTAAAAACAAAACTGTAAAGCTTATTTTTCAACAACATAATATCTAATACATTTAATTGAATGGAATTCGTAATACTCCGCTATTATATAGCAAATAATACATAGCTCTATTGTAAACAGACTAAAAGTCTGATCTAATGTAGTCTTGTCTATTCCGACGACTGTCTGGTAGTCTCTGTCAGGAAACTCCAGTTCTGCCGCTGAAAATATTAAAAAAAACTATTGTCCGTTTTTCGTACTGTGTTTGGACCAGCGAGCACAGAATGATAAAGCTGTGACGCACATGAAGTAAAGAGTAAAGATTGCTAAACTTACTTAGGATCTGCTAATGTTGCTAATCCAAGCTTTAGCAGAAAGGTTAAGGTTGTTGAATATAAATTACTTTTTAACTGATAATCTAAAAATAATAAATGAATGATTCCTAAGTTTTTGCAGTAGGCTACTGACAGTGTTTCATATTCAGTCGATAATTCAAGTTAAAAACGAAGAATTTGTTTTGGTATTGGTATAGTGCTCCAGACGAACCAGACGCTCATAGCTATTGCTCTGACAACTAACTACCTATGTTTACTTGGATTTATCATGATTTTCCTCACTACGAGTACAGCCTATAGAAGTACATTGTCAGCGTTGGCCGAGCGGATGTATTCCGCCGCAGTGCATACGGTTACAGAGTATGAAAAAGAACCGCAGACTACCGATTTTTCGTAAATATTTGATAACCAATAATTTAATTTGTTTTATTTCTCCATAATTTTTGCTCCCCCCCAAAAATATATAATTCCCCCCAAAATCCTTGTCGATGGCGCAAGCCATCAATCCCCCCCGTGGGCGGCCCTGATTCACAAAATAGTACAGTTTTGTCAGCCTTGTACATTTGAATAGTGTCCAAATACCTATTATATTATATTTACAAAAGTATTCTTATATCCTAAGTATTCATCAAAGGAATAAATTGTTTTACTGATCAGGTAATCTTTGAGTTTTTTTTTAATTTACAGCTTTCAGCGATTTTTCTTAAAGGAATAACCTATTATCGTTAAGTCACGATAGCGGCCGTAAATATGGTCCGATCGTAATGAAATTCGGTACAGACGTGTAAAGTGGTAATCACTCGGACGAGTTCGTAAACCAGCATGATCGGACCACCGGAAGGGGGGTAAACCCCCCCCCCCAAAATGAGGTTTTAAAGTTTTTTACATAAAAAACAATCACTGCTCTATGTCCATTGGTTACCCGAGATATTGAAAGTGGTAAACACAGTACGTTGTCCCAATGTTAACCTTATGGGGAATAAGAAAAATTCGATATCTCGCTTATTTCTCAACATATCTTGATAAAACTTGGTAAATGGCTTCTTCTAGTTCAGATCTACTAAATATTGAATTGAAACCACCCAGTTTTAATATACCTGTAGCAGCAAACCTGCATACTCAATCCCCATATTATTCTTATGGAACTTACAAAAACATGTCAAATCTCGTTATGTTGGATTGAAATACGTTGTTTCGCATTTGAAATTCGCTGAGTATGCAGGTCTACTGCAACAGGGGTATTTTTAATTATTTAATTCTTTAGGTAGGGCCTAATGTTCTGAAAAATTTTCCTCCAGTACATGATGGTTTCTAAGTATAGAATTGAAGTCTGTGATTAGTGGTATGATTTCATTTTTTCTTCTTGTATTTATAGCTGTGTACTTCAGGGTTTATTACATTGCTGCTGAGGTTTAATGTTTTGTATATCATGATAGTTTCAAAAATATATTACTGTTAAATATTGAGTGTCTTGAGGTGTACTCTTCTGGATGTATTATATTGAAGGTTCTTAATAATTCTTATTGCTTTTTTTGTTGGTTTTAAATTTGGTTGACATTTTCTGTTTAAGTTGCGCCATAAAGACCTGGTCCAAATTCCAAATGATATGTGTGAATGTATGTAGGAGTGATAAATCATTTTAAGAGTTGGTTCACTACATAAACCAGCCATTATTTTCAGAGGAAATATACCTGAGTTGATTTTAGATAATATTTTGTTGACATGTTCATTCCAATTTAGGTTACTGTTACTATCAATTGTGAGGCCGAGGAATTTGGTAGTATTGATTAATTCGATTTGTTTGTCATTAATTAATTGTAATTATAGGTTCTAACGTAACCCGGAATCGAGCCGTTTTGAAAGATAAATAATTTTTTTTCGCAATAATATTCAATTCAAGGTTGTGATCTTTGAAACACTAAACAATAATCCCTAGTTCAATATATGATAAAATTTCAATTTGCTCCAATGAGCTGACTGAAATTTTGAGGTTTTAATCATCACCATAAAAGTAGATATTAGTTTTTGATGTGTTGGACAATGATCGAGAAAAAATATTCTTTTAACAGCGAACAAACAGAAGTGGTCCTAATATCGACACCTGTGGGACTCCATAGATTTAACCGGTTTTAGATTTGATTGCTTATTTAATATTCTATTGTTTTTAGTAACGAGTGTGATTTGAACAAACTGGAATCTACAATATAAAAATGATTGAAACCAATCCAATGAAGATTTTTTTCATTCCTAGTGACTTTAATTTTGTAAGAAGAATTGAATGCTTTACACTACCAAATGCTTTTGACAGGTCCATAAATATTCCCACACATGGGTCTCCAATATCAGTAGAATCAATTATTGATTCTAAAAAAGTAATCTAATTCTATGTAACACTTGTTAATACTGATTTTCCAGGCAGAAACCATGCTAGACACTGTCTACCAAATTATTTTCATCCATCAGGAATAATATTAATTGATTTTAAGATGCTTTTTCATAAATTTTTGAAATGGTTGGTAATATTAAGATGATTTGATGGGTCCTGTTGGTAGTTTTTTTGTGTATAGGGATGATTTTGGAAATTTTCATATATCTGGAAATGACTCAGAAACACCCCTCGTATTTGTCTATGGTGTTATAGGTTAAATTTATAGGTTTTAATGTTTTACTATGATCTATTATGTATTGTATTTGATATATAAATTTATAACAAAAGCAAAAAACTTTTAAGACTGTTTATGGGTCACCTGCCAAAAAGATTGGGAATGGCTGCTCGACAATGTTTGTTTTATAGCTGTTAAACTAGCTGGTGTCACATTGCATACTTGTTTGTTTATAGATGTTTAGCAGTTTTTTGTTAGAATAAATAATAACCAGCAAATTGCTGCTATAAGCCTCTAGTGGTAATTTTGATTTTATGAATTAGTAGCCATAACATGAAGAAATCATCAATTTTTTTTATAAATAATTTATTTCTTATTTGGTATTGGTCACTCATGTTTACCACAGTAAATGCCCCCTATGGTATTGGACCCGAGGTCGGATAACTAAAAGGTTGGTTTAAACATATGACATAAATTAAAATAAACCTAAATAATATAAACCTGTACAAAGCTGAAACCAACAACATAGTTATTTACTTACATTTGTTGTACGGCACACTTGTAATACTTAGCAAAATTAAAAACTCTTATGTCATTGTCGATTATGCTTTGTATGTATTATGTTATTGTATCTTCGATTAATGTGATGTAACCTTTTATAGCATCAACTGCTCTTTGTTTTTGTTGTACCGTAATTGTATTGTACCCATTAGCGATTATTGTTTTTATATTGATATTGTAATGTTATACCACCTCTAGTAACAAGGCGTTGGCGCTAGTAAATGGCAACATAGTGCCTAATGGTTCAGCTGATTTGTTCCATACTCTCTTATGGCACTATTTCTTGATTCCTTGAAACCAGCTGGCTCTATAAGGGTTTTTACCATATAAAAAAATAGAAAACATAGAAAACAAATAGAACATAGAAAATATTACCATAGAAAACAATATCAAACAATCTACCGATAGTTGAACTTCGATATAAATAGTTTGTTGGACAAAACTCAATGTACGACTCCATAAAATTTACCGATTGTTTGTTATTCTATAAAAGTATATGGATATTGGTTATTGATAGTACCTCAGTTTAAGATGGCGGATAATACGAAACAAGGTAAGTTTTGTTCAGTTATTTTGTTAATAATGTTTTGATCTCATTTTTGGTTAGGTGTTTCATTACGAGATATAAGGTTAATTACCTGCTTGCCAGCCTCGTGGTCCTTCCTATCCTACTTAAAAAATAAAAAAGGAATCCTATGTGTATTCTAAACTTTCGTGTTGTGTTTTTAAGGTTTTTATCTTAAGTTTCTCTATGTCAATTTTGTACCAAGACAAAATCATTGGGTGAATTAATTGTCAAAATGCATAATCTATAAAAGATGACAGAGGGGATCACTTGGCTGAAAATCAGGTAATTAACCTTTTATATCTCGTCAAAAAACATGATTCAGAAAACGCCAAAAATGAAGATGTGTTAGGTTTAGTTTAGTATTTTAAGGTTTTATTATATTACAGTATACTAATTGTTAAAAAATGTAAAGATGAACTTGGCCTTTATTTCGGTTCTCATTTTATTGAAATATTTCTATTTTATTCCATTACTGCAGGTTGTTGGAACAGTATATCGATTGAGTCGACCAAAATATGACTAAAATAGGTCAGCTCGGCTCTAGTATCTGACCTTCCTTATGGTACAATACTTTTGCGAAGTACAGTTACACTTCGCTCTTGTAACATTGAGTTGAGAAGTTCGGTTAATTAGCTGACCCTCAGTGAGGTTAGGGCGGCAGATCAGGTATGGAAGATGTACCATTTTGGCTGCAGCACTTGCAATATCAACACAAAACTCTCTTTTACATTACATTACATTGCTTGAAATGGCGACCTACCAAGGTAGATATTTTAAGGCAAGTATGAATGACAGATGAGTGAAAGATGATTGTGGCGCTATCTTGTAGTCTTGTTACTGACTAAGGCTGACATGTTCCTTAGACAGGACTGTTAATAGCCCAAAGCCAATGGCAACTAAGAGACCTACATTTTAACGTGGGATCCGAACCACAATTTCCCCGGTTAACAATGTTACGAACTAGTCTAATTATGAGGACGGTCATATGAACGTAGAATTCAATGGTGCGGACGTTAATCCCCACTAAGGAACACTATGTCCACAAGCTATTGCTCATGACTATCCACAATTCATGACCTCCAAGTAGCTGGTTTACAGGACACGCCACCGTCCCAGTCTATCCAACATATATGTAGTTCTTAATTTTGTTAGCTATTAATGAATAATAGATTTTTGTTTGAGCCATTTTATGAATTGAATTATTTTGTTTTCTTCTATTTAATTGTTGTACCATTGACAATAAATAAATAAATAACATTAACTTAAGTTCATTGTCAACTGACATATATTCTGATGAAATGTGTTATGTGACTCAGGAAATGGTGATGCCATTGTAATCCGACCTTCAAGCAAGGTATTAGAACTTGCCTGAGGCAAAATATCTTCTAAGTGGATGGTTAAAATGGGTACAGTAAGACGGCTTCTACAACTATATCATATGTATACTTTTTAGGTTAGAAGCACAGTACCAATAACTGGAGGTACATTTGCTAAATATACATGAAATTACAATTGACATTGTACAGTAAAACAAAGGCAAAAAAACTTTCAATTGATATTTCTTAAGATTATATTTGTCAAACAGACATAACAACCAATTCAACACAAATATGAATTAAAACTAAAAATAAAGCTTAAAATCTACTTTTAATAGTTGCTTATAAATAATGAATATTTGAATCTATTTTATTTCATTCTGAGCATTTTACAATTTTTTTTTATTAAACTCTACATAGAAGAAAAAATAATAAAAAAATTAACACTCACACTAAGGCACTAAATCATTCAAGAACGACAAGAAAGGTAAGTTACGCTCTTCCTCTTGAGCAACATGTTTAAGAACAAGTTTAAAAATGAACTTCTGGATTTTTTACATGGCTTTTTAAACAGCTGCTCAGGTCCAAAAATATTCACGATTAAAAATACAAAAAACAGGGTATACCAACAAATTGAGCGAATTCATAAACAAAGCTGCAAACTTCTAAGCATCCACAGTGGGTTCTTCCCCTACTATGCAGCATATATGAAGCCACGGCTGGAAACCAAAACAATGCTATATTAAAAAGGGATGTACAAAATATCCTACAGTAAAACCTCAACAAAAGAAATCTGAAGTGGTTGTTTAAAAAATATATGTTATATCAAAAAATTGGAATCATAAGAGGTCTGTTTATGGTGGCTTATAAGGGATTTTTTAAATGTATTATAACAAGAGATTTGTTATATTGAGGTTTTCCATACCTGGCTTACACCACAACTCAAATTATTCTTAAATATGAATTTTTTATATTTAGACTAAATTGCAAACAAAACCAGTCAAACTGGATTGAGAGTTATGGATTAACACATTCGGTACGGGCGGGTCAGTACTAACCCATGACGGACTCTGATGGGTGCCCCGGCGTAGTCAATGGCTCTGTGTGCACCGAGCGCATGGCGGGGACGGACCTGTACTGCGTTGCCGCATTGTTTACGAAACAGTGAAACTTTGGATAGTTCAGTTCCGGTGTCACGCAGCTGGGTTAGTACTAACCCATTCCTTGGAACTATCGTCATGACGTGTGTGTGTTAGTTATATTATGTTATTATTATAAATTAAATCATATCTTTAATAAATAGTTTAATAAAATAATATAAACATTTTCTTTGTGATTAGTGGAGTTTTCAATTTTTTCCATTCTGATATTCCTTATGGGTCAGACCCATGACTTTGACGACACCAAATGACGTCATACATACTTCCGGGGAATTTTTTCATCCGTGTAAACTTTTTTACCTTTATGTACACTTACATGAAGTTAAGTTTATGGTGTAATACAACAATTTTTTGTATAATATGAGAATTTTTTAAATTTGTCCGTAACATAATGCGGGTGGGTCAGTGCTGACCCATAACTTTGACGTCACCATTTGACATCATAAATACTTCAGGGGAATTTTTGCACCACAGTTTTGAACTCACCTTATATAAAGGCAAGATTTTATGGAAAAAAATTTCAGCACCTGGGTTTTTTCAGTTTACAATTTTTTTCCCGCAGTGGATGTGTTGAATAAAAAGTACTTGAGCAGCACTCTCAAATGAGAAAGCAAATTTCAATTTCAGGGCTTAAATTGCCCTTAAAAGCCCCAGATTTTGGGCTTTAATTGTTGGAATGAATCTGAATTTCAAGAATTTCAGAAACAAGATTCAGACCTAGCCTTTCATTAGTATGAATACAAGAAGAATAATAAAACCAATTTTGGTAGAGTTTTTATAGGAAAAACATACTTTATAACACTCCGATTTGAATTTTAAGACAAAAAGCAAATAGTGCAAAATTTATATGAAAACTGGAAGTTTTCCTATTTAAAAAAGCAATGTACAGTGTTTAAGAGTATTACAACTAAGAAGAAAAAATTTGTATCCACCTTTATTTTAATACTGTTTTAGTCTAACCCTTTAAAGCCATTTATATAATTTATTGTCCTTGCTGCAACATAGATATACAGTAGATGTTTTGATTTGATTTGTGATATTTTGTCTCTAATATTTTCCCTAGGGAATCATCAATATTTCATGCATTTTCTCACAATCTTGGTTCTCATTAATCAGACGCTGTGGCAAATATTGGTCAGTTAAAAGGAAGCAGCTTTCATGAGGTCTAGACGACTGGTATAAGAGATGTCCAGAGATGTGCAGAGGTTAAGGTTGGCTGGTTTAGAGGGAGTGGACTGATCTTCTGGTTGCCAGACGACAAATAGAAAGAGGGTTGCAAACAAAGTCTGACTAGACTAAAAACTTGAGTAAAAAAGGAATAGGAAAAAGTTGAGATAAATGGGGGAAAAAATTACCTTCTGGTTTGGTAACCACCAGTCCCGTACAGGATGCCCATATGTGCTTGTCCACCACTCGTCACACCTCCACCTCCCTTTTCTGCCATGCCTGCGAGTTGTTGCTCGCCACCTCTACGAGGTAGAAGGAGCCAAAGTAGGCCACCACTTTCTCATTCTTCCAACCCTTCAATAAGGAAATTAAACTATTTTAGTAATTAAATTACACAACCAGAAATAGTAAAAAAATTCATCATTGTTGCAAAATTATAATTAGTAGAGATAGAGGCAGATGTACCAGAGTGATTCATAGTATTCATCAATAATAGTATGTAGGCCTAACTTGTGAAAATTAATTTGATCGCAGATCGTTAGAAAAAGATTCTCTTTCAATGTAAATTTTATAAATTTGATATTGTACAATTAATAATACTCTGTCCTACAGTGACAAAACACTACAATTAATTTTTCACATTTGGAAAACACAATAGCTAAGATGTAATTAATTGGTTTAAAAATGCATTAACTTCATGAAAAAAAGTTAGGAGGGGGCCTACCTAATCTTTTGCCACATTTGTATATTTGTTTTTGTCAAAATCAAAAGAAAATTTCATTTGTGACAAATGATAATTTACCTCTACTATAGGTAAAACAATTTTTTGATAGGCTAACGGAACTTAGATTTTTTTCTACACTTTGTATGTTGCTATTTTTACTTACTTTCATTTCAAAACAGGCTATACTGAAAACAAACAAAAAATACTCTGCTGCAACATTTACTTGCATTTTACCATGAGCTTACTTTCTACCATTACCATTTATTTATCTGATCCTCTGGGAGAATGATGGTGTCAAATACTTTTCACTGATAGTTAAAACCAAAATTTATTACAAGTTGATAAAACCATAACATAAATGACATTAATTAAGACTGTCGATATGTAGTGTTGGGGAGTATTGCGCTACACTGGCGAGCTACGATTTACTTTGAGAAGGCCATAGCGCCGCTACTTTTTAGAAATCGTAGCTTGTAGCTGTAGTGATCTACTATATTAAGTAGCGAGTAGCGGAATTTGACACTACTTTTACGCTACTTTCATGACACATTTATATTTTTTACAAAGCAGAATTTTAACACTTCAAATCATAAGAAGATTCTAAGTAAATTGTGATGTTCTTTGATATTTTGTGATGATTGGTGATGGTAAATTATTTTATTGTGGTTCCTGTAATCAATTGCCTTTAACCAAAGACCAACATTTGATTGTAGGAGTTTATTATTGGCGTCCAAGGGCGAAACTGACTTGCCGAAACATTAGGCCAACAATTTACAACATGAGGCCTTGTGAGAACATCATAGAACAGAAACAAGTCATGCGATCGCATCAGCACAATTTCGTACAGACCTGGATTCGCTGGATCCGCCCCGCCTTTGATCGACGATAGTGAACTTATACCACAATAGATCAAAATAATCAAAACAACGCTAAAAATATTATGGCCAAAGCCTCTGATGAGGCGTCTTCTGAAAAATAGAACAGACGACTACATGCATTCGCAATTTGAGCATTATTTGTAAATTAGAACGTGAAGCAACAGTGTTTGTTTAGCCATACGGTACTTGTTAGATAAGAATTATGAGTCAAACTGACTCAAATACTACAGAAAGGTACTCAAATAGTTAAGAAAGTAGTAGGTCTTTAGCCTTAAGTAGCTAAGCCTACATATTGAAATGTGAAAAAGGATTTAGCCTAAGGGTCTCGGTATAAGGGTGTGATCTAAAATAGTTCTTCTATACATTTCTAGCTATACATTTTTTAAATATTGGATATTTGTATCGCTTTAAATGTTAAGATTCAAATATGATGTAACACCAAATATTCATGTTCATTACTTAGATGACTATAATTTCATTCAACACTAAATACAATCCAATAGTTAGAGCAGGCCTACAATGACAAATAGTTTTAAAACTTGTAGGTTCATTGATTTTTATTTATTTACTTGAACTGCACTTGGAAAAATATGTCTAAAAAGCTAGATGGGTGTTCAGTTCAGTCAATACACCACTGTGAAAGTCAGGGAAAGAGATGAGAATTATTTTGTGAAAGTAGCTATCAAAGTACCAGGAGCTGTTGCAGGATTTTTGTAGCTTTAGCGTGCTAATTTTTATAGCCTTTAGCTGTAGCTATAACAAAGCTACTTTTTACGTCCGATGGCTTTAGCTCTAACGAGCTACATTTTTAAAGCACTTTCCCCAACACTGAGAATACATGCACATGTGGTATGTGAATATTATGAAGAAAAGTGATTCTGGCCTTTTGGCTTTTAATAAAATATCTTTGCAGTTCAACTGTTTTAAAAATAATATTCTACACTTATATACGATCTCATACTGCATCTGGAATTAGTGTATAACCTGTGGAGGTACTTTAAACCTAAATATAAATAAAATTTTCAGATTACAAAACCAAGCTATTAGAATAGTGATAAATCTTAAGTGTGACAAATCTGTAAGACAACATTTTGTTGAGCTTAACATTGTAATGTTTATAGCCTTTACATCCTCGAGTGTATCATGCATTGGAAAAATAATACAGATAATTTTAAGCGCAATTTTCATTCATACAATACAAGGAATAAATATGACAAGGTTTTACCAAAACATAAATCTTAATATTTTACAAAACAAACTTCATATACAGGTTAACATTTTTTAAAGTACGTCCCTAAAAAAGAGCTTGAACATTCTGCCGAATTTGAGGGTCTGAAAGAGTATCTGATACAAAAAGCACTGCATGTATAAAGTTTTTTTGATATAAATTATTTGTAATAGAGGTTAAGATTAATTGTATTTTTTCACTGTTTATTCTACTGTGTTTGTGCTTGAGAGAAATAAAGATATTTTGATTGATCGATTGCACGGCCGAGTTTAATCACACCACGTCAATAACGGAAAAAAATTCTTCCAGTGAGCAATATCTGTGCACAACTTACTACGTGTTTGAGGATGGACTGGTTCTAGTGGAAGACCTAATGCGTCACTTTATCCCCCACCTCGCATGCCTGGAAGAGCAAGCTGCACTCCTGGCACTGCTGCGTGATCAAGTCTGCCCCACATCACAGTAATGCTGCCTCTCGCCCAGGCCCCGCCACTTGCTCCTTCTCTGACTGCCTCCGCTCCTCGCCGACCTGTTAATCGAAAGTTTCCTTAATTCTTTTATTGATTTTGATTTTAAATATAATTAGGGAAAATACTAGGCCTATCGATAAATATATTTTCATTGAGTAATGAAACAATCGATAATAAATACAGGGGAATCGGAAGACAAGTTTAGTCTACAAAAAATACATCGAATTCTGACTATTGGTAAATCGTTCAATATTGTTTTCTTAGAAATCAGATGTTGAACCGTCTACTATGGAAATGAACCACACAAGATCAAATATGAAACTCGTACCCATTTAAATCCTGTAAAACAAATTCAGTCCCAATCTAATTAATAATATCCAAGGCTAAATAATGTACAAAATACCCCCGTTGCAGCAGACCTGCATACTCAGCGAATTTCAAATGCAAAACAACATATTTCGATCCAACGTAGCGAGATTTGACATGTTTTTGTAAGCCCCATAAGAATAACATGGGGAACGAGTATGCAGGTTTGCTGCTACGGGTATATTAAAACTGGGTGGTTTTAATTCAATATTTGGTAGATCTGACCTAGAAGAAGCCATTTACCAAGTTTTACCATAATATGTTGAGAAATAAGCGAGATATAGAATTTTTCTTATTTTCCCATAAGGTTAACAATGGGACAACGTACTGTGTTTACCACTTTCAATATCTCGGTAACCAATGGACATAGAGTAGTGATTCAAAATACTAAATTGTTTGTTTTTTTGAGCTGAATTCAATGGTGCTAAAAAAAATGATAATTTTTATTTTTATATGTAAACAACTCAAAAAACCCATTTTTGGGGGGGTTTACCCCCCTTTACCCCCCCTTCCGGTAGTCCGATCGGGCTGGTTTACGAACTCGTCCGAATAATTACTATTTTACATGTCCATGCCAAATTTCATTAAGATCGGACCATTTTTCCGTGAGTTATCGTGCTTAAAGACACACATATATATATATATATATATATATATATATATATATATAGATATATATATAGATATTGTTATAATATTTGACATTTGTTTAAACATATGGACTTTATAAATATTTACAAAAATATGTAAACAATCCCAGTTCTCTTTTAGATTCTTGTTTGTACAACTTATGTGTTTCATAGCTAATAAATTTGTGACTTTTAATAAAAATAATGTCTAGTTCATTTTACTTCATGGTGGCAGCGGTGATCTGCCTACTGTCCTGTTGTACAATTCAGAAGTTTTATATGGTTTAGAACTGGTTTACTCAAGAATTGGGAATCAGATTGCTTTGTGATGTCTACAGCTTTCCCAACAGATTCACTTGCTCCTATGGAGCATAAAGGAGACATGGCCGTGAATTGGAAGAGGTATAGGCGTCGATTTGAAAGGTTTGTGGAAGCATATTGTGATAAGGCTAACGATAAAAAGAAGATAGCGATTTTATTGAATGGTGCTGGCGACTCAGCTAATGATATCTTTGACTCTTTTGTATTTTTGGATGGCGATGAAGGTAAATTAGACAAAGTATTAGATCAATTTGATAAACATTATATCCCTGTTAGTAGTATTACATATCGTCGACATCAATTTTTTACACGTAGACAATTTGTAGATGAACCTTATGAAGAGTATATGGCTGTTTTAAGGAATCTTGGTAATGTATGTGAATTTGGTACCTTGCTTGATGGACTTGTTCGAGATGTATTCATTTGTGGCATTTTAAATAAGGAAGTTGTAACAAAACTACTAGGTCTGGGTGATGCTGACAGTCAAAAAATATTAGAATGTGCAAGGAATGATGCTCTAATTAGAATGCAGGTTCAGACTGTAAAAACAGATGTAAATGAGCAACAGGTTGATTTGATTAGCTCAAATTTCCGTGGTGGCAATTCACAAGGTGCTGTAGCTAAGATATATAAAGATGACTCGCGTACAAAGAGAGGTTTTGATACGGGTGTTGAAAAATTCCAATGTAAGTTTTGCAATTATAATCATGTTAAAGGGAAGTGCCCGGCCTATAATAAGAGGTGTGCTGTATGTCGGCGCCTGCATCACTTTGCCAAAAGTACATTGTGTAAAGGGAAAGCAGTTAATGAGTTGGATTGCCAGGACGATCAGGAGGCAACGCTACAAGAATTTTGTATGAATATTTTACAAGTTGATGCTGTTAACGGGTCGTCAACAACAACTCCAAATGGACCTTCATGGTACAATGTGGATTTAATGGTCAACGGAAAACTGGCAACGTTCAAAATAGATACAGGCGCTCAGTGTAACGTGATCAGTATGTCGGAGTTCCAACGTCTTG
Organism: Flexamia atlantica; assembly: GCA_035578135.1. Lineage (NCBI taxonomy): Eukaryota > Metazoa > Arthropoda > Insecta > Hemiptera > Cicadellidae > Flexamia > Flexamia atlantica. The sequence goes on along the minus strand of JAQJVK010000006.1, from coordinate 3,539,725 downwards.
GTTTGCAGAAGAATAAAGTTTTGACCAAGGCAAGTGTAAAAATTACTTCGTTTTCTGGCGACATTGTTCCTATTGAAGGTAAATGCATGCTTGATGTAATGCTTGAAGGTAAATTTTTTACAATTCCTTTATATGTAGTGTCCAAGAAATGTGTTAATATTCTTGGTTTACAAAGTAGTGAGCTACTAGGCTTGATTAAGAGAGTAAATTCTGTTAATTTGGATGTTTCACTGATGAAGAAATATTCTGTATTATTTGATGGTGGTATTGGTTTGGCTACAAATCATACTGTTTCTATAGAATTGGATAGTAGTGTAACTCCAGTAGTTTCTCCAGTTAGACGTATTCCTTTTAAGCTTTGTCCCAAAGTAAAGGCTGAACTGGATCGAATGGAAGAAATGGGTATAATTATATCTACAGAAGAGCCATCTGATTGGGTAAGCCAAATGGTAGTGGTTCAAAAGAAAGATGGGTCCCTGAGGTTGTGTATTGACCCAAGACCTTTAAATAATGCAATAAAACGTGCACACTTTCCATTCCCGAAAGTAGAAGATATTTCTGCTCAAGTTAAAGGTGCCAAGTTGTTTTGTAAACTTGATGCTAAATCTGGATTTTGGGTTTTGCCGCTTGATGAGAGAAGCTCTCGACTTTGCACTTTTGTAACTCCTTGGGGACGGTACCGGTTTCAACGTTTGCCTTTTGGTTTAAAGTGTTCACCAGAACAGTTTCATTCTTTTGTTACTAAATCGTTTGAGCGGATTGAAAATGTGTTTACATTTCAGGATGATATTTTTCTATGGGCAAGTTCTAAGGAGGAAATGGATGCTATTTTAGATAAAGTTCTCAGTGCTGCTCAAAATGCTGGAATCAAATTCAATCCTGATAAATGTGAGTTTTATAAGGATAAAGTTACTTTTTTAGGGCATTGTTTTTCTGAGCATGGAGTCTCAGTTGATCCGGAGAAGGTACGTGCGATACAATCACTTAAGGTACCTGACGATAAGAAATCTTTACAGCGAGTTTTGGGAATGTTCAATTATGTTTCAAAATTTATTCCTCATTATTCAGAATTGACTGCTCCACTGAGAGATCTCCTGAAAGAGGACGTTTTATTTAAGTGGAATCATTCTGTTGATCGAGCGTTTTGCTTATTGAAGGAGTCACTGACTAAAGCACCTGTTTTGGGATTTTTTGACCCTGAGAATGATGATTTAACTCTCAGTGTTGATGCAAGCTCACATTCTGTGGGTGCAGCATTATTGCAGAACGGTAAGCCAATTGCGTACGCATCAGGTGCGCTTACGGACACTCAAATGAGATACGCTCAAATTGAAAAAGAACTATTTGCTGTCTGTTTTGGGGCTGAAAAGTTTCGCATGTGGATTTTTGGGCATAAAAAGGTTACTGTAGAAACTGATCATAAACCGTTGTTAGGTTTAAGTAAAAAACCTTTACATAAGGTTCCAACAAGATTGCAAAAAATGTTACTGCGTTTACAGCCTTATGATTTAACATTCGTTTACAAGCCAGGTAAAGAAATGTTTCTAGCGGATGTGTTGTCAAGGGATGTACCTGCGCTTGCTGGTTCACACAATGCGGATCTTTGTGAAGATATTGAAATGCAGATAGCGTTGTTGATCGAAAACTTACCTGTGACAGAAGAGTGGTGGAAGAAAGTGCTTGCAGCTTCCAAAAATGATCCAGTTATTTCACTTTTGAAGAACTATATTCAGAATGGATGGCCTCAGTATTATAAGGATGTGGTGTGTGAGATCAAGCCTTATTTTCATTTAAAAGATGATCTGAATATTGTAAATGATGTCCTATTTTATGGTGATCGAGTTCTTGTGCCAAGATCAATGAAGCGAGATGTACTTGTTCGTTTACATTGCGGACACCCTGGAGTGAACGGTATGATGGATCGGGCTAAGCTTTCAGTTTTCTGGCTGGGTATGTCTCAAGACATAAAGAAATGGGTTAGTTCATGTTCTGCTTGTTTAAAGTACTCAAACAACAAGCAAAAAACTACACTGATGCCTAAGACTATCCCTTTGCTACCATGGATGGAAGTTGGATGTGATACGTTTGAGTGGAACAATAGACATTTTTTAGTTGTTGTGGATGCATTGTCGAACTACCCAGAAGTTGTTGAAATTGCAGATCTGCGTGGTACAACTATAGTTAACAAAATGAAGTCGATTTTTTCTCGGCATGGAATTCCAGTTACAGTTTGTACCGATGGTGCTACCTACTTTGTATCTGATGTATTCAAAAGTTTTTCAAAGGAATGGGGGTTCAAACAGGTTATTTCAAGTCCGCATTATCCACAATCCAATGGTCTTGCAGAGAGAACTGTTAGGACAGTTAAGGTAATGTTTCAGAAAGCACATGAGAGTAAGGAGTGCTTGTATCTTGCGCTATTGAACTATAGAAATACTCCAAAAGGAGATGTTCATTCTCCTGCATCTAATTTAATGGGACGAACATTGAGAACGAACATTCCTGTGGCTTTCAATACGTTGATACCCAAGCTTACTTATGAGCAAGATAGAAAGATTCAATTGATGAGACAAGAGCGTTCAAAAGAACAATTTGATAAGTCTGCAGTAGTTCGCAAACCATTTACTACTGGGCAGCCAATCATGTTCAAAAAACACCCTGCTGCTGTGTGGACCCCTGGAGAGGTGATCGAACAAGGCCCAGGTCCTCGCTCCTATTTAGTGGAAAATGAACAAGGAAATCGGTATGTTCGTAATGAAATTCATATTATGCCTCGTGGTATTCGTGACACAGAATTTAACCAACCTGAACCAGGTATAAGTAGCACTATTGTTAAAGCATCACCAGTACCTTTACAAGAAAGGCACGGACACAAAAGTAGTACTACTCGAGGTGTGGTCACGTCTTCCGGGCGTACGGTTCAACCTCGTAAAAGATTTATTGAAGAGGCGTAAGAGTTAAAGTTTTAAAGTTTGTTTTTGATTTTTAAAGGAACATTTTGGATAATTTATTAGAAAAATTCTTTTTGTTAATAAAAGGAAAGATGTTATAATATTTGACATTTGTTTAAACATATGGACTTTATAAATATTTACAAAAATATGTAAACAATCCCAGTTCTCTTTTAGATTCTTGTTTGTACAACTTATGTGTTTCATAGCTAATAAATTTGTGACTTTTAATAAAAATAATGTCTAGTTCATTTTACTTCAGATATATATATATATATTTATGAAAATGGACGAATGGTGTTTTTGGCATCTGGGGACCTCAAAAAGAAAAGTTATGATGGTCTCAGGCTTAGGTCTTACCATGAGACCTACGGTAACAGCTTCTTCCCTACAGGGGAAATTCGCTAAAATGCATGAGTAGAGGAAACACTAGCAATAATCTACAATTAAATATAGGGCAAAAAAGTCTGTATAGAAATGTTTAGTGTAATGCAAACTCTGGTATTAACTAAATGAGGATAATCAAACGTTTATTGTGATATTTTAAATAAGTTTAAAATTATTTTTATTTGATTGTTTTACCGGCCGTCTATGTAAGTGCAACCATTTAAAAAAGCCCAAAAACTTATCCTTAATTTAGATCTAAAGTTTTTACAGCATTACTAACTTATCTTATGTTTTGATGAGAACACTCCAGCCTACGGTAAGTAAGTACTGGCCAATCATCTGTTTTGCTGTCTTGACAGTGCAATCTTTTGGTGAGAACACTATAACTTACAAGCAATGCCGGATTTACCAACAGACCCGGCCTAGGGCCTCGTGGCGAAAGGGGGCCATGCACGGATGAAAATAAGCCACTGAGAGTGGTTTATAGGGGCCAATCGGGCTTAAAAGCGAAGTTAGCGACTAAAAAAAAGTCTACTTCTCGGGAGAGTGTAGGGGCCTCATGGTGGCCATACCAATCTAGGCCTAGGGCCAAGCCGACCGTAAATCCTGCACTGCTTACAAGCCAACAGTATTACCACCTGATTATTTCAAATTCATTTCAGTTAGGCTATGCAGTGACCAGGCTAGTAATGGAAAGATAGAGGAAACACTAGCAATAATCTACAATTAAATATAGGGCAAAAAAGTCTAAGTTATATTGAAATGTTTAGTGTAATGCAATCTCTGGTATTAACTGAATGAGGATAATCAAAAACGTTTATTGGGTAATTGTGCACTTTACGGTTGTGATATTTTAAATAAGTTTAAATTATTTTCATTTGATTGTTTCACCGGGCGTCTATGTAAGTAAGTGCAACCATTGCCTCAATGAATTTGGACAATCAGTTACTATACAGTCGTTCACACTAGTCAACCAATCTACTAATATAGTAGTTCAAACTCGCTGACAGAGCAATCCCCCCCCAGCAAACGCCTAACCATTAAGATTAAGAATTACTGACTAGGTACGTTAGTCGTATAGATGACATACATACATAAATACATCCCACGTCGTCTCGATTGACCATTCTTCTGGCGTGAGACCTGTCACGACTACTTAAAAAACTAGGCAGCACTTCTTCTTCTTGAAGGTTGTTACACACTCGAGTAAGGGTCAGATTAGGGTTAGGTTAGGCTAAGTCAAGTAAAAGGGTAGCTGATATAGACACTGGTTTAAAAGATGCTTCTTGAGTTCCACTTTAAATTTCTTCGGGTCATCTATCTGTATTAATTGGGGCGGGAGCTGAGAGAGGAGCTTAAGGCCAATTGTATTCAGGTTTGCATTCAAATAATTTTAAGTTGTGACTCTGAGAGGGATTAAAATTTTGGTTTCTTGTATTATGGGTATGCTGGTGAGCCTTTACAAGTTTTTGAACTTTAGGTATTTTCCCACACTCAAATTAATTCCAACTCGTTATGGTTGTGTACACGTCGCGTCGTGACAGAAAATCAGGGGAAACGGAACGAGAAGTTAGCAGATCGTTATCGTCGTTCTGATTGGCTGAATCAGTGAAGAAGAAGAAAGTCATGTTTTTACAACGCCATCTGAATAAAGTGCTCCAATAAGCTTACCACTTGCCTCCATTTAAGTGTCAGACCGGTGCCCATAGCTTATAGCTTAGACTAGGGACAATACAATACTTCTCTCCCTAGTCTAAGCTTATAGTTAGGGTTGTATGCCAATAGTGCAATATTGCAGGCAATATACTTGATAGTTCAAACAAGCATTGCAATTCGTGATCTTAAAATCGGAGTAATCTAAAACCAAGAAAAATTCTGTTTTGTAATTAATTCATTGATAATCAATATTAATAGCACAGTACAATTTCGCCTGCAATATTGCACTAGAGACAGATGACCGTTTATTGCTACGCTGCGACCTCGCTCACAAAATAAAAATCAAACACATTTTCACAAGAATTAAAAAGTATATTCTCTCCTTGTATCAATTAAGAGCGTAAAGTAGGTCTTTCTCGCTTGAGCTAAACAAATACCGCGCGAGTCGCGCGGTATTTTTAACGAAAGCGAGAAAGACGCTTTACACGTGAAATACATACTAAATTTTTCCTACAACTGCAGTTTTAATATCTTAAACGATAAATACAATCACAGTTACTCACGTCGATTGTAGCTGAATGCGCCATTATGATTGCATAAATTCTTCATATTTATTTTTGTAAAGGTTTCTAGATTTACGAGGTAATAACGTTCATGAAACTTCTTTCACTAATTCACTAATATCAGGTGGAGTAAGTCCGAATTCTTCATCACTTATTCTATTCATTGTAGCTGAATGCACCAGTTTTAGGTCATAAACAAGTCTAGCCCAGTCGGAAGCGGGAAGGAGCGCTGATGCGCGCCGAGTAACAATGCAAAATCAGCTGGCGAGCGTGAAAGTAATCCGGAAGCCCTCATTGCTCCGAAAGTCATAACTCCGAAAAGCATATATCCGAACAAATTTTCGTAATAGTGCTCTATCGGAGTTATGCTTTCGGAGTAGTGCTATTTCGGAGTTGTGCATTCGGAATAGTGACCTTTCGGAGATATGCTTTTCTAATAATATATTTATAACTTCTCGGCATTGATCTCATTTCTAACTTTCAAACGTATTTTTTGAGGCATAATTCCGAAACACATTACTCCGAAAATCATAACTCCGAAAGGCACTACTCCGAAAACATATTTCCGAAAATGCACATTTCCTAAAATATTAACACCGAGTTCTTTCGGAACAGTTCCTTTCGGAGTCATGACTTTCAGAGTTGTGCAATTTCGAACATATGCTTTCGGAGCATGGCCTTTTGGAATTATGACTTTCGGAGTTGTGCTCTTTCGGAGATATGCTTTTGGAGTTTTGCTCTCTCGGAGTTATGGCTGTCGGAGTTGTGCCTTTCGGAAATACGACGTACTGTGTGACACCTCGACGCCTGAGCAAACTCTATGGCCGATTTGTTAGAGTGTTAATGATTTTGCTCTTTCGGAGTTGTGCTCTTTCGGAGATATGCTTTCGGAGTAGTGATCTTTCGGAGATATGCTTTTATGAGTTTTGCTCTTTCGGGTTATGACGTTCGAAGTCGTGCCTTTCGGAATTGTGTTCCTGGAAACTCATTATAAAGTTAGAAGTAAGAAAAAGTTCTATTGGTTAGGTACAGATTAAAAATATGGTCTAAAAAGCATATCTCCGAAAGAACACTACTCCGAAAGTGTATCTCCGAAAGAGCACAACTCCGAAAGGCATAACTCCGAAGGACACTGTTCCGAAACAACCAGGGCCGCCGAGAGCCAAGCCGGGCCCCAAGTCTGCACACCGCACGGGCCCGGGAGTCTGGGAGGTATGGAATACGCCCCAGTGAAAGGGGGGTCCGGGGGTCCTCCCCCGGAAAATTTTAGAAAATTAGATCTCTAAACTCGCGTTTTTTGGCAGTCTAGAGGTGGAACATCATACATATGGGAACCCCAAAAATCAAAACCAACTGAGTCTGAATGGTCGGTCGGATTTAGAAAACTCTACTCTGATTTAAAATTACCGCTACCAATGATGCCGCACTATTGGATTCTCCAGTCATTCGCCTCTTCCCCATAACTTCCGCGTTCGTTCGTTCACAAAGTTCTCTGCCGTTTTTTCATTATCAATGCGCACGATTTTTTTTACTGGTCATCTGCTGCATTAACTGCAACATTGTACTCTTGTTGTTTACCATCGTTGATAATTTCATCATAGCGTATTTAAGATTTATGTTGTTGTCAATATATATGAGAGAGGTATGACGCTCACTACTCGCTGGTCGCCACCGCCGTAGTGTACAATCAGTGGCAATTACAGTACAGACAGACAAAACAATCGTTTCTGCCTTAACTGAATACTGTATTAGCTGAATATTATCAAAGTAATTTGTGTGTGAAGCTAGACATTTTATTTTTTAACATGTAGGCCTAATTTTATTTCCAAGAAGTCTAAACCAATATTCCCTCAATCAAAAAAAAAATCCGCTCATCCCGGGCCCCTTTGGAGCCCGGACCCCAAGTTTCTGACTTGGCTGACATGGCCTCTCGGCGGCCCTGGAAACAACTCGTAGTAAAGACTTTCGGAGATCTGCTTAGTTGGAAATATGCTTTCGGAGTTATGAACTTCGGAGTTGTGCCCTTTCGGAATCATGCCTTAAAAAATACATATTTTGTTTCGGAGATATACCTATCGGAGTTATGACTTTCGGAACAATGCATTGCACTCAAAGTAATCACGTGGCGAGCGCAAAAGACTTTTGCGCTCGCTCCAAAGACTTTCAAAGACTTAATCGCTCACTCCTCAGTAAACAGCTGTTTAACGATTGGTTTTCGGTGCGTAAACTGACACTTTACGCGCGGTTGTAGGAAAAATATATTTCAATCCAACAAAGTGATACATGAAGTTATATATTTTGATTAGGATTTTTGCGGACATTTGCCATCACTGATTAGTAAAAAACAAGTTTCACGACGTTTCGGGATCTGGAATCTGATCCCGTCTTCAGGTGGAAGAAAACCTAGAACATAACAAGATTAGTAACACATAGCCAGGGAAACCTGGACAAAAACACAGCTAAAACAGAGAACTGTAAAAGCAGTCACGAATACAATAAGCTGAAAAGAAAAACAATACACAAAATAACACAGGAATCACAAGTATCTAGAATCACCAGACAGGAGAGAGCACGTCCACACCCAATCAGAGCTGAGCTGAGACTGGTGGGAGGAAAGCAAATGGCGGCGCCCACAGCCAACCGCCATTTGCTTTCCTCCCACCAGTCTCAGCTCAGCTCTGATTGGGTGTGGACGTGCTCTCTCCTGTCTGGTGATTCTAGATACTTGTGATTCCTGTGTTATTTTGTGTATTGTTTTTCTTTTCAGCTTATTGTATTCGTGACTGCTTTTACAGTTCTCTGTTTTAGCTGTGTTTTTGTCCAGGTTTCCCTGGCTATGTGTTACTAATCTTCTGGCTATGTGTTACAGATCCCGCTATGTGTTACAGATTAGTAACACATAGCGGGATCAGATTCCAGATCCCGAAACGTCGTGAAACTTGTTTTTTACTAATCAGTGATGGCAAATGTCCGCAAAAATCCTAATCAAAATATAAAATCACCATCACCAACAATGAATTTCAAACAAAGAAATGAAGTTATATGTTTTTTCCTACAGTTACCTAACAATGTACATGTTCTCCCACTGATTTGAGAAAGCAAAGTGGCCAATTCGCTCATCAGTGAGACAATGTTAACATTGTCTCACTCTAATTACTTTGTCTCACTCCAGATTTGCAACGTGAAGGCACGAAATAGTGAGCGCGTAACATGCAGACAAGGTCGTATGCGCACGAAATACGTTGGCAGCACTGGCTGTAAATCAGCTGGTCAGCTGTTGTACTGTTGTATTTGTCACAACACTTCCGGTCACGGCAGAAGCCACCATTTCATTGATTTGCCATTTGTAAACACTGAAGGTGGTTTTGCTGTCGCAAAATGGACGTTAATGACGATTTTAGTAATAATAGTTCACCAGAAGAATCTTGTACTCCAGAAGAATTAAAAAATGTGGCGAGGAATGTGTCTCTAAATCTTCTTCCAGAGAAATCAAAACATAAATATGAAAAAAGGTATGAATTGTTTACTTCCTGGTGTGAAAGTAAATATGTTACTTTATTTACCAATTTATTTGTTTTATGGTAACTGTAGGAAAAATATAATGTGCAACTCGAGTGCAAAGTGCAATCGCCTCTCTCGAGAAACCATTCCTCACTCGCCTACGCCTACGGCTCGTGAGTAAGGATTTCTCTCGAGTGAGGCAATTGCTCACTAGTTGCACAAATAACTATTGTTGTCTCCTTGAAAATAATGTGGTGAATGAGTATGCTTTGCTGCAACAGGTATGTTAAAACTGGGTGATTTTCATTCAGTGAACTAAAAGAAGCCGGATCAGGCCGTACCATTTTTTAAACGCCATTCGTTCAAAATGTTATATGTATAAACATAGGCCTACAGTTCGCGCATTATATCTCTGGCGATGACCACTACGCTACTAACCGTGTTATATGATATTTTTAACATATGACATTGGTTAACACAACATTTGACAATCAGCGGTGTTTTAGAAAACGTTTTCAGAAAAGTACCCCCTCTCCCCCCGCACCTTCACAATCACCTTACTCAGTCATAGCCGGAGATATGCACGAACTGTACACACACACACACACACATATATATATATATATTCCAATGTAAGTCTGTCTGCTTGTGTTCTGTTAGTCCTTCATTCGTTACCAAACCATCTACTACGATCGCCATGAAACGTTCATCCATAAACGCCTGGGAGATTCCGTTCTACTTTCATTTCTTGAATTCTCTGGGCTCACATATACTTGAGCAGAAGCATTATCAGCTGTTAAGTTTTCCCTTCGGTGGAAGCCGCAGGCATCAGCTTGTAATATATGCATATACGAGGTACAGTCAAAAAGTTCCCGGAACGAATTTTTGTAGACAAATAGCGCGATCGCCAGCGGTAAATTTGTCTTGCAGTAGTTGGTATGACTCCTTGGGAGGGCATATCGGTAGTGGTGGCATAGCTGACTTGCCGCAGTGCAGCTGTGCAGCATTGGAAAGCGCTTTTCGTGTACCTGCAAGTCTACGTTGTCGGATTTTTGAAAAATGGCATTTCATGAACAGCAAACGAACATTGTTCTTGTTTTACTTTAAAAATCACCCAGTGAGACTCTTGAGTTGTTAATTCAAGCTTATGGAGAAGAGGCGATGAAGAAATCCCCCAATATTTTCTTCATCAGCATAACCCAGTGCGCTGTTCATGAAATTCCATTATTCAAAAATCCGACAACGTCGTCTTGCAATTACAAGAAAAGCGGTTTCCAATGCTGCACTATGGAAGTCAGCTATGCCACCACTACCGATATTCCCTCCCCAGGAGTCGTACCAACTACTTCAAGACAAACTTCCCGCTGGCGATCGCGCTATATGTCTACAAAATTTCATTCCGGGAACTTTTTGACTGTGCCTATACATTATCGCATTTGGCTTGTAGTGTGGCCTTGATTTTGCTTGCCCCCAGACCCCCGATTGTGAGTCCCTTGTAAAGATGTGGGAGGGGTTTGGTTTGGATATTGGAAAATTCGATTTCATTGTTTAGGTACGAATTCTTAGTTCAATGTCTCTTTAGTGGAATAGTTGGTGGTGGGGGTGGTTTTGGTTGTGGGAAGGTTATCATTTGAAGGTGAAGAGGGTTGGTGGGGCCAGGGAGTGAGGCAAATCATCTGTTTGAAAGTAACATTGCTAATATTTGAAAGTACAGGAATTGACCCATTAATTGGTAGGATCAATGAATACACAAACGTTAAGAAGGTCAGGTCCTATGTTAAAATTTCTAATAGGTTTTTTAATTACGCATCTGGAAATCAGACAGCGGTTGTGGTATGGGGGGGGGAGAGAGAGAGAGAGAGAGAGAGAGAGAGAGAGAGAGAGAGAGAGAGAGAGAGAGAGAGAGAGAGAGAGAGAGAGAGAAGGCGATACGATATAAAGCCCTCTCTCTCCAACCCTCCCCTTCCACGTTGGAGTTAGGGAACAGGTAATGGTAACTGTTTTCGCAACCGGGACTAAGATACTTATTTATAACAAACAACTATTAGTTTACCGATTACTGCTGCAACAGTTTCTTTTCACTATTATTTATCTTTAAGTCAGCTGTGCAACATTGTTATGGTTTGTTATTTAGATCAACTGATAACAGTTTTAAAATCAAACAACACTAGCTTTTTTACGTACTATATGAAAGATCAATTTTGAGTTTATTTTTCACCTTTCAATAATTATTTTTAGCGTTTATGGAGTGTGTAGCTGCTGTATTAATCACTTTCGAAAAGTACTGGCTTACTACAATTTCGGGCTCGGAGAAGGGCGAGCGTAAATGTATCTTTCTCATCAGCCCTTCTTTCTCTGTTTTTGGCTTGCCGGGATCGTCACGGGCCCATCCCATATAAAACTCTATTGGATACCTACCTCAAACTGCAAACCTCATATGAGTTTAATCACCTTTACCTGTAAAATTATCTGTAGGGAATTAAACAGGAATATAAATATTAATTTGTCGATAACTTTTATCATGTTACCACTTTACGATGGAAAGGGGAAAGGGCAGGGCCGTATTTTACGATAGACCCAGTAGGGCCGGGATTAGAGACGCAAATTGCCTAAGTGCACTTTCAAGCAAAAATTAAAATTTAAAGAATACTGAGGCATGATTTTTTTATGCTTAACCAAGGGTTGGCGCAAAATCTATGTAAAATATGCGGAGGAATTGATCACCAACAAGAATAGGGGGCCGGCAAAGCTGATGTGGTGTAACGTCCATAGTGGCGCTTGTGGAGCCCTTTCAAATGGTTCAAAATGGCAAACGTATTTTTTGACGGAGTTTGTCAGTGTCCGTAGAGCCATTTACAAATTTTCAACGTGCAAAACATACGTTTAATGGCGTTCGCCAGTGCTCAGAGCCCTTTTAAACGAGTCAAAGTGGTAAACGTGTGTTTTGGCAGCGTTTACCCACGCTCGAAAAGCCTTTTGAAATGGTTCAACGTGTAAAATTGTCGATTTGGTAGCAGGCGTTTGCTGGCGCTGGTGGTTGGTGTGGCCTTTTCAAATTGTTCAAAGTAAGGGCAAACCAGGTGTGTTGCCGGCGTTTGCGGCACCCGTGGAGCGTTTTCAAAACGTTCAAAGTGAAAAAAGTGTGCTTTTGTGGAAATTTTCCGGCGCTCGGGGATTTTTTTAGAATTGTAAAAATTAGGTATTTAATTTGATTTCCTGACAAGAACACATATAACATTATTCTTTATGAAACATTTACGGACTACCACACTCAAAACCTAAGGGCGGGGAAAATATTTAGCCTAGAGGCGTCCACATGTTAAATTCGGCCCTGGGAAAATAGAAATAAATAGCCACTAATAGCACCACTAGTGCTAGTGCAGAAGTCCTCTGCACCGCTTGTCACAAGCGAATAAAGCTGTGTTAACAAGACACGTTGAAGTGGGGGACTCGGGATAAACAATCTTCCCCTGTTGGCTGAACCTCTATCCACTGACATGTTTATATTTCTTACTTTTAACATGTTCAATTTAATTATCGTAGAATAAAACTGTGGTCGATTATAAAAATGGACACTTTACAATAACTACAACACAATCTACACACTAGTAGTATGACAGGTCCACGCACTGTTGCTCGCATTATTTTGCTGAAACAGCTGAGATTTATTTATCTGTTGTTGCATTCTTAGTCTCGCTGGACATTTATAGTCCAGTCAATCTGGGGTTTTTAGGTGAAAAAATTAGGAGAAGGCCGAATTTTTTCCCGTCGACCACTACCATATAGACAAGCTTCTAGCCAAAAGTCCCCACCCCTACCCCCCTTGCTTCCCCCCCTACAGCCCCCCCTATTTTCCAAGTCTATTGATTGCAGTGTTTTTCTAAACTGCTTATAACTTAGAAACTATTTGAGATATTTCTTATACGTTGTTGTTTCCGGATTTCTCATAAAATAATCTAAAAGTAATGTTATATAGTGTTTTACGATTAATTTACTCCTTCTACGTATTTGGAGAAAAAGCATTTTCCTTAATTTTTTATCAAATATATTTATTTTTTGCCCAATAACAAGGCTCAAATCACTTCCGTTATGACTAAGTTTTGTACTAATTATTTTCTCCTGTTTAAGAGCTTTAAAATGATATAATACTTGACGTGATTTTCTCACTTATTGCCTTGTTAATACAAGTAAAACATGTTTTACAGCACCTGCCGCGGTCGTGCACTGCGCCACCGAGGTTCATTCAACCTGGGGTTTTAAGAGGAGGGGAAAATAGGAAAAAGCTGAATTTTTTACCATCGACTGCGATTGTACAGACAAGCTTCTAGCCAAAAGTCCCCATCCCTACCCCTCTCGCTTCCCCCCTGCAGCCCCCCCCTAGTTTTCCAAGTCAAATAAATGCAGTATTTTGCTAAGCTGCTTATATGTTAGAAACTATTTGAGATATCTCTTATATTTAGTTGTTTCAGGATTTCTCATAAAATAATCTAAAAGTAATGTTATATAGTGTTATACGATTAATTCACTCCTTCTATGTCTATTTTCCTGTTTAATTGGGGAAAAAACATTTTCCTTCATTTTTATCAAATATATTTATATTTTGCCCAATAACAAGGCTCAAATCACTTCCTTTATGACTCTGTTTTGCACTGAAAATTTTCTCATGTGTGTAAGCTTTAAAATAATATCATATTTGGCTTGCTTTTCCCACATATTGTCTTGCTAATACGAGTAAAACATGTTTTACAGCACCTGCCGCGGCCGCGCGCTGCGCCACCGAGGTTCATTCAACCTGGGGTTTTAAGGCGAGGGGAAAATAGGAAAAAGCTAAATTTTTTACCATCGACTACTATTGTATAGACAAGCTTCTAGCCAAAAGTCCCCATTCCTACCCTCCCTGCTTCCCCCCCCTTCAGCACCCCTAATTTTCCAGGTCTAATAAATGCAGTATTTTGCTAAGCTGCCAATACTACAAGCCAATCTTAGAAACCATTTAAGACATCTCTTATATTTTTTGTTTCCAGATTTCTAATAAAAAAATCTAATAATAATGCCATGTAGTGTTTTACGATTAGTTTACTCCTTCTACGTCTATTTTCCTGTTTAATTTGGAGAAATGCATTTTCCTTAAATTTTTATGAAATACGAGTACATTTCTGTACCTCAGAGGTAAAGGGCACTATGTCCATTTTTGGCCAAATTGAGGTTATTTTACATTTGAATATAACTTTTTTTGCTTTACACAAAGGTATAGGGCAATATGTCTCCAACCTATCACGTGGCAAGTTACAGCCTTTTAAATGGGCACTAAGTCCATTTTTACTCAGAGGAATACAGCACCATGTGGACTTGGTGCCGTTTACCTCTAAAAGGTTTTAACAGTTCTGCTCACCAGCTGGACATAGTGCTGTTAGTTTTACAACTCTCCGATGTTTTTTTTGCTTTATCTCTGTTACTGTACGTTAGATCCTAAATATCCTTACATATTATTATTCAGCTTGCAATTTCGGTTAATTAGAGTCCCTACATGATATATTTTGGACTTTTCCGACAGTTTTCCGACGCTTTTTCCGGCCGTACCTCCGTTAATATCGGAAAATGTTTGCATATTCTTGTTCCGCTTGCTCTCCCGGTTAATTTGAGTACCCACATGACCAATTTTGAAAAAATAAAATTTTTACCGTTTTTACGATTTTCCTGGGTTTTCCGGCCGTTTCCGTAAAAAAACTATCATTTCCGGAATCAGCGCGTTATTTCAAGCATTTGAAAAAAAATTCAATGTTGACACAAGTACTGTAAAATGCATATTTACCATAATGCTATTTTAATGTAGGCCCTTCCATTTACTTAGGCCCCACAAAATACAATACAGAGGAACAACTAGGACAAACCCAAGCGTCATTTAAATGTTTCATCACTATATTTTGTTGTTTATTGTGAGTTTTTACTTCTTTGTGCCTAGGCTTACTCTAAACTAATTAGTAGACGTTTTAAAAAAATTTAGAGACGTTTTAAAACCAATGGTAACACATTTTTTGGATTCAGAATGACTAATGACAGTTCAACTACTAAAAATAGTATGTTCTTAAACGTAAGACTTATTAAACTTATTATTGTGTTTTCAGAATAAACGAGTTTTCAGTGTATATCCTTTAATAAAATTCCTTACCAAAAAAATTATGTCACATAAATATCAATATTTTAAGAGGTATGTCCGCCGCATAAAATTTAATTATTTAATTTTATAAGAATTACATTTTTTTGTAAATTATTCTTAAGTAAATGAAACTTGGAAATATACTAATAATGGTGGGGTATAATGTTTTTATCACATTCCAACTATTGTTAAGGAAATTTTTTATAGTATTTTAAAAGAATCTTTAAACTGCTGTCCTGAAAAATGAGGAAAATGGACATAGTGCCCTTTACCTCCGAGGTACAGATTTATATTTTTCCTAATAACAAGGCTCAAATCAATTCCCTTATGAATCTGTTTTGCACTGATGTTTGAACCTCCAGCACCTGAGGATGTCATATCACTCATTTTGGCCAGAAGCTTGTCTATACAATAGTAGTCGATGGTGAAAAATTCAGCTTTTTCTTATTCTCCCCTCCCCGTAAAACCCCAGTTGAATAAACTTCGGTGGCGTTGCGCGTGGCCGCGGCAAGCGCTGTAAAACACTTTTTACTTATATTATCAAGGCAATATGTGAGAAAAGCAACCCAAATATGATATGATTTTAAAGCTTATGCAAAGGAGAAAATATCAGTGCAAAACAGATTCATAAGGGAATTGATTTGAGCCTTGTTATTAGGAAAAATATAAATATATTTAATAAAAATTTAAGGAAAATGCGTTTTTTCCAAATTAAACAGGAAAATAGCCGTAGAAGGAGTGAATTAATCGTAAAACACTATATTACATTACTTTTAGATTATTTTATGAGAAATCCGGAAACAACAAAATATAAGAGATATCTCAAATAGTTTCTAACATATAAGCAGCTTAGCAAAATACTGCGTTTATTAGACTAGGAAAATTAGGGGGGCTGCAGGGGGGGAAGCAAGAAGGGTAGGGATGGGGACTTTTGGCTAGAAGCTTGTCTATACAATAGTAGTCGATGGTGAAAAATTAAGCTTTTTCCTATTTTCCTCTCCCCTTAAAACCCCAGGTTGAATGAACCTCGGTGGCGGAAAGCGCTTCCGCAGCAGGCGCTGTAAAACATGTTTTACTTGTATTAGCAGGGCAATAAGTGAGAAAAGCAAGCCAAGTATTATATCATTTAAAAGCTTATAAAAAGGAGAAAATATTTAGTACAAAACAGAGTCATAAAGGAAGTGATTTGAGCCTTGTTATTGGGCAAAATAATAATATATTTGGTGAAAAATGAAGGAAAATGCTTTTTTTCCAAGTTAAACAGGAAAATAGACGTAGAAAGAGTAGATTAATCATAAATCACCCTCAGACATTATTTTTAGAGCTTTTTATGGGGAACCAGAAAACAACAAAATGTAAGGTATATCTCAAATAATTTCTGAGATAAAGTCATTTTTACAAAATACTGCATTTTCTAAACTTTCTAAATAACAACAAGGGGCTGTAGGGGGGGAAGCAAGAGGGGTAGGGGTGGGGACTTTTGGCTAGAAGCTTGTCTATACGGTAGTAGTCGATGGTGAAAAATTCAGCCTTCTCCTAATTTTTTCCTCTATCGCCTCTTTTTAGGAACAGATTGACTGGACTATTATTAATACTAACAGTTACAAAGTATTAGGTTTAAGGAATATCATAGCTCAGTAACGTAAACAACAGCTGACTGAAATGGGTGCATGCTGAAAATGAGTGTAGCAACCTTAAAAAGACTGCTTTTAAGCTGTTGAAAGGTAAAAATGCCACTTGGGTTTGTAAAAAATGTATAATAGAACTAGGGAAAAAGGTACACATGAGTAAGGACTTCCAATCTTTGAAAGATGAGCTGACAGAGGTAAGGGACTTTAATAAACAGCTCTTTAACGAAAACAAATCGCTGATCCAAAAAATTGGTGACCTTGGAAATGAACTAATAGCTCTTAGGGCTAGTAATATCTTAAGCTCTTCTGACCAGAGTTGCAGTGTTGAGGTAGGCTTAAACGATGCAAGTGTTCAGGTTGATTTAGCGGTAGATTTAGGTTTAAATGTTGCTCAAACTGAAACAGTTTCTATTGTCTATTGGTAGTCATAAGTTTTCTGCTCAAATTAATAATTTAGAAATCGAATTGTTATCTGACAGCAATGGAAGGGGTTTGCAAAAACTCTTAGAAAATAAGTTGTGTAGTAGGCCTAGGCCTAAAGAGACTAAGGACCTAAAAATCAGTACTGAGTTTTGTCCTGGTGCACCTATGTCATACTATGTTCAGGACTTAATCAACACACAAAAGAAAAGCTGTTCAGGAACACGTAAAAAACGTTTCAAAGTGGTCTTAGGCGGTGTTAATGACATCACTGAGGACTCTATCAATCAGTTGGTGAACATCTTTGAAGTGAATGCTCAGGCCTTGGACCCTGATAGTTTTGCTCTTGTTGAAACACCCTATCGCTATGATGATTTGGATCTAAACAACTTGATCAAATCTCAAAATGAAAAACTGAAAAATTTGTGTGATAAATATGGCTGGAATTTCGTCCCCGTGAACTTTGCGTTGTGTCGTTTCCACTACACTCGGCATGGACTGCATCTGAATTTTAAAGGGAAAAATGTGTTTACTGAAATTGGGGCTAATTATATTAGGGATTTCTGTATTAGTTTTTTAAGTTAAGTTGTATTTTGCATGCACCCACACTGGCATCTCATGACAATCCGGAACTTCTACAAATTGTTGAACCGAACTGTGCCTCAGAACATCAAATCCATCGATCAAATAGCTTATGTAAACAACAAACTCCTCATCAAACATTGGTTAAATCTATTTTGAAAGTTTTAAGTTTGAACGTTGAAAGATCATTGAACACAAAAAAGGAAATGTTTGAAATTTTCTTGAATGAGGAGAAGCCTGACATTTTTCTAGTGTTTGAGCATGGCTTAGTTGAAAGTAATGTTTCTGTTTTTAATCTTGAAGGTTACAAACTTCTCAGAATTTATTGTAGAGAGGACAAACGTTGGGGTGGAGTGGCATTTATAAGATTGGGCCTTGATCTTGCTAGAGTTAGTTGAATTTTCTGATGTTAGTAGTAAATTTTCCCTTGAATCTGTCTTTGAAGTTGTTTAAGTTAAGTTTAAAATAGACGGACAACTCACAATTTGTGCTGGTGTGTACAGATCCCCCCATTGCTTGAATTTTCAGTGTTTCTTTGATCAATTGGAAAACTATCTTTGCTTTTCATTCAAAAAACCATGTCAAATGATTCTGACTGGTGATTTTAATCTTGACCCAGTTAAATATCCAGCTGAATTTAATGGTTTTAGAAATATTTTGAATAGTTTTAATCTTAGACTGGTTATTCACACTCCGACTCGTATTACTGAATTCTCTGAAAGTCTTTGGATAATATTGCTTCAAACATAGAACACTGTCATTCGTATACTATTGAACCTTTCGTTTCTGATCATATGGCTATTGTTATTGAGGTACCAGTGCTAATGTCTCAAATTATTGAACAAACTTCATTTGTTAGGCTAGTTAATGACACAAATCTTAGGGAACTAAAAGTTAGGTTAGGTTGGGAAAGGTGGCAGGATTTTTATAGGGAATCTGATGTAAATGCTTTGTACAACAGTCTTATAGATTCTATAGTGCACCATCTGGACATCTCCTGTCCTAAAAAGGAACTAAAACCAAAACATGATTCTAAAATCAAATGGCTGACTGATAGCATCAAATCCAAGAAACGGGATCTTTTAAGAACTTACTCTGACTGGATCGACACCAAGAATGAAAATGTTAGAACTTTATATCTTAGGCAGAAAAAAGAATACAGGATTGAGATTAAAAAAGCTAAATCAACATTTGTTTTGAACCAAATCAATGAATCTAAAAATCCAAATAAAACAGCTTGGTCTTATGTTAACAAAACTCGAAACAAAGTCAAAAACTCAGATTGCTGTAATATTGTATTAGATGTAAGCTGTAGTGTTAAGAAAGATGATCCAATTAGGGTAAGTAACATCTTCAATGAATCTTTTCTAAATTGTTCAAATGTAATCAACAACGTGGGTAGACCTTCGGGCCAGACCATAATTATAGTATAATGCTGTCAAGCACCCCACCCTCTTCAGTCAAACTTTTGAATTTTAGTCCAGTTACTAGTAAGGAACTAACCTCGATTGTCAGCCAAATGTCAAACTCAAATTCGGCTGGGTGGGATGATATCTCAAATAGAATGATTAAGATGTGCTTTCTTGAACTTAAGGAACCGTTACTTTTTCTTATTAATAAATCAATGCAAGAAGGAGTTTTTCCAGATGGTGGCAAGTTAGCCCTTGTTAGGCCAATTTTTAAGAAGGATGACCCTCATCTACCTCAGAACTACCGTCCTATCTCACTCCTACCAACTAATTCAAAAATTTTGGAAAAAGTAGTTAGTAATAGAATCTTAGATTTTTTAAGTGAACACAATTTGATTTTTTCAAAACAATTTGTATTCCAGCGTGGCAAATCTACTAAGCTAGCTCTCACTGACTTTACAAACAAATGCATCGACGCCTTGGAGGGGGGAGAAACTGCCATTGGCTGTTTTGTTGACCTCTCCAAGACGTTCGATTGTGTTAACCACTCAGTTTTAGAGAAAAAACTTTTTGAAATCGGGATTCAGGGCACAGTCTTAAACTGGCTCAAATCCTATCCCTCCCATAGGCGTCAAATCACTTTTATTGATCACAAGGACAAATCTGGTAGGAAACAAAAATATTTTTTAAATCTTGGTTTCTGTACAGTAGGAGTGCCCCAGGGCTCGACCCTGGGGCCAATTCTTTTCTTAATTTACATAAATAGCATCTCCAATTTCCTTTCTGAAAGTAATCTCACAATGTTTGCTGATGGCACCACTCTTTTTACAAGAAACAAAAAACTTGCAGATTTAGAACTCGACACTTTTGTAAAACTCAATAGCTTGTTCTAATTTTTTTCTGAAATCAATCTTAGAATCAATCCAGACAAGACTCAGTTTTTTGCATTTTTCAATACTTCAAAAAACCGCACAGTCGGTGAGAGCAAACATTCTTTCCCCTTCTGTTTTTCTTCATAACAAAGAAATTTCGGAATCAAACTCAGTAGACTACTTGGGAGTGAGGTTGGACGGTGGTCTGAGGTGGAATGAACATGTAGACAAACTTTCTGAAATCCTGTCAAAAAATCTTTTTGTACTTAGAAACGTTGCTAGGCTAGGTAATATCAAACTTTCCAAAATAGTATACCATAGTTTAATTGAAAGTCATATCAGATACTCAATAGTGCTTTGGGTGTAAGGGTTTTATCCCGAATTTTGGCGTGGATAGCCTCAGCACTTTGCCAGGGTCCTATTGGTGGTATTTTATTGAGTGGTGGTGGGTAATATACAAATTAACAAGGCCGACATATATGCGCATATTTTATTAAATGTAGGCTGGGCATGCCGAAGGTACATACAAAATAAAATTATAACCTTCACATATAAAGTGACCATTTGTAAGGGTAGAGACTCCAATAACGAATGCTTAATTGATGGGCCTCCAATTCGATAGAGAATTACTGATATATTCGGGAAACAGATTAAATGGTTGGTGCGACTCGGCCGGCATACATAGCCTGCGAGCGCACACAACGATGGATCATTTATAAATTGGGCAAAAGTACGCCTAAACACATTTATTGTAGCGGAGCGATTCAGCGGGCATGATACATATAGCCTACGGAACGCTCTCAGCAACAAAGTAATTAGTCAGGAAAATTGATATCTATCCCGGATTAAAGTGTCGGTGCGACTCAGTTGGCATACATAGCCAAATCATTTATAATTTGGGCGGGATAATTTAGAGGCTTCTGATCCAATGTATTCCAAAAATTAGACCAATTAACTATCTCTCAACCTTGCGGTCCAGACATAGCCAGGGAGAGACGGGAAATTTAGTTTAAAACTCAAGAAAGGCAGAGCGATTCCAGGCGTGTGACAGGTTCGCCGGAACGCTCTCCACACGGGTTAATTTACGATTAATATTTAATATGAGCACATTTCCCCTATGCACTACTAGCCTACTCTGTTGGAGAAAATTAAATTAAATAAGGCAAAGTACTCACTGAAGCACAGGTCGGGACACAGGTCGGGACGGTAGACGTAGACGTAGACGGTAATAAAACGACACGCACGGTACGGCAGCTTGAAGATCTCTGATCGCTCCCGTGGGGTTGGTCTTTATATTAACCCGAACTAATACGGAAATGGCCGAATAGTCACCGATACTTGGTCCAACAAGTGACCTTGAGCTTGTCTGTCCTGTTATCAGATAATGCGTGCACTGCGCGCCTCACATGGGGCAACTCAAGCAAACAAAATCTCCAACGTATTTTTATTATACAGAAACGTGCTATCAGAAGTATTATTGGTCTTAAACCAACTGAATCTTGTTTTGAATATTTTAGAAATTTAGAAATATTAACTGTCCCATCTCTTTTTTTCTTTGATGCTGTATTGTATGTTAAGGAAAATAATCTTGTTACACCTCACAATCATGGGTACAATACTAGAAACAGGGACCTTAATCCATCTATCCAACATAATCTGAAACTTTTTGAACAGAAGCCAGCATACGTAGGACTAAAGCTTTTTGCGACTCTGCCTGCAGAATTAAGAGAACTTCCTTGTGTTAAGAAATTTAAGTTAAATCTACATAATTACCTTATTCATCAATGTTACTATGATTTACCACTTCCCTCCTAACCTGGCCTAACCTAACAAACCCTCCTTCTTATGACCTGGTTCTGGCGAACAGGAAGAGGAAATGACTTAGTATAGTGACATATGACGGGTCTCATGCCACGACGTGGTCTACGGGACAACCGGAAGAAGTAAGAAGTAAGTAAGCAAAACTGTTAAATAAAAAAACCAAAAACAACAAATTTGCCTCACCCAGTAGTGATCTGGCACGACGCTGGAAGGGTCTGTGATTGGTTATTACCCTCCCCTCTCAACTATCTCCATCTCTTTCTCACAGCAATTAACATTTACGAGCCATGCTCAGGAGAGAGACGGAACGAAAACAGTGTTTGTCTATCTCTCTTTATTTCGTGACGGCAAGCGCTGTCTGATTTCCAGATGCGTAACTATAAAACCGATTAGAATTCGTCCATAAGACCTGACCTTCTTAACGTTTGTGTATTCATTGGTAGGATTCAGGGGTTGGAGGAGTTTAGAAGTGGCAAATGTCTTTGGGATAAACCTGGGAAGACTGGAAGCCAACTGTAGCAAATTCTAAAAATTTCACTTCCTGCCCTCATAGCTGCACACCATGAAGTCTCCAATGACTTAAAGGGGTTTTATTGTTAGTATGGCCAAGTTCATTAACTCAGTTTAACTAAAAAAAGCTTAATATCTACGTTATAGCATAAGAAATGTCATGTTCATTGCATGCTTAATATTTTATGCCCAAACATCGAATTCGGACAGTGACTGAAATTTCAACCCACTCCGTGACATGGATACTGAAATCTCACAAAGCTTAGTGAGCATATTTCATCCAGACCTTGCATAACCAGATTGCAGTATGGGTAAACTCATTTGCTCAAGTGTCAACTCGTAGTGCTCTTCAGGTTTGAATAAAATTATTATACCCATATCGTGACGTAGTCTGAACAGATTGCCCACATTCCAAAACAAATGTACAGTAGACCCCCCTCTTAACCAACGATCGAATTATCCGCCCTTGTCGGTCAAATATTTAAGATCTATGAATTGCAGCATTTCCTTTCCCATACCCAGCGATGGGAACATTACGCTTAACTCCACAGGGTGTTCCGGGTTAAAATATTATAAATACGCTTTCATTAATTTATTAAAACGTACTGTAGATGCATTTCAATGTTCATAATACAATGAAGGAGTATGAGTTTTCGTTTTCATATGTGGAAACAATTTTCTCATTCCTCAGTAAACAAACAACACACATCGTGAAATGAAATGAAAAAAATGAAATGAAAAATCATTTATTTATACAGGCAAAGTTAGGGCCACTTGGCCCTTTCTTACACTTAACCTCTTACAATAGTGTTTCACAAATAGCTCTAATAACAAAACTTAAATTATATTTACAAAAAGAACAAATAACAAAAATTTTACTCAATCACACAAACTTCCATCCATCAGCAACCACGCAGAAGACATACCCCCTAGGACGCACCGGCCAAGGACATCCGCTGAAAGTAAAAATCCTTCAGTGCCACCACAAACCGACAACGACTTTCCAGAGACTTAATGGATTCAAGCAAGCCATTCCAGAGACGACAAGCAGTGACAACGAAACCCCGGTCATACAATGCTGTTCTGTGATGAGGCATCCGAAGTGTAAGGGAAGCAGAGCGCGAAGTCCTTATACTACCCTGTGATACAAAATTAAAGTCCCGCACAAAATAATTTGGTGAACCAGTTTTTAAAATTGAAAACAGAGATGAAAGAATTTTAACTGATCTCAGATCATTTAATTTTAACAATCTTGTCTCAAGGTAGTACAGTGTTATACGCTCCACGCGTCTCAGACCATAGACATATCTCAGACAATAGTTCTGAGACCGTTGGAGCGCATCAGAAAGAGCCACAGTCATGTCATTGATCACAGAGTTGCAGTAAGTAAAGTGAGGTAAAACAAGTGATTTTACGAGGTGGAGTTTGATATCTAAAGGTAAGAAATTTTGCAACTTCTTAAGTGAATGTATCGAGGCAAAGACTTTCTTTCGGAAAGTCGTGTAGTTTTCCCAGACGTACGACAATTATCATACTTATACGATCATTTTGAGTGTGATACGATAAACATTTTCTCCGGTACGATTGTTTGATGATGTTTTGAAGCCTGAATTACTGTTTTCATTTTTTTAGGATTCCCTGTAATATTTTAGTACTATTACTTATTAAAATATTTTTTAACAGTTTCCATGAATGCCTTTGCATGAGTTTTACATTTATTTGGTCAAATTAAACCAAAATTATTAAGTTTATTAGTAAACTTACGATTATTTTGGTAAACTTACAAAAATTTTCCTTGTTTGGTACGATAAGTGTTTTTGAATCTGGTAACACTGCTTGTTTGAGTGGGGGAGAACGGGGAGAGGGGGTCGACAACTCAAAGGCCCGAGATCCGGTCATTGCATCGAAAGTCATAAGATCGAAAGGCACTGGACCGACACAAAATAAAGTCATTAGATCGAAAGGCACTGCACCGACAGTCACTGGATCGAAAGGCACTGGACCGACAGGCATTAGATCGAAAGGCACTGCACCGACAGGCATAGCTCCGACACTGTCGGAACAGTGCATTTCGATCTAATGCCTGTCGGTCCAGTGCCTTTCGATCTTATGCCTGTCGATCCAGTGTCGTTCGATCTAGTGACTGTCGGTGCATTGCCTTTCGATCTAATGCCTGTCGATCCAGTGTCGTTTGAATACGTACGTCAAAACAATGCCATTCGTGATATTATTTTTTTATTCGGAGTAAACTAATTCGGTGTGATCAAAATGTCACCAATATTTTAATACTTAAAAAACCAGTCTAATAATACCCCCGTTATTTTTCCTCGCAGTAAACATGTTCATGTTACGTTTGCACTGGAATGTGAATATCCCAAAGGTAATAAACTATTATTTAACTCAATAGTTTTTCCCATTTTTTTTATCAAGGGTATTTTGAATTTAACGATTCAATTTGATGTTTTCTCCGTTGCGAAACTTGTGGGGACAGTATTGACGGAACACTGAATTTAGAAGTACAGTACACCTCGGATTAACCGGATTAATGTGGCGGAACACCGAGCCGGATAACAAAAAATCAGGATAATCCGAGGTCATTACAATATCGCCTAAATAGCGATCGCATACCTTAGCCCCTGTTAAATTGATGCTGCAAACTGCGTATCAAGCCTATGAAACGTAACTTAAAATTTATTACAGTAACTCTTCTTAAGAAATAACATAACACCTCAAATGACAGCAATTAATTGCCAAAACTCGCAAAATAGCCATAGGCTACGCCTTTGTTGATTACTGCTAGAGCACCAAGTAGCAATCCAGAAAACTACGTTCACGAAAATGCTGTAATGTACTGTTTAGGCAATGCGGTTCCTTCAATTAATGTGATTCCAAATGCGTACAATAATGTATTGCATTTGCATTTCATTTTAGCAGGTGCATTTCACCCGTAAACTCGCTAAAATCATGTTTTTGCCGTGATATTTATTTTTTCATTTCTCGGATGGACCGGTCCGGATCATCCGGGATCCGGATAATGTGGGGTCCGGATAATCCGAGGTGTACTGTGTAACCGTCGGAGCAGTGCCTTTCGATCTAGTGACTGTCGATGCAGTGCCTTTCGATCTACTGCCTATCGGTGCAGTGCCGTTCGATCCAATGCCTGTCGGTCCAGTGCCGTTCAACGACAAAATTTTCAAAAGACGAAAATTTGCTTACAATAATTTTAAAATAATCACGACTTCCCAAACTTAATACAGATGTATCTTCGAAAGGCACTGCATCGACAGTCACTAGATCGAAAGGCACTGCTCCGACAGGCAGTAGATCGAACGGCACTGAACCGACAAAAGTGTCGATCCAGTGCCATTCGATCTTATGACTTTCGATCTAATGCCGGCGCCCGAAAGTTTTTGTAGCTTAAGCATCCAGTTGGAGCAAATTCAACTGCCTGACTCGTAATGCAATGAATGTTTGTTTCTTATCAATCATTTTCACAATCAACAATGCATAACGAAAGATGATTTTTAAAAGTTATAACATTTTATTAAAGGTGGTAATGTTTGTTGTATTATTAAGGTGTTACGTTTGTGTGTTGTGTTAAAGGACTTTGTGTAAAATAAAAGCTAGAATCATCAAAAAGTAAATGTAGCACCTTCCTTCTAATGGGGCTTTTAAAAAATACACGACATAGGCTTTGGAGTTTGCACTAATAGGAAATACTCTTGTGGCAAAGTGGGCAATCTGTTTTGTGCACAATGTGATATGGGTATTATATTAGTGTGGTATGGGTATGTGTTAAGGCTCATATCCAAACAAAATAAGACGAGAAAGCTCTTTCCCTTTGTATAAAAAATTGTCCATCTTACCAGTACATCTGTTTATCTATAAAGTCTTAAGGATCTTTTTTGAGAGAAGTGGAAATATGATAACTGAAAATTCATTTTACCCCCTTAGAAACACACTTGTTAGAAAATTTCGGACCCCCAAAGTAAAAAAGGCTCACTTTAGAAATTCATTCCTCTTTTTAGGACAATTTTTATTCAATAAAATTCCATTTGATATAGTACCTTATTTAAATTTTAAAATATTTAGTAAACTACTTAAGTCTTGGTTATAAGATATAGCTAATGTAACATATCTAAATTAGTCTAAGTTAGTTGTAAGGAAGTCTTTCTGTTCACTTTTACTATCAGTTTTAGATAAGCTCTCTGTTTTTGTTTTGCTGCAGAAGGAACGGAAGAGATAATTTATTTGGACTGGACTGAAATTAAAGTTTTTTTTTTTTTAATTGATATATATATATTATAAATCCTGGTCACAATTACTGGACGATGTGACCAGTGGTCCAAAGAATTTTATGTTGTTTTTTGTAAATTTACTTATAAAAGGTAGAAATAAATCATTATTTAATTAATTCATTTTTACTCAAACTTCGAGGAGAGCTGTGACTTTGGTGATTGAGCAAATGAGTTTACCCACTCTGCGGTCTGGAGATTTTGGATTGGACAATGAGCCTCCATGGTGTGGTATTATCCTTAAGGAAAGGAGTGGGTAGAAACTTTGGACACTGCCCTAATTCAGGGTTTGAGTGTAACATATGTACATAAATTTAGTTTATCATTGTATAGATCAAAAATTTGTATGGATTTAAGATTAAAAAAGCCAAAAAAATATTGAAAACGTTAACTTTATTGAAAAAGCCAAAAATAAATCTAAAGCCTTATGGTGTATTGTAAATAAGAGTAAAATAAAGACAACAAATTTCAGTGAAAACAATTATTTTAAGCCTGATGAATTTACTGACTTTTTAATAAGCATTGCATGTGACCCAGAGAATCTAGTCATGGTATAGATTTAGGTAATGATTGTAATTTTAGTAATTATGTAAGGAACAATATAGTACCTGATAGTATTAGTGATTTTGTTTTCATGCATGTAACAGAAAATTATGTTATCAAGGTTAGACAGTTAGCTCCAAAAAAAAGTATGGACCACTTTGGACTGACTAATTCACTTATCAAGGAAACTGTAACTTATTTTGTTACTCCGTTAACAATTTTAATCATTAACTGATTGTCTCAGGGTGTATTTCTTGATGTTTTAAACGTTTCTAAGGTCCATCCTATTTACAAAAAAGTTAAAAAATGAAATAGGAAACTACAGGCCTGTTGCTATTGTATTGGTACTGTCTAAAGTGTTAGAAATAGTTATTGGTAAACAATTAATGCAATATTTTGAAGCAAACCAACTACTTTGCTCAGAAAAGTTTGGATTTCAAAAAGGGTTGTCAACAACTCATGTCATTATTTCCTTAGTTGATGAGATTCTTGACTGCTATGAAAATAAGGACTTCGCTGCAATTACATTTTGCGATCTTAGTAAAGCCATCAAATTTCTCGAGTATCCCATCAAATATTTGAATCTTATTTACTAAACAGGACTCAGTATGTAGTTTTGGGAGAAGAGGCATCCTCTTGTAAAACTGTAAATTGTGGAGTCCCTCAAGGTTCCGTGTTAGGACCTCTGTTGTTTTTGGTAGAAGTTAACGATTTAAGTATTAATGTTCCTGCAAATATTGTTTTATATGCTGAAGATACGACTGTTATTACTAAGCATGCAAAGTATTATCAACTTATTGCAGACTCTAAACTTAGTCAAAAGATAGTAGAGGACTGGTTAATCTCAAATAACCTTGTGTTAAATAATAACAAGACAAGTACAACAGTATTCACCCTTCGTGAAGTACATAGTATGTAAAAAAAATGAAAAAAAATCCAAAATTTTTGGGATTGACTTTTGATTCTGCTTTGAACTGGCAAGAACATGTCATAGTTATAAAAAATAAACTAAGTTTAAGTATATTCGCATTAAAACGTTTATCTGGTGAAGTAGAACAACCATCTCTCATACAGGCATACTATATGGACTTTTTCACTGTCACTTAAGCTATGGCTTACTGATCTGGGGGTCCTCTGCTCATGCCAAAGAAATATTAATTAAGCAAAAGAAGGCTATTAGAGTCATGGCAGGTGTAAACATGTGCCATAGTTGCAGGGACCTTTTTAAAGAATTCAACATACTATCATTATTTTCCTTATTTATTAAGCAATGTTTGTTATATATTAGGGCTAATTTATACAAAATAGACTAAAGGAGAGATGTACATAGTTATGACACACGACATAGTTGTAATATTAATCTGCCTCAGGTTAGACTATTTCAGAACGATTAACGACCATTAATTGTAAGTAGTAAATTATACAATAAGTTACCATTAGAAATGATTACTTTTGATGACAAGGATTTTAAGATTAAAATAAATAATTTTTTGTGCAAGCAACCATTTTATTCTGTGGAAGAATTTATGTTGAGAACATGGATGCCATCGGACTTTTAATTATAATTTACTTAACAATCTGACATGCCAATGTATTTGTATGAAATATTTACTTGCTGAATAGATTTCTCATTCTCATTTCACATAGATCCCTTCTTTATTTTGTGCACAACTTAGTAACAACACTCAGAAATACCCTGTTTTTCCATCATATGTGTTTATTGGAATTCACACTTTTAAGTTCAGGGGTGAAAAATCTGAGTACTTGAAATACTACATACTGTTATATGCTGTATGGTATATCAAATTAAAACAATTTTAATTCTGATAAGAATTATTTTTATTTCACCTTTCTATCTTGATTGTAGCCTGAAATATCAGATAAAACTTGAATTCATGTAAGTGCAAAAAAAACTTTTATAAACTTTAAAATAACTTTTTTAAACTTGGAAATAAACTTTTTTTAAACTTGAAGAAGTAATTTTTTCACATTTATGTTTCTTATGTATTCATATATCTAATTTAAAAATATAAATCCTATAAAAATGGAGAAAAGCAAAGGAAATTAAAATGTTTTGTGAACTTTAATTAAGATCCTAACTGTAAGGAGTTACTTCCAGTAAGTCAACACAAAAAGATTTATATACACATAAAACTGCTTTATTTACAATCCGATCATAGGCAAATATAAAATAATAAAATCACAACACAATACTACTGTACAAATTAATACTCAAGACAAAACTCAATAGATAAAGTTGTAAATAATTCTAGTCTAAATGAAATAAACAAATGTCTGTTGACGGTTATTAGTCCCACGTCTCTTCCTGCTGGCTTCCGCTCATGTAGGTGTCGAGGTCTCGGTCCAGCACGCCGCGGGAGCTGGCCATGTACTGGTCCAGTTGGCTGTCGAGCTCCTCCCTGGTGGGCGGCGGCACTCGCCCCCGGCCTCGTCCCCCTCGCCCACCTCCGCGCCCCCTGCCAACACACATACAGTGCTGATGTAGGTGTCGAGGTCTCGGTCCAGCACGCCGCGGGAGCTGGCCATGTACTGGTCCAGTTGGCTGTCGAGCTCCTCCCTGGTGGGCGGCGGCACTCGCCCCCGGCCTCGTCCCCCTCGCCCACCTCCGCGCCCCCTGCCAACACACATACAGTGCTGATGTAGGTGTCGAGGTCTCGGTCCAGCACGCCGCGGGAGCTGGCCATGTACTGGTCCAGTTGGCTGTCGAGCTCCTCCCTGGTGGGCGGCGGCACTCGCCCCCGGCCTCGTCCCCCTCACCCACCTCCGCGCCCCCTACCAACACACATTCACTGCTCATGTAGGTGTCGAGGCTCGGTCCAGCACGCCGCGGGAGCTGGCCATGTATTGGTCCAGTTGGCTGTCGAGGTCCTCTCCGGTGGGCGGCGGCGCTCGTCCCTGGCCTCGCCCCCCTCTGCGCTCCCTGACGCCACAAACCAACACAGAGTTTATTTTATAACAATCCAAGAAATGTAATTGACTGGATAGTCGAGAGGATAGCGTTCCCCTCATAACCTGAGGGTCGCCGGTTCGATTCCTGACTGGGATCCTAACTGGGTCTATTTGTCATTAGGCTGTGTGGTTACTGATGCTATATAACAAATAACAAATGGTCGCCGTTAGATGGTAACAAGACCTGAGTTTGGACCGTTGGATAAAAATGTTAAAAAATGGCAAATGCCACTGGCTTAGGAACACACAATATAAAAATATAAAGAAATAAGTTTAAACAAAACATGTGCTTCTTTTAACCTCTTGAAGTCCACGCCCGCACATATGCGGGATGACCCCCAGCCCGCCGCTGGTCCACGCCCGCCTATAGGCGGGATCAGACATAGTTCGGTTTCAGCGGTCCTAACAAAGTTTCTGTCACAAGTTATACGTATTTTTTCGTCAGAAAACGAGCTTTCTAATGGTATATTTGGTTTTGTTATTTTCCCGGGTGGGAACACTGGGAAACAAAATGAACTGCTCATTTTTAGTTGCATCGTCAGCTGTTGCTCAGTTTGTAAACAAAACGAAATGGCTTTAAGTGACCGGCGTTTTCTTCGCGATTGTGAAATAGCGAAATTTATAACTAATTATAGATTTAGTGACAAATCTGAAAGTAGTGAAAGTGATAATGAATATGAAGTGCTGTTTTTACCGATTGACAATCTCCAAAAATCTCCAAAATAACCCGGACCGGGCATGTATATGGTAGTAAAAATACCCGGACTTTAAGAGGTTAATGAAAAAGAATGAATAAGTGTCCATTTGTAGGTTATATGATTTTACATAATAATTTATTTAGTTAACAGAATGCCAAAGAAGCAGGCCAACAAATGACAAGATTGTCTTACAGGCCAATGTTGATAATATGCTATTATTGCAAGCACCAAATAGGGTGGGTGTGTGAGTGCGCTGCTGGCGAAATTATTTTCAAATATTGTTCTTGGTTATATAATCACTATATAATCATATGTTAGAGTACACACAAATTTACCTGTAAAAGGTCCAGAAAAACGGTAACAAAGTTGTGACAGTTTAACAAAAACATTTCATCTAGGACCTGGTAATTTCAGCTGAGGTGCTATACTTGAGTTTGTTGTTATTTTTTAATTTTTTTTGTATTTTTTTTTACAAAACAGGCTAAGGTGTGTAAGAACCATGCAGCCTCAAAGTGCACTATTCCTGGTAGCTTCCACTGTTGATCTGTAGTTTTGTTAACCCAAGATTGGATAACATAAATCTTTCTAGGGTGTACTCACTTTGTATTTTTCAGAACTATTTATTTGCAACATCTATGTCAATGTTTGTCCAAATAGCAAGAGCTACAATTAAAACATTCATTGACATTTCTACCATAGTCTGAACTCCAAGTTAAAGACTTCTATAAAAATCAGGATCTTTTCCGTTATACGTATACCACTGTTTCGGGTTTGTTTTCCAAGCTTGATGTTGGTAAGTTAGGTTAGAATAGGTGAGGATAGGTAACGTAACCTAACCTATCCTAACCTAATCGAACGTAACCAAACGTAACCAACTGGAAGTGGGACCGCTAGACAGCCAGACGCTGGCTTATCGCGTCTAGACAGAGATAACGGTAGATAAGATAACGAAACCACAGGTAAAATATTCTTACAAGGAAATTTTATTTTAAAACTATTAATAACAATTATTTGACCTAGTTTTGGTGCTCCGTCAAAAATTTGAAGGGTAAATTTGGAATGGTGGTATTCGTATAACTAGAGATCTGCGGGTACCTGAAAATTCGGGTAGCTTCGGGTAATTACGTGAACCCGAGTGGTCGGGCGGGTTTGACACGTCTCGTGCTGAATTCACATGTCTCGAGCGGGTTTTTATTACACGTCGGGTCGTAAACCCAAACTACTACCCGAAGTCGGGTTGAAGATACCCAACATACTACTTGAAAGAAGTCGGGTTGAAGATACCCGACATACTACCCAAAAGAAACCTGAAACTTTAAAAATGTTTAACAATAATCAATTCGCGCCAAGCTTTTGACTTACGGCGTCCACGCAATATTATAACGAGACGAACAAAGACGGTCGCGATCGCGATGTCAAACTTCGAAGCAATCTTCACTGTACGTCTCAGTCAGACAACCAGCTGTCCCCTTGCCGGCTCAAAATTATGGTACGCTTACTGCTTAATATCGTATCCTCGTATAACAACATAGAGGATTAGGGAACCGTTGCTCCTTTTGACAATTTTTAGCAATGGGTCCAATACACATACTACGTAACACATTTTTTCGTCATTTCAAACCCCCCCCCCTCTCTCTCGTGTAACTCACCGTAACGCTTGAGCAACCCCCCCCCCCCCCACCCCCCATGTGTTACTTAACTCGAGCGTAGTGGGAATGAATACAGCTTAAGCATAATTTTACTAGTGGAATATGGATTTAAATAAATAAATATACACTTGTGATGACTTTTGTTTATTAACAACATTTTTTATAACCAAAACAAAAGTGGTGCAACCAAACAAACAAGATCGTTACTAATAATGTAAACAACAAAAAATAATCTTAGTTAAAACATAACTGATTTAATTCAATATGATAATATCGACAAACACCGATAAATAGATTTGGGAGGCACTGCGCAATACTGTATCATGTCGTGGTTTTGTTCTCGAAAACAATACCAAAAAACAAAGCTGTAAAGCAAAACAGAAATTTACTCAACATGTTACGTATTTATTTATAGTTTTACTGTTATTAAAAGTATGACAAACGTATCTTTTTATATAGCTAACTGTAACTTTGATTTAGATATCGTTTCATTATTTATATATTTTTAAAGAGGGACAAAATTTAAGAGTTACGTAACGTTGAGCCAAACTCCCCCCTCCCCCACATAACGCAGCATAACGCTACGCCATACCCCCTCCCCCCCTTAAGTGTGTTACGTAATATGTGTATGGCCCCAATGAAATAGTCGTACCAATACTAAACAGCTTTGAATAAGGTTGAATTAGAAAGCCGAGCTTATGATACGAGAAGTCTTATCGAGAAGATAATTTTTGCGATCTATTTTTGGACACGTCAAACCGGAAGAGCGTGTCCTTTTCATGAAAAACATACACAAACAATAATCCCTGAAGTGATAAGGAAAGGGCGTTGACAGGTGAAAAAATATTATCTCCAATTAGATGTAATTCGGAAAGTTTCTGCTATATTTAGTTGAACTTGGAGAATGACAAAATATACATCGATCTATTGTTTGATCATAGATTTTCTCTTGAACGGCAAGAGTTAAAAGTTTCATTTTTGTCTCAATTGATTTATAAAAATTATACAACAAATATTAGCCGTGATATGTTGTTGTAGGACAAGTCGTTTGAATTTTCCCATTTTGTAGTCAGGAATCTTTATCTCCTAATTATCTCAGAACTGGGATCGACACACGCATGCACGCAGATAACAGCGGACTGGCGGACAGACTTAATTGATGAGTAAACAAACTCCCCCAATCCCCCCCCCCTTCCCACTGATAAGGAGAGGGAGACAGCTGTATTTCTAGCTCTTTCTCACTCTCTCTCCCCTTCTCTTTCCTTCCTTCTATTATGATAATTTCTGGTCTCTGCCTCTTCCTATTTTCTTCACAGAAGTTTTAGAGTAGAACTAATTTTATGATGAAAATAAATTATTGTTGATTATTGTTGTTATAAAATATAAATACTACAGTATTTCATTTATATATTCTGAAACAATAAATTATGTCATGAATGTGAATATCTATTGACTGTATAGATGTAAGTAGTAAGTTGGTGAATGTTATATTAGATTTTTACTTTGTATTAATACTGCTTGGTAGCCCCATCAAAATTTAATGAGGTCAATATTTTGCTGACAAATGATACCCGAAGCCGACCCGAATTTTATTTAAAATACCCGAACCCAACCCAAATTTTTTTCAACTTACACACCCGAACCCGACCCGACCTGAATTTTTATTCCCACTTATAATATCCGAACCCGACCCGACCCGAAGTGATGCTTTCCTGTGAAAAAGGACCAAGTAACAAAAAGCACTTTTATGCCTATGTGTTGATCTATATTCTTTATTATACACCTCAATAAATTAAGCTAATTATTTCAATAAACAAAGAATTTACACTTGTTTACCTTTAAAAGTTTGGCTTCCTTGTTCTTGATATTTATAACTATCACTAATTGTTTTAAGTTTAGGTTGGACTAATTAGACAGGTAATGACTTTGTCAACGGCTATCTCCCACCTTCTTAGGACAGGGCGGAAAGAGCTTCTTTCAACTTGCAGTGCATGAAATGAAAACTATCATTTTAACAGCGGTATCATGGAAAAAACATTCTACCCGCTATCAGAGTTTTTACGGCGGCAGAGGTGTACAGCCAAACTCTTGGATAAAAAATTATGACAAACTTGTTTTTTTTCATTTAACCTGCCTAAAGACTTAATAACACCAGCAAAAAAAAAAAAAAAAACAGCACACATCGATAAACGTACAAACAAATTCCTGGGATGATGATAATGTAGTTTGTATTTTTACACCTCAACAGTTGAGGTATAAAAACATAAACTACATCATCATCCAATCTTGAGCAACTTTTAGCTTTGAGAGTAATGAAATGTTCCCATGTCTGCAAGAGACTGAAGACATATCTCCACACCAACCACTAAGCTGGAGTTGACAGGACCCTTATGGTATCTTTAATTTTGAAACGAACCCTGTTGAAGTGTGTTGAGCAAATTGAAGGGGCTTACCTAAATCCTCTAGACCTTTGATTTCGAGTATTGAAGCGCCCACCTCCTCTTTGGCTTTGGAAATCACGATTTCTGTTAAAGCCACCTCCTCTTGTTCGAAGACCTAAGAGAGAAAAATTATCAATAATTACAAATCTAAACTGAATAAAAGATAATACCTTGTTTTGTTCAGGGCCTTGTGTGTGGGGCGATTTTGAGTCCATACCTGCACTTACAATACATTTCGTGCATCATATCTCCAGCTATGGCAGAGCCAGCTGGTTGCAAGGCACGGGGGAGAGTGGGCACTTTTGTGAAAACATTGTCCTTTAGTCCCACTCTTTTTCAAATGCTGTGTTTACAAAAATCAAGTGTTTTAAATATCATATGATACGTTTAGCAGTGTAGTAGCCGTAGCCGGAGATAAAATGCGCCAACTGTAGACTCTCTCTTATCCGGACACCTCAGGACCAATATTTGTCCAAATAACGGGTTTTCTGGTTAAACCAATGTTTCCAAAAACACGTTGGATTATAACCATAGATTAAAACCATGATACCTCCAACGGTTTTTTGACTTTTTTGAATTTTAGATTTTTACGGTTATTTACCCCATAAAAATCCATAAAAATTACAAAAATCAAAATTTCTCAAAAGGGCTCTAACGATTTTGATAAAAGTTTTATGGTTTTTAGTGCTTAAGATGACAAACAAAATGACATCACCCGCATGTCTGTGAAAATTCAGGTTTAAAAGCTATGGGGGTTTAAGTGTTCAAAAATTCATCTCATCAAAAAAGTGCATGTTAATTATGCAGTTCATAATAACCAAAAGGTACCCACAGACCGTTTGCTATGGACGTGCAAATAACATGCACTTCATATGGGAAAATGGAGTTTTTTGACCATAACTAAAAAACTAAAAAAGTTAGAATACTTGTGTAAATTACAAAGTTGTAGGAATTTTGAAGACCTTTAAAATTATATGTTTTTGGTATATGTTGCTATTTGATTTTTTTTATTTTCAGGGCTGCCAACATTTTACAAAAATAATTTTTTTCAAAATTTAAAATTTTTTTAAATATTGTCATGTGACATATCATAGTAAAGCTGAGTTACCAAGGATTAAGAATTTTAAAACAGAACTGAAAAATGTTGTGAGATGTTTCATGCCATTTCTTTCATATTTATTATAAACAAAATTTATTTCTATTGTATTTTAAGTAACATATAGTCAATGATTCAAATGATGAATTTAGACATTCAGTATGGATATGCCAAAATATATATCACTTTATCTTAAAATAGGCGGATACCTTACTATCACCCCAGAAAGTCACCAATCAGTTAGAATAAAATTTGTTAATTTCATTAAATAATAATTAATAATTTATATTTCACCTATTAACCTGGTTCCTTATCAGTTAATCGATAGTTAAATGATCAGTTGCTAAATAAGTTGATAATGTATTATCATAAATATATATATAATGTATGGAAATTACAATCATAAAAAATTAAAATTATAAATTCAGCTTCATGATTAATCCAAATTACAGTGAAGTGAACTCAAGAATAATTATATTTCAAGATGTGTGAACCCCATATGACCAACAATGTGTTGAGGGAACTTACCAGGGACTCCTGTTCCAGCTTCCAGAGAAGAGGGATGTGTTAATCTCAGTAAAATATTTAGGACACTGATCCTAATTTTGTATTTCCCAAGTCAGAGGACTAGTGTTTGTTTACTAGTACCTAAAGTAGGGACATGTTGCCAAAAGTACATTTTAACGCCAAACCCTTTGTTTATATTTGCCTGAACATTTAAAGTACTTGGCGAAGAATTGTTGTTGCAGATTGGTAAGACCAGCCTAAATTATCATATCTACCTGAAGAAATCAACAAGAACCTTGACTAGGCCTAGCCTAATTCGTACCTATTAACTTGAATATCAAGATTTGAACCTATTATTACATTCTTTCGAACCAAAAACTTGCATTAAAGTTGAATAAACCATCAGTGACTTACCTAATTCGGCCATCTTATGATTGAAGCTTTATTGGCATTGTTGTGAAATTCAAAATTCATCTTTTCCAAATTAATATTTTAACCATCTATTTTAACTGAGATTGTCATCCAGCACGAACCTACCCTTAGAAGAGATGTGTTTCTACTATTGACCAGTCGGAGCAGTAATATTTTATGTAATTCAAGTTCACAGAACTAAAATTTGAACATTGGCCTACGAGCCTAGAGCATAAATCCACAGTCCATATTTGTAATAAATCATTGTGACCCCAAATAAATCATATTTGTAAGTTTCAAA
Source organism: Flexamia atlantica (assembly GCA_035578135.1). Classification (NCBI taxonomy): domain Eukaryota; kingdom Metazoa; phylum Arthropoda; class Insecta; order Hemiptera; family Cicadellidae; genus Flexamia; species Flexamia atlantica. The sequence goes on along the minus strand of JAQJVK010000006.1, from coordinate 3,502,354 downwards.
TAAATCTATGGTAATTTACATTACAATTTGTTGTATTTATTGAAGTATTTCAGACAAAACAGGTAATATAAGACATGTGTACTTAATTTAATCAAAGGTGATGTTGTCGGTGGTATTTCAATGGCGCCCAACGTGGGGCGGCTGACAATCTCAGTTCCATCATAAGATTGTAATTTCCTATATTTAAGAACATAATTTTAAGTTTATATTGATGTTGAGGTATTATTAGTTATAAGAATATCAATTCCCCGTAATAACCATTCCCCTCACGTTAATAAATGTCCTACAATTTAAGGAAACCAAAAAAATACCCTATCACAATGAATACGGTCGACGATGAATGTAAACAAAACCGACGCCATGTTGAACACGAAACACAAAACCAAACATCTCCTTCTTCATCATCAGATGACAGCGTCACGCGTACCGACATCTCTACACATTTAACAATCGACCAATCACAGCCCGAGAATCGAGACGACACAGACGAAATGGATCTCGAACCGTCCGAAAACTACGTTCTAGGGACGATCGCAACACATTCCGAGTCCAATCCAGACCTGGAAGCGGAGCGGAACGAGATAGAAACTAGGCAAGACGAAGCGATCGTACGCATGCGCGACCATTGCACAGAACGCACAGCTGACGCAATCCTTGACCTTGTCGGTAACCATGGCAACGGAGCCGGACTAATCAAAGAAGCCGACGCGGATCGCTCAGGCTTGAACGCGCGCAGTTCAAACGACCTAGATCTTAACACAATATTAATCTATTTACAACAAATGAACACAGAAATTAAATCAGAAATTAAACAAACCAATATGAAATTGAATCAAACAAACTCAGAAATTAAATCAAAACTACTAGAAACTAAAAATGAAATGAGTCAAGAAATTCAAGCTTGCCGTCATGTTTTAGAAAATCAAGTACAGGAAATTCGTGAAGCCCAAAACGAATTTCGTAACGAAATAAACCAAATTAAAACAATCCAAGCGACACAATCTGCTGAAATTGAATTGATAGGGATGCAAATAAATTCAAAATTCAATGAAATTCGAAATGAAACCCAATCTTATGTACAAGAAAACATAACCAAACATAAAGAAACTATTGAGAAAATTATTTTCCGTGAACAGAACCAATTGAAAACTGAGATAGAATCCCGTATCGAAAAACACGAAACCAACACTGAAGAAAACATTAAGACACAAACAAAACAGACACTTATTGCCGCTGAAGACACTACCAAAGCATACATTAAATCTCTACATAATGATATCGTACCTAAAATACATGAAAACCAACACATGCTAATCGAACAAAAGAATGAAATTAAAAATATTACTGAGGCGTTAGAAAAATGTGAACTCGACGTCAAATCGTTAAAAACATCGGCTACAAACATCAGCGGCATAACGGGACCCATACGAGTAATCTGTAGCGGAAACGAGACTATTGAAAGACACATTCCAAAATTCAATGGGAGAAGCGGTAATCCGAATGAATACTTACGCAGATTAGAACGATATTACCAGAAGAGTCTAGAAAGACAGCCGACTATCAATCATCAAGAACATTTGAAAGATCTTCTTGAAATAAGTTTCGAAGGACCTGCGTCGAGGTGGTTGCAGCTAATCAAACACGATATTAAAGATTGGGACACCTTCGCTTCTGAATTTATAGGAAAATACTGGAGCCGAGAAGTACAGAGAGGAATTAAAAACAAAATCGAAAATGAAAAATACCGTACACAAGGCAATCTATCCAGAACCGAGTATTTCACGGAACGAGTTCTCCTACTCCAATCTATGACTCCATCAATGTCCGAAGAAGAAATAGTCACGCTACTGGCAGAAAGATTTGATACCTTGATACAAGATAGTATTAACGTACAAAACATCACTACAATCAAGCAATTCGAGAGATTATTGCAGCGTGAAGACATTCGAGAGGGACCTAAACGAAACAAACAAATTTCACACGCGAACACTGAGACTAACTCGAGACCAAATAGTCCAAATAACGGTCGGAACATACACCATGATCCACACACAAATAATCGTGCATACCAACCTAAATGGAATTCGCACAACACATCATCAAACAACCAACACCCACCACGAAACGAGATGAATGGTAATCAGTACCACCAAAATCACAATCAAAACACACACAGACCGGAACATGGAAACAATCGACCACATAGAGATTATAAACCATACAACAACAAAGAAAAATATCCTCAAAGACAAGGTGAATATTACCCACCAGACCAGCGAAGATATCCAACTCGTGAACAAGAACAAGTACTTGCTATTATAGGACAAAACGATCCTCGAGCACTTGCCGAAGCCATGCGTCATCCACCCCCACCCATACCAAACAATAACAATACGACCAGCAGTGATAGTTCCCCAACACCACAGGGAAACGACCGTGCGCTGTAATTGCAAGTCGAGGAGTTACCAATGTAAATAGTTATGTAACTACAGCGCCAGAATTTCAAGTCCTCGATTTAGATCCACCTAGTAATACATATAGCTATGAAATAAACAACATCATGTGTGACCGAGATTTTCTCATGAGCGAAAATTTAAACAATGATCCTATACCCAACCCAATTAAAATAAGATGCCCAGAGATTATAATTAAAATAAATAATATAAAAACTAACGCTTTGATCGATTCAGGATCGTCCGTAACATGTTTGTCTGAGTCATGGTTTAAAGACAACCAACAGCTAATGAAACCGTATGAAGAACTACCTTTAACAAATACAGTAATTAAAACTGCTACAGGAGAAAAATCTAAGCGTATATCCAGAATAATCTATGCACCTGTTACTATCGAGAATCAGACCATGTATATGCAATTTTTAATCGTACCAAACTTAATAAAACCAGTGATCTTAGGAGTGGATGTTTTAGCTATTTTGAAGATGGACATAAACTTTGATAATTATGAATTAAATATGTGTATAAATAATGTGAATATAATATTGAAGTTTGACATGGTTTTTAATGAAGGTCAATTATGTATGATCACTACTGATAACCGCCACAGGCAAATAAATGTTTATCAAGACGAAATGTCAAATATTAATGATGAAAATTTAATATATGAGGAGTACGATAATATGTATAATAAAATTTATGAAGCTCAGCCAGAAAATCATAGTAACGATGCCGAATTATCTGAAGAAACCATCAACGAAGCTTTATCAACTAACGCATGCATCAATGAACAACAAAAAAAATCTTTGTGTAGTTTATTAATGAAATACAACCATGTATTTTCGGACAAACCTGGATTGTGCAACAAATATGTACATGAACTTAAAGTAGAAAACCCTCAAAATTCCAAATCAAATGTTTATTTCTTACCATATCTCAGCTCTGAAAAAATACATCGAACCACACATTCAGCTAGGTGAAGGCGATCGAAGAGTTGAAATCTGACAGCAGTGGTAACTTCCCCCCCAAGAACAGTGTTTTCCCCAAAAATAATGAACAATGTTTTCCAAACATAAAGTGAAATGGACACTTTCCATAAAATATATGTGCAAAGGACACAAAAAACTTGTGTGAATATTTCAAGGGTAAAAGTGTGCAAATTTTATTAATCATCAAAAGATGTCATGGTAATAAATGCAAGTGTAAACTGTAATAAACAATATTAATTCTTTCAAGTGATAGAGGGGATAATTTAATAAATGAACTGAAATCGCGAGTGCGTGAACCATATACATTTTCTATGTGTTACCCAAAGACCCCATAAACTATATTTTTTTGCTAAAACAACAGCTCACTGCCCCAGATAGTTCCATATTTCCTTGTGATAAATGTTTTAATAATTTTCTTGTTAGGATATGTTAGATTTAAGATCACCTTTAATATCAATCATTTAATGTTTTACCATACTAATTAGGAATACCATTCATGAAATATGTACATAAATGCCATTCAACATAAATCAAAATTTGCCTGAATTTCATTCATACAAATTTCTGAGGGGATATTGAGATGTTTCATGCCATTTCTTTCATATTTATTATAAACAAAATTTATTTCTATTGTATTTTAAGTAACATATAGTCAATGATTCAAATGATGAATTTAGACATTCAGTATGGATATGCCAAAATATATATCACTTTATCTTAAAATAGGCGGATACCTTACTATCACCCCAGAAAGTCACCAATCAGTTAGAATAAAATTTGTTAATTTCATTAAATAATAATTAATAATTTATATTTCACCTATTAACCTGGTTCCTTATCAGTTAATCGATAGTTAAATGATCAGTTGCTAAATAAGTTGATAATATATTATCATAAATATATATATAATGTATGGAAATTACAATCATAAAAAATTAAAATTATAAATTCAGCTTCATGATTAATCCAAATTACAGTGAAGTGAACTCAAGAATAATTATATTTCAAGATGTGTGAACCCCATATGACCAACAATGTGTTGAGGGAACTTACCAGGGACTCCTGTTCCAGCTTCCAGAGAAGAGGGGTGTTAATCTCAGTAAAATATTTAGGACACTGATCCTAATTTTGTATTTCCCAAGTCAGAGGACTAGTGTTTGTTTACTAGTACCTAAAGTAGGGACATGTTGCCAAAAGTACATTTTAACGCCAAACCCTTTGTTTATATTTGCCTGAACATTTAAAGTACTTGGCGAAGAATTGTTGTTGCAGATTGGTAAGACCAGCCTAAATTATCATATCTACCTGAAGAAATCAACAAGAACCTTGACTAGGCCTAGCCTAATTCGTACCTATTAACTTGAATATCAAGATTTGAACCTATTATTACATTCTTTCGAACCAAAAACTTGCATTAAAGTTGAATAAACCATCAGTGACTTACCTAATTCGGCCATCTTATGATTGAAGCTTTATTGGCATTGTTGTGAAATTCAAAATTCATCTTTTCCAAATTAATATTTTAACCATCTATTTTAACTGAGATTGTCATCCAGCACGAACCTACCCTTAGAAGAGATGTGTTTCTACTATTGAACAGTCGGAGCAGTAATATTTTATGTAATTCAAGTTCACAGAACTAAAATTTGAACATTGGCCTACGAGCCTAGAGCATAAATCCACAGCCCATATTTGTAATAAATCATTGTGACCCCAAATAAATCATATTTGTAAGTTTCAAATAAATCTATGGTAATTTACATTACAATTTGTTGTATTTATTGAAGTATTTCAGACAAAACAGGTAATATAAGACATGTGTACTTAATTTAATCAAAGGTGATGTTGTCGGTGGTATTTCAGTTGAGTGGTTTGAAAAATACAGGGGTTTCTGTAAATACCAAAATTTTTCACAAAAATGGCCGCCATTTTGAAACGGCTATATATATAAATTCGAACAAATGTTGTTTTTTGCCTCTGGTGGCCCCAAAACGAAAAGTTATCATGGTCTTGGGCTTAGGTCTTACCATAAGACCTACGGTAATAGCTTCTTCCCGATTCCCTATAGGGGAAATTCACTAAAATCATCATTTTTCATATAAGTCAACTCAAATTTCTGTAAGGCTACAAATGATTTTACACAATGTACCAAATCACTTTTTGCCTGCCAATTAAACTTTAGAACGGAGAGGGATAACAGATTTTATACTTGAAACGCATGTAGGAAAAATAAAAAAAATTCACTGGTACTAAAAATAATATAAATTTATTACAACTTTGTAGTAACTTCTTCCTCCCCAAGCAGTGTCAGTGGACTATAATATTTTTTCAATGTCTCAATTATCTCTGATAAATTTAACTGAAGCTATAAACACAAAAAATATTATTGTCACAGTCCTATTCAATAAAAAAAATTAAGAAATTAGTTTAACCCCTGAAAATTCATGAAGACATTAAGTAATTTTATATTTTGAAATAACGCTTTGCAAAGGAAGGACATGAGCAGGCAGTAAAGTAGGTGGCTGTGGTACCTCTGCCTCGTCCTCCTCCACCTCCCCTCCAGTATTCTTGCCGCCTGAACGTAGTTCTGTTCTGGAACCTGCCGACACCACCTCCTCTGACACCCACACTGTTGTTTCGTCTGCCACTCAGCGACTGCATGCTCTGGCTACGAGATAGGTTGGTCATGCTTTGACTCCGACCTGCGAACAACGCCAAAGCCTAGTTAAATAAAGCAAGCGAATTGTTAACTGGAAAAAATTGTGGACCATCTACTAGATAGATATATATATATATTTCTCAAAATTATTGCTATATAAAACACATCCCTAAAATATTTCTCCTAACAGGTGCAGGGGGAGGAAATACAGGGTTTTTTTTTAAAACGCAACCCAAAACTTTATTTTATCATCAGTGAAGGATTATTACTCCAAAAGATCACCGTATTTGACGCCACGATATTATTTTCTTTGGGGTGTAAGGCCTACGAAAACAATTCTCAGGATATTCAGCACCTCAAAACAAACATAACAAATTTAATGCAAGAAATTCAAAGAGGTATCTTGCAACACATGTACGGGAATTTAATGGAAAGAGCATCACTTTATACAAATGCCAATGGTGGATTGTTTGAACACATAATCAAACTTAAATATTAACAAAACAATTCTCAGTTTCATATTTATATGTGCATTATTCAATCTTAAAATTGGGTTGCGTTTAAAAAAACACCCTGAATTTCACCATTAAACTCATCCCATCTCACCCAAAAGCTGGATTCACCAGCATTAAATAATAAATAGCTAAATAGCTTTAAAGCTATAATAATAGTTATTTAAAGCTTCCAAGTAGGCCAGTCATTCTACAAAAAGTAACATGGGGAACCTCGAAAAAAAACTGCAAGAAAACGTTTTTTGATGGAATTCTACTTAAAAAAATATGAATTTTAACATATCCAAAGTTTACCAAAATCGGACCATGGGAACCTCACTAAAATCACATTTCAAAATGGCAGCTTTTCCCCCCATACAACAATTTTTGAAAAAATACATTCAACTGAATTTTGTATCAATGTTTTTCGAGATTTGACTTTGGACCGCCACCAATCATCGTTGGGTGATTGGTTCTAAATTTTGACAGAGTACATTTTCGGCTGCCATCTTGGATCCGCCATACTGAATATAAATATTTTTTTCAAATGTAAAGATGGTGTTGTGACGCATCATTATGAACTAGATTTTTACCCTGAACACAATGCTGAAATCTGTTTTTGAAAATATGCATTCGTTAAAAAGATATGCTCAAATAAAAAAATCATCCCTATACATTTCTTATGGACGTTTAATTTTTTTAAAGATTTTTTAAGAATTATCTCTTATATCTCCAGTTCTAATTAAGGTATGTAGTTCGTTTTGGTCTTAAAATACTCAGTCAATTCTTGACGGTATGTGTTTTTTGTGATGGTTGTTTCAATGTTATTCAAGTTTTGGCTACTCATCACAAAAGTGATGAGTAGCCAAAACTTGAATAATACTCAGTCATTTAACGGCTTTTACATGAGCTATTGATCATTAAACTTGGACGACTGCTGGACGAGCTATAAGGCTAAAATCAACACAAAAATCCAATTTCTTTGAAATTTGTTTTTTGTCAAAGATTATACAAAAAGAAAATAACTCATCCTATTTTTGTCAGATTTCAATAATCAATATGTCAAAAGAAAGCTAGTAGATCAGCGTGTGTTTCAAAACCAATCCAACTTGCAGGCCATGTTTGGGACTTGAGATACAAAACTTTAAATAATTATGAAATTTTGATAAAAATGATTTTTATGTTGGTTTGAGGTCTAAATCTCACCTAAAACTCAACCGATTTAAATGATTAAGAGCTTAAATGAAAGCCAATAACTGGGTTAGTTAAAACATAAAACTGTTTTGAATCTCTGTTAGTTTTCTATGTATGAGTCATTAATTATATACAATTTAAGAAAGTGAACAGATTTTATGGTAAATGAAGGTTCATAACTCAAATTAAGTAAGTCTGATTTTAATGAGCCTTAGCTCATATCAAAGCCCAGAATCTTCTGAGTAATTTGAGGGGAGAACGAGCTTTTTAATCCATTTAGGACCTGCGCTGTGAATCTTTGACAAAAAACAAATTTCTAAAAAATGCATTTTCGTGTCTATTTTAGCCTTATAGCTCGTCCAGCAGTCGTCCGATTTTAATGATCAATAGCTCATATAAAAGCCGTTAAATGACTGAGTATCTTAGGACCAAAACGAACTACATACTCCTCCACATCCTCCCCTTGGAATCCAGACGAGGTATCCAGGACGTCATGCTCATATACAAACTAGTCAATGAGTTCATCGACTGCCCTGGTCTTCTCGAACTACTAAACTTTCGAGCCAACAGATCATCTAGATCCAGGGACCTCTTCGCTCGAGAACATCTCGATACAAACTACCATCTCTACAGCCCATTACCTAGAGCTCAACGCCTCGTCAATGCTCTACCTGATGGCATCGACCTTTTCAGCATGTCGCAGGCTTCCTTCAAGAAGAGTGTGGTGAATGCAAAGTGGTGAAGTGCCTGCTCCTGGTTCTAGTGATGTGCCTCTAGCCTATGTGTTGGTTGCATGCCCTGCATGTGCCTGCTTTGTTTTTTGAATTCATCATTGTATTTTCAGGTTAACCCATTACTGCCTGGGTTTGCTTGATTGCTTGTCTCTGATATGATTATTGCACTGGTCCTTTACTTTGTTAATGCTTGTTAGTCATTTTCATTTATGCAATTTTGTTCCTCTCTATTGTAAGAATTGTTATCTCTTAGCCTTGTAGTTAATGAATCTTAGAGTTATGTTTGTTCATGTTTTATCCACACTGCCTTTGCTTACTTGTTTGCTTGGTTCTGGTTTGTTGTTGCACTGTATTTACATTGTTATTTGCATGGTAGTCCTATTCCCTGTTATTCAATTTAAGAATTATTTAATCAACTATTTATTTATATATTGTAAAATATCAACTGCATCTTGGAATTTTGTTCTGCATTATATTTATGCATGTTTTCACTTACTGTATCCATTTATGTATTGGCGTCAGCCGTTGAAAATGAAATAAATAAATAAATACATACCTTAATTAGAACTGGAGATATAAGAGATAATTCTTAAAAAATCTTTTAAAAAATTGAACGTCCATAAGAAATGTATAGGGATGATTTTTTATTTGAGCATATCTTTTTAACGAATGCATATTTTCAAAAACAGATTTCAGCATTGTGTTCAGGGTAAAAATCTAGTTCATAATGATGCATCACAACACCATCTTTACATTTGAAAAAAATATTTATATTCAATATATGGCGGATCCAAGATGGCGGCAGAAAATGTAAACTGTGTCAAAATTTAGAACCAACCACCCAACGATGATTGGCGGCGGTCCAAAGTCAATATCTCGAAAAATATTGATACAAAATGCAGTTGAATGTCTTTTTTCAAAAATTGTTGTATGGTGGGAAAAGCAGCCATTTTGAAACGCGATTTTAGTGAGGTTCCCATGGTCCGATTTTGGTAAACTTTGGATATGTTAAAATTCATATTTTTTTAAACAGAATTCCATCAAAAAATGTTTTCTTGCAGTTTTTTTGAGGTCATCGCGTAAATTGACTGGACTAAAATGGCAGCGTACACATGATAACAGATTTTCTTAGAGTTATCCGATTAACACAGGTATTGGAAAGTTATGAAATTTGCTAATTTCATGGTATCCAGATTGTACAGTAAGAAGCCATTGTTGGCTAGACTTGTTTATAAATAACTTTTAGGGAATAAGCACTTAACCTTATACAACAAAGACTCACTCAGATTGCCTCTTGAACCGCGCCTGGCCCCTCGTGTGCTGCCGAGTCGCACCATGGGAGAGCGGCCGGTCGGGTTCCGCGGTCCCACTCGGCCGCGCAGTCCGCCTCTCCCTCGCAGGCTCAGTCTGTCCTTCACACTCAGGCCGACGCGTCCCGGCATCTGGCCCAGTCGCTGCTTCAGGATCCGCTATGACAACATGCACACAGAGGGTCATACAGAGGATAACCAGTAACTTGTCCCTTTATATTACAATCTTAAGGAATTTTTAAATAGCAAAACTATGTCTGCTAGTGTAGATTTTTTTGTTTTTTAATACAAATTTACAGTTAATAATTCACTCCTTTCCTCTTTTAACACTTCAATGACAATGATTGAGAAATTTACATCCTTACATTCAGTTTCAGTCAACAAAATCTCTGTTATAATCTTTGCTTGTGTTAAGTGGATTCGAGACAACCTTGGGGTAGCCTATGTAAATGATCCAAAAGAATATTCGTTTAAATGTAATAAAATATTTCAATTCTCGCTATAACTTGAGGGAACTTCAGAGGTTTCGTGAGCATGCTAGACAATGTAGTAGTTAATTTTTTTAACCTTTTCGAATCCAAAATTCATATGGGTCAAAATCTGAAAAGGGTACAATCACTGTCCCTTCATAAAAAAATAATGTAGCCTACTGTAATTATTGCTAAAAATGTTTTATTTTGGAAGTTTAGGACTTAATCTTATTGTTTATACTGATTAAATAAAGAATTAAGAAGAGGTTGGGGCAAAATACTGAGAAAATAAGGGCCAAAGTAGCGACGGTCACGTGTCCCCCCCCCAGTTTTACCGCTAAAGAGACGTTTTAAACCAATCAAATAAGTGAACTTAAAACCCACGTTTATATGGTCGGATACAGGGAGATAATCAAACAGCGCTTATTCCGGATGAAACTATATTATTAAGACGCCGAGCTCGGTTCAAAGTCATGTCCCCACCTTCAGCAGTAGCGTCGGTAATGTAGTCTGTTTCTCATCGTACAGCGACACTAGTCCTAGTAGCAGCCGACAACGAGTTTAATTCAGGAGTATCATGGCGGCGAGCAACGACGGATGTCGGAGTTCGTGGTGTGAAATGAATTTGACGTGGAGGAAAATAGTTTGGTCATTAAAATTGCCATGTATCATTTTTTGATGTAGCATCGGTACATGATTTATTCTTAATCAAAAGTAAATCGCTATCCATCGTAATAGTTAATTCGTGCGTAATACAGCCCGGTTTCAAATGCCGATTCGTCACTAGCAATAGCGTTCGCCATTTTGAGGTTAGCAGACACAACAAGCGAAATTGTAGCGCTGGTCTGGGAAGCGGCGGTCACGAATTATGGTTAGTTTAACGTGAGATCCGCTACATTTTGTGACCGGAATTTCAATTTGACTGATATACCTTATATTCTTAATGGTGATGTGTATTTTTTTTATTACGGCCAATTTTAATACTTAATAGAGTAAAATGAATTAGTAAACAATGTGTTTATTATGAAAATAATGATGCAGGGTTGCCACCAACAGGAAAAATCTAATTATGCAGGCATTTTTAGTTCCAGAAGCAATTTTTTACAACTGTTATACATTCTTTTATTTAATCTGAAAATGAAATTAGCTGATAGAAATTCTTTATATTCTTTTCATAGCTTATTCTTTTTAGGCGTATTTGCCCTTGTTTCTGTTTTTACGGTATAAATTTTTAAAATAATGATAAAGGTATTTTAATGTGTATTTAAAATCAAATTTGGGTGAAAGTTTTTGATTGATTGTTATTAGTTTGTATTAGGCCTATATGCTTTAGATTAATTTATTAAAGTCTATAGCTTTTTAGACGTTTGTCACCTAACCTTTGTTTAAAATGTTTGATAGCCTACATAAAAAATGTAACATGTCCAACATTGAAACAAAAATTTGTTTAAATGCTTCTAAACATTTTTTAATTAAATTAATTAATTAAAATACAGTATGTCTTAATAATATTTTTTGAAATTCAACTTGTGAGTAGCATTTTTTAATTAGGCCTATGATAAATAATTTTTTAATGAAAAACTTTTTAATTCCGTTTGGTCATCTGTTTTTGCTGCAGTTTAAAAAGCAAGTTAATACATTTTGAAAAATATAATGATTTTAATGTGTTTGAACTTACTCTAAGAATGGCTAAACGGGTTTTCTTTCTTTTTTAATTTTATTTTTATGCTCTAAACTATAACTTATTCAGGCCTATTTTTAGAAATTTGTAATGAAGCCTTCCTTTAATCGTTGAAACGTTTTCATACACGATCACATTAAACATACCGTGATCATTTAAATGTAATTTTGAAGAATTCAAAATAATTTTTCATGATTAAGTAATAACAATGAATGATTTTGGAAATAGAACATCCTATACATCATAAGTCATTAAAAATATTTTGTATTGTGCACCTAATGATTCAGTTAAGGTTATTTTAACACTATTGTATTGTCTTGTAATTACTGAAAAAGGCCTTCATTAGAAATCAAATTCTTCCTATTTCAGACTATGTCATATCCATGTAACTGAGATCACGCGTTGTAGCAGAATGTCACAGTTAAAATTTTTTATTTAAAAATATGTATGGTCAAAATATATATAAATGGTTATATTTTTTCAATTAAGTACAGTTTCAAATTGGTGCACAATAATTTTCATGACAATGAAATGGAGTAAACACATTGTGAGGTTAAAAAACCTGACCAAAACTTGTATTTGTAGGTGAATTACATCTTTTCAAAGCTATTATTAAGATATAGGTCAATCAAAAGTAAGAAGGCTGTAATATATTTAAAAACAGTAAATGTGAGCAACAAAAAATATGAAATACAATGGGGTTTCCCTTTTATTTCATTTGATTTATCTGGGTGTGACCTCTATTATGAAAAATGGGAGTTTCCGATATAAAACTGCCTCTCCCATCGACATATGTGGGTAATGGTGCTTTCTTTATATTTTCTCATATTCTATAGGGTTCAAAGTATTAAAAAATGTAACTGTCATTTAGATACCAAGTAATAACTTTTTGGTTTTTTCCTACTTTGCAATTGTACCCTTTTCAAATTTTGACCCATATATCATTGAAAATCTGTGTAACAAGTATATAATATATTGTCTGAAGAGGACAAATTTCAAGATGATAACCACAAACTAAGAGTTAGTGATACAAGATTCCAATAAAAATTTAAGACTAGGCCGAAACCATACTATGCAAGTGTAAAATAATTTTTTTAATTTAGAGTAAATTGGCTAAATTACTATAAATTGGGTAAAAAATTTGCTAAGTCCTTAGCAACCGCATTAACTTGTGCTGATATACCATTTACTTTCAAGATTTTTCTATTCACTTGTTGAAGAGAGCAAAAAAAAGATGCATGATTTATGTTATGCTCACCTTCTTCAGTTTGAGAGCAGCCATGACCGTGGGTCGACGATCCATCATCTGGGCGAGTCGTCTGTTCTTGAGTGACGCCTGCTGATCGCTGAACAGTCCCTGTCGAACTGACGCGACATGTATCGAAGTTGCTGAAGGCTCCACTGCACTCTGGCTTCGTAGGAATGTAAAGCTGCCGGGACATCCAACCAACACATCACCATCCCATCCCCCTCACGAGTCCATCTAAATGCCTTAACCAGCATACCACATACAGACCACATTTTTGCTTAGTTTAGCATACATTATTTATGATGTTTATCTGATCAGCATATAATGTTGTATGCATTGTATTGTAATTTTTAATTTTCAGCCTTTCTTCACTTCATTGCAATTTTTTCTGAGCATTCATTATAATATACATTTCTTCAAGTTAAGATTTACTTTATGCAAGTAACTTTGCAGGCCATTAACAATTGGCTATGCTTTCTTAACCAGTCTTTTTTCTATGTTTTATTAGTTTCATAATGAACTTCAGTATATCTGCAAGAGATTGCAATCGACATGAAAAAGGCAACCCTTATAGATGTTGGATTTTTTTTAAATGAAGCTTAGTAGCATTTATAATCACAACCTCATTTGTTGTACTTGCAACAGACATTTCCAACTGCTTCATTTTTCCATTAACCTAACAAAAAAATGTAAAATGTTTTTCTATGTCCTCAAACTTCTTCAGTTTGCATGTATTTTGCATTCTTTTTAAGAAATTCCATCCAAATAGATTTAAATGCCACATTCAATATGCATAGGTGTCGTCTTTATGTCAGAGTACTGTAGCATGTATACTGAGTACTTCTAATTCCTCCGATCATTGAAAACCTCCTCAAACATGAGATTTCTCTCCAAAATCAAGTCTTAGGTTAAGTTCAATTTGTCACTTTTCCATGGATTAATTATTTATTTTGGATACCAAAACAAAGGACAAACAGCATTTTTCAGAACCCTTTTCTTCTGTGATATTAATCTTCAGGTCTTAATAAAGGTTAATACAAAGTACTTTATACACAACTTATATTTGTCTTCGACAAAAAGACTTTTTACTTGTCATACTTTTTATACTTTGAATTAGCATTCAATAAAAACAATTTTGCAGTATTGTGTTGGACTATTTTTGTCAGTAAGTTATCCAATCACAATTTATCTGCATAGAATGTTATGTTTTGTTAAGTCCTTGGATTGATTTACGCAATAACGATGTGGTCTGTTTTATGCTTGGTTTTTAGGCAGTAAGAAAAACCAAAGAATAATTTCTAGCACACACTTTTAAGGCTCTGAAAGTTTGAGCTTTATGTTTATAAGTTAGTGAAAATTTTGAGTTGGACACATTAGGCTAACTGTGATGCATGCCCATTTTCTAAGTTGTGACAAAGAATTGGTCCAAAAAGACTATGATGTGATACCATTGTCCAATGACAGCACCTTTTCCAACATTTGCATTAGAGTTTACCAAAATAAATAGAACACAAAAGAACATTAAGAAATGTTAGAGAACCTCACTCAGCATGTAGGTAATAGTTAGGATGTAAAATATTATCGTTTTATGATTTTTTTCCTTTCATATGGTTCAAGAAAAATTCACCAATCAACTGAGACCAGAACCCTAGCATTGCTGGTTTTTAACAGAGCTTTATATAAATCACCTGTTCAGATTTCATTAATAAGAAGGTCCTGCTGGCTTTTTTTAGTAATCATGACTATAACCTGATTTTGTATTAATGGGAATGCCTGGGGCTCTAATGTTCATTTTAAGAGATTAAAATCATGCAGATTCTTTCATAAAGTTTTGACCATAAATTCTTTTACCCAAATTCTTATAACCATCTGTATATTTGTAACAGTAGTTTGATTCCTTAATATTTGTCCTGACATGGCAGTGATTCCTTTAAAGACCCTCCACGATTCATTATTAGTTTATAACAGTCAAATTACTGGATAATGTATGCACAATAGTTATAAGAACAATTCAACTTGAAAGGTAGGTGCTTATGCTGAGTAAGCACAATTTAAGCCTGTTCTTATTTTCATAAATTAAAACAACTTCCTAGGACAATCAGTTATACAATTTAAGGTCTAGCTTAATGTAAAAAATAAAGGTATCATGTTCAATGATTTTTTTTTCAAAGAAGATGGTGGTATCTTTTTAACTTTGTGTTTGCCCTGTACACAATGGCTATTGATCTGTGTGTGATAGTTTGCATCCAAGCTTAGCAAGGAGTGAGCCGATCCAACAGGGTTCCCACTCAAACTGAATTTTGAAATTCACGGCTCTTTCGCGGTTTTTAAAGTCCGAAAATTAAGAAATTTACGGTCTAAATAAAGGAAAACATTTTGCCGCCCGCACAGTTTCACAGAGAATAACAGGGTGGGGGGGGGGGGGGGGGGTAGCGAGGGAAAACTCGGCAGACGCATAGCGCTGGCGGTGCCGGTGCCAGCACAACGGAGGAGTAATAATTTCTGTACCAATAGAATTCAACTGTGTAATATTTTAGGTAAAACAAACTATACTTGACGGAAAAATAATTTTAAACACAATACAATTAAATAAATTACAAATATTTCACAAAATACGATGTGATTTTAACATTATTGATTACTTAAGAAAACAGAAAACATTGTACTGGCGATTGCGGAACACGCACGCAACTTAAATATTTTTTAATTTTTAACGCCATCCTCTCTTCCTTCCTTCCTTTCTTCCTGTCTTTCTGCTTTCTACCCGTTGATCATATGTTGCTACCAAAAATTACGGAGGATGAATTCAATCCCGCATCAGACAAACCAGTGGTACCATCCGACTGCCGCCAGGGGTCGGACCGACAAAAAATCGTTATCGCATAATGTGAAAGGCTCAATACATTTCTTTGCTTCACCTAGACTTCTCCTACATCCGACATTTTGTCGGACTGACAAAAATCGGATAGTGTGAAACTGACTTTGATCTGGTGTACTGCCAAAAATACCACTGCCACACTGAATGATAAAAAAATTAATTTAATGAGCAAAGGGTATACCTACTGATAACTGTTTGACAAAAATAGGTTTATTAAAACTTAATTAATTTAAAAAGAAGGAAATTTAGAGAGTAAACTCAAATTAAAGTAAAAAAATTTACTCTAAGTACAGTTAGTATAGTATTGGGAATCAACTACCGGTACAACTAAGCCAATCATTTTTTCAATAAGTGAAAGAAAATAGTCTAGAGTTCCGGCCAAATCATTAGGCGGGTGAGTGAGTGCGCTGCTGGCGTTCAAAATATGTTTTTGGCTGATCATTTACCCATCTGAAGTTATAGACAGTTATGCTCTTTGTTTATATTCTCCAAATCAGCTGAGTAAGTTCTTCAAACGTACCCAAGTAAATGTGATTCTATCTGTTGGAAATATGTTCAACTAATTAACTGTGCAGAGGAGCGGAGGTGTCTTTAACATCAAGTCATTTACACAGCTGGAGTTTCCATTTTTCGCCACCCGCCTAATGATTTGGCCGGAACTTCAATGAGGGAACTTTGTGTAAAATTTATAATGATTATGTATGAGTTAGAACGTCTGAATCAGGGTGATACAACAATTTTGGTCATCATGAGTTTTGGTAATTTTTCTTTTGCAATAAGTTGGAAGTATATTCCCTAAACTTAAAAAATATACTTAACATACTTTTTAATGGCTATTTCAGTGTTTGTGGGCGTTCAAAGTAGCCATTTTGACACATTTTCTCTTGAGGTTAATTAATTCAAACACTTTTAAAAGTTAAAGATGACCAAGTCTGAGCGTTCATTGGTCTAAACAAACTACATGGGCTAACTCATTTTATATTCAAAAATAAATTTTTTGACAAGTCAAAATTATAATTTAAAAAATCTTAAGTACTGGTTGAACAACATAAAATACTTTAGCCCCAATGACATGACTCATTTAAAGTAAATTTTGGGTTTTATTTCAAACAAAAACGTTACAGTAATCCTGGCAAAAGATGATGGAGGTTGATTGTGGGAAAATCCGGATGGACCTATCCTTTACTAAAGTTATGGAGTGTAATGGTGGTGTGCTCAGCACAGAATTAGTTTATAAAACAGAGCTCATCGCACCACCTTGGTATGTTGTTTATAACTGAAAACTACTTCATAAGGCTTCCAGGAAGGCAAAACAAAAATAACAATATTCATGACAAATCCAGTTTTTTTTATTGGCCTATTAGTAATATTTAGGCTACAGAAGTTATCACTGGTTTGAAAACATAACTGTGTCTACACTTAATGTAGGCCAGAATAAAATAAATTCTACCAAAGGGATTTTATCACTGTTTACTAAATGGAAAACATTTGTTTTTGACTGATATAAACTGATATTACTTTGAAGAAATTTTTTTTAACTTGCTCTCAATATCTCTTCTCATAAGCAAGCATATGGCACAACTATATTTTCTCATTTCTAAGCCAGGCACTGAGATTATTCAACTTCAATACTTTTTACAGACAAATTTTAATGGAAATATTCCTTTCCACATTAATATTGCCAAAAAGACAATAGTCCAAATCTTTTGAAGTCATAAGAGCCCCAGGATTTAAATTTAATGTTAGTACCATACCATATCAAATTCTGAAAAATATATAATTGGCAATTCACATCCCATTGTTTCCTACTTTCCCAAACTGTAGGAAAAAACCAGATTCAGTAATGTTCATGTCTTCTTGGCAAACTTGTAAGGCATCTCTTCTTTTTTCCTTAAATTCTTTTTACCAAGCATAGACATAATTTTACCATCTTTGGTAAATAGAATTCTCAAATCACAGACTTCAAAGTTGTCAAAGAACCCTGTTGTCTCTGGTAATATAACTGCACTCAAAATGCATAGTGTGTGTCTACTCAGTTGCACCTCTGATTTTAAGTTAAAATCAGATTTGACAACGATCTGGGTTGTCACGTTATAAGATTACATGCATAGAGCTATGAGGTTTAATCATTTCATAAGCCAAACACCAGTTGATAAGTTTGATTTAAATTGTTTAAATTGTGTGCTTTCTTCATTAATTGGACTCATTTGTGAGGGGGGAAATTTGGTCTCACCGTTCATGCAGGGACATCCGGGTAGTTCCCTTCATCAGGATCTTCTTGAGTGACATCCTTGCGTTTTGTTTCTGAAAAATTGCAAAAACGTAACTTATAATAAACAGTATAACACAGCACTAAAATCAAGGATCCAGGCCTAAAATGATAGGCCAAATCGTTTATTGAAATACCCCCAATGCAGCAGACCTGCATATTCAGCGAATTTCAAATAAATTTTAATTAGCAAGTTCAAAATTAAAATTAATTTTAATTTTAAATTAAAATTCAAATGAATTTTAAATAAATTATTTAGACAGAGCCTAAAATGAGCATACAACAAATTTCTCCATTAGAATAACAAGGGAAATGAGTATTTGCAGGTTTCCTGCCATGGAAGTATGAAATTTAGACATATTTTTTGCAATAATCCAGTAGATATCAACTAGCCTAAATCAAGTCATGTACAAAGTTTCAGTGAATTTCCCTACTATTCAGATAAGTTGTTGAGAAATAAGCGAGTTAATAAAATTTTATTTATTTTCCATGATTTTTTTAGGAGGCCCTAACATTGGGACAGCTACCAATGTTACCACTAGCGATATCTCAGTAACCAATAGATACAAGAGCAACGATTAAAAATACTAAATCTAAATTCAACGGTCTTAACAAACATTTTTATAATTTTTATTTTTTTAAATAAAAACAATTTTTTGAAGGATTTACCCCTCTTAATTTACCCCCCTACGATGGTTTGATCACGCTGGTTTTTGAACTTGTCTGAATAAATTACATGTCTGTACCAAATTTCAATCAGATCAGACCATTTTGACACAATTTATCTTGCTTTAAGACACACTCATAAAGATAAAGCCTATGAGACCTACAGTAACAGCTTCTTACCTAGGGGAAATTTGCTAAAACGCTTGAAATTCGTTTTTGAGAGACAACATGTGGAAGTCGTAAGGGATGATTTGACGCTCTATCTTAATGTTGTGGTCTCATCAATAATTATATAGGTATCCAATTTAAAAACAAGCGATAAGAAAGGTGAAAAAAATTATCCTCATCAATCCTACATTAGAGCTTTGACTTTAAATTAAATAGACTGTACACCAAGCAATTAACACGTTCACTACCAAGCGGCTCATATGTGAGCCCCATCGGTCATTAAGGTAGCCCGCAATAATCAGAGAAAGTCCTTTGCTGTGGCCCATATGTATATAAGAATGACCAGCCCTCAACCCAGATAAAGAAATGTGTTTTAGGCTACCTGTTAGTTTTCATTAATTTAGCTCATACCCTATGTCTTGTCTTTCTGGTGGCAAATATTACCTTTTCTAGGATTCAGGCTAGTATTTATAGGCTCGGCTCTTAAGTAAGCAACTCAGTCACAATTATAGGCCTATATATTATCAATACCAATATCATGTTATACCGTTACTCCCTGTACGTCTCACTCCAAACGTTACTCCCGTGTTCACACTGTTTAGGTTATTTTAGTTTCCGGTCATGGTAAACTGACCAGCTACAAGTCAGGTATGGTTGTCCAGTAGTTCCAACATAGCAACACTGTATTTACACTATAACCAGAACCCAACCACTCAAGGAACACCACTGTATCACACTCAACCACTGTATTTACACTCAAGGAACCCAGAGACCATTCATACAGTTTAAGTGGCAATAAGGGTAAATGTTCACTTTCCAATGGTTGTCTAGAAATTGATCGAACAAATTTTTTTTCAAAATGTAGGAAATTTTGCGCTGATTCCGGAAATGATAGTTTTTTCCCGCGGAAAACATCGGAAAATGCCGGGAAATCGGAAAAACGATAAAATAATTTTTGGCTCCGAAGTAGGTCATGTGGGTACTCAAATTAATCGGGAGATTGAGAAAAAGAAGAATATGCAAGAATTTCCAAGATTAGACGCGGATTAACGGAGTTATGGCCGGAAACGTGCTGGAAAAGTCATGGATTTGCACAAAATGGGTTAGTTTTAGGTGAGTTACGCTAAACTGTGGGATCTAAGGTTAGGTTAGGTTAGTTTAGGTTAGGTTAGACTATGTTAGGTCTAGTTAGGTAATGTTAGACTATGTTAGGTTTGGTTTGACTAGGTTAAATTAAGTTTGGTTAGGTTATATTGAATTTAGATAGGTTATATATTGAATTTGATTAGGCCCTCCCTAGATTATACCTATTAGGTTTGGTTATGTTAAATTAGGTTTGGTATTGTTAGATTAGGATTATAATATCACATTCTTTTTACCAACCTTATCCTTGCCTAACTTAACGTTTTAAACCAATCCTAATATAACCTAAAATAATGCAACTTTTATCACAATCTAACATAACCTAACCAAACCAAATACAACCTAAACTAACATAACCAATCCCTATCTAATTTATTCCAGCCAAATCCATCTTCACATAACTTAAACAAAAGTTGATTTAAAATTGTTTATGTTTTTTGGCTTTATCTCGACCTTTGTACGTCAGATCGTGAAAATTACTGCAGATTGTTGTTCAGCGTGCAATTTCCTTTAATTTGAGTACCCACATGATATGTTTTCGACAAAGTTTGTTTTTTGGCTTTTCCGACGCTTTTCCGGCCATATCTCCGTTAATATCCGTCGGATCTTGAAAATTCTTACATATTCTTGTTCAGCTCGTTCTCCCGATCAATTTGAGTACCCACATGACCTATTTCCATAAAAAAAATGTTTCTTCCGGTTTTTCCGATTTTCCGGCATTTTCCGACGTTTTCCGCGGAAAACGACTATCATTTCCGGAATCAGCGCAAAATTTCCTATATTATGGAAAAACAATTTTTCAATTTCTAGACAACCATTGGAAAGTGAACAATTACCGCTTGAGTACCCACATGACCTATTTCCATAAAAAAATGTTTCTTCCGGTTTTTCCGATTTTCCGGCATTTTCCGACGTTTTCCGCGGAAAACGACTATCATTTCCGGAATCAGCGCAAAATTTCCTATATTATGGAAAAACAATTTTTCAATTTCTAGACAACCATTGGAAAGTGAACAATTACCGCAATAAGACCACTTCAAAAGTTTCAAGCCTCTAAAATTGACGGGTAGGCCTATCTCACTATCACTGGCTCATAGCATATCAGAGCCCCCGGGCTATTTCGACAGACTCGGCTGGCTCAGGTCTGAGCTGCCGGACTATTTCTACATAACAGCTGACTCATAACTGAGCAGGCCTTGACTAAATTTACAACATTTTTTATATGTACCAGTAGCGAACTTTTTAAAAATACTTAGCATTAGATTTTAAGTTAAGGGAGAAATTATGAGGTTCATTGTATGTTGTTTCCTACTTGTGCAATTAACTTAGGCCTAGTGGTTAGTGTTGTTTCTTCTTCACAGCCAGTTATCGCAACAGTTGCTCATAGCTAGGTATATAAGTCGACCAAACAAAATAGGTTGATAGTTGATGTTGATATCGGTAGCCAGACAATTAATGAACCACACAAGGGGTTGCATGAGAGCGAAAAAGAACTTCTATCAAATTAATTTAGGCCAACATTGGGAGGTTCGGCTCCTTGACATGAGACTAGAAAATATAAGCTGTAAAGGAAGAAATCGTATCAAATTTTCTTCACCCCTGGCTGCCTAATGGAACAGCATGTTGTTAGCCTACCTTACAACGAAGACCTAATCAAGGCTTGATAGCCCAAGTTGTCTAAAATACAAAAATGCCCAGCCTAGACCAATTAATGACAAAACAACCAACTTAGTTTTGGGGTGGTTACTAAATACATATTTTAATATGTAACAATCATATTTGATGTTTGTAGAAACTAAAAAACACTGGTTGGAGTTTAGTAAGCGACCTAGGCCTACCTTTTATCCAGGAGGGCTAAACAGAACAAAGAGAGATGTAGCTCAAGATTACACCACAATGAATTAATTATTAAAAGTTTATCAAGAATAATTTATTGAATTCACTGAAGTTCTTTTGTAAGTAATTTCGCCCTTCAGATATCTGGTCCCTAAATGTGACAACTATCACCACTCTGACACTCTGACTCACTGACACGGAGATAATCAGAAGGTCGAAGAATGCGAATGTATTTGTGATGGCGGACTCGTTACTCCACTCGAGTCTCGACAGTTGAGTCAAGGCCACACTAGGCCACACTACACTACAGGCCGGAGTCCTTTTTTGGTGACGTCACATTATCAGACGGAATCGCAGACGCTTTTATAATGCACTCTAATGGCGATTCACTGTCGCACTCTTAAAACTATCGTGCCCTAAGTAATTCGTTTCAGTTTTCGTTTAGAAACCATTATTTTTTCGAATCTGCATTAATTAATGAATAGCCAATTGCGGTCGAAAATATTTTTAAAGAAAACATGACTTTATTTCATAATCTTAAAAACCGGTAAACATTACAGGCAAGTAATTTGTTTACTTTTCATCAGATGATTTATTGGAAATTTGACAGTTTTGTTTCTTATTGTTTACATTTCAATGTTCTAATGTCATAATTTTTGGGTGCATACTCTAGCGTCTATTCCTCTAAGGGCTAAGACTCGAACGCCTAAAGAACCGACTCTTTAAACAGTTCTGCTGAGAGTCGTTCTCAAACTTGTTCCCAATCGACTCACTTTTGCCATAGAGTACAGTAGGCGCGTTTTGAAGATTCGCCCCCCCAAAACAGGTAGACGGACAGTCCTAATCCCCTGTTGACAAACAATGCCTTAGTGCCTTTGTTACGGGCGGCCGGCCGGGACTCTCTGCATCCGCCTGAAATTCCGGTTACAGGCTTAACAATATATATCGCAATATTCGAGATGCAAGTTACGCGGCATTTTCTTGGAATGCAGGCAGGTGACCGCCCGCACAACGGTGACCAACCCTAACGAAGGCTTTGTTTGATAACAGGGGATTAGGACAGTCCGTCTACCTGTTTTGGGGGGGCGAATCTTCAAAACGCGCCTACTATAACTAACTTTGGTTGCTGTATCTAAATAATTATTTATTTGTATGATATTGCTATAAAATGTTATGTATTCGTGAAAAGTACTTGTTTAAAGATTATTTTTCAGTTTAGTTGAATAAAAAATTAAGTAATCATAAAGTTTTACTTACATTGAGTATATAATATTCTTCAAACGACAATATTAAGATTACTTAGTTAGAATAATTGTAAACTCCGATGCTAACTTTTCATTTTAACGTGCGTGGACACATTTTTAACTTTAGGGTTGTTTCAAAATTTCCATATTAGTTATTTCATATCTATAAAATACAGAGAATAATTTACTGTAAGTCAAAACGTCCATATTTCATAACATCCTTGATTGGTCATTTAAACATTAATAAATTAAAAGTATCCATTAAAAATAAATATACGTTACAAAAAATTATGTATATTAAAGGGACCTCTAGCTTATGAATTATTAAATAATGGAAAATAGGGAGTTAAAACGTCAACATTTATTCATAACGTACAGGTATTCAGAATGTTAAATATTAGAGTAGTGTATACTATAGATTTTGAACAAGCTATCTTAGGAGGACATTAGAGTCGGCTGTTGCTATACTGGATTTATAATTTATAAGAATTAGAATTAGTGTTAATTTTATTCCAAATACCTCACTAATTTTTATTCGAAAATTGTGTATGTCAAATTAAAGCTCTTTTCAAACAAATTAAATAAGTACTTTTTTACGTTCGTTTTTTTTGCGTACGGTACGGCAAAGTTCATCCAAATAAGTTTATATTCAGCCGTGTTTTAACAATTACTTCCTATTATCTTGTGTACAAAAGGTACCTTATTCGTGTTACCATACTGATTACAATCAGGCTAAAAGCCTACCAAAGTATGTTTTCGTAAAAATTATCTAATATGAGTTATTAGTCAAAATCACCAAAGTATGTTTTCGTCAAAATTATCTAATATGAGTTATTAGTAAAAATCAAAATGGTTTCAGTGATTCCAAAATTTGGAAAAAAGTTTTTTAATCCGTGACTTGAGATTAATTTTTAATTTTTCATACTCCTCAAGGTTGCCATGACAACCTATAAGCATCCCTATAGTTTAACATTAAAACTTTGATGTACCGTAGAGAATAACCATAAAGGAATTTAGTAAAATCGTTTCTTGGTACGCATCTATGGCCCAGGAGGAGTATAAATACAAAATTTCAGCTCTGTAGGTCTTATGGTTTTGGAGATTTGCTGCCCGTTAGAAAACCCCTTCTCCTCTATATAGATAGAAGAGCCGTTTCAAAACGTCTTGGCTAAAATCAAATATATGATTTAGGGAGATTATGTACACTTCTACGACCACAATTAGACTTTCCATCTCTTTATGAAACAAATTAGACTTTCCAACTCATTAATTAAAGAAATAATAAAATTGAAACCAAGTACTAAATTTATATTTTTCTTTCTTTTGCAATGTTATAGGGGCGACATTTCGCCCCTGAATTTCATAGTATTCCCCGACAGTGGTAAGACTGATAATGAAATGCAGTGATGCAACAACAGAAAAAACACCAAATTTCCCTTTCACGTAATAATCGTGATGTGGAACATCTTTAGTTCACTTGATGAGTCTGTAAAATATAATTATGGGTATCTGGAATCGAGCGCAAAAAATGTAACATATAATGTTTGAGATTTCATTCATTTTGGTAACTAGACTTAATTACAATATTTTGTTTTGACAAATGATAACTATAAGCCAACATTGAGATGAAGATTGACATAATTTTCATGCACATCGCCCTTTTTTGCCAGCTTTTCCGGTTTGCTGATTATTCTGTACTTAACTTGACAGTTTGCACAATGTCAAACTATTCAAGAAGAATGTTTAATCTTTGACAATGAGAAGTCATATAATAATTTTTAAACATAAAGAATATTTTCGCTAGGAATGTACTGGTTCAATGAAAACACTGTTACAGTATGTATATAAATACTGGTTGGAGAAAAGATATGTTTATGGATTTTAAAAGGACCTTCATACGATAAGGGTTTAAAAGAAAAGAGTCAATTAACGACCTGGGGCTTGAGGTTTGAAGAATTGCTCTTAACAATTTTACCGGTACCTGATATTCAGGAAAGATAATGTCATAATGTATGTTAATAAGGTGATACACGTGCGTGGCACAAAGGCATATTTAGTTCTAAGGACATCGCTTCAAGAATAATAATCTAGACGTAGAAAATGTAAACTTTAACAAGTTTAAACATGGAAAATTGCAAAAATTTGCCCAAGTTTGCTGCTGCTGTTGTATTTTTATAACAACATTTAAGTTTTTAAATAAACCTGCAATAAAACTATACATTCAAAAAAAGTATATAAAATTTTAAATCTTTTTAGCTTGTTTAGAATGTTTGTTAGTTGGAGTTTTTGGGATATTCAGCTTAGAAAAATAAAAATGGCTGCCATTTTTTAATGGAATGCAGTGTGAAATTGATACTCTGCACAGAAACAGGTCATGGTACATCACACTGAAAGAAATTAGTGGCTGATCTAGACAAAAAATGTGTAAATTTAGCAAACTGAACCCCTAAATTTGTGACAGCAATACAATTCACTATTTTACCCAAAAGCTTTTGGCTGAGTTTATTTAGGCACTTCAACCAAAGAAGTTTTAAAAGACCAGCCATCCTAATTCTGGAAAAATACCAGATCTTATTAATAGAACTAGGCAAATAAAGTATGTGCTTTACTAACAGTGTCCTACTTCGTTATACAGTACGTTTGGCAGTTTAAGCCAAACAGTTCGTCAATTTCATCAAGCGTCTTAGGGAAGCGCCCAGCTCAATCTCCCAGCTCGTTTGGCAGAGCTAAACAGTTTGTCTACTTCATCACGCGTCCTTGGAAAGTGTTCCGCTCAATTGCCCAGCATGTTTGGCAGTTTTAGACGAACAGTTTTTCTACTTCATCAAGCGACCTTACAAAGGGGTCAAATTTTGTTCGGTACTTTCATATAAACCTTTTAATGATCTAGCTAAACGCTCTCCCACAATATATTGACCAACAATTCATTTGTTTTAGCCAAACATTTGGGTAATGTTGTGAATCTTAAAAGTACATTTCCAGAGTATATTGCTATTTAAGATAAACAATTTCACTAGCTTTGAGAGTCTTCATTAGCCCCTAAAAATATTTCTGTTTTATCAGAATAATTTCTCATTAATTTATTATTTTTGACAAATATTGAGGCTGTTGCAGGTAAAACCGAGCAATTTCAACCAAACTGTTGGTACACTTTGACACTTCTGTTAATGTAGACTACACTACTTTGTTTTTATTTACCATTATTGTCTGATTTAGATTTCCAGTTTACAAAATAATAATTTGTTACTGTTTGTTCGAGTATTTTACCATGCGATACACATAAAGATTCATGATTTTGCAAAACATTAAGAATTCAAAATTAATTATACATAAAAGTTGCTAATTTTAATTATTAATCAATTAAAAATTACTCAATTTTTACTGTTTTACAAAATCATGATTCTTTATGTTTATTGCATGGTTAAGTTCAAGAATAAATAGGAACAAATAATTATTTTACAAACTGGAAAGCTAAATCAAGTAAATAGTGTTCAATAAAAACCAAGTAGTGAGTTTTACATGTACAGACGTTTTAAAAAGAAACAACAGTTTTGTTGAGATAGTTAGCTTCACTAATTGACAATTTGATGAATTTAACAAATTGACAATTCACTAATTGATTGAAGTAATAAATTATAGAAAAATCATTCTGATAAAAAAGAGAAATTAGTTTGGGGGCTAATAAAGACTTTCAAGAGCTAATGAAATGCATTATCTTACATAGCAATATACTCTGGAAAAGAACATTTAATTATGAAAGCTATTTAAAGTTACTTTCAAAATTAACACCAATGCAGATTTTTCACAAGTAGTAATGAATATGTTCAGACACCATAATTAATTGTCAAATGTCCACCTGCTTAGATTAGAGGATACTCAGAAACCGCATATTCAAAGTTGATTTGTAAACGCAATACTTTTTGTTTAATGACAGTACAATTACCTAATCAAAATTCTTTCTCAAATAAAAATATTTTACATTATTTTTTAATATAATTGTTTGAATAACAGTCTGTCTCAGTTTAGGACAATGAATCAATTAGATTAGCCAACAAAATATAAAAGGTAAATATTATAAATATTTCAAGATTACTGTACCATTCTATTATTTTTACATCAAAGCCTAATACAGTGACAGTTGATGTTCTCTAGTGCAAACATTTGCTTCACTAGGTCAAGTAATTAATAGGAGGAAAAATGAATTTGATAACAGATAATGAGCAATAAACTCTTTATTGTTGTAAGAAATTTAATATTACTGATCAGTTAAACATTTTTACTATACTAGATTATTTTACAATCCACCTCGAACAGTAACATATTTTTTACAGCCATAAAAATAATATTTTCTGTTTTAAAAAGAAGAGCCTTTCCTTCACTATTGGATGACAGAATTTCCATATCCTCTGGACTCTGAAAATAAATCATATATGGATTATTACTTTAATACATTTGAATATCTTCTTGAATGTTAAAACTTAAATTTCTTGTTGTTATAGATTGAACATATATACACACTATAAATTACATTGTAAATTACAGTTTTATAACTTAAAAATGAGATCATCATAAAATTTGAAGAAAGAAATAAAATAAATGAAGAATTATCCATGATTGCGTAAATGTAGTTAATGTTCATTAGATACGAATTCGCTATGCATCTCGAGTTACTAATGCAACTAGTACATATATTGTAGTTGGTGGTCATTGTGATTATTTATATAATTGATAGGAAGTGTATTTTTATAATGTATAAAAGCTTTGTGATAAAAACTAGGCATTTTTATTTATAAAAAGGTTTACGGTTATCAAAGCTTATTGTAGTACAGTAGTGTGTAAGGCTGGCTGTACCTGCTGCAATTTCGGGCTTGTAGTATTTTGCCTACAGCTATCTAAATCTTCAGAGTTTGTAGCCGGAATCTTTGAGAGCCGTGATCTTCATTGCGGCTAGTAGTGGGGACCTCCGAGTTGAATGAGACGACAGTCTGCAACTATATTAAGACTGCATTATAATCTAAAAGTAATCAGTAGAAGAAGTTATTAAGATAACTGACATGGTAAGTCTTGAGCCTGAGAACCATTCTCCAAAACATCGTGTATCGTGTGCAGCAGCATTACTCATAACCCGACAGGTTACGACCAGGGCCCATCAATCTGGATACCAGTGAGCTTAAACATATATTATTATAGGTTGTTTTGAATTATTTTGTGAACGGCAGCCTTTTATTCTATATCTATGAAAATAGCAAACGTAATCACACCACAATATATCTGGACAAACTGTAAATAAGCGAATTAAATATGTCTAATTATACCGTCTAACACTATATAATGTGTCTCAAAAGTCCTGAAACGGTTTAATAACTTCTGAACTAAAAAATGTAGATTAAAGATGCTTTGCACAAGGTTTGACCAAAAACTAAATAGGTCTCTCGATGGGTTTGACATTTAAAATTCAAAGCTATTGCGGCAAAAGCATATTTTCGGGCAAGTGGCATAAATTACATTGCACAGCAAACAGTAGTGTTTTTTTTTTAAGTGGTGGGCAAAGTTACTTGAAACTATAGTGGAAGGGGTCCGATCCTAAGCCGGCTACAGCAAAAGGCCCGCTGGCTTACAATTTCCGATATTTTGAGAACCCATATAATTATTCTGGACAAAGAATTTCTTAGGCTTTTATGACGTTTTTCCGGGCATAGCTTTGTTCATACCCATCGAATCTTGAAAATAACTGCATATTCTTGTTCAGTTTGCACTCCCGGTTAATGTGAGTACCCACATGACCCATTTACAAAAAAAAAGGTTTTTTCTCGTATTTCTGCTTTTTTTTGGGGGGGGGGGTTTAATAATTTTGTGCGAAAAATAACAATCACTTTCAGTATTAGGGCATTAAATCCTAAATTTTTGAAAAAAAGAATTTCCATTCTTTGAGTGATGGAAAAATAAGAATTACCGCAAATCGATCTATCGGTATCTCTGCGACCTTCTTTTTATCGAAGAACGGAGAAATGTATTATTTGAACTTATCACAATTAATTTTAGAGATTAAAGTAAACGTGAGACAAACTATTGTTTATTTCTGGTAATTTGATACTAAATACAGTAGGGCCTACTGTTTATTTGATCACACAAGATCAAGCTTAGCCAAATACCTTTCAAGTAGGCTAAGGTCAGGTCGTTGACCGGAGCGCATGCAGCACCTGTCAACGGGATTTGGCAGGCAAAAGTATGAATCATCTGGTATCGTTCGATTCTTAACGAAACGAGGAAAGTCCTACTAACATATTTATGATAACCCAACCTAACATAACTGCCGCAGCGCGCTGTATAAGGGTGGCCTCCGTATAATACCAAAGTACCTTGTTTTTACCTCAGGAACAATTTCCTAAGTTTGTCGGTGAATTTCGGATACACCCTGTATATATATATATATATATATATATAAATAAATATATATATATATAGTATGTCAGGCTAAAGGCCAATATTAGAAGGCAATGCAAGTTTTGTTATAAATCAAATTAGGATGCCATGCATGTTATCAATTGTATTTTTACATGAAATAAATAATTCATTCATTCATTCATATATATAGACAAAGAGGAATTCTAGAAAACAACTTAAAGAACATTTCAATTCACTAAAATAAATTGAATCCCAACCTTGTAACGTCCAAGGTACAAGAAATACATGAGTATGGAAAGATTGAAGAAACAATCTCCTATTAAATAATCTACTATCTTTCTACTACCTACTACTGAGTTAAAATCTAGAAATAATCTACCGGTACGAGTTAAATACAGGGCAAAAATTAGATCTGCGTTAAAAAAACGTGCACATATGTACAAAAAAAACTAAAAAGTAACATCATAAATCAACAAACAGAAGTTTCAGGATCAGATTTTTTTATGTTAAAAAATTAAATATGTGGAAGATTATAGAAAGGTAATACAACATTTCTGAATAGAACAAACAATAGACTGTTGACCTGCCATTTCACGGACCGACTGCATCAATGACCCGCATTCCTGGAATCCCCTGTTTTCTAAAAACTCCTGAAAACAATACCTTCCCTATGAAAGCGAGAATTCCAAAAATTTGCAATAGTAGAGCTCAAGATGGCAAAACTGTCAAAATCTAGGTCCACGTTCAAGTGAGGTAGTGACGCCGTCAACGGATTCCAACAATGTTAAAGTTTAGTATGATCGGCGCACGTACAATTCCACAAAGTTATCAGATTATATATACATAGATACATACCATATATATAGTACAACATTTTATACGATGGTGTTTTTGACATCTGAGGGGCCCAAAACAAAAAGTTATGATCCCAGAGGCCTTCTTTAGAGCTATCATGCGGTGATGCCAATAGCTCACTATTCCATCAGAAATTTCGCTAGGCCCTTAATCATTTTAAAGGCTACACTTTCACAGGCACCTGGAAAAACAGTTGAATAAAAATACCTAATTGATGTAAAATATCCTTATGCCGGTATGTTAATGTTTGGTTAGAAAGTTATCGGAATCGCGATATAGCTGACTGATTGTGAGTTAGGCCCCCTATAATGAACGTTTTTACTACATGCCTACTAAAATTTTAATGTTGCATCTAGCCTAATGCTCGACAGAGTTGTAACCATGCACTTATTTCAACATTCTTACAAACAAGACTTTACTAAAATTTAGGCCTATTTAATTTTTACAATAACTAAAATTTTGTATTATCGAGTGGCGATTTCGGCACTTGTAGCAATCCTTACCTCTGTTTTTGTGCAGGTAAGACAACACACAACGACAATGTGACAACGACTGACAATGAATCAAATGCAAGATGGGGAACAATGTGAAATAAGACTTTAATGTTAAGCAAAGATATGTTGTAAATTTTCTTGATAAATTTGATGTCTGTTTTGGTTCAGTTAGGTTAGGTTGATTTAGTTTCATTTGGTCTTTGGAATAAGAGTAGGGTGGTTAGCTGGTCTTCACAGAAATGTTTAATCAATTGTTTATTATGATATTTTAAATGAATTATTTTCGTTTGATTGTTTCACCGGGTGTCTGTGTAAGTGCAACCGATTTTAAAAAGCCCAAAAACTTATCATATCCGTCCTCATTTGAGATCTAAAGTTTTACAGCATTACTAATCTTACCTTTTTCCATGTAAACTTATGTCAATAAGGTTAAAGATTTGAGAACTTAGCATACTAACTTAACATTTTATTATTTTAAACACACAGAAAAATACAAAGAAAAAGAGTCCCTTAAATGAAATTCCTGTCTTTTTCTTGTTTTGCCACATTTTCAAAAGTATAACCTCCTCATAGGCGTCTGTTCGTTATACTATCTTTACAGTAGGCCTACAATGTTTTGGTGAAAACAATACTGCCTACTGGCCAACAGCATTACCATCCGTTTTACTGTCTTTACAGTGAGTGCAATGTTTTGGTGAGAACACTAACTTACAAGCCAACAGTATTGCCACCTGATTAGTGATGGAAACCTCGATTAATTTTGACAAACAACTACTCTGTAGCCTAGTCGTTCACACTAGTCAACCAATCTACTATTATAGTCGTTCAAACTCGTTGAAAGAGCAATCTCCATTAAAAAAAAAACAAAAAACACCTTATCCAATCAGAATTATTGACTAGGCCTAGGCACAGATGAAGAACTATACAGATTGGCAACCTAATGCACTTTTGCGTGCCCGTTTTTTCGCGCGGCGTCAAGTTTGTTAGGTCGTTTTGCCGCACATATTGCATTCGTATCAAGTATAATTTCGTCAATATCAAATCTTCAGGTCCCAAAGAACAAATATAGCCATTAATAATGTTGATACCAATGCAATATGTGCGGCAAAACGACCTAACAAACTTGACGCCGCGCGAAAAAACGGGCACGCAAAAGTGCATCAGGTTGCCAATCTGTATAGTTCTTCATCTATGGCCTAGGTAATCAAATGGATGGCAAACTAGTTGCACCAAACTATATCAAATGATGGAATCATGTTGATATAGCTATTAAATAAGAGCTTATTAAATGCCTGTACATTTTCATAGAAATACCAAGATCCCTCAGGACTATCTCAGTTAAGGTTTTGAAATGTTCCAATTACGATCATAGGCCTATACCTTTACCTTTACCTCCTCTTGAACCACGTAGACTCTCGATGAGCATGTGGCGGTTTTCAAAATGGGGAGAATTAATCGTAATT
Source organism: Flexamia atlantica (assembly GCA_035578135.1). Classification (NCBI taxonomy): domain Eukaryota; kingdom Metazoa; phylum Arthropoda; class Insecta; order Hemiptera; family Cicadellidae; genus Flexamia; species Flexamia atlantica. The sequence goes on along the minus strand of JAQJVK010000006.1, from coordinate 3,469,703 downwards.
AGTTATATTTTAATTTCCCTGAAATAAGGTTCGTATTGACAAGTGTTTATAAAACCTGTTTTATTTCTTAATAATTTTAATTCAAAGATTGGTTCCTAAAATTTAGCTAAATCATTATTTACATTTAAATCAGAACTATAAACAAATATTATCATATGGTATTTGACACATGATCTTGTACACAGTAGCCAGCAAAAGCATAGTCTTTTAAATTATTCCCAACACACTCCCCACCTAAATTGTTTCGTTCTCCCTAAATTTGCGAAACAATTTACTAATACATATTTATTATTAAACGAGAATCACACATTCATAAGTTCTTTAAAACACAGTATTGCTCATCCTCGATTGTCCTGAAGACCGCTCTTCATCATGCTATTTAACGCTATTTAACGGCTCCCCACCGGTGGAATAAACGGAGCTTTGAACTTAAACTTTCCTTGTTGAATATTACAACTCTCCACTTCATTTTTGTATCGATTCAAATTAATGAACACATCGTCTAGCTCATCAAAGTTCTGGACATTATATGAATGCGTGGTCTGTGGTTCACCTCTTTTTAATGCAGAATGTTTCAACAATTGTTTTCTCTTGCTATATTCTTCTTTCTCGTTTTTCACAACAGGTTTATGTTTTTTGATGGTAGGGATCAGCTTTGTTTTAGCGGATTCGTTATTCTCTAGTGTAAGCTGGCATTTATTTCGAGGAAGTTTTCCACAATATCTTACTAACTTTTGTTTAATGTCAATTGCAAATGTCTCAGGAACTTGACCACTTTTTTCACTGTGACTTTGTTTCATACAAGTGTTTTTACTTCCTTGTCGAAATTCAAGATTGGTAAGTGTCAACAGCATGGAAGTCTTTGATTTATTTTCATTGTCTGTGTCAGATTCACCAACTAGTGTCCATCCTAGTTTTGTCTTCATAGCAGCCAACTCATTGCTTATTTTTACATACTCAGATGTAATCAACTTAGGCCAACTGTCTGCTCCTAGAAGTATCTGGATATCAGAGACTTGTTCTGGGGATTCACTAAAGTCTGATAAAATCACCCCTTTTGTTTTCAATGATTCATATATTTTCATATCAGTTACTTTAGGTATGAACCCACAAATACGAGTTGTGTCCAACACTTTGAACTCTTCTTCAAACTCATCAGTTGAGGACTTAAGTTTAACAGAATAGATTCCATGAGACCTTAAACTTGTTTTCTGTCCCCCAAACAGTTCTTGACCTGTCACAGTTTTACCCAGTCTTTTCAGTTTTAAATCAGTTGCACACGATTTCAAAATGTAGCTCTTTTGGCTTCCAGAGTCAATCAGTGCGCGTACTGAGTGTTCCTGGTTTCCCAAGACAAGTTTCACAACAAGAGTGCTTAAGTAAACCACAGGCGCCTTACTTATGCTTGAAAGCAATGTCTGGCTTGGATTATCTTCAGTAGTAGGTTTCTTTTCTACGGACATTTCAGTGGTATTAAAGGAACGAGTGTTATTTTTATGTGGTTCTTCGCACATAATCGGATAATGCTTTCGTAAACATACTGCGCATTTTATTAAAGCCTCACAGGAGTTGCTGATATGTCGGAATTTTAAGCATTTAAAACACGCTCCTTTTTTCTTCAAAATTTATTTCCTTTGTTGGAGTGTCATATCCAGAGCTTTCACACAGTCTTGTGATCTATGATTTTTTTCGCAAAATACACATGCAGAGGAATCTGAAACATGCGTCGTCGTCGTAAGAGCTGCTGCTAAAGGCTGTTTATCGAAAGGTCTTCGTTTTTTATTTTGCTCACAACCTTTATTTGTTTTGTTAGTAGATCCATCAGAATCTTGGTAGGAGTTTGGGTGGTACTTCACATTCTGTTTGTAACTGGAGACACCAAACCCTTCCAATGCCAACGATACCTTCTCTGCTCTCCCTCAACCTCGTTCTTCAGAAAGCTTAATAGATTTTCTAAAACTTCTTTTGATGAGTTTTCGTGACTGTTCGAATTTTGATTCGTCGTTCGTTGCCAAAGTTTCAGAATATCTTCCGGTAGACTAGATGTCACCATTGGGAACAGCAGGGAGGCACAGTGTTCGGATGTTACACCAAGTGTGTTAAGATTTCTTAAGTGAGACTGTATCTTGTCATACAAAACTGACAAAGGTGGCTTCACTGTACTCGTGACGTTGTGAATTGTCAAAGACAACATCTGCCTCATGTAATATTCTTTTAGTAGGTCGTCCCTTCCAAATCGGCTTTTCAATGCTTGAACGACTTCGTAGTACATCTCAGGCGTTGCAGGGTAGCTCTCGACTAATTTACGAGCAGGCGATCCAATCGAAGTTGCCATTATGAGATACTGGATCTTATCGGCTGGGTCGATTTTCTGGTCTTCATGGATTTTCTTGAATTGAGACCAAAACGGAAGCCATTCGCCAAGATCCCCGTTAAATTCTTTTAATTTCAAGTAAGGGAGCTTGTATGGGCGACTCGCCTTACATGACCCTGATCCAGAACAAGCACTTCTTTCAGTTGATTCAGTTCTTGCCTCTTGACTCATTTTCTCATTATTTCTTATTCGATCTACTTTCTTGCAAGTAGTGTGATACTGTATTGAATATTCGCTCTGTCCTTGAAGCTCTTCATCAATTTCTTCATCTCTCATCTCTTCATCTTCTAGCAATTTATCATATATAGATGAATTCAATTCATTGAGGGACGAAAAATGTGTATTTAGGACTTCAAGTTGTGCAGATACTTGAATCAGATCGACTGTTTCTTCTTTTAAATGATCTTCTACTTTTTTCACTGCCAAAGTAAAGGCTCTTCTTATAGCAGTTCTAGATCTCTTCAGTTTTGATATTTCTGACATATTCAGATCCTTGAGTTAATTCAAAACAAAATTCAAAACAATCTTTTAAATTTAAACAAAACAGGGTCGGTAAAACTTGTCATCAAATGTCCTGTCACGGTCGCCACATTTTCAAAATGGGGAGAATTAATCGTAATTAGTTATATTTTAATTTCCCTGAAATAAGGTTCGTATTGACAAGTGTTTATAAAACCTGTTTTATTTCTTAATAATTTTTCATTCAAAGATTGGTTCCTAAAATTTAGCTAAATCATTATTTACATTTAAATCAGAACTATAAACAAATATTATCATATGGTATTTGACACATGATCTTGTACACAGTAGCCAGCAAAAGCATAGTCTTTTAAATTATTCCCAACAGGCGGGTCATGCCTCTTCCACTAGGGCTTGAGACTCCGAACTTAGCTCCAATTTCCCAGCCTAATTATGGCCTCATATATCATGCCTAGTAGTGGTTATAATTACTGTCTGTTAAATTGCTCAAACTTTTACTAAAATTGTTAACATGTCGATTAATAGCTGAAAATTAAATTACTTTACTTAAAAGCTAAAACTTAATCGGGTGTGTTTTAGAAAGGTTAGATTTATATTGATCAATGCTTAACCAATTTATTTCTAGGGCTAAATATGATATCTAATTCTTATGATATCTAAGTCTTATCTTCGTCAAATTTACTCACCGACCTTAAATCGAGCATCAAATTATGTTCAATAAGTAAAGTGTAAAAGCTTCGGTTAATAAATAATTCTGTTAAAAAGCGTAAATAAATAATGTCGGGTCAAAAGTAAACAATGAATGAATCAATAACAAAATAAAAAAATAAGAACCAAGAACGACAATTAAACGTATCTTTCAAACTCAAAGATCTACTCAAACCGTTCAGTCTTTGACGATTTTGACTTTTAGACCCTAGAGGATTAGACGCTAGAGGAACCCACGTAATTTTTTGGTAAATGTTTACGTTTTTCGTATGATTTTAGTTGTTATTTCCAACACAGCGCTAGTAGTTCGGCCGGTGTTGTGACGTGGCATTAGGGAGGAGGGGGGGAGACTCCGGCCTGTAGTGTAGTGTGTAGTGTGGCCTTGGTTGAGTCGAGTTGAGTCTTGAGTTGACTTTGACTTTCGTTACGTTGTTACGTTGGTACGTGGAGGACCAGTGTAGCCAACAGCTCGAGAAGGTTTTACCCGGAAACCTAAACCTTAACACCCGATTTTACCCAGAATAAAAATCAAATTACCCGGAATAATCCCCGGATGAAAATGCTATCGGAGTGAATGAAAAGGAACTGACTCCGAAAGGAATTGTACCGAAAGAACTCGGTGATAAGATTTTCGGAAGATTTTCTAGAATATGTTTTCGGAGTAGTGCCTTTCGGAATCATAACTTTCGGAGTAGCGTGTTTCAGAATTATGCCTCAAAAAATCCGTTTCAAAGTTAGAAATGAGATCAATGCCGAGAAGTTATAAATACATTTTTAGAAAATCATATTTCCGAAAGGTCACCATTCAGAAAGCACAACTCCGATTGAGCACTATTACGAGAATTTTTTCGCAGATATGCCTTTCAGAGTTATGACTTTCGGAGCAATGAAAGCTTCCGGGCTGGCTTAATTGCGGAAGCCCTCATTGTTAGTATTTTTTAGTTTTGTAAAAGTTAGATTTCAACTAAAACGATCCTGTCCAAGGTCGTCTGTGTAGTGGTCTGTGGACTAGAAGAGAATTGGAGGCCCGCATTGTTCCGAAAGTCATAACTCCGAAAGAGCACTGTTCCGAAGTTTTTTTCGGAACAGTGCTCTTTCGGAGATATGCTTTCGTAGCAGTGCTATTTCGGAGATACGCGATTTAAACCGTTCTTTTGGCGACTGACTTGAGTCAATCTCTTAGTCTGAAAGATTCGTTCGGTTTTGTATGGTTCTTCGTTCTTATTTGATGCAATTGACCCGATTTGGGGATGCATACTACTTTAGTTCTCTGGATTCAGGTTATTTAACCTTCTGAATATTTTATACGTAATTTATTGAACATAAAATTAAAGATGTGAATGATGTGATGCTCTACTTAAGGTAGGTGATAGTGATGAGCAGTTTGATTCTTCTCAGTGAATCGATTCATTTGAATCACTCAATGTCAAAGAATCGAAATTTTAATCGATTCTTTGGTTCATCTAACTTTTCGCGGCTAAACGTAGAATTTATACAATCAATCCGTTTTTTTTTAGTAAACAGTGTGTTTTTTGTATCTGGATCTCAGGGTATAATTTTTGAGTCTGAATCTAATTATGTATGATATTTCCAAACCCAAAATATATGATTTAAATGTAATCCAAGAAATAAAAGTGTCTTGAGAGTAAACTAGACTACCCAAACTACCGAATCACAAACAGATGAACCTACACTGGTAGGTTAAAAAAGTTGAGTTGTGTAGACTGTTTTCCTCATTATCAGGCTACTCTTTTTAGTTAATATATCACTGGCCTTGATGAAACAAAAAATTAAAAAAACACAACCCAGAGGCCTTAAGGTCAATAACAAAAACATCTGTTATTTGTTTTTTCTATTAATAGTTAATCTGAAACAAAACTGGTGTCTCCACCTAGTTTTGTTTTGCGAATTAAATGAATAAAATTCCACATTTTATGCGTTTGATTCGCACGAAGAATCGATTCTTTTTCAAAAAGAATCATGATTCATTTGATTCGCTTGATGAGTCGTTCAAATTGAATGATTCGTTCGCGAATCGCCCATCACTAGAGTGATGCCACTGAGCTAGAGTATAACAGATGATATCAATAATAGATAAACCCATCGCAGGAAACCTGCGTACTTATATATAAATAATATATGTAGGGAGAATTCACTAAAAATTGAAATTTAAAGAAATAGAGAAACCAGGAATGATACAATTTAGAAAAATGACCTATAATCTAGGAATGAGGATCTAGGAAATCTGAAAATAATGTGCTGATGTTAAAAATGACAATTTGTAGGCCTAGTAGATGGGTCACTGAAATGTTGACCAGCATAAAAACATGTTCACCGAGTACTTGAAAAAGTCGGATTCCCACCAAATATGGTATGGATGTTCTAATAAGTATTCATCATAACCAGTATAAATTTCATAAAAATATGTCATTAAATAAGGGTGTTTGTATGCCAAAAATCCTTGTTGACCAGCATAATAACATGATAACCGAGTATTCTAAAAATTGGATTTTCACCACATTTTCTGTATACAAACACCCTTGACAGGGCCGCCCCAAGGGCGGGGCGACCGGGGCGGTCGCCCCGGGCGCCGCGGCTAGGGGGCGACATGACCGGAGGGGCCCGCGGCTGTTTAAGGGAAAAATAAAAAATATATCGCCGACGCTCTATAGGGCGAAAATATTTCACGGGCAAGAATCGTAAAATTTTCATCAACTGGCTGTTAAAAAATAAATTGTTCAATAACTTTGTTTCTGATCAGAAATTGTAACTGGAACACCATAAAGTAAGTCTCAGATGAGTACCTACACACTTATTCATTTTTTTTTTTTTTTTTAACAGAGGGCCAGGCTTTGAAGTAACCATGGTAATGCATCGCAGCTAGAATAGCTTATTGTGCACCCTCATTCACAGGTCCTCATTCTCCGTCAAACCCCAGGTCCTTGATGAACCATGAGATCTTTCTGACGATGGTTACCTGTTCTTCCCTTTGGTCTCCTGTCAAAAGACCAAGGGTTCCTGCACGCAGACCTTGTAGGGCTGGGCACATAAAGATCAAGTGGAAGGCTGTTTCCTCCTCCTCACCGCATTTCCTACATAGGAGGCTTTCAACTTGAATTCCCATCTTATGTAGATGTCCGCGGAATACCCAGTGGCCGCTAATGAAGCCAACCACTTTCCGCAAGGTCTTCCTATTCAGCCCAAGGGCATCTGCCGCTAGCGCACCGGTCGGTGCCTGCAGCAATCTCTTTGACTGTATGTTGCCTTCTGTTCTTTCCCAGCTCCTTCGATGTTCTCTGCCCATCCACTGGCGAACAGCTCTCCGTGCAGTATTATAAGCAATACCACACGACGGCTCCGGACCAATGAGCGGGCTGTCAGCTCCTTTATTTGCCCACTTGTCAGCTCCCTCATTGCCAGCAATACCCTTATGCCCTGGAACCCAACTAAGGATAACCTTGTTGCTCTCTCCCAGTGTTTTCATGGCCTGATGACAGTCCCACACCGCCTTAGAGGTAAAGTCAAAACTGTCAAGTGCCATCAGCGCTGCTTTGCTGTCCGAGTTCATGTATATGGTGTGGCCTGTCAGACCACGCTCCAAACACACTCTTGCACACTCAGACAGGGCAACAACTTCAGCCTGGAATACAGTAGCCATTTTCCCCAGGCTTACACAGAACTGCGCCTTGGGTCTGACCCCATATATTCCCGCCCCAGTACCTGATGGTTTTTTTGAGCCATCAGTATACCAAGTGATCCCTCTTTTCATGTACTCAGGTTCACCCTTTTCCCAGACAGCCCTGTCAAAAATATTGACATTGTATGGCTTTTCTAGATCAGTGATCTTCACCATCCTGTCAGGAATCATTTCCAAGGTGTCCACCTGTATAGTGTCCACAATCCTTGTATGCGCACTGGAGGTGTTATACTTCCAGTTGCCACTGCAATCCATTCTGTAGGCTGCCATCCTTGCCTCTCCTTTCACAATGATGTCGAGAGGCGGGAGGTTTAGCACCACTTCCAGAGTCGCAGTTGGAGTACCCCTCATGGCTCCTGTAATACTAAGGCATGCCACTCGCTGGATCTTTTGTAATCTCTTCACAGCGGTAGTTTGCATCACCTTAGTCCACCAGACTATCGAGCCATACACCAGCATCGGTCTTGCAACCCTAGTGTATAGCCAGTTAGTCATTCGCGGATTCAGACCCCACGTCTTCCCAACCGCCCGTCTCATCATCATGAGTGTGGTCTGAGAACGTTGCGTTACATGTGCCAAATGACTGTTCCAGGTGAGTTTGTCGTCCAACCTTACTCCTAGGTACTTGAACTCCCTCTCAACCTGGATCTGATTGCCGAAGAGAGTTGGTACCCTAGCGATATCAACCTTCCTCTTCCTCGTGAATGGTACCATCACAGTCTTCATTGGATTGACCCTCAGACCCTCCTGATTGCACCACCTTTCCACTATGAACAATGCCCTCTGCATGAGCTCCAGGCAAGTGTTCATAAACTTTCCTCTAATGAGGACAACAATGTCGTCAGCATACCCTTGAGCGTACATACCCTGCGTATTGAGCTCGGAGAGGAGATCGTCAACCACCAGGTTCCACAGATTCGGTGACAAAACGCCACCCTGTGGACACCCTCTTTGTGCCTTGACCTCTCTCACCGTCCCACACAGAGATGCTTGAGCTCTCCTGCTTTCGAGCATGTTGCCTACCCACCTCACAACAGTGCTTTCCACATTCCTTGATACCAGCTTTGATACAATAGAGCGAGTGCTAGTGTTATCAAAAGCTCCTTCTATATCAAGAAATGCCGCCACAGCTATTTCCTTATTCGAGATAGCATTTTCAATCTTGCAAACCAGCGCATGCAGGGCTGTTTCGCATGACTTTCCCTTCTGATAGGCATGTTGATTCGGGTGTAAAGGACGGCTTACAAGGACCCTATCCTTTATTCGCCTATCCACTAATTTCTCCATGGTCTTCAGAAGAAACGATGTAAGGCTAATAGGTCTAAAAGCCTTAGGTACAGCATAGGTATCCCTTCCAGGCTTCGGTATAAATACCACCCTTGAGGTCCTCCATGCTGTTGGTATCACTCCACTGGCTAAACTAGTCCTGAACAGACGTACCAAGTGGAGTATCAACTGGTCCCCACCCTCCTGCAAGAACACAGGATGGATGCCATCGGTACCAGGAGCTTTAAATGGTTGAAATGCCCTCAGGGCCCATTTTATTCCCGTGAAGGTGATCACGGACTTAGCGCAATCCCAGTCCTCCCTTGTCGTCCGCACCCTAGTCTCCCTCTCCACCTCGTCTTGGACTGTGTTCTGCGGTCGCAAGGATCCTGGGAAGTGAGCGCTTAGGAGGCACTCCAGCGTTTCTTCTGGGCCCTCCGTATACGTACCATCCTCCTTAAGCAATGTGCCTAAGGGGTTTACTGGACCTCGAGCTAAGACCCGATGGAGCTTTGCACAATCAGAAACACTTTCCATGTTCTGACAGAACTCTCTCCATGACTCTCTCTTAGCCCTTCTAATTGTCTTATTATAAACAGTGAGCACCCTTGAGTAGTTGTTCCAGTTTCCTGTACGCTTTGCAGCATTATACAGTCTGCGAACTTTCCTCCTCAGGGCCTCTAACCCACTGTTCCACCAGCAGGCTTGCCGGCGCATGTTCTTCACAGTCTCCGGGCAGGTTTCTTGGTACGAGCTTAATATGGCCAAATTCAAAGACTTTGCCATACCCTCCACCCCATGCCTTTCTGTGTCCTTTAATTGGCTCAGTCTGTCCCCTAGCACCTCTCGGTACTGGTTCCAGTCTGTCCTTCTCACGTTCCTATAGGTCTCTTTTGTACAGATCGAACCTAGAGTAAATTCAATGTGACTGTGATCCGACGCCGAATGGTCATCAGATACCCTCCATTTTGCAACCTTTGTCGCCGCGTAATTGCTAGCCAAGGTTATATCCAAAACCTCTTCCCTTAGCACCGCCCCTCTCCTTTGTCTAAAGGTTGGTTTGGAGCCCTTGTTCAATATAACTAAATTAGATTCAGCTATAAAGCTTAACAAGCTCTCACCTCTGTCGTTAATATCGCTGCTCCCCCAGGCCAGGTGGTGGGCATTGGCATCGCAGCCCAACAACAGATGTCTTCTCTCCCTGACTCCGTATTCTATCACCATCCTCATTTCTCTGGTCGGTGGTGGTTCCCGGGAGTCATATGGCAAGTACACCGAAGCAAGAAGGATTCTGACGTCACCGTCACCCATCTGCCCGTATACTTCTGTCACGGCACAATCCCTAGAACAGAGATTAGTGACTTTCAGTGTCTTGATATTTCTACCGACAAATATGCAAGCCCTAGGTTTGTCACTGTCAGTATCATATATCAACTCACCTTTTGCGGTGCTCATCCCCAAGATTCTGCCTCCTGCGGTCCATGGCTCCTGGATCAGAGCCACGTCTATGCGGTCGGCCAGGATCTTCTGGCAAAGCGTAGCCGTAGCCGCCTTGCTGTGCTGGAGATTTATCTGGAGCACCGCAACCATCCTCTACTTGGGGGGATCCTTACTCCCCTGCAACCTGAAGGTAACCCTCTCGCAGCCCAAGAATGGGCGCATCGCAAGAGACTTCAGCTTCTGCAGGGAGATGTCATCAATGATCATGACCAGGAATTGGCCGTCAGGGTTGGTGTTTCCCCCAACAACCGCCCAGTGGTCCGTGTCAAGGCCGTTCTGCAGCTTGAGGCCCAGCATCACGTCCTTCTTGGTTGTTGCCCCCGTTGAAGAGGGAACAAATGTTGAAACCTTCACAGCTTTCACAAGGTTTCTGGCTGGGGCAAGCTGGAGCGAGACTCCCCCGAAGGGACTCAACTCCTGAACCTGCTTTGCCAGCCAATCCTTTGTGACTGCGTTGGCACAACCGACCACCAAGACTCCACCTTCAAGATGGCAGCTGCTTATCCTGACGTCTTTGCCACGAATGGCACGCCTGGACAACTCCCCCTTGATTTGATTGGCTTCTGCCTCAGTCAGCTTTAAGTCCGGGTGTTCAGTTCTGGCGACAGCCATCCTCTCCACGGACAGTTTCTCTGAGTAGGTTGGTGCCGGTGTCCTCTTGGAAACACTCGACTCCTCCCCCTCATTCGTCCTCGTCTTCTTCTTCTCACCTCCAGAGTCCTCAGGTGTCAGGTGCTCTCGCCCCCTCTTACCACCCTTCTTCTTGGAAGCATCCTCAGATTTAGCTTTGGGGGTGCCATCCTCACCCTGCTTTTTCCCAGCATCCTGGTTCCCGGAGGGACCGGCTACGCTGGGGGCAGGGTTCGGGTGCTTCGCAGCCCACGCCAGCCTCCTCTCTTTTCTAGATAGCACCTTTTCGCCCCTGGCTAAGGCCTCTGCTATCCTCTGTTTCCGCACCTCGCCCCTGGAAAGTCGTTTTTTCCGTTCCTTTCCGGCATCTGCGAGCTTGCTGTCATCATCAGATTTCAGTAGATTCTCCTCCTCCATTGGGCTCAGATCATCTACACTCAATTTAGCAATAGGAATGCTTTCGACCTGTCGGTCACACTCCTTTTGCGTGTCATCAATGGTTTGGTTGGTTTTTTGGTTTTCATCAACTTCCATTTTGTTCCCACGAGTACCGGGTATCTAAAGGTCCACCTCTCCAGTGACCCGTTTAGAGAGGTAAGGGGTAAATACGACTGGGTTCCCCCTGGTGCCCAGAAGGCTCCGTTAAAGACACTGAATATTAGGCCCCCAGTGCCACGAGACTCTCAGCACGGATCGCATAACACCTTCGTCTAGGGCCCGCAGTATCTGGACCCCTCACCCAAGTGACAGACGCCCAGATTCCGACATCATCGTCCTAGTTCAGGTGTGACCCCGAACTGGTTTCGATTGAAGCCGGTACTGATAGTGCTGCTGCCCCCTACCAGGGAGTCATTCGGGACTCCAGCCTAGAGCCGCCGGGATTAGCGAGACAGGGGCCACGACGTGAACGATGCAGTCATAGACTACACAGGCCAGTACTCCATGTCGTACTGACCTTCCCGGACGGTCTTGCACACCATTTCTGGTATGCCTGAGAGTGAAGCAGTTCTCCAGTTCCAGTCTAAGCGGCTCCCCGGCCGTCCGGAGAACAACCGCACTCTCTTAGCCCCCCACACTTATTCATGGTAACTATTAAAACATGTCATTGCATTACATTACATCAACTCGTAAATCATGATAGTATTGAGTTTTACTAAATGTGTAGGTTGACGCCCCCTTGCTACGTACGTTATTGGATTTTTTTAGGAGACTATATTCATTTAGTCGGTGCTTTTAGCGAGGATGTTGTGATGATTACAATGACGAATGTCAACTTGAATCATTTTACCAGGTCCCCATTTCAAAACTGTCTTTAAAAGTAAACCTCAAGTTCTCAAGTAACAATTCATTATCAGCAACTGAAGTAAATACTCTGGGAAATATTAGTGATTGCCAGTTCTGAAAATATCAAAATCAATATCATTGATCTACCAGAATCGTTTTGAAACGGGGGCTAGGGCCTGATTTCAAAACGATGTTGGTGAATTAATCATACTAACTTTGTAATTACAACGATTGGCAATCACAAATATTTTTCATAGCGTTAATTTACACCCTAGTTAGTGATTTTTTTGCTTGTGGTTTATGGGTTTATAGTACTCTTGAAGCCCGTTTTGAAATGAGGCCCATTTGATTGTTTGACGGATCTGTCTGACTGATAGACGATAACTGATCGAACGTACGTTTCCTCTGTTTTGTCTGACTAGTAAACCTGTTGCTCGAAATCGAGCAATTGTTATGTATTGATTTCAAAATAAAAATAATTATGGTTCAGTATTCTAGAACTATTTTATTAATTATATAGTTGAACTTCCTGTTATACTGAAATTTTTTACAAAAGCTTTTTAAAACTAAATCTGTTGTGAATATTCAGTCATCTTTAAGGAGATGTCCATGTTTCGCGGCCCTAAGTAGCGTATGACCCGGCTTAATCTCAAACCGAACTAAAATGGTTCAATAAATCTACTTATAATCAATGTTAAGTCTATTTATTTTGTCTTTTATTTATATTTATAGAATTTATAGATAAGAATTTATTTCTTCTTTTAGTATTTTTCTTTGGAATATAAACATAAGTAAATATTAAGATCTTCACACTTGTGATTCCAAATAAATGTTTTTAAAACTGAATTCTGACCTTAAGTATGTATTAGGATAATAGTTTATTTATTTACATCTTCCATCAACTGAAATGCCTCCAGCTCTACATGCAATGGTTTCAATTCCATAAACAACATATGGCTTTGCTGAAAAACTTTGTTTGCTCCAATCAGCTGCTTTATTTGAAATTTCTATTCCCATGTTAAATCTTATGGACTAATACGAAACTTTAAGGGCGTCTAGGGCTCTTCCCTTTAGTCAAAACTTTTTTAATTTTATTTCCTGTAAAACTTCACGCCAAGCTCTTTCCAATGACACCAAAAACATGAAAATCGGTTCAGTAGTTTAGGAGGAGTCTTTGTAACAAAAACCTGCTCATGTTCATTGATTTTACCCACCCTGGCGGGCTGAGGGAGCAGTTCGCATCCAAACTTTCACATCTTCAAGTAGGAGTGCCGCAAGGCTCAATCCTAGGCCCAATTCTGTTCTTAATCTACATTAATGATATTGCCGATCATATACCCATCAACTCATTGACCATTTTTGCAGATGACACATCCCTTTTCTCTAGACATAAAGATCTGTCTTTGTTGGAACAAGAAAATCACACTTTGATTAATCAACTTTCTCAGTACTTTTCCAAACTTCATTTGAACATAAATCCCAAGAAATCCAGTTACATTTTTTTCTCAACCGATTCTAAAAAAAGATACATGCAAAGGGAGGGTGTGGATGCTCCCTTGGTTTGTCTGGGTGAGGAATTTTTAGAAATCTCCGATACGGTGGACTACCTAGGAGTGAGATTGGACGGTGGTATTTCCTGGAACGATCATGTCAGTAAATTAGCCGGCATCCTTTCTGGAAATATTTTTGTTATAAGGAATATTGCAACTTTAAATTGTCTTCACCTGTCTAGATTAGTATATTTTAGTTTATTTGAAAGTTATTTAAGATATTCCATTGTACTTTGGGGAAATTCTAGTAAGCAAAATTTAATGAAAATCTTTGTTATTCAGAAGAGAGCGATTAGAGCTATGCTAAAACTCCGACCACGTGACTCTTGTCGCCAACATTTCATAGATTTAAGTATATTGACTGTTCCCTCTCTTTTCATGTATGAATCTATTTGCTATGTCAAAGAACACAATCTTATACCGCCTCACAATCATACTTATAACACCAGAAATAGACATTTGAATCCTTCAATTCAACATCGTCTCAAGTTGTTTGAAACAAAACCAGAATTTGTTGGTCTAAAACTTTTCTCCAAACTACCCCAAAGTTTAAAAGAATTAAATGACATTAAAAAATTCAAAACTTAAAACTTATCTTTTAAAAGAATGTTTTTATGGCCTCCCATTGTAGGTAATTGTCCTTCCATAGTTTTCCTTTTCTCTGAAGTCCCTACCACTTATCCTTCATCTTGACAAAGCTCCCAGCTGCATTAACTTAGGCTTTAGAAGTATAGAATGTGTGACTGGTCTTATGCCCCAGAAGAGGGGTCTACAAGATGACGTCTAGGTAACAAGGTAACAAGTATTGCACACGTTGAACAATTACCTTAAATAATACTTATTTAACCGACTTGCTTGTGGAACTGGATGCCATTCCCTTTCTGGAGGGATGTTACATCCAAATGCAACACAATAACGCACCATAATAATTCAATAAAATTATAATGTTAAAATTAAAATCATTTTACTAAACAAACAATCCCAATTGTTTACCATGTATTCCCTGACAGCCGAGTCCTCACCGCAGTACCAACCTAACAAAATCACAGCGGCACGCTTTTCGACGTTTCTTGCATTGCCAGTGCTATCTCCAGTTATACTCTAGCTCAGTGAGTGATGCGCAGTTCGATTCTTTACGGTGAATCGATTCATTTGAATCACTCAGTTCCTAAGAATCGAAAATTGAATCGATTCTTTTTATTCATTTGACTCACTATCCACTGCTTACAAAAACGTCGATACTACCAATTGGTTTTTATGGAATATAAAGTGGTTTTAAATGTTTAATTGCATTTAATTAATTTTTTTTTCTTTTGCCCTTCCTCCCCTCCTTCGTTCCTCGCTCTGAATCTACTTCCCTTTACTTTTGTAATCGGTATCCAATAATATCTGTATTATTATTAAGTTATTAAGATATAGATGTTAAGATATAGATATTAAGTTATTAAGATATAGATGATGAATTTGAATACGGAATCTATTTGAAAAAATGCACAGTACTGCTATTAGCGAGGATGTGTCTAAGCTATGATGCTATTGAATCGGTTATTCAAAACAAAATTAGTCAAACTGGTATGAATGAAAATGAATTATCCATTTGCCTGACCCGTTGCTACCTACAAAATAATACAAGAATCAGAAATAATTGTGCAAGCTTTAACCCCATTATATTATTAATTTTTTACAAATATAGTATTTAGACCAATTAGTTGTTTGAAGGGGGCGCACATCAAAATTTCGCCCCGGGCGCCTATTAGCCTTGGGGCGGCCCTGACTCTTGACATGATACTCTAATGAGATATTAGGTTTACAGGTTGTGTAGAAAACTTATTAGAACGTTCTTAACAAATTTGGTGGGAATCCGACTTTTTGGAGTAGGTACGCAGTCAACATGTTTTAATGCTAGTCAACAATCTTATTTTTATACAAACCCCCTTAATGACATATTTTTATGAAATTTATGCAAGAATGGCTGCGTAGAAAGTGTTCCATACACCATACACGAAAGTTAACACATATTTATCCTAGTTTTTGGAGCCAAGGTAGGCCCATTTGTGAATTTAGTGGGTGTTTGTAAATGCTAATCTTTCCTAATACTTTAGTGAAGTAATTATAAATTAGCTTTATTAACAAGATACTGAACTAGACAATGCTAAGTCTTATAACTTAAAACGGTTTAGTGTTGTGGTCTAAAATTAGGCCTAGGAATAATCCTTCTACTAAGGGAAAATCTAAAATATTGACCAGACGAAAATTTGTTGACCGGGTACTTAAAAAGTTGGATTTCCACCACATTTGGAATGAACGTTCTAATAATTATGCAGAACAGACTGTAATCATTGAGACTCCCTATCGATATGACAATGAAAACCTGAACATAGACATTCAAGATCAAAATCGTAGACTTAAGGCCTTGTGTTCCAAGTTTGGTTGGCACTATATGTTGAAATAAATTTTGCACTGTTTCGTATGCACTATACAGTGCATGGCTTGCATTTAAATAAGAAGGGCAAACTTCTAGTCAGCAAAATTGTTTCAAACTTTCTATGTAATAATGTTTTAACTAGGCCTAAGAATTTTATATCAACGTAGATGCGTACCATACTTCTTTACAATGTGCTGTACATACTTCTTGTATAGTAGGCGCGTTTTGAAGATTCGCCCCCCCAAAACAGGTAGACGGACTGTCCTAATCCCCTGTTATCAAACAAAGCCTTCGTTAGGGTTGGTCACCGTTGTGCGGGCGGTCACCTGCCTGCATTCCAAGAAAATGCCGCGTAACTTGCATCTCGAATATTGCGATATATATTGTTAAGCCTGTAACCGGAATTTCAGGCGGATGCAGAGAGTCCCGGCCGGCCGCCCGTAACAAAGGCACTAAGGCATTGTTTGTCAACAGGGGATTAGGACTGTCCGTCTACCTGTTTTGGGGGGGCGAATCTTCAAAACGCGCCTACTGTACAGCGGTGTCTCGCGCCTCACTTAATCTAAGCGGGCTTAGGCCTTCATCATGTAGTGATTTTTATCCATTACCGAGGAACAGCAAAAGTGGTGAATCACTAATATTCACATTTCTGAATGTTCAAAGAGCTATTCACAAGAAACGAGAAGCTATTGAGGTTTTTCTTGATGAAACGCAGAGTGATTTTTTCTTAATTGGTATGTGAACATGGACTTGATGAACGTTCATTGTCTAATTTCGCCCTGGACAACTACAACCTACAGAAATATTTCTGCCGGGCAAATTCTCTCAGCGGGGGAGTAGCTATTTTTTATCGAAATGACCTAGACATTAGTGTTAGGAACACTGAGACCCAGTTTTCTGTAGAATCAGTATTTGAGGTTTCGGACATTCGTTTCTTTGTTTCTGACATTTTCACAATTGTTGCTACTGCTTATAGGCCACCCTATAACAGTAATTTTGATTCTTTTTTTTACAATCTAGAGTTTTATCTTAGATCAATAGTTTTCAATTCAAGAAACATCATTCTGGCAGGTGATTTTAATATTGATCCACTCAAGCATCCTCTTGAATACGAAATTTTTTCCAATATAGTAAACTGCTTTGGTTTAAAGCAAATTAATTTCAGTCCCACTAGGTTCACTGAGCATTCAGAAAGTTGCTTAGACATATTTCTGACAAATTTATCCGATTGCTCCTCTTATGTTGTTGAAGCTGTGGTTTCTGACCACTGTGCAGTTTTGCTCGAGGCACCGCTAAATGGTACTTTAGTTAGGTTAGATAAGGTTTGTGTTAGGGGTAGGGATTTCAATGAACAAAATCTGAAAGAACTTGCTTTTAGGTTAAGGAACGAAGGATGGGAGGATGTTTTTATTGCTGATACTATAGACAGTAAATATTGTAGTTTGATCAACACCATTAAGTATTACATTGAAGTATCTTGTCCTACAAAGAAACTTAGGTTAAGCAGTGTGAAAAACAAAAAGTGGTTCACTGATGAGTTAAAGGCCCTAAAGCAAGAACTTTTGTTATTCTGACTGGGTAAAAACCCGTGATTCATATTTGAGAGATGAGTACAATTTTAAAAAGAAGGCCTACAGGAAAAAAATTCTCGAGGCAAAATCCAACTATGTCCTCAAAGAGATCGATTCTTCAAAAAAACCCCTCAAAGACGGCATGGAATTTCATTAACCAATCTAGAAATAAGAGTGCCAACAAAACAAAAAATATTTCACTCAAATGTGAAGGTCACGTATAAACAAATCCTGTGATTGTTAGTAATATATTCAATGATTTTTTCTCACTTTCAGCCAATTCCGCTTCTTGTGTTTTAGACCCAGTATGTGTTAATCCTGCCCTTGACTTTTCTCAATTTAATCAGGTTTCTGTTAGTGAATTGACAAAATTGGTTAATGAAATGCCTAACAAAAAATCTGCAGGTTGTGATGGAATTTCAATGAATATAATTAAATCTTGTTTTTCATCTCTCAAATTTCCATTGTTGCATTTAGTCAATTTTTCACTTGAGTCTGGGAAATTTCCAGATGACGCCAAACTAGCTCTCATTAAACCACTTTATAAAAAAGATGACCCACACCTTCCAGGAAGCTACCGCCCAATCTCACACCTACCAACTATCTCTAAGATTTTAGAGAAAGTTGTGTGTGAAAGATTAATCACTTATTTGAATAATAACAACTTGCTTTTTCCAAACCAATTTGGTTATCAGAAAAGGAAGTCAACCAAACTTGCCCTAATTAACTTCATTAATATGTGTGTCGATGCCTTGGAGGGTGGTGAGGCTGCCATCGGCTGCTTCATCGACCTCTCCAAGGCATTTGACACAGTCAATCATAAAATCCTTTTGGACAAACTTGTGAAACTTGGCATCAAGGGTACAGTTTTGAATTGGTTTACTTCCTATCTTGCAAACAGAACTCACCATGACCTGCTCATCACATCCTAACATCATAAGGATGTTTTTTCTATGCTGTCATTCTGTCATCCACTCCCTAACCACAGCACTCCACCCGTCTTTGTCTAGCCGGCTTCTGCAGTGAGCTCACGAGTGAGATACTGAGATTTCAAGGCACCAGGCAACAGCCAATGCTATCGTTGCAAGGGTGTGGGTTGCATAGTTTGGGTCTGAAAAACGTGAGCTCCCCATATAATCCAACTACTGGTATGAAGCATGAGAAGGAGGGTGATTTCCCCCTTTTGCCAGCGACAGGCACGTTTCTCAAGTAAACGAACGAAACTTCATGAGCTTAGTTCGCAAGCTCCTGCCAATTATATCAACTGGAGCATATTATTTTTCGTCCCAGCGTTATTTTCTATATTGGATGAATCATTTAGTTTGTTGTAGTTTTTAATCTAGTTCTAATAGTTTTCTGGGTACTTATCGGTTAACGGGAGGCCACCCTTATACAGCGCGCTGCGGCGGTTATGTTAGGTTAGGATATCATAAATATGTTAGTAAGACTTTCCTCGTTTTTGTACGAATCGAACGATACCAAATGAGTCATAATTTTGCCTGCCAAATCCCGTTGACAGCTGATGCGAGCGCTGACCATGGCCTACTTGAAGGATTTTTGGCGGACTAAAGTGTGACTCATCTGGTATCGTTCGATTCATAACAAAACAAGGAAAGTCCTATTAATATATTTATGATAACCTAACCTAACATAACCGCCGCAGCGTGCTGTATAAGGGTGGCGATCGGGTAAAGTCGCTAGCGACGGCGCCGACGGTGACGCGTTCAACTCAATTCTCACCAATATCGCTGCCTTCTGGGAGGCAGAAAGCAATATCCAATTTGGACAGTAAGTCAATTAAAGTATGTTCTTTCCAATTAAGTAGATATTTTTGGTATCAGGTAAAAAAATCTTTCTAAAAATAGTGGCCTCGGTATAATACCAAAGTACCGAAACGGCGTCTTTCTCGGTTTTGGGCTTTGGGCAAGTTCCATATTAGCATACGATCACTCATGTTCGGAGAATCAACGCACGACAAATATAAGATATGCTCAATGCGATTGTAGAATGAAATGACGTTAACAGGACGACTAAATCAATTAATTGCATGATAAGCGGCGCAGTGCACGGAGCAGTGACCTTTGCCCGACCTTGACCCAGTAATAACAATGCAGGCTGGTTTTCGAGGAATACCGATAAGCAATAATCAGTTTAAAAACATTATCTCTTGATTAAAAACACTAGAAAAAATAATACTAACAATTTTAGATCGTTCAATGGGTGGCCTCCCGTTAACCGATAAGTACCGTTTTCTGATTGTCCGCCAGATAGTTAATTGAGTTTAACCTGAAAGCTGCAGTTGAGAGTGCCACGAGAATGACATTTACGGCGAAGAAACAGCTAGGCCTAGGATTGCCAGGAAAGTAGGAGAGTTGCAAATAACATAATTGTTTTTTCACCTCCTATTTTTTTAACAAATGAAACAATAACTGCAACAGTTTTGAGGTAAACATAGCAAGATGTTCCTTCTTCAACAGTCACGTGTTCAAACTCTAAATAATGTTGAGTTTTCCTGCAAATTTACCTTGAAATCGTAAATAAACTAAGCATTTCAATGCTGTATATTTCACAGGTTTGAAGGCTTAAAACCCCACTTTTAAGTATGTAAAACCAAAAATTCCCTCGACTTGACAGTCTTGAGGTACTAGAAATCTACCGTGCCAGGAAAAGCCAACCTCAAAAGCTGATAAATGTTCACACAAATTTTCCTGCTAATGCCATATGTGATAGATTAATGAAGAACACAATAATGGCTAATAATTCAGATGGCTGTGGCCCCAAATGTGAAACATTAGTACAGCTGGTCCAGTAGACAGTGGTCATAAGGAATTTGAGGTTAGTGTGGCTCAAGTTATGGACGGTTTTAAATGTGTTTTTATGTAGTACGTGACAATGTCAGTATTTGTAATTTTTACTTCAATGCTATACAGTCAAGAACTTCTAGTTCTAGGATTTTAATGATTTAACCTTGACTGTGCTGATGATGCCCCTAGGACAAGGGGGCGAAAAGGCTGAACACAATTAAAAACAACGGGATTGCTTTTGACAGTGAGTCTAAAAATTCATTACAGAAGTCCATCTTCAGGGCGAGCAATCTACTTCTGCACTGAACAGGCCGATGGTCTATAGCGCAGCTTATATAGACTCCTTTGGTCAACGTTAATCAAACTATCTAGAGCCTGTACCTTTCTAGAGCCTCCGGAAATGTCCTGGGTCCTAGAATTTGCGGGAAGACAGCCGCAGTGGGGTGGAGGTGGGGCATTGTTTACATTCTTTGCCCTAGGTTGTTGGTCCTCCACACTATTGTCTATTAAATGGTCGGAACATTCTATTTTCTTTCTAACTGGTGCCCATGTGTTACTTAAATCTATTCCTCTATCTTTATTAAAGTTATTTACGTGTTTTCTTATTCCTACACTTCTAAAATTTTCCTTTCATAATAGTCTGAGGAACTGCAAGACTACAAGATTGCACCACAGTCATCCTTCACTCATCTGTCATTCATACTTGGCTTATAATACCTACCTAGGTAGGTCGCAATTTCCACCAAAGTATAATGTTTAATTAATGTTTTGAATTTAGGGTCAAAACCTAACATTTAGGCCTACTGTTTAGTACACTGTTCATTTCAAATTGTTCATAGTACAATTACTTGGGCTGTAGTCCGGCGCTCGGCGAGCCTCATTAAATTGTTCAACCTGCAAACTGTATGGTTGGTGGTGTTTGCTAGCCCCAAAACTTGTAGAACTTTTTTTAACTGCAAAATGTTTGTTTTGGTGTTGTTTGGCCATGCTTGGAAAACCTTTTAATTGTTCAATGTGCAAAGGGGACATTTGCCGGCACTTGTGGAAAATCCTGTGAGGGTACTTCAGCCATTATTTTGTCTTCTTATACAGCTACCAGAAAGGAAAAAAGCTTCCCTTCAATTATCCCTTTAGGCTCTCAGACTTTAGTAAATTAATAAAAGGGAAGCAAAAGGAAAAACGGAATAGGTAGACGGAATAGGTTCGGCCAAGCTTAGACTGGGTGGACAAAGGTTTACCTCTATCCAATGGATGCTGGAACAGGACCTCAAGGGATCAGGTGGCTCTCATCTTGGTTGCCAGTACACCCCCGCCCACCCTGCCATCAAGCCCAGCCTCCCCTAGTGGCGAACTGAAGTTGTTCACTGAAAGATAGCTACAACCCTGCCTCCAATCGTGACAACTTCCGTTACTGTACCCAGTACTGCACCTAAACCCTTACCGTACCCTTTTTGTACCTTAACTAGCAAAAGCCAGTTAGGATCCCACTGGGGAACCAATTTTCAAATTGCTCTAAGTGCAAAAAAAGTTGCTCTAAGTTTTGTGAGCGTTTGCCAGTACCCACGGATTGTTTTCAAAGTGTCTAAAAAGTGTGTTTTGGTGGCACCAGGGGAGCCTTTTAGAATTGTTAAAAAATTGGGTGTAATTTGATATCTTAATAAGTGACATATAAAATTATTCTTGAGGAAGAATTTGTGGACTACCAACCTCAAAACCTAAGGGTGATAAAAAATATTGGATCTAGGGGCGCCCAAATACCAAATCCAGCCCTGATGGTCGGTTAGGAGTTTTTAGTGGTAAGTACAGTTGAAGGTGCATATACACCGGACAATATCCGGTTAACTGCAAAGAAATCAAAACTAAGTGTAGCGCACTAGGGCCTAGATGGTGACGTGGCATCTGCTACTGTCGCTGCACATGCGTGAATTCATCATGATGAAATCATGATGGAAACGGTGTTCCAACTACCAACTATGCATAGTTGGTAGTTGGAACACCGTTTCCATTATGTTTTGAACTCTCCTCAAAACTTTGCTGCAAGCTGCATCAGCTCTCAACACTTTTTGCTGCCAACAATGTTGGCCAATTCTTCACAAACATTTCCATTAAACAATTTTTATAAATTTTGTGTCTCAGCTTAATTAATGTTTTAAGCATAACATTTTGAATGGAAACGGACCTTTTGAGTTAACAGTTTAGTACAATTTTGTTTTTAGCTGGGTTCAGTGATTTTTTTAATTTATATGATTTGTTTTCAGATTGAATATGTTTGTTTCCATAAGAACTGGCTCCAGATGTGTGGGAAGACTTTTTAGATTACCTCTAGATCATCTAAAAGTTTTAACCAATGTCCACTCACTCTATACTGGTGATGTTAAAAATATTCGGTCAAAAGGTAAGTTACACGTGGTGTGTTCTATCTTGATCAATGGCATACTCTGTTGCTGGAGCTCAAACATTGTTTATCCTCAAATATATGTGGGACACAGTATAAAAATAATTTCAACAAACATCAACTTTGATTGTTCACAAATTACAGTAATGATGGATAAATAGACAGTTATTAGATGTCAACATGTCAGACTTTAGCACAACTTAAGAGATCATATTCTGATGACTTTCACTCCTCTCTAACTGCTTAGGTATAAATGGTTCCCACCACTGTAAAAAACAGACTTGTGGGGTTATTCTCTATTTTAGTTGTTAAACAAACGTTTATTTTTATCTTAGATGTTCCAGCCACGCTTACAGCTCCTTCAGGGTCCCAAGATATTCTGTTGCAGAATATCAAAGCAGCTAAAAGTAGTCATGATGTGCTTCATTCAGTCAACCGGCACCATGCCATCATGAACAGCTCTCATGCAATCCAAGCTATAAAATCATTGTTTACTTTACAAAAAGCCCAGAGGTAATCAACTTATGAGAATATTTACAAATAGGCTACATACAAGAGTGGTAGTGTTAGTAAACCCTTTATTGTATAACACTTAAATATAAAAAGGGTAAGCTGATTTTTGTGTAGAAACTGCTGGTAAACTAGTTTGTTGTGTTTAAAACCTAAAAAAAACCTATGTTTGGAATCCTTAATCTATAGTTTTGGCCCATAATTACTTTCAACAACTTATTGTACTTCAACTATTTCATTAATAATTTCAGTACCATAACATACTAGCTGTTGGTAACCCGCTTCGCTGGGTTGAAAAATCATATGAAGGCCTAAATCCCCAAAAGACTTAATTTGGAAGCAAGCATTATAACGTATAACGTTAAGTAAAATTCAATATATTTTATGTTTCTCCGTACACATTTATTTGAGAAAGCCGGGGGTGGCATATTTGGTGGTAGCAGTCTTATTTTCCCTTTCAAACAGCACACAATATGTGTTTCCTTTTTGAATTAATTTATTTGCTATGCAGTAATTACAAATTTTGTCAATCTTGCCAATTACTACAATTGGGTGTTCAATACAATCTATATTTGATCGGAATAATGTGTCCTTTACGCTCAGAATCATAGTTCCCTGTCCTTTTGCAAACAGCTAGTAAATTGTTTAATTTAAATCAACTTCTTCTGTTTGATCCCTTTTTCAAAGGTTCTCCATTATCTCTATTATGATTATTTCTTTCATCACGTTGTGCGTCTGTTTCCCATTCTGTTCCAATCTCTTTCGATAGTGTTTCTTGATGTATGTGAATTTTCCCACGATACCCTTAGATTTGTTTCTTTTTCGTTGTTTAATTTTTTCTTGCAATCTTTCGTCTATGTGATAAGATACAGTATGGAACTGCAAACATTTTCTCCTAATTTTTCACATTTTCGTGGATGTAACTATGAATTTTCCCGTGATACCCTTAGATTTGTTTCTTTTTCGTTGTTTCATTTTTTCTTGCAATCTTTCGTCTATGTGATAAGATACAGTATGGAACTGCAAACATTTTCTCCTACTTTTTCACATCTTCTTGAATGTAACTATGAATTTTCCCGTGATACCCTTAGTAGATGTGGTTGGATTGGTATAGATCAGCTGACATAGGCAAAATGGTAAAATAGTGTCGTAATTGTGACGTATGGGTGACGTGTTTTTGACGTATTGGTGACGTATTTGATGACGGATGTGTTACGTAGTGATGATGTCACTGAGGCGATGACGTGTAGGTTTAAAGGGTTGGGTTTTGAAGTGACGATGTCGGGGTGGACGTCGCGATGGCGCCGCCGAGAGGCTGGTGCGACGGGGGATGGCCGCGTTGCGGTGCCGGGCGGGATGACCGGGCGGTTAACGTATCGTCGGTGTCAAAACTCCCGGTGGTGGGAGAACTTGGACTTAGAAAATAAATTGGGGAAAGGAGAGTAAAGGGTTTTACCGAACTGCTGTGAAATGTGGGTCAAGGCCACTTAGAGGTGTTTTTAAAAAACATTTATTTTTCAAAACTACAATACAGAATTTTAAGTTATAACTAATTAATTTACAAATTTGGAAAACACGACAATCAGCACAGTGAGTTGAAAGTTGGATTATTCTGTTTGGTCTGGTCCGGTATTTTGCGGCTCATCATTAGGCGGGTACACGGGATCTGAAGTCCCGTTGTCGGTGCCTGTTGATTCTTCCGGTGGAACGTTTTCGGTTGTTGACACTTCAACTTCAATTGTAGGTGACGCTGTGGGTTCCGGAGACCATTCGGGGGCGTGTTGAGAACAAGACGACGACGAAGAATCTACCCATCCGCAGAGATTGCTGTCGAACTCCACGGTGACCTTCAGTTGTATCGGTGGATGGTCCGCTATTAAGTGTAGAAGTGTCTCGTGTAGAATTCCTAGATCGATCTCGTCACTAATGACCAGTTGGAACTGCATGGCGCTTGGCGGTGCAGGGTCTTGGGGATCGCTGATGCCGGCAGGTCCGCTGTCGAGGGAAGAATGGCGTCTGGCGACGTGCACTCTGCGTATTTATGCATGGAGGGGTGGGGGTGGGGGGGGGGAGGTACTGCCTCCAGGCACTGTTTCAAGGTCACCGTAGGAGGTTTTTGAAAAAACTGTGTAATTTAATATCGCTAAAGCAAAATGATTCATAAAAAACTAAACCTATGGAAATAAACATGAGTACGAAATAACTAAACTACAATTATTTATTTACATAAAGAGTAAACATGAGTAAAACTAAGATGAACTATTTACAAGGAGAGTGATCTCGGTAGAGTTGTTCGCTGAAGGGCCGTGTGAGACTAAGTAGAATGAACCTGGCTTAATAGCATCTAAGTCCTCGTTCATAAGCACACTGACAAATCGTTTCGGAAGGTAGACTTGGAACCATTGTGAATCGCCTTCTTTGTACGGTGAATCGCCAAGAACAGCGAGGACCGCTTTGCCAACTGATGTGTCCATTTTCCTCATCACGTGAACTGCGTAGTGTTTCTTCTCTTGTAGTTCGCTGCATTTTTTTATAGTTATGAGGTCGGATTTTGATGTTGGTTGAACTTATCGGCTAGGGATTGCAATTTTTCCATCGATGTCATGGTGAGATGTTAGATGTTTCCCGTGTCGCGATCTGGGTACGAATGATTATACCACAAGTCTTGTTATGTATATATGTGGTATTTCCCCCTCCACTAGTTACTGGACATCAACGCACCGACCTTTTACGCACGAGATAATGCACAATTAGTGTTCTTATGATGAGGATTTTTCACTCCGATGCATAGACCGTTTAAATGCGTTGCAAAGTCTTTGTCTAGTGTAACATTTGTTACGTTACACTTACAGTATTTTTCGATCCATTTGGTTTTTTCACTTCCGGTAGTGTAAATTTCGTCGTACTGTCGACAGTAGTGACGCATTATATTGTGGAGCTCCTTGTACTGTGTAAAACCTTCATCCCATTCGATGTGGTTGAGATGTGTTGTTATCCAAATGTTGGTTCTTGCACTCTTACTGTTCAAAAGTCTAAAAGGGTAAGGCGGTTTAAATAGAAAATAATTTACAACATTAGTTGATATATCGAAAAATGCAAGCTCTTTAATTACAAACTGGTTTCGATTGTTCCTAAATGCTTGAAATTCTACAGCACATCTTTTGGGAGGTGGTGTAATTTCATTATAAAATGTAACCGTCCTGTCCATTTTTCTGAGCAACTTGATGACACTGACACAAATATGGAAGAGTAATATGTTTTAACCACTGCCTTATTTAAGAGGACCAATCATTTCTATTTTTACAATGTTTTAATTTACATTCACAGAGCGGCTTAGGAAAACAAGTGGAACAAGGATACGATAAATCTTCATAATGAAACTTGGAACACGTTTCTTCACAGCAAGTCCAAAAATGTGGAGTCTTGTAGATTTTTAGAGTGACAGGCTTTGGTGTTTCAGCTTTAAACGATTCGCAGAGACATCTGCAAAAACCAAAATTCTCACAACGCCTACACACCATCCCATCTACTTGACATATGGGCAGAGTAAAACACTTACTTCCACAACAGTATCTGATCATACTTTTTTGAGAGTTTTTCTCCATGATCACTGAGTAAAGACTGACAACGTTTTCGACTTGCACCATATTTATTACAGGAGAGAAGAATAATAATTTTCGTGCCTTGTTTATTTTTTAAGGTCATGCAAAAGGCATTTTAAAAAAGCGGGCATTTCAGTACTTTACCACTTACAAAGTGTTATTTTCATCGGCCTCATTTTTGCTCCCGTCTTCATGATCGTTCGCAGCAGGTTCTACTTTCTTGCCTTCAGGGCCGTTAGTCGTAGAGTCTTCCGGTTTGACGATTTCGCTTTTGAGCTGATTGCGCAAAATTTCTGTGTTTCTGTAAATCGACACTTCTTGAGGCAAGCGGTTACATACAGAGCTATCCAACGGCCTGTAGAGCAATGGGACTTTAGGGTTTCTGATCATACAACTATCGAGATAGTCAAAGATAATCGAACTGTATGACGTGAGCTGTTGTAAGTATCTGATTATTACAGGTGTCAGATTGGAGAGGATACAAAATTCCTCATAAGTCAAAAGTATCTTTTTGTTGTGTCTGGAAAAGTCCCTGAATCTCACATATTGGGTTCCTCTGAGTCGGATATTGTCGATTTCCAAGTCTGATTCGTCAAACCCCATCGCTGTTTTTCTCCCAGTCAAATTGTTGAAAAGATATGCTTCAATAATGGAGATATATTTGGTAAATCTGTCCCACATTTCAACGGTAAGCACTATAGATGTTTTTCCACTTTGGTTAAGAAGAACCGCGGGTTCCGTGATAGTCTTATCCATGTTTTCGTTCAACGGGTACATAGCTCGTAGAAATATACCTGTTGTTAACATTAATTTATCTTCATCTTCAAATCTCTTCCTTTTTGTTGGAGGATTATTTTCATTGAACTTTATAAACTCTAGAAGTTTCTCTTTGACTTCTTTTGAAGATCTTGTATCATCGTTTACGTTGAGTTCCTCGGTAGACTTGTTTTCCAAAACTGTCATTGTAGAATGAGCTCTAGTGTCTGTATTATCAACATTTTCATTCAAACTTGCGTCTGCTACAATTTTACTAGGATCACGACTCATCAGATTTCCATTTGATGTTGTGGCCGGCTCCAAGTTTTTGTCGGTTAAGATTTCCTTTGCACTATCTAACGATGTATTATCCATTGTTTTAGATGCGATGTTACCACTCTGCTGACAGAAGATAAACTAATGTACCGACGATTGACTTTGCTTTTATGAGCTCGGTGTTGATGGTGGGGGGGAAAATAATGAAATCTATAACATTCTCCTTACAACTCCTGTCAAGGGGGTGTACGTTATGATTGTATCATGAAGTATCAAGCAATATGTTGTTGTCTGTTCAGGAATGTTTTCCTCCAACTCAAATTCTATCCGAATATCAACTGTAGACGTTTTAACAGATTTGTTTTGTTTTGAACAGTCTATTACTACAATAGGTGCAATGTCCTTAAACATTTTGGGGTTCAGAAGAGGCGAATTCGTTCTTCCATAATATGACGATTGGAATCTGGCGTACATATCATACAAAATTCCAAATCTATCCTTTGAAAACATAACATTCAAGTTGTCGTAAGGAAAGAATTGTGAATTTAGGAACAACTTGACGTTTGTTAGTTTACAATGGTCAAAACTACCTGCGTTAGCTGTGATATTCGACTTTTTGTTGGTCTGTAACGCAAAGATCACATATCTAGGTTTTTCCAAGTGGCTTGATGTCTTTACAGCCCAGGTCTGACGCTGTGTTGTCGGTAGTATTGGCCATTCATGCATTTCCCAGTTTCTAAACGGGACAACTATATCTCTGTCAGAATTGAGCATCTGTAATAGTCCTACTCTCCGTTCGTCAGCCAATCGTACATGCGGCACTCTCCAAACAACTTTATCTAGAGTTAGCTTCCAATCAAGTGTTGTTGTTGACGTTCCAGAGTCAGCTACTATCACATCCGTATCGCAGGATGATCGCAATAAAACCAATTCTTGCTTAACATTAATTATTATCCTTTTGTAGTCCTCAGCAAATTCTAATAAAAGTTTTAAAGGAACGCAAAAATCGAAATAACCATTTGTATTTGGTGCAAATTTTGTTTCACTTGGCAATACCCATCCACTTGTTATCAAAGAGTTTGATTCAATTGGTGACAGTGAAACCAATCCTTTTATTGTACTGCTAACTCCAACTTTCTTTGTGGAGTCAACAACGATCCCTGATAATTCGTATCGAATTTCTTCAAATAAAAAAGCCATGGGATTGTTAGTGAAAGGCACTTTTGATCCAGCGTCCCCATTTGTCGTTGTTACTCTTCCTTCAATATAAATATAGCTTTCACAAGGCAATGTATAAGCATCTTGATGTTGTATTGGAATTCGTATCTCATCATTGTTTCCCAATTTCGATGAAGCTTAAGGGTTGTGTGTGTGATACTCCTTCTCCCATAATGTTTCGTCGAAAACTGGACCATTTTTTATGTCCAGTATGTCCATATTTGTTAACTGTAAATCCGAGTCTTTCCAGAAATTGCACGTTCTCTCTCCTTAGTCCCTCCTCGTTCCGAGTGGTACTGAACTTCTCTGAAGTTTCTTTGGTATTATATACGAAATTAAGACCCATCGTTACCAATCAACACTTGCCTAATATGTAGGCGTATAGTTATAACTTCTCCTCTAAAATCTACTTCGTCTCCGTCTTGATCTCGTACATTCAGCACGATGTCCGATATGTGACTGGTGTTTAATGGGAGATAAATTAGGTTATGTGGTTTCTCAACTATCTTAAATTCTGGCGGTACAGTTGGGTAAAACGAATGTAATATATGCTGATTTGACCCATCCTTATAAGCACCTTGAACTATGTTGCAGGTAATATTGATTACGTTAACTTTAACAATATTTACAGTTTTTGGACTTGTGTGATAAACGTTTGGTTCAAGTATTGATGAAAAGGGTGGAAATCCTAACAATGAACCGATCGAAGCCGGTTGAGTAAAGTCGATGAAATATTTACACTTAATTTCACTTCTTAAGTTGTTGTTATTAGCTCGCAGTTCAATAACATCATTTCCCAGACGGTTCTGGAATTCTTTGTTAATATCTGTAATTTCGTATGAACCGGTTGTAATCTCAACAACCTCAGTCTCTCCATACGATTCTTGACTATTTTTATTACGAATGTAGTGAAGCTTATTGTTGACTCCTTCTATTATGTTTGGAATTGAATTATATGTAGAAAAATCCAACAGTGCAACTTCCCACTGTCTGTTAGGTGTCAGTTGCAATGGTGGGAAAAGGGTGCTCCGTAAAGTTGACGAACAACCATTAATGGTTACTGTACAAGACGCCATCATGAAGTTGACTAACGCTAGTAGCTAGAAACTCCAAACATAAATGTCCACAAACCGACGAGTCTCTACTTTGCTTTTGATCATAGTTGTAAAAGATTTTAGATCCTTCACCAAAATATTGCTTTAGCTCTATTGGAGGGGGAAGATTTCCAAAACTGTCAAAATAATAAACAGAATCCATGATTTTTTTGTAACAGACCCAATGTGTACCAACACCGTTGGCATCATCAAGATTTACAATTGCAGTTTCGTTTTTCCAAATATTCTTTGGCAAGTCATTGCGCATAAACACGCCCCTAAAAATGGAATTTTAAGGCAAAATGTGTATCTTTCCAAATCCGTGTTGCTCAATGCTTTATTTGGTACTATTAACTTATGTTTCTCACTCAGTATACACGGTAAGGTTTTAAATACAAGCCTCTTCCGTTTACCTTTTTTTTAGAGCATTTACAGGATCTTTTTCTCTTTCACTTGCCATGGGAATTAGTATTTCTAGCTCTCTTGCCCCCTCCAGAAACTTTTCTTTTGCGTACATTTCGTTTTCTCCTTCTCGATCCACCTCCCACTGCAGTCTTTGCTTTCATGGCTGCTGTTACCGCTAGAGCGGCTGCTCGTTCACCAAGACTGGCGTCACTAGACTTAACTCTTTGCCAAGCTCTCTCGGCCAAAGCCCTGTCAGCAATCGCTCTTCTTTCGGTATCGGTGTAATTCGAATATGCTATATCGTGTTCCTTGCAGGCCTCGTCCAATTTATTAATACCAGGGTCCCCACGAGCCAATCGCTGACGTAATTTGGTTCCTGGTCCACAATACTGATATCCACCCAGGATATGAAGTTCAATTGGCAAGGCGTCGATAGCTATGTTCACAAGATTTCCTGTTGGTAAAGTGTCAATGGCTTTTTTGAAAATAGAAACTGCAGAACTAGTGAGTCCTCCTCCTCTTCTCATGGGAGTTGAACAACAAATGAATCCATTGCACTAGCCTGGAACTGTTTCACACATTACTTCGGGCTAGGCCTTTTATATTACGCCACTAGGGCAACCTCCGTGGGAAAAAGCTGAGGATTAAGGCCGATCGAGGTCGACCTTTTTCGCCCGAAGAATGGCCTGGACGTAGTGCTGGACACAGTCCCAGTTGGCCTCTCCCTGGAGCATAGCTCCGACGATGTTGTTTGGGCTGACGACCACGCCGATCTCAGATGAAAGCGAGGCTCGGCGGACGTGCCAACGGTCGCACTGAAAGAAAGTGTGCTCGGACGTGTCTGGGATGCCGGGGCAATACAGACAGTCCGGGCTGGCGACTTTGCCCATCCGGTGCAGATAGGCTCGGAAGTACCAGTTCCCAGAAAGAAACTGGGTCACGTAGTAATCGACCTCACCGTGCTGCCGTTCCACCCATGGTCGGACGGAAGGTACGAGCTTGAAGGTCCAACGTCCCCTCGGCTCGGCTTCCCAGTCGCGCTGCCAGGAGTCGAAGCTGCGATCGCGCTCTTCCCTGGCAGCTGTTTCCCGGCCCACTTCAGGCCTCCTCCGGTAAATCGCCTGCCTCTCCTTTGCTAGGAAGAGGACGGGAATGACTCCGGCGATCACCATCACAGCAGGCTCGGAGACTGTGCGGTAGGCTGAAGCGACCCGCAGAGCTCCTCGGCGCTAGACTCGGGCAAGCCGATCTCGAAAGACTCGCTTCTCGAGTGCGTGAGCCCATACCTCCGCCCCGTACAGCAAGACTGACTGGACGGCAGTCATGAGCAGGCGGCGCTTGCAGGAGCGAGGACCGCCGACATTGGGCATAAGCCTACCAAGGGCCTTCTGGGTAATAATAATAATAATAATAATAATAATTTTTTTTTTTTTTTTTTTTTTTTTTTGGTTACGAGGTGGAATGCATTTACGCACACTGAGGGGCTCATTGTCCCCTCAGTGGTGTCGGACTCCCACGAGCACGATGTCCCGTGAACTACCGACTAAACCACCTCCCTCGGCACCGAGGACACTAGCCTGGAACTGTTTCACACATTACTTCGGGCTAGGCCTTTGATATTACGCCACTAGGGCAACCTCCTTGGGGAAAAGCTGAGGATTAAGGCCGATCGAGGTCGACCTTTTTCGCCCGAAGAATGGCCTGGACGTAGTGCTGGACACAGTTCCAGTTGCCCTCTCCCTGGAGCATAGCTCCGACGATGTTGTTTGGGCTGACGACCACGCCGATCTCAGATGAAAGCGAGGCTCGGCGGACGTGCCAACGGTCGCACTGAAAGAAAGTGTGCTCGGACGTGTCTGGGATGCCGGGGCAATACAGACAGTCCGGGCTGGCGACTTTGCCCATCCGGTGCAGATAGGCTCGGAAGTACCCGTGCCCAGAAAGAAACTGGGTCACGTAGTAATCGACCTCGCCGTGCTGCCCTTCCACCCATGGTCGGACGGAAGGTATAAGCTGGAAGGTCCAACGTCCCCTCGGCTCGGCTTCCCAGTCGCGCTGCCAGGAGTCGAAGCTGCGATCGCGCTCTTCCCTGGCAGCTGTTTCCTGGCCCACTTCAGGCCTCCTCCGGTAAATCGCCTGCCTCTCCCTTGCGAGGAAGAGGACGGGGATGACTCCGGCGATCACCATCACAGCAGGCTCGGAGACTGTGCGGTAGGCTGAAGCGACCCGCAGAGCTCCTCAGCGCTGGACTCGGGCAAGCCGGTCTCGGAAGACTCGCTTCTCGAGTGCGTGAGCCCATACCTCCGCCCCGTACAGCAAGACTGACTGGACGGCAGTCATGAGCATACGGCGCTTGCAGGAACGAGGACCGCCGACATTGGGCATAAGCCTACCAAGGGCAGCGACACCCTTAGCGGCTTTGTCGGCGGCGCGCTGGATCTGCTCGCCGAAAGACAGTCTGCTGTCGACCATGACTCCCAGGTACTTTGCAGCAGGCTTAGTCTCGAGTGTGACGTCACCTATCTGCACCGGGAACACGGTGTTTATCCTTTTTTTGGTGAGGACGACGATCTCCGTCTTACTGATAGCCAGGGACAAGCCGTGATCTCGCATCCACCCGTTGACCTTGGCCATTACAACGCTGAGCCTCAGTTTTGCCTGCTCGACGTTCCTCGCAGCGATCAAGGCAGCGACGTCGTCAGCATAGCCAACGAGGCGGGTCTCATCGGGCATGTCTAGCCTCAGCAAGCTGTCGTAGGACACGTTCCAGAGATCTGGTCCGAGAATGGACCCCTGCGCAGCCCCGGAAGTGATGGGAATGCGCCGCTGACCTTCGGTCGTGTCGTACAACAGAACGCGGTCTGACAAATACGCTTCTATCATACGCAGGAGGTAGGAGGGAACCTGGAACGTATGCTCAAGCGCCCACAGCATATCGCTCCACCTGGCGGAGTTAAAAGCGTTCTTCACGTCGAGCGTGACGAGAAGGACCACGCGGCGCGACCAATGGTTGTGGTCCTCCGCCCTCCGCACTGCCTCAACTACCTCCTGAATAGCGTCGATGGTAGAGCGACCGGATCTGAAGCCGTACTGCTGCGGGGACAAGCCCCCCGCAGAGACGATGGCCTCGGTCAGCCTGACGCGCAGGAGCTTCTCAAGCACTTTCCCGGCCGTGTCGAGCATACACAGGGGTCGGAAAGAAGAAGGGGTCCCCGGTGTGCTCTTCGCCTTCGGGATAAGAACAAGGCGGGCAACCTTCCACGAAGAAAAGAAAACGCCTTCCGCCAGACACGCGTTGAACATATCGAGCAGAAGCCTTGGATTCACCTCCGCAGCGAGCTTGAGCACCTCCGCCGGAATGCCATCGGGACCGGGCGCTCTTCTGGGTCGTAGGGATCGGACGGCAGCGGTGAGTTCCTCTTCCCGGAAAACTGGGAAGGCGCCTACCTCTCCGAATTCCCTGACTGGCCGAACTGGGTGGCTGGGAAACAGTGTATCGACGACGGCGGCCATGGCTTGTGGTTCCATGACCGCAGGTGGTGAGCGAACCCCTAGCTTCTGGGTTACAAGTTTGTAGCCCATCCCCCAGGGGTCGTTGTCGATATCCTGACACAGCTGCTTCCAGCACCTGACTTTACTCCGGTTGATGGCACCGCGGAGCTCTCGGCGGGCCGCTCTATGCTCAGCCGATCTGGCATTTGCATCAGGGCGGTTCCTGGCTCGCTGTGCAGCTCGTCGGAGACCAAGGCATCTCCTCCGGAGTTCCGCGATTTCAGGCGTCCACCAGTAAACCGGCTTCTTCCTGTGGCGGCGGGAAACTCCGGGCATCGACTGCTCACACGCGGTCGCGATGAGACGCATCGTCGATGCTGCCAGATCTTCGGCGCTTATGAAATTCTCAATGCTCTGGTCTTTAATTACGTTTGTAAAAGTTTCTTTGCTCAGACGACTGGTGTTCCAGCGTCGAGCCAGAGGAGCAGGTTCAGCGCGCAAGCGCGCACCCTCGGGAAGGACCTTGAAAAGGATCGCCTGGTGGTCGCTGGAGGAGTAGTCCTCGCAGACACGCCAGTCGGAGATCCGCTGGGCAATCCCTTCGGAGGCAAGGGATATGTCTGGGATCGTCTCTCTGCACCCCGGACGGCGAAAGGTGGAAATGCCGCCCGTATTGAGGATACAGAGGCCCGACCTGGCAGCCGACTCGAGGATGTAACAACCTCGAGTGTCGGTCCGCGGGGAACCCCACGGCTTTGGCGTTAAAGTCGCCACCGACTATGACCCCGCCAGAGGTGTTCATGATCTTTTCCTCAATGGAATCGACCATGTGGCGGTAGTCTACGATCGGTTGGTTAGGCGTGAGGTAACAGGAGAAGACAGTGAAACCCCTGCTCCTCACCCAAACGAAGCCGTTGCCCGATCCGGAATCGAGAACAGGCACCTTCCTGAGGTCCAAGATCCATATCGCCGCAGTGCCGGAGGAATCCGAGAACCACTGCGCGGAGCGTCGGTTCTGGTACTGCTCACTGAGAAGCAGTAGGTCAGCACCCTGCTCCGTGGCGAACTGGAACAGCAAGTCGTTTGCTGTCCTGCTCCTCTGCATATTAAGTTGCAGAACACTGATCATTTCTTTTGTGTTTGGCGAAGCTCCTGGATGGCCTGCCTGTACTGCCCGCAACGACCTGACCCAGCGGAATGCTTGACCTGGTCGCCCTTCAAGCCGGCTTCAGTACACAGGACACAGGACAACGCTGCATTGCATGCGCTGGCCTTGTGGTCCTGGCCGCCGCACTTGAAGCAGAGCTTGCTTCTATCGGGTCCAGGGCAACGATTAGCGACGTGACCGAACCCCAGACATTTAAAACATCTGGAGGCCACGAGCTTTTCGCGCACCCGACAGCTCACATACCAGACTTTGAGGTGGCCCTTCTCCAGGAGCTTCGCAGCTGCTCTGGCTCCCAGCGTGAGGATCGCCACCTTCTGACCCCGAGCGTTCGCCTTTGAGAGGAAGGTTTTCACCTCGACGTTGTCGCCGATGGCGGATTTGACGGCAGCGGTCACCTCTGCCTCGGTCGTCAGCTCGTCAAGGTCCCTCACCTCCAGCGTCGACTTGGGTTCGAGAACGCGGACGGTCGCGTTCGCCCCCAAGATGGTCTGCAGGTCCTCGCTGAAGGCGGCTTTGCTTTTGGAGGCGTCACCGAGCTCGACCAAAAGATCGCCGGCTCGGGTCTTCCTCATGCCCTTGATGACGGCGCCCTTCTCATCGGGCTTCGCTTTGCTGCGAATTTCGCCCAGCACGTCGGCGTAGGATTTCCCCTCCGACGGCTTGTTGAGAAGAGCGTCCGGCCGCTGCTTGCGGGACTTCTTCCTCGGCGCCTTCTTCTTGTCCTGAGCGCCAGGCTGGCATCCAGGCAGCTGGGGAGGGTCTCTCTTCTTCCCCCTCTTCCTGACGACGTCGGTCCATTTTTCGGGGTCCGATGTCTCCCCTGGACCGTTTCCTCGAGGTTTTTTCTCAGCCTCCGGTTGGGCGGGGCTGGAAGCGGCCCGCTTCCCACCGGCTGGCTGAGCCTTTACCCGCAATGACGGGGTCGTCTGCGTCGAAGCAGTCACCGACTCACATGACTGCCACGACCTCCTCAGCTGGAAGATGTGGTGAAGGCTGGCCTCCAATTGGACGATGCCATCCTTCACATCCTGACTGATGTTCTTCTGCCGGGTGGTCGCGGCCTTCATCACAGCGAGGGTGTCGAAGCACTTTTTGATGTGCTCCTCCTCCTGCTGCCTGGCGAGCGCGACGACCGCCTCGAAGGGAGACGGGTTGGCGTCCATCGGTACGTTGTCTCCATCGGGTTGCTTCTCAGTGGCCACAGATGTTCTGGCCACCGATGAGGCAGGTGTCACGTTGCGGCCTGGCGGCGATCTCGTGAGGCGGGACCTTCGCTCGAAGGGGCTAGCCACCTCACCCGTGAGCCCGCTCGGAGAAGCGGTTGATTTCGTTGTTGGGGTTAGGGTACCCCGGAAAGAGTCTGGCACCTTTTCAGACGTATTTTTATTGTTTGTTGCCATCATGTCTGGTTTGGCCCCCAAGACTAGGCATTTGACCCCCCAAAATGTGCCCCTATGAGAAAGTCAGACCGACCCATCACCAGAGCAACTATATCCATGTTCGACCGCCTCCAAAACACCGGCGGTCCTAGACGAGCAGTGGCCTCGGCAGAGCCCCCCCGTGACCGCAGCGGGGCCCTATCCGGTCGCCAACCGGCACCGCCACGGCCAAGGGGATTTTCGCCGGCTGATAGGGCAGCCAGATCAGCTGGCTGGGCTGACCCGGGCCCCTGTACTATCCGGCAGCCTGGGAGGTGCAGAACCCAGTTTTTAAGCTGTACCCTCTGCTCGTCCTAGACCTCCAGCGCAGTGGAGGTTGAAGAACACAGAGTCAACCCGGCGAGTAGGACGGAATGATTTAGAAAAACAACCGGGCTATTGAAATGATTCGGAGAATGGAGTTGTGAAAAGGAGACGCGAAAAAGGACCAGTGCGCCCCCCTCCCCTTTTAGTCGGCTCTTACGACAAGCAGGGGATACTGTTGGACATTCTGTCCCGGCCCAACACGGGAAATAATAATAATAATAATAATAATAATAATAATAATAATAATAATAATAATAATAATAATAATAATAATAATAATAACAACAACAACAAGTAACTGGGCGAAGGGACTTGATAATATGTTGAAAAAGTTAGGAATGAGACATACGTTACTCCTTAGATAATGTTTTACAAATAAAACTTCTATATGGTTTTGATAAGATAAACAACAAATACAACCATAGTTAGTCAATATTTTAGATCGAGCAACAAGTTGAGAGTTTATTACGATTGAAAATAATGGTGGCCTTTAGAAAGGCCGTTTGTAGAGGGCTGCAGCGGCCGCCGTTTAGTCTTCGATGATGATGGAAACTGCCACCTTTCGCCGTAGATGTAAAAGCCGTCTTAGGTCGTTCATGACATTCGCCCTGAGTGTTACGTCTTCATCCAGTGGTGTAGGCGTGATGTTCAGCTTGGCCTCCACCTTTAGCGTGATGGTCTTCTCTCGGCCGTCGAATTGGATGCGACCCAGCATGTTCCTCACGGCTCGAACATCCCGTTTGTCCCACGGCTTAACCTGCATTTCCCAATAAATTGGGACATGTTGGCTAAGGGTCTTCACGGACAGCGGTTGGCGAGGAACCCTCCCGGCAGTTTGGTAGTATGAAATGGTGTACACCATCCTGGCGGCCGAGCTGCAGTGAGTGAATGAGGGTCTTGTAGGGAGTACTGCTATTTATACCATATAAACATGATTAGTAAGCAAAATAAAATGACCAATTAAATCACTCCACCTTAGTCAGCAGAAAAAAAGTGATGACAATAAGCAGTAGATACGTATATTTACTTTTGAAACTTTGGTTTTGAGGTATAAATTACGTTTTGTGAAGAAATGTCACCTCTTCTATTTAGTTTACAATTAATAATTGCAACAAATAATATAGTTCTTGTTAGCTACAAGCTGAGAGTAATAATGATTGGAAACATTGGTGGCCGTTGTGGCCGCCGATGTTAGTCGGATTTACTTTTAAAACTTTGGTTTTGAGGTATACATTACGTTTTGTGAAGAAAACGTCACCTCTTCTTGTATTAAGTATACAATAATTATTGCAACAAATAATATAACTCTTGTTAGCTACAAGCTGAGAGTAATAACGATTGGAAACACGAGGGAATAAGCGACGAGGAACGTAGTACACTCCCCTCATGGCATCGAAAGCAAGCCCATCACAATTGCTGGTACTTGGAGTCTCTTGGTCGAAGGAGCAGGAATTCTTGATGTCTTCGAAACAGAGTAGTTGTTGATATATGCTCATTGTTTCAGGGTCTACATCACTCAATTCCTCTATTTCTTCCATTCCTCCACCTTCAACACTTCCAGCTTCACTCTGCTCGTTGTCAATCACTTCGCCTTCCTCTTCTGCCTCTTCTTCTGGGTGGGTAACCACTGGAATATTTTTCATTATACCAACAATTGTGCTGGGTAGAGGGAAGATGTTCTCCTTCGGCGCCATGTCTCGAGACTATCCGTCCTGGTGCAAGCAGCTGAATGATTTTACAGCATTTGAGGAGCCCCTTTTATAGGCAATTTAAGGGGGGATAAGTGCTGATGTAAGTGTTAATGGGAGATAAGGATCAGTCTGTTATGTGGACGGTAGAAACTAGACGCTTTGTCATAAAAACGATTGAAATACTTGGTGGCCTTTACAAAGGCCGTTTTTAAAAGATCATTTTTTAGAAAGCAGGGGCATAGTTTTTAAATGTCCATTTTTTTACGGGAGTCACGGTAAAACATAATTTTATAGCCGAGAGTTAGTGCTAATAGTTAGAGGACGGTTGCTACCGAATACAAAAAAATAAGGTTAGATCAACTTGAAACTAGAACGATTAGCTCTCAGGGAAATACTTCTCATTAAACAAATAGTACCAGGCTGTTGGTATGAACGGTAACAACAAGACACTTTTGCAAGGCATAAGTTAAAAACGATTGAAATATACTTGGTGGCCTTTAGAAAGGCCGTTTTAAGTGCTGCTACATCCGAGATTTACTCCCACATCCCCATCGGACGTGATCCACTTGTCGCTCTCTCAAACTTCAAGTACCCAGTCTTAGGTATCGGTAATAATGGTTTGGGCAGTCTTACCCGTAAAATTCGACCATCACATTCAAGTATGACACTATACGCAGCCATAGGTTTCAGTAGTCTGTACCTCTTTGATACTTTCAGCTGTTTAAAGCTAGTTTTTACAGCAAAAGTTTCATAGTCAATGGTTGGTTTCTTCGTGTGTCTGGAGCAAAATTCCTCTCCGATTTTGCAGTAGTTTCCGCAGACTTCTCCTTTTCTGTCTCCCCTTTTGATGGTTGCACTACAGATCGGGGCATTTTTCAACCGAGGGGTCTTGCGAAACATTACTCTCGGTGTTTTAGCCTCCTTCGGGACGAACCCGTCGTTCTTCGAGATGAAAATCCGTGTCTCTTCGTCGGACGACTGATCTTCAGCTGGGCCGAAACGTAGTGGACTCGTGGGGCCGATCAGATGGGGGGATGCGGGAGCTTCGTCCGGGGGATCGAAGATCGACGCAACTGCTTTACCAAGCTCTTGCTCGGAGACATCTGCCATGGTTGCTGCGATGAGTGCAGTTGTCGATGCGAAGGAAGAATGATTTCATGCGACAACTGTCTCTCCTTATATACACTTTGCTTACTCAGCACTCTCTTTCTATTGGTCGGGCGTTAAATGTTAGCTAGTCTGAGTTAAAACCGATGTCAACTTGGTGGCCTTTACAAAGGCCGTTTTTACGATGTTATTTTTTACAAAGCAGGGAGGATAGTATTTGAGTTGCCCACTATTTTTACAAGTCAGGTCAAATATAATTTTAAGCCCGAATATTTAGTGGAATTAGTTAGAGGGCGGATGCCACTGAAAGCAAGGATTAGAAGTAGGGTAGATTAACCCTTTTTTTTCTAGGGTAGACGTAGCAATTTTTTTTACATTTCTCAATTTTTAATTGTAATATTTTTATTTTGTCTATATTTGGTCTAATATTTCGGTTATGACCTTTGTGATTGTCAATATGTATTGACAATATGCTAAATTAATTAATAAAAATAAAAAACCGTGTCCTCCTCCTCTATACAAGGGTAAAATGAAGCAAAACAGGTGTCCACTGCAATCCCTATTAAACCTACAAATGCCGTCAACTTCCACCCAAGCCGGTCACCGTTTATTTTAGGTGGGCCCTCCCACCAGCTTTACCACACATTTGAAAGCCTAATAGGGATTGCTCATGGAGCGGGAATTGAACCCGCGCCGCGGCGTATGTCCTAATCATTGGCTCGTCAGTCAATGATTTAGACCACATGACCGCGCAGTACCGTCAGACCAGTGCTCGTTTGAGTCTTAAAGCCTACGGCTCTGGCGGCGATTCATTGAACCGCTTGAGTAACCGGCCTGGTGGCAAATCAGTGAACTACTAGGCCAAGCCGTCGGTAACAGCACGAGACAGTCAGCGCTACGAGATAGTCTCGTATGTCTACGCCAATGGGTTAACTTGACTCTACAACATTTAGCCCTCGTCCATGATGTACGCAAACTAAGTTAAAAACGAGTGACAAAATGGTGGCCTTTAGAAAGGCCGTTTTTTATGTAGCTAGAAGACTAGCGGCAAATCCAACTTGCCATCCGCCGACCGAGTTTTGCGCTCCGACATCCGACCTCGAGATGAGTCGCCATCCACGGCCACGCCATCCACAAAGGCAGGCGGACTTTCAACATGGGCGTCGAGGATCCCCGCCGTAGTAAAGCCGCGCCAAGTATGTAGTCGAACCAGACAAGATCGTAGTGTCCGGGTCACAACCGCCCCAGCCGGTAAAACTGCACCCCGGCGAACTTAAACTTGAACGGGGCTCCAGCAGCTTACGTTTCCGCTTGGAGACCAAGGCAATAATCTTGTCCACGACGTGCTTTATGATTGGCGGCAGCAAGGCTGGCAGGGCAGTCATCTCGGTCAGGATCCGTTGCAGAGTCGGGTCGCTGTAGACATCTGCGGCGAAATGCACCCGCTTGCGTGGCTCAGAACCCGGACGGTCGCCAGATGGCTGCAGGTCGGGGCGTCGTAAAATAGTCTTCCGAGGTGTCTCCGAGGAGCCCATCTTTTATCTTCAGTGTCGCTGGAACGTATGGTGAGACATCGCAACCGGTACGTGTTTTATGCACGGCTGCTAGCTTCCCATTGGTGCGCTGAAAAGACACTGACTCAGCATTTTAAACGGTGGCCTTTAGAAAGGCCGTTTTTTACAGTTCATATTTTAGATACCAGGGGTATATATTTCAAGTTGACCGCAAGTGTACAATATTCACAGTCAAATATAATTAAAGTGTAATAGTTAGTCAGAGTGTTACTGATGGAATTTTTGAAAGTATCAGGTGTAGGTCGTTGTTTTGACTGAGTTATAAACTATAACTATTGGAGGCCTTAACATAATTTTAAAGATGACCACGGTCAAATGTAATAGTCTTAGGAGGGGAATACTGAATGCAAGGATTGAAAAAATCGGGTGTTGCCAGTTAGCGTGTCTGAGTTCAAATACGAGAACAATTGGTGGCCTTTACAAAGGCCGTTTTTATATACCAGTAAAATTATACTGATACCCACTTCGCTCTGACTTTCTTGCGACAGTACCCATCTCGAAGCTCTTCAATCTCGAGGTAGGTGTTTGCACTTGTCGCTGATGGTCCAACCACGCCGACAGGTAGAGTAGTTCGGACCAGATCCTTCCCGCGCCCGAGTAAAACTTCTCTGCGCTGTCCATTTGTTTGGTAGTCAACCAGGCGATATTGTCCCGACTTCAGCTTCCAAAAGCGGTGGCCTCTTACTCCGGGAAACGCTGTCGACCAAGTGTGAAGATCAGCTCTGCGATGCGAAGGCTCAATCACCGGGATCCGATAGCCGTCCTCGGGAATCAACGGGTTGCTAGTCGGCAGCACTGTACTAGCGTGCATCTCGTACATCTTGGCCGCTTCCGGACCGTGACTCTCGGAAAGAATCTCCCGGAGTATGCTGTGGGCATCTGCGGCATAGCTGGAAACTATTATCCAGCGAGGTAGGTCGGCGAAATGCACCTGCTTGCGTGGCTCAGTACTCTGATGGTCGCCAGATGGTTGCAGGTCGGGGCGTCGTAAAATAGACTTGGTCTGCTTGGCGGCCAGCTGCTGAGATGGGTCTCAGCGGGGCAGGGTGACCATCGTTGGACGGGTAGGCTTCCTCAACATGAGGTAGGTGCATCAGAGCAGCAGTAATTGTCTCCCAGAGCCACGGTGCTAGTCGTTGACTACATCCCGTCTCCCATTGGTCGAGACATTGTAACCAATGAGGAGGCTGTATTTTCTGCTGACTCAGCGGGAAAGTTGACAAAACTGGGTCGCACACTGCTTCGGCATCACTCGACGGGCCGACTGCACCGGGGCAAGCCAAGCATCTTCAGACCTCCACAGAAGACCTGCAGCGAAACGGCGGAGATCTTCGAGGAGGAAGCGAGGCGAGATCCCACTTCGAGACGCATGCCCGCTGCGTGGTAACCGCCTTGGATGGAACCTCGCGCATACCACAGTAACAGTGTAGGTCACTGCGCTCAACGCTTCTGACCTACGCGGCTTTCCGTCGCGATTGCCGTGGGCCTCTTGAGCTGGCTTGTGACATCGTCGGGGTGTTGTTGCCATGCCTGGGAAATACAGCCCCTCCGTTGGACAAGTCTGCTGCGGAGCTGAGGCTGCTTGTCTGATCCCGGTGCAGTTTGGCCCTGTCTAGTCGATGCCTTGCCTTCTCTCTTTTCTGTCTTTTTCTGCTATTTGGCTTGAGCTTTGCATGGGGTACTCGTATAACTACTACTACTAATATTGTTTTCCCAAAGTGTAAAACTTAAACTGTGTCCCATTACCTTTCTCCCGTCACATCCTAAAAGCCCGGGCGGCTATAGCAATGTGTTTGCTGCCGCCCAAAAACCCCCTGGCGGTCTCCAGTCGGGGCCGTGAAGGCACTATGGTAGACCCTTCCTTTCCTGACTGGTCGCCAACGTGAAGTTGGTACAGTCGGGATCCTTCTTTTTTAACATTGTCAAATGACCTTGAACCTGTTTGAACATGTTTCGATACAAAAAATTACCAAACTTCACGCGTAACGAGTACTCGCAGCTGCGGGCCCCCAGTAAATCTTTGAAAATTAATTAACTCAACCTTCAATAATAACTGTGTGCCAGAACGTCAGTTTTACATCTACTCTCAAACACAAAGGTTTAAATAATAAATTTAATGCTCGTACCTAATTTGTTCATCTACGATCAAACACCATAGTTATAACAAAACTGTGTACTAGAATCCCGGTTTCGCAACTACTATCAAATACCCAAGATTTTTTCAGCGATCGGCTGAAAATATTAAAAATGTTTCAATACAAGTCATATTTTTAATACTTAGATGTTTTGTTAAGTCAAGTTGTTAAAATATAGTAATTTTACGTAAACTATGCTATAATTTATTATGCTCGTAGCCTCTCTTTAAATAAATTGTAAAAATATTCACTAAAATTATTTTATTTTTCCGAAAGTTAACTCGCACGCTATCCTGCCGCGATTTGAGCAAACACTTCGTTAATATAGACAGAGAAACACAGAGACTCCTGGTGGTGATGTAGGCAAGCAATTAGTTTGATAAATTACTGCTAAACAGCGACACTAACAAGTTGGACACATGTTGTACGCTGCAAACACCAGAATGCGCAACGATGTGCTTCCAAGCATATAGATAATGTTGTCTGTCGCGATAACTGCATGTTAAATGAGACAGTTCCTAACTTATCTCACAGGTCCCCGTAGCTATATCGCTACAACACCTGCACTCTCTGGCCAAGAGTGTAAGTGTGAGTGTTGGTTAGTTAGTTCGAACCTGTCACTGGGGGCCTAAAATTTGATCGGTGAATTCCGATGATAAATTGATCCAGTTGGGTCGGCGTAAAAGGAGTGAGCAAAACGGGAAACACGTCACAATTGACCGGATGAATTTATTGTCGGAAATTCACCGATCAAATTAAATGTGGAGGCCTATTTTGCTCATTTAAAAAAAATACTGTTATCTGTATCCCTAGGGATATATAATATATGTTTGAAGCAAGTATGTTACAAACATGTTTCTAAAACAATAATCGTTT
Organism: Flexamia atlantica; assembly: GCA_035578135.1. Taxonomy (NCBI): domain Eukaryota; kingdom Metazoa; phylum Arthropoda; class Insecta; order Hemiptera; family Cicadellidae; genus Flexamia; species Flexamia atlantica. Next base: position 3,425,370 of record JAQJVK010000006.1, on the reverse strand, counting down.
GGGTGTTTTATTTTGTTAATACAATAAATTTACCTATCACTATTTCACGCCGTCGCTACTTTAAACCCACTAAGACTCTAAGTGCGAGCATGCACAAGTGCGTATATAGTAAACATATATTTAATTTTCGCGTATTCGGAGAGTTACATTAATTAGTACGATTAGTAAGAGGCTACGATTTGTATAATTTTCGCCGACGACGCTACGGTTTGCATCAAAACTCAACATAACACCATGTTTAACGCACTAAGACTCTTAAGTGCGAGCACGCAATAGTACGTATATGGAAATATATATTTCATTTAGAGTCCTCGGGAAGCTTCAGTACTATTTTGGCGACGACGCTACGATATACATTAAACACTAACCATAACACTATGTTAGACGGTATGGTAAAACTATTTCTTCGGAAAATCACTTTTCCTTATAAATCGACTATATATCATACTTTATTAAGCAACATCGCAACACTTCGAAAATACGACTTTACGTTAAAACCATCTATGTATAACCGACCTGGCCACTCACAGTACGACCGGTGACCCCGGCCGCACTGCACCGCCGGCCGGCGCGCTGCGCTGTCCACCGTCCTCTCGGCGTGTCCCGTCCCCTGTCGCACCGGCCTCTCGGCGGCGGCGTCGCGACATCCACCCCGACATCGTCACTTCAAAACCCAACCCTTTAAACCTACACGTCATCGCCTCAGTGACATCATCACTACGTAACACATCCGTCATCAAATACGTCACCAATACGTCAAAAACACGTCACCCATACGTCACAATTACGACACTATTTTACCATTTTGCCTATATCAGCTGATCTATACCAATCCAACCACATCTACTACCCTTAGATTTGTTTCTTTTTCGTTGTTTAATTTTTTCTTGCAATCTTTCATCTACGTGATAAGATAAAGTATGGAACTGCAAACATTTTCTCCTACTTTTTCACATTTTCTTGTCTTATTCGTACTATTGCGCGCAGTGATGTCAGGATAGACCACGCTTGGCTGGCTCCGCTGTTTTTGAGTTTTTTTACGTGGTTTTTCCGTGTTTGACGCTTCAAAGTGGTTTTCAATGATATCGTTAATCACTGTGCTTTGCTAATGTAACATTGGATTTGAGATTATGCGTTGAGTGCGTCCATTTAGAGCAATTTTATACACGCATAATTCACTTTTGAGGTTAGGCGGTGCCTTGCCGGGTTTGTTCAGGTCGCCTGTAGGACTTTGTCGCTGCGATAACGATCGCCATGGCACACGGCAATGTCAAAACACGGTCAAACAGTGTTACGGAGATGACTATGATATCTGAGAAACTGGACAAGTTATTTGAGGAAATGCGTGGTTTCCGCGAGGAAACAAAAAGTTTTGGAATTTCTCTTAATTCTACGCATGAGAAGATCGACGAACTCACTGGGTACGTTAAAACTCACTTAGCTGTGGAAGTTGAAAAGTGTGTCAGTGAAGTGGATAATATAAAGCGTGAAAATGTTCTATTGAATAAGGAAATCATCAACTTGAAGCAGGACTTGTGTGCCCTCCAGCAATACACGCGTGCGAACTGCGTCGACATCCAGGGAGTGCCTGAAAGCAACGGCGAGAACGTCATAGAAACTGTCCGTGCCCGCGCTATCCGCTTTACTCTTAGCGACGAGATGGTGGATGCTGTACATCGACTTCGCGGATCTGACGGTTCCTCGAGGCCTCGAGGGATAATATTGAAGTTCGTGCGGCGGCTCGACTGTGACGAATTTTTAAGACTGGCCAGAGTTAAAAAAACATTCTCTGCATCCGAGTTGGGCATTGTTTCCGAGAGCAAAGTCTACATAAATCAGTCAATGACACAGGAGAATAGATTGATTATGGCAGCAGCTCGGTCGGCGGTACGGGATGGACACTTCAAGTTCGTGTGGTTCCGCAGCGGCAAGGTGTTAGTCAGGAAGGACGCGGGGCAGCCCGCTATCCACGTCACCTCTCGCGAACATCTACGGACCCTCGCAGCATCACCACGGCCCAGGGTGTCTACACAGCAGAATGACTAGGGAGATTAGAGACTTATTATTGTTAAGGTATGAAAATGGTTTTATCGATTTTTCATAATTTAATACAAAGTTAAAATTACAAAATGCCGTTTAAATGTACGGAATTTAAACATTTTTTATCATGTTTCATATTGTTACCGAATATAGTTTGTCTGAATCAGTTTAGTTAAATTAATTGGTCTTAATAAACGCAAATGGCCGGGACAAGTTTATATTTTTTGTAGCTTACACTTATATTTAATATTAAAAACTCTTACTTTTTATTTATGATCTGCCCTCGTAATGACATATTAAATATTTTTAAAACTGAGTTTTACGAATTCATGTTATTGCTCTCAAGCATATGCTTATTACAATACAATGATGTTGATGTTTTGTGGTTTGAAAACTGTATTGTTAAATATCTGTTCGCATACATAATGCAACATTTAGTAAAGCTTTAATAGTGCCAATTTTATTTGATGTATATAGTCTCTATTATAATGGTTTTGTAATTAAAGCTCGTTCCTTGAGCGTTTTTAAATGGTAAATAATTAAGTGGATTTTATGTCGGAGAATTTGTTATTGAGAATATTCAGTATTTTGTATTTTTTCTCTAATACTTGTTAATTTGAATAAAGTAGATAAATTAATTTTTTATCAAAATGTCAGAGGGTTAAGATCAAAAACGCAAATCTTTTATGAAAATATTTTGAATTCAGATTATGGCGTGATTTGTTTGACTGAAACATGGCTTGATGAAACCATTCATTCTTCAGAGCTTTTTCCTCCCAGTTTCTTAGTGTTTAGACAGGACGGACGGCGCCAGTGTCGGGGCCGCGGTGTACTAGTAGCTGTCAAACACAGTGCGTGGCGGCCGGTGCATCTGGCTCACATTACCTCGGATAGTATTGACATGATCTGGCTAAAACTCACAAATTTTACTGGTTTTACGTTCTTTCTGTGCACGTTATACTTTCCTCCCGGTACCGCTCGTCTCGAGTATGAAAGTTTTTTTGAAACAGTTAACAGCAATATAAGCGATTTGAATGGTACCATTTGTATTGTAGGTGATTTTAATCTACCTGCAATTAATGATAGTAGATTTAATTTGACTTCAGGTGGGCAAATATACGCTGATTTAAGTTTCTTCTTATCACTACACAATTTAGTGCTAAGGAATAATGTGACGAATATTAATGATAGGACGCTCGATCTGGTTATCACAAACATTCCTGGCCTTTCTGTGGAGGGGGAGGGGGACCCCCTTGTCCCGCTAGATCGTCATCACCCGGCTTTATCAATTTGTTTTTGTTTTCCCGCTCACGGTGGCGCCTGGCGCTTAACACAAACTAATGAGGATTCTTATAATTTTAAAAGAGCTGCGTTTTTGAATCTCTATAGATTGTTTAGTAATTGTGATTGGCAGCCTGTTTATACTGAAAACCAAGTCGACCAGGCTGTAGATGCATTTTATAAAATTGTTTATGAGTGTTTGGATAATTCAGTTCCAAAAGCCACTAGTCGCAAATTCAAATATCCCAAGTGGTACACTCCTGAGATAGTAGCATGCATTAGGCAAAAAACATTTTATAGGAAAAAATTTCAGAGAACATCTAATCAGTTGCATTTGGCACAATTTAGGGAGCTCAGAAGAAACTTGAAATATCTCATTGCTCAGGCTCATAAAAATTATGTTTCTGACATTGAAGGGAAAATTAGGAGCGATCCTAAAAAGTTTTGGGATTTTGTAAAAAGTAAAAAGTCTTCAGTCTCTGGCGGATCAAATGTGTATTCTTGGAATGAGGATCAATTTTCGGACGGGAAAAATGTTTCGGATGCATTCGCTAGATATTTTACTTCTGTTTACAATGATGCTGGGCCGGTAGATTTATCCGCTGTTTTTAATACACCTGTCATGCCAGGTGTTCATTCTTTAGTATTGAACTCGGTTTCAGAAAGGGAAGTATTATCTGCTATTCGAAAATTACCTTCAAAGAGGTCTTTCGGCCCAGATCTTATCCCACCTTATGTTGTGAGAGCCTGCTCTGAATTTTTCGTAAAGCCCCTTTGCTATATTTTTAATTTATGTTTACGTTGTAACACTTTTCCTTCAGTTTGGAAGACGTCAAGGATTATTCCGTTGCATAAAAAAGGCAACAGATTTGAGATTTCAAACTTCAGACCAGTCTCTATAATTTCCACGCCAGCAAAGGTGTTTGAGTTAATTTTATATGGTAACATTTTCCCTCATATTAAGCCCTTCATCACTAGCAAGCAACACGGGTTTTATCCGTCTCGATCTATAGTAACAAACCTTGTCAATTTTACGAATTTCACATCTAAAATATTAGACTGCAAAGGTCAAGTTGATACAGTGTATACTGATTTTTCGAAAGCTTTTGACAAAGTTAGCCATTCTGTGTTGTTGTCAAAGTTGAACTTTTACGGATTTTCCAACAATTTAATTCGATTATTTTCTTCATACTTACAAAATCGTCAATTATATGTATCTTTTGAGGCGTATAAGTCCTTTATTTTCTCTTCTGGGTCCGGTGTTCCCCAAGGAAGTAATCTTGGTCCTTTGCTCTTCAATATCTTCATTAATGACGTAGTAAATGTCCTCAAATGTCATGTTTTAATGTATGCAGACGATATGAAACTATTTAGTTGCATTACTTCTATTGATGACTCTGTATTGTTACAGAGCGATTTGAACTCCTTGTGTAGATGGTGTGAGGAAAATATGCTTCATTTGAATGTAGAGAAGTGTGTAGTCATGTCATATACTAGGAAATTGAACCCCATAATGTTTGATTACAGTATAAATGATGTTGTGTTAAGTAGAACAAGTTCGTATAAGGATCTTGGCGTCGTGATGGAATGCGATCTCTCCTTCAAAATGCACATTTTATCTACAGCGAAAAAAGCCTATGGAGTATTGGGTTTTATTTTGAGGTTATCCAAGTTTTTCAATGACCCTTTCACCGTAAAACTGTTGTATAAATCGTTGGTTCGTTCTAAGTTAGAATTTGCTAGCATAATTTGGTCACCGTACACTTTCATTCATATAAGTATTATTGAGAAGGTCCAAAAACGCTTTCTGCGTTCGCTATATTACAAATCGTTTGGCCCACTTCAGTTTCCTATTTGGCTTGTGAGATATAATGAAATGTTGGAATTGTTTGATTTCGAGTCATTAGGGAACAGAAGGAAGGTAGCTAGACTGTGTTATCTAAGGGACGTCTTATCTGGTGTCGTTGACGACCCCTTGACCTTGGCCAGTGTCGCGTGGCATGTGCCGGCGAGAGGAGGGCGGGCGAGCCGACCGTTCTACCCGCTCTTTGCTCGAACTTGTTTTCATGCTAATTCCTTCCTTGTTTCCACCGTATCTCTTTTTAATAGTTTGGGAGATGAGCTAGATGTTACTATGAGCCGGAACGTGTTTAAGAAAACATGCTTTGAATTATTAAAAGTTCTCAATTAAACATAAATATCCATAATGAATACGTTTCTTCATCCTGTTTCATAAACTTAATTTTGTAGAGGTTTTAACTTTACTTATAATTCAGTGAACATCCAAGTAAAATAAATTTAAATTTCAATTTAGTCGATTTTCTCTCTCTATAATATATTTTTTCCTTGGTAATCTCTTTAGTATTTTTAAATTTAAATTGTCAAATATTGTTCAGTTCAGTTTTCATGTTTGATATAATTGTTTGATTTTATTCTAATAATGGCGAAAAATAATTTTTGGCTGGCTTCCCCAGTAATTGGGTTTAGTGCCTGTTGGGGCGGCTTTTGTAGGAGAATTATTTACTTTGTATTAATTATATACTAAGGAGTATATTGAGTATGTTAAGTTTATTTTTTGAAGTATATTTCCTTTAATGTTTTCACTTGTATTTTCCTACAATAAAGAATTTATTTATTTATTTATTTTATTTATTTATTTATTAACTTTGAATTTAAAACAAAAAATGTAACTATACATTTTAGTGCACTTTATGTGTGTAATAACATAACCTAACAGTAAAATGTTAGAAAATAATTGAAAACGTAAATAAAACATATTTTCTAAATAAGACTGTATTCACCTGTTGTACAAAAAAAATTGTAGGTGCTGCATTCTGTTGGCAGCCACTGTAACCATTTCAAATTAAAGGATATGTTTTGATATAAAAAAATAAAACCTTAAGTACTCACAAAATCCCTTTTGGACGATCCTGTGCCTACACCCTATAAGATATCGAAACACAACCATCTTAGTGCATATTATGAGATTCCAAGCTTTAATGTGATACCAAGATCAAGGGTCTACAGCGTGTAGTTTTGGCTGTAGCACTAAATATACCATCACACACTTCTCTTTATATATATATATATATTGATTATCATTTCTAAAATCATAAATTTGATCTTTTTTATTTTGTTTATATATTTTAAAATATAAAACCTTAAAGAAGCGTATAAAGAAGGATTGGTTTTGATAACAATTTTCCCATATTAGGGGCTTTTTCCCCTTCAAGCCACTAGTCATAAAATATTCCAGCACCCCAGTGATGGGAGTGCTGGTAGCAGTCATTTATGGAATATTTTATTACTGGAATCTGGATTCTGTAAACTGTTAAAATTAGGATTCACGTGCTTAAGGTTGTGTGGTCACCATTAGGGACTAACTATTCCTCCAGGCAGCTGGGAAGTCAAGTCTCCATTAGGCCCCAATTTACCCGCATATTTTTTATAATTATCTATAATTTTAACTGTTTTAGCGAATTTCCCCTATACAGTATAGGGAAGAAGCTGTTACCGTAGGTCTAATGGTAAGACCTAAGCCCGAGACCATCATAACATTTCTTTTTGAGGTCCCCAGATGCCAAAAACACTATTCGTTCATTTTCATGTATATATATATGTCTTTAAGCACGATAACTCGTGTAAAAATGGTCCGAAATTTGGCATGGAGGTGTAAAGTAGTAATTATTCGGACGAGTTCGTAAACCAGCCCGATCGGACTACCAGAAGCCCCCTTCTGGTAGGGGGGTTTACCCCCCTTTATCCCCGTAAAGGGGGGTAAACCCCCCAAAAATGGGGTTTTTGAGTTTTTTACATATAAAAAAAATTATCAAATTTTTGTTAGCACCATTGAATTCAGCTCAAAAAAACAAAGAATTTAGTATTTTGAATCACTGCTCTATGTCCATTGGTTATCGAGATATTGAAAGTGGTAAACACAGTATGTTGTCCCAATGTTACCTTATGGGAAAATAATAAAAATTCTATATCTCGCTTATTTCTCAACATATCTCAATAAAATTTGGTTAATGGCTTCTTCTAGGTCAGATCTACTAAATATTGAATTAAAACCAGCCAGTTTTAATACAGCCATAGCAGCAAACCTGCATACTCATCCCCCATGTTATTCTTATGGGGCTTACAAAAACATGTCAGATCTCGCTATGTTGGATCGAAATATGTTGTTTTGCATTTGAAATTCGCTGAGTATTTACATATACCACGGGGTTATTTACATAAACGGGGGTATTTTACATATACCATGGTTTAATTTGATCTATAATTAAACATAGGTCGACATCAAATTTTAAAACTGTTGTGTAAAAGAAACATGCATTTTCCCCAAATAATATGTATGTATAAGTAATAATAAAAAGTATGGCATAAACATGTCAACCTTAGTAACCTATTTCATGAAAGAAATAAATGTGAAATGTGTGTTAGCCCATTTTGAAACAAATGTGACCAGTGGTTTTTAATTATTGAGGTACAATGAAAATGCCCTGAAATTGGCACTTAGAAAGGAAATAAACATAATAAAAGTTTATTTTTAAAAATGTATTTTTATGGTGTATATAATGTATTAGTTTTAGTAAAACTATTAAAAAGAAGTTTTTTTTTGAAAATGTCAAAATGTTTGGTAGCACACAATCTTAATACAAATGCGCTCAATCCCTCACTGTATAAGTTAACTTTTAAGAATTATAATTGAATTAGAAGGAAATATCTTTGGTGAAAATCAGGTTGGAATATTAAAAAGTAATTGAAATATAATAAATTCCACTCTAATATGTAACTAAAATTTTAATTAAAAATTCTAATGTCTTTACAGATTTTTCTAATAAACATGCCTCATTTTTTCAGTTCAAAAGTATCAAATGGAGAAATTGTAAGCAGTAAAGATTTTCGTAATCTCTGCAATGTACTCAAGTCACAAATTCGCCACTTAGATCTTAATGATCTCATAGATGTAATCAAGTGTCTTGGTTATTTGGGTGTATCTGCTGATTCCAAAGTCATGAGTATTGCCCTGAGTCTAATCTCAAAGCAAGTAAATGATCTAACTCTACCACAGCTTATATTTCTGGACTTTGTTATGACGGATTTCAAACCTACACCTCTTGTGAAAGCATTGAAAATTGCATTGCCCATTGTATTAGAGGCAAACTTACAAACAAGATGCGACTTTAACAGTGTTCCTCAATTAATAGATCTTTTATTCTTTGTTTGTAAGAGGAAACATATGGGAAAGAGTTATGATATTTTGGTTGATGCTCTCATTGAGAAAAGAAATGACTTTACGCTCAAGGATGCTAAAAACGTTGTTTTGTGCCTCTGTGATTCAAAATATTATAATGAAAACAATCATCTCCTTTTGCATCACTCACTAGATTCTATTACGGATTCAGTTCACAAAACAGACTTTCATGAATTGGAATCTATGCTCTATAAACTCCACAAAAAACATGTTGAATCAAATGGGGAACCATCCTACTACCATGAAGAGTTTTGCAACGCTTGTGCTGAAATGGTTATTGAAAACAATTATGGATTTGAACAAACAATGTGGATATTGAATAAGCTTGTGAAATTTGTAAGTATTGTCTACAGACCACTAAGATAGGTCTGTTAGTAAATTATTATAATACATAATTATTTTTTTCATGTTTTTAGCGAATTTCCCCTATAGGGAAGAAGTTGTTACCGTAGTACTCATGGTAAGACCTAAGCCCAAGACCATGATAACTTTTCGTTTTGGGTCCCCTAGAAGCAAAAAACACTATTCGTTCATTTTCATAAATATAGCCTATATATATCTATATATATATCTATGTGTCTTTAAGCACGATAACTCGCGTAAAAATGATCCAATCTTAATGAAATTTGGCATGGATGTGTAAAGTAGTAATTATTCGGACGAGTTCATAATCCAGACCAATCGGACTACCGGAAGGGGGGGGGGGGGGGTAAAGGGGGTAAAACCCCCCCAAAAATGGGTTTTTTGAGTTTTTTACATAAAAAATTATAATCCAATTTTTGTTGGCACCATTGAATTCAACTCAAATACAAACAATTTAGTATTTTGAATCACTACTCTATGTCCATTAGTTACCGAGATATTGAAAGTGGTAAACACAGTAAGTTGTCCCAATGTTAACCTTATGGGAAATAAGTAAAATTCTTTATCTCGCTTATTTCTCTCTGTTCTTTATATCCTGATAAAACTTGGTAAATGGCTTCTCCTAGTTCAGACCTACTAAATATTGAATTAAAACCACCCAGTTTTAATATACCCGTAGCAGCAAACCTGCATACTCATTCCCCATGTTATTCTTATGGAGCTTACAAAAACATGTCAAATCTCGCTATGTTGGATTGAAATATGTTGTTTTGCAATGGAAATTCGCTGAGTATGCAGGTTTGCTGCAACGGGGGTATTATTTTCAAACAAAACATGAAATTCTGCATGTTCTGACTTTGAGAGATTGATTTTATTTCTCTGTAAGATTATAAACAATATGATTTCCCAGACATCAGCAACCGTACAGCAGAATATTTCCAATCTTTCTGCAAGGGAGTTGGTAAAATCCAAAGAATTTCAGCAAGCTCAAATTTAAAAAAACTAATACGAAAACAAATTGTACTTACTTTTTGAGTTGTATGATTTCACTCTACTTTAATAACTGTTATTGATGTCATTTAATAAAAATGAATAACGGGTGGCTAGAATTTTTATCTGCTTGGTTTCAATTTAGTCTTTAAAGGATAAATTGAAAATCAAGGAAAACCGAGTAGAGTTAATTCCTAAATAATTTTTAAAAGTAAATCAATGTCTGGAAAAAAATTTATTTTGGTACCAATATTCCTACAATTCTGTTATACCCGATTTACTTCTGCTATGAATGGTTTACCATGAGTTGCCGATTCTCAATTTAAAAAAGGTCGCACTGTCACCTATCGTTCCACAATGGAGGACTGCACTATACCAAATTCATTGAGCGATAAATTTTTGTAATAAAAAATATTAATACTGTACACCTTTGATTGTCTGGATTAATGTGGTGTAGTCCTCATCTGGATGGTGGAAAATCTGGATAATCCAAAGTACGAAAACAACATTGCATATTACAGTGTAAAATTGTGATCCTGAAACTATTGGCTCAGATCGCAGCAGTCGACTCTTGTTATAACATTGCATGTGATATCTCCCTTCATATTGTAAAAAAATTACATTGTTAAAATGTGACATAGAAATGCAGTATCCTGCAGTTCTGCAGACATGCAGTATGAGAATATAGGTCTTCTCATTGTAATGTACAGTGCACAACAAAAAATGTCTGCCGGCTGATCTCAAAGCACTATTGTGATAGATGAGTCTCATCTAAGTTGTGTTAAAACAATTCTTGCTGCTGTCACTTCTCACGTCAAATCTCAGTAGATGTGGCTATCAAATTTAGGATATTCAACCTTTTTTGAAGGTTTGGGTTTGATGCTAAACTTCTACGTTAAAATAGGTTCTCTGTTGCAGACATAACAATAATTCACGTGAACACTACGGCTTTTCGGTTGAAACTGAGCTTTTGGAAATACTACACTCAAAGGAAAACCTGTTTTTAGAACCTCAAATTAATTTCACAACCTCTTCTGGATAAACCGGGACCCGGTTAATCCAAGGTGTACTGTATAACATATGTCAATTAGGTACAGGATATATTTTTGATTTAAATATTTTGAAATTATTACTTAGCTCTATTTTCTATTGTCATGAGCGGCCCAGATCAGCATGTAGACCTGTAATGAGCTGTAGTGGGAAGGAAAGTCTCTCTGTGACAGAACCACACGCACCTGGGGCTGCTGGCGGACGTAGCGGCCAAGGTGGAGCGCGAGCCGTGGCTGCTCGAGCAGTCGGGAGCCCATGGACTCATCACCTTCCTCAGCGGCTTCTCCGCCGCCGACTTCAAACCCCCCAACTGGGACCGCCTCAAGCCGCTGGTCATCAAAGCCTGTCAAGGACTGTTGGTAATTATAATCTTCAGACAGTAGTAGGAGTGTGCGATGCTGCATTTTCTTTTTAATCGATGCAAATGTGATTCATGAAATTTCAATTTGATTCGATACTTTCTGTTATATTCAATTACTACATTAAATCAGCTTTTTCTTAAAGGTACCTTAAAGATTCATCCCATTTGCCCACCTTAAAATTTCCTCTGTTTGTTTCATCAACTATGTTAATTTCGGGCCCAATAGAACTGGCAGGTCAAGTTAAAGTTTAAAAGCAGTCAGCTGATGCTAGGCTAATTTGACATGAAGGTTGGTAGAGAGACAGGCCATTTCCGTGGTACATGTCGCCACATGCTGTGACGTCATACAGTGACCAGACGCTGTGTTCTGCGCCTGTACTATTACTGCTGCGACATCAGCCTAACACTACGAGTTGTTTTATCAGCCATTTAGCCATTTAATTATGTTTAATTTAGCTGCTAAATCTTTCTTTACATTTAGGTCTTTCTTTACTAGATTGTCTCCATGAAATATTATGAACTCTTGCGCACACACTTGACTTATTCTTAGTCATTTTTCCGAGGGCTCCACCAGTCTACCCTGTTTAAAAAAGAAAAATATTAAATAAACATTGAATTATCAAGTAGTAAACTGAATTAAATGTGAACATTTTAAGAAAATGTTTATAGCGAAACGTAATGACTTAATTTTTTATCTAGTAATTTGTAATGTGTAAAGCATATTTAACAGAAAATGAGCTTTCAAACAAATAATTATACCGTAAATTATTTGCAAAACATATTTCGAAGCTGTAACACATTTGGCTCTTACCATTACACTAGCACTAGTATCGTTACACGAGTACGTTAATAATAGTTATCTGATAACATTCTACATCATAAAATTAGTTAATGATATAAATTGATTATAATCTGTGATTATTTTTTGATTGTCTTCTTACCTTTGACAAATTTGAATCCAGGAGTGCACATATAAAGATTCACTTTTATATGTGTAATTCCCTAGGGATGGGTATTTGTTCAAATACATCTTTGCTACCCATCCAGCGAGATAATTTTGGGCCCCCTCAACGATTTCTGCATATTTAGTTGTTTGGTTTTCTTCTTCATCGTAATACCTTAATACCTCTTTAAGTCCGGGACGCAGCTCTGGCTTCGTATTTTAACCGGAATATGAGTGAAGAATGAGTGTAGGATGATTGTGGCGCGATCTTGTAGTCTTGTTACTGACTAAGGCCGACATGTTCCTTAGACAGGACTGTTAATTAATAGCCCAACAGCCAATCTAAGGGACCTACATGTTAGCTTGGGATCCGAACCACAGCCATAATCAGCCATAACGTCCATTTCCTCTTGTGGTTTCTCATCTTTGTATGCAGTGTTTATATTTAGTCTCTTTAGTACATTCACTGGATTTTGGAAAATAAATTTTCCAAGGTATCCATCTGGAATTCCTGTTGAATATAATCTAAGAGGCCTTTAATAGCATTATTAATTTATTATTATTATTATTTTATGGCCAGCATTGGACCACTTAAGTCAATATAACGGTCAGGTTCTTCTTAAATTCTGTCTCTTCTTCTTGTCTGCCCAATACTTCTTCATTCTTTCCGACCGTTGTTTTCTTTCTTCTTCCGAAACCACTCTTCCTTGTCTCTGATTGTTTGCTCCTATTGGCAGGATGATATTTTTGTCTTTGAGTACTGCAAGCACCTCTGACTTATTTTCCAAATCGATAGCATTTATTGATAGAAAAAGTTCTTTTTTGAAAAGGTAACATGACTTTCTTTCCTGGGCAGTGCATTTTCTTTACAATCATGAACATGGCATCCAAACTTTTATTTTGTTCCATTTCATAAAGGCCATACCAAGGCCGTAACGTTAACTTAGGGGGCCACGGGGCAAGTTTGGTTGGCGGGGCCCCCCCTTACGTCACTTGCGCATGAACGTCTATATTAATAATAATTCTATATTAGTATAGATATGCTACCTAATCATAATAAATCTGTTGACAACTACTTTGAAAATAATTTTTATGAAAGTGATATTAAAACATTTTATAGTTTCATAATTATTCAATCATTTACTTTATTAATAATAAATCAAAAAAGATTACGTATCACACTTATCAAAATATTAAAAACATGAGTTTTAAAATCTATTCATCTACGACCATTGCAATAAACACAAGTAATTATATTAGAATTAATATCGTAAATAGGTAGATTATTAAACCAAGTTCATTAAGTTAACTTTACAGTACAGGAGTCACTTTATGCTATAGGTTCTTCTAGATTCTAGACCAATGAGAGTTCAGCAGTCGGTATTTGATGGAAGTAGTGCCATCACAAAAATTATACGCAACTCGCCCATCAGCTAAACGTTTTAATATGATTCTGGTTTTAGTTTGTTTTTGTTGCTAACCTGAAATCAGCTAATTGATCCAATACATTTCATAGTTTTCACGTTGAAACTGTCGGAACCAATGAACCACTGTGCATGCCTAACCTCAAAAAATGTGAGTTCTCCATCATGAGTGTTAGTGATGGGTTTAGCTTTTACGGAGGAATTTATTGTTGTTCGTGGATAAAGTAGTGTATGTGACGATTGTAACCAGCCTTTAAGCCACTCGTGAGATATTTAGAACACTATCTCACTCGTGGCTTAAAGGCGTTCACAATACAATCGTTGAATAAATTATTATAAATTTACATGCGTTACAGTTTACAAAATACAATTTACAATTAAGCAGTTCTTAAAAACTAACAAAATATTGAGAAACCACAACAATAAACTAAAACTTCCAAAGAATTTAATAGCACCCGGCAGCGTATTTACAATCCCCCTACGGATTCAGCGCGAACGGGCGAGTTCGCGCCCGTAGGGACTTTGCAATATCCACGCGCACTGTAGTTTTCTTAGTTTTTAACCTATTTCAAAACTTATTTTTTAAAATTCTTAACCTAATCTAACCTAACCTAACCTAACTTAGCGGTGGTTCGCCACGTGTGAGCATCTTGGCTGAACGCGCTGAATTCGTAGGGGGATTGTAAACACGCCACCCGGCACTACAAATGACAACGTAGCTTAATCTTAAACTAAGGCATTAAATAAAAACGAGTACGCACGCAGCACGCTGACGTGAGGGAGCGAATTTCAATGTTTAAAGGCTTAAACTACCATTTTAGACAAAAAATGAGTATGGAAGACCTTTTGTTAACCACATCACTGTAATGTTACACAACACACTCAGTGGCAACTAATCAGTCCCAGGGACATAACCTCCAATGCAGAGGTGCCCACCCCCCCCTGGGGCAATGACTCACCCCCCCCACTGGGCCAATGACTACCCCCCCCCCCTTAACTGCGACCAACCCCCTCCCCACATCCGAGATATTAGGATTCGGAAGATAAATTCATTGTATAAATAAACAATGGTTTATTTTTAACAAACAATGTTCATTATACAGGGTGTCCCATACGTAAGGTGCCAAACTTCGGGAATAGGTTATATGGGTCTAAATAAAGATAAAATGAAGAATGAATTTTTTTTCCAAAAACGCCTTGTTTACCAGATATCCGCCATTTTGTATTTTTAACAAAATATTTTTTATCTCCCAAGTTTTTGAATAGATTTTTTTGAAACTCGGTATGCACCTGTATCTAGTCAAGGTTAGTTTATGAAAAAATAATCAGCATGATCGAATCGTTAATTTCAAAATGGCGGCCGCTTAAAATCTTTAAATTGAAATACCGAAACAATGGTACATTTTACAAAACGATATAAAGAACAATAATATTTAGAAAATTTTATTTCCATTCCAACGATACCAAAATTATGAAAATTGATTAACAAACAACTAAGTTATGGTCGAATTAGTGCATGGCTCAGCGCAACAATGGACTATTTTGCTTCAAAAAATGCTGCCTCACTAGCTAAATACGATCATAACTCAGTTGTTCATTAACCGATTTTCATAAATTTGGTGTCATTAGATGGGAAATAAAATTTTCTAAAAATCGTTACCCTCTATGTTTTTTGTAAAACGTACCGTTCTTTCGTTATTTCAACTTAAAGATTTTAAACGGCCGCCATTTTGAAATTCATTATTTAATCATGCTCATTATTTTTTCATTAACTAACCTTGACCATATACAGGTGCATACCGAGTTTCAAAAAAATCGATTCAAAAACTTGGGAGATAAAAATATTTTGTAAAAAGTACAAAACGGCGGATATCTGACAAACAAAGGGTTCTTGGAAAAAATGTATTCTTTATTTTTATTATATTTATTTTGACCCATATAACATATTCTCGAAGTTTGGCCACCGGTCTGACACTTAAATGGAGCCAAGTGGTAAGCTTATTGGAGCGGGTTAGTTCAATGCACTTTATTCAGATGGCGTTGTAAAAACATGACTTTCTTCTTCTTCACTGATTCAGCCAATCAGAACGACGATAACGATCTGCTAACTTCCCGTTCCGTTTCCCCTGATTTTCTGTCACGACACGACGTGTACACAACCATAACGAGTTGGAATTAATTTGAGTGTGGGAAAATACCTAAAGTACGTTTGCAGAAAGTTGTTCTAGTGTAAGTTGTTTCGCGAAATACTGTACTGAGTGATTCTTATTGTGCTTAAAGCGATTGATGGAAAATAAATACATAGATGTTTACATAAAAGCACTTAATAAAAATTAACTGAGTTAATTTTTATTAAGTGCTTTTATGTAAAGATCTACGTATTTATTTTCCATCAATCGCTTTAAGCACAATAAGAATCACTCAGTACAGTATTTCGCGAAACAACTTGCACTAGCGGCAAACGCACTTAATCTAAACAAACCGGTAAAGTCATTAAAATTGAAAGTCTAGCAGACAAAACAAGAAAACGAAAATATAAACAAAGCAGACGATGACGATCGATATGTCGCATCGACGACCATCGATATATCGCATCGATCTTTTTAGTTCGTAGCACTTTATTCAGATAGCGCTGCTGTTCCCTTACCACCGAGTTAACATGGGAGTGCCATCTCTTTACAAAGTTCATTATTACTCTATGGTTTGGCACTTTACTTATGGGACACCCTGTATATGTATATATTATTCTTTACCAGTTTTTCCTATCAAGAGTTTCCAAGCGGACTCGCCCATTTCCTTTTCCTTGATTATTTAAAAATTTATATTTAAGCCATTCTTAGTTTTGTACACATGTTTCTTTCTGCAGTGCTCTGTCCACTTATCGTGGCGCACTTTAGCGTTACACATAGGTTCCAAACACTTACATATTAATAGTTTTTGTTTTTTAGGCATTTTAAATATCTAAACTATAAGCAAAATACAAAAAATGTGTTGTGATAAAGCCCGATGCACTTCACCGTGATTACATCTTACAATAAAATACTGTAGACCTAAACCACAAACTAAATATTTTAAAACATATAAGATACTCGAAAGTCACAAAATACGCAGGTGTCAGGTGTATCGGATAGCAAAAACTAACCAGTAACCACTGACAGACAGTGACAACTGCAACTGACACAAGATCGAAGGGGTGGGAGTGAACGCATGCGCCGAAATTCTCCGAACTACGAGTACATCGCGCCACCGCGCGAGTCTCGTTACCATAGCAACCACAAGCTCAACGTTGCCAAACTTACATTGTCACTGCCCACTACCCAGAGCCCACACTACGTTTATACGCATACATCCAAAGTTCTAGAAATATGGGTTTTAATTTAATACTGAAATTGAATTTCTTAATTTCACGTTTTTTAATTGTTTTATGATGCCCCCCCAGCCTGGCGAAAAAGTACTATTTTTCATCCCCCCCAGAAATTTCAATGACGCAGTTTGCGTCATGACCCCCCCCTGTGGGCACCCCTGCTCCAATGAACAATCCTATCTTAACTAACAAATTAGAGACCTGGTTTGTTCCACCTATGAAATGCGCGACACAAACTCATGCTTTTGGGGGCATTCATCGAATGTGTTGGCACATACTAGTATGGAAGACCTTTTGTTAACCACATCACTGTAATGTTACACAACACACTCAGTGGCAACTAATCAGTCTAAAAATTACTATGTACAAAATTCAGTCTCTCGCTTTTTACAAATATATTAGGTCTATACATTTTTTGTTGATTTTTAATCTAAAAATTACGTTTTTCGGAAGTAGTACGCATTTATGCCCCTCGATCGGGGACCCCTTCGGGGCCCCCTAGGCTTGGGGGCCCCGGGGCGGTGCCCCGGTTGCCCCGGTGGTCGTTACGGCCCTGGGCCATACTCGCATTCCAATACCTTGACTATGTTCCACCAATTCCGGGCGATCGTGGGTTGTGGAGGCAGTGTCCGCGAACTCGATTGGAATAGAGTTTTGGCAAATATTTTGGTCTGACGAATCACAAAACACTGTGCGGTGATGTGCTGCGTTACCACGAGAGTGTACGTAGTTCGCTGAAACACCCACAGATAGCAGCACTACATGGATCGTAGCCAGTTCCCTTGTTTTGTCAATCGGATGGAGAAACAATGGGACAAAAACTGGTTTTCTAAGCATAGCCAGAAGGGAATTTCAAGGGGGAATTCCAGTACCAACCTAACTATATTATGGAAGACTATACTATATTTTGGAAGAACACGGTCTTTCCAAAAAGCGGGAAGCAAGCAGCCTGTCTAGAACTAGACGCTGGATATTTAGACTTGCATTTAGTTTGCATGGAGTCGCTACCGACAGGTCGGCATGCCGTGGCCTGCGAAGCACCGAACTACCGACCAGTCGGTGGCTCGCAGGCAACATGTTAATGATTGCAATGATGGCTGTGGTACATAACTAATAATAACGTCAAACCAACCGTTCACGGAGGCAATGAAGACTGATAAATTACTTATTATGTTTACATCATTGACAGGTTTATGTAATTCCAATGCATTGGCAGTTGTGTTTAAAAAAGTTGAACGGCCATTGTTACATTTTTCCTTTCAGCTCCTACGACCTCTAAATGTTGCTTATTTAGCTTATGGCAAAATTTAAGCTTGTTGGAATCAAGTTCAAGAAGGACATGTATTGAGGTTTTGTCAACAAAGACATTTTCAACAAACATAAACCCAGTATCTAGAAACCAGTTCTACAATAACTTAAATACATGGGGAGCATCGGCAAACAAAAAAACCCTTTTTGTTTTATAGACTGGATTTTCAAACCATGGGTTTTCAATTCTAACAATTAATTTCTTCCATAAACCATAGTTTCCACCGCCCGTATCTGACACACATGCCACTACATCATTACCAATGATGTAGTTTAAAAAACTCTTCAGTTTCAGAAAGACCCAAAAAGTTGGATCACCAATGGAATTCGTACCTCGAATATTAGGAAGAGGCAACTGCATGAGGGTAGCAAATGGAGCAAAGACCCAACATTTTTAGACTATGTCAAAAAATACAAATCAGTTTTCAAAAAATGTGTCCGAGCAGCTAAGCTTAAATATAATAATGATTATATTTTAAAGACAAAAATAAGGTAAAAGCGGTTTGGGAGGTGGTCAGGAAGGAGATTGGGGGTAAGGTTGCCAAAAAAGAAGTAAATATAATTGATAAGAATGGTTTTTTTAAATTTCTGACAAAAAAGAGATAGCTAACACCCTAAATGAGCACTTTTGCAATGTAACTGAAAACTTGAATTTAAGACCTAAAATACATGATGCATTAAATTTAGTCCAAAATAGTACTAAGATAAAATATACCTTCAGTTGCTTTCCACTTACAACAGAGAGAGAGGTTTCGTTGGTCGTAAAATCGTTAGAACTAAAGAAGTCTGCTGGATGGGACGAGTTAACATCTCTTCTCTTAAAACAATGTTCTCACATCTTGATAAAACCTTTGACTTACCTCATTAATAGATCCCTCCAGCTTGGCGTTTTTCTGAATCTCTTGAAAATTTCAATCGTCAAGACCATTCCCAAAAAAAATAACTCGAACACTCTGGATAACGTAAGGCCTCTCTGTTGTCAGTGTTTTCTAAGGTCTTTGAAAATATAGCATTTAGTAGACTTTATAGCTTTTTTGAAAAGAATGACTTATTTTCACCTTATCAATTCGGTTTTCGGAGGGGAAAAAGCACAGCTGATGTTATTTTTGAGTTTGTTGAGCGGGTTGCGGGTGCAGTGGACGGATCGCAGTATGCTCTCGAAGCATTCTGTGATCTGTCCAAGGCATTTGACTCTGTGAATTCTGACATACTCATTGGGAAGCTAAGGAAATATGGTGTTACAGGGACCGCTCTCGATTGACTACAGTCACTTTTGGTTGGAAGAGAACAAAAGGTTGTTGTGAATTGTCACTCTGAAAGCAGTTTTCGAAAGGTAACTTCTGGAGTCGCACAGGGCTCTATACTTGGGCCTCTTCTTTTTCTAGTGTATTGTAATGATATGCCAGAGATTACCTCCGAAGTTCAAGTTCTGATGTATGCTGATGACACTTCCATCGTAGCTTCAAATCAAAACAAAACTGTTTTGTCTTTGAATTTAACTGAAACTCTTGAGGCAATGACTGTCTGGTGTGATGTGAATGGCCTAAAACTGAACCCTTCCAAAACAAAGTTTATTAATTTCCATCTGAACTACAGAAAAACACCACAGTCCGATTCATCTTACCTACCAGCTCATTTTGATTGTGTAGCCTCTAACAAATTTCTCGGTCTAGAGATAGATGCAACCCTTTCTTGGCGTCAGCATGTCAACACACTTCTTCCAAAACTGAGGAAGGCATTTTATGCTTCATGGGCGCCCTCAGGGGGGGGGGAGAAAAGGAAAATAAATTTAAAAATACATGAAGCTTTTATGTTTGTTCAAGTTGACCAAACAAAGTTAATCTCCGTGACTTTAATCAGGGATGGTCGAGTCTCAAAACTTCGGGAAAATTGAATTCCCGATTTTTGGGCGGGATTTTTATTCACTTCGGGAAATTTTCGGGACGAGATCGTTTTAGCGATCGCAACTAAAACGCAAGTGTAGCTTCGCAAAACTCGATACCGGCCGCGGAAAACGAACTCGCGTATTTGCAGTTTACCGATCACAAATAAACAGCAGATCCAGGTTAGCGCTATCTTCCGCTAAAACTGTCGTGCGTATTAGCCGATCGCAAATAAACGGCCAGTGAAGCTTTGCAAACCTTGTGATCGGCCGCTAAACCCAACACGTGTATTTGCCAGGCGCGGATAATTGGCAAAAATCGTTTTACGCTATTCGCGAACGTCCACGAAATATGCTAGCGCGTATCTCCCGATCGCGGATAAACGGCCCATGTAGCTTTACGAAACTCGCGATCGGCCGTTGTAAACGGTCGCGCGTATTTGCCGATCGCGAACAAACGGAGAATCTAGCTTTGCGAAATTCGCGAACAGCCGCGTATTTGCCGATTACGGATAAACGGCCGATGTTGCTTTTCGAAACACGCGATCGGCGGTATTTGCCGATCGCTGATAAACAGCAAAAATGTACCATTGCGAACTCGCAATCGTGTGTGAAAACCAATCTTATGTATGCACTAATAGCGGTTGATCGACGGAAATATCTTGCTAGAAGGCTTGACAGTGAATGTCAGTTTGACAGTTATGATTGTTCATATTAATGGCCTCATAGTGGTCGGCTAGATAATAATAATTTGCCAATATGGCACTGGTTTTGCCTATTGATTCAATTTCCTAAACTAATTCAGGATGTAATTGAATCCCAGCTGAAAGAATGATTATTTTTCATAAATAAGTAACAACATTTACAAAAGTAAAGAACTTGAGACTTTTAAATTAAATTTACAAACAAACTAAAAATTGGTATCATGATAGAAGAAACAAATGAGTATGTTTGAAATGTTTTGAAAGGTAACTCCGGTTTTTAGACAGCCAAAAATACGTTTTCAAGTACTTTTATCTTACTGTTTCTCCAGAAGAGGGCTGCGGGCTCAATAAGCAATCCCGGGATATTTTCCTCATCCCAATAAAACCCCAGGAATAAAAACTGTTTGCCCCCCCTGGGAAAATATCCTGCGGGCGCCCTTGTTATGCTTTATCACTTTCACTGGCTGTTGATTTAAATGTTCAAAGGCAGGTTTATTTTGCTTAGTTTCATTCTCTTATTTCATACGGACTTTTATTTTGGGGAAATTCTACAGAGGCCAACAGTATCTTTGAGATGCAAAAACGAGTCATCAGACTTCTGGCCAATTTGGGCCCAAGAGACACATGTAGGCAGCACTTTAGGAAACTTCACATCCTTCTCTTCCTTGATTGTTAGTTCTTCAAAGTCTCTCTTTTATTAAGTCCAACCATGACAAATTCTTCAAAAATAATCATCAACACAAATATTTTACTAGAAATTTAGCCACACTTCAATACCCGATCCATAGAACCACTTTTATTGAAAAATCACCTTCTTATTTCTGCTTAAAAATCTACAACAAATGTCCAAGCCACATCAGAGATGAGCCCTCTCCTAAAAAGTTCAAAAAGATTGTGATTGAATTATTGTTCAAATACTGCTTCTACAGTGTAGCGGAGTACATATAGAGTAGTTTCTAGATAGCCTGCTTTCCTTGAAATTGCATGTTTTATTTGTTTGATTTAGTTGTAAACAGTCTGATTTCAGTAAATCAAATTTTGATGTTACTGAATTATCAAGAAAATTGATTGCCTTTAACCACAGCCTTAGACTGTATTTCAACTACATATATGTTACATTGTGTTATTTTTGTTACATTGTTTTGTTAGGTTTAAGATATTTGTAGTTTAAGTATACTTGGCAAGTCTTCAGCCCAGGCAGCTTCCTGCATGTAAGGGCATCACAGATGATTGTAAATAAATAAATAAATGAATAAGCTTTATTTATGGCCTGAGATACTATTTATTTTGAGATGGTAGTATCAAAATCAGTGAAAATTGGCTGTTTCCAATTAGGGAACAGTCCCCTAAATACAATATCATGCATTTGCTAATTTTTTTGGTCATATTCGTATGTTTCCTTAACTGTCATTTTATCAAACGATATAACTGCAACCTTTTCATGTTTTTCCTTGCTTTCGCCTGCACCGTCCATTAAATGGAAAAAACCATCAAAACACCCTTTCTGTATGTTGATATTGGTAATCTATCTACTCAAAGTAGGCAAACTGGGCAAGGGAACACGGCATTTTCTTCAAAGGTACATATATGTCCGTTTTCCAAGATAGTGTAAAGTAAAGGGCCACTGATATTTTTTTGTTAGTCCAATTAACTCTATTTATATTAAAGTTAACCGATTTGTTGTAAATGCAGTTCTCAGTTTATCCTCAATTTTTTGTTCTACCGACTATCAATAATTTTTTTTTCAATATCCTTATTGAATTAGTAAGTCTTCGTATTTTTAAAGTATTTTCTCTTAAAATATGATGTTTTTTTTAAAAAGTTCCGCCTTAAGAATTTCATTTTGTTTCAATAATGCTCTATACTTTCATTGGAACTGTATTCTGTTTCCGAATTTGGCAAAAGAGAACAATTAGTTAACTCGTTAATTTCATTCTGTGGTTCATCAGATGTTTCAGAATTTCCAGGACATAACAATGAATTAAGTTAATAAGTCCCAATGAAATACGTTTTTTATTATTCCTATTTTCTTACCTACTTTTTCTGTTTATTGTTAACACGTTCTCATTTTTCACATTGTCACAAACTTGGGGTTTATTTAATTGTTAAGTGGAATAGCTGTTTTTAAGCTTCTTTTTACTAGCTAAATTTAGCTGCTCAGATTTAAGATCTCTTTCATAGCCCTCTGGCAAAAAATGATCTGAACATATAGAACATGAGTCTGGGTAGATACACTGCATTTACACAAATGTAAAACTATACAATTATCTCCCTAAGATGGTTCAAGATCTTCAAACTAAAATTTTTAGAGGAATATTATATAGTAATGTTAATAGAAAATTGTATTTACCAAAAAATGGAAGAATTATTTAATATTAAGTTTATTGTTTAAGAAATATTGTAAATCCAAAAAATTCTATAATGTATCATTGTTATTTGTCTTTAGACATCAGTACAAGTTGTGTACTTAAAAAAAGTACTGTTACCACCAGGGCCGGCCCCAGGGGTGGGCGGACCGGGTGGCCGCCCAGGGCGGCAGATTTTTGGGGGCGGCCAATTTTAAGTAACGGCAAATTTTAAAATATGAATAAAATAATAAATTCATGAACGCGCAGAGTAAAATTTTCTGCATCACATTTTACCCAAAGAACAAGCTTAAGAATATATACGGCAATGCAAGCATCGATTTACCATTATAATTCAAGTCCAAATATTAAAAACAAACCCCTCGGCTTGTATGGAACAACCGTCGTCGCCGCGCTGCGCTGCGCAGAATAGAGACAGCTTCAAAGCAACAACGCAGCGGTTGGGAGTGACCTTGACGGATTCCTCCCTCCTCCCCCGACGTTGTTTTTATTATTGTGGTAGCAATAAGATTTACATTTGTCAAAGCCTTTCAATAGTTTAAACCTAAAACAAAAGTTGTTTGAATTTATACTACAAAATAAATTATGCACTATAGCCTACTCGTCATAAAACTGCGTGTTTCTAAATTACTTGAACAGCAGATCACTTACCTCTACTTAGGGAAAGGGCTGTTCAAGTGATCTCGAGGCTCACGATTATATTACGCCTGTCACCTAGTAGGCCCATAGTAGATTTTTTATTGCTTCAAACAACAAGTAAGAACAAACAATTTATTGTTTAGATTTGTCTAAAATGGCTCTTATAACAACTCAACATAGTCAGGTGTAGGCCTATATTCAAACAGCCAGGGCTGTGTAGGTTTAGTTGTGCTATCAGAATGGTACGTAGGTTTTTTTCGTAAAACTACGAACTTTTTTAAGCAAGGGAATATTACAAATGAACGTGTTTTTAATATAATATTAAATTAAATAGTTAAGCATATATACATCTAACGTCTACAAATTCCATAAGGGTTTTCTCTGTTACGTCCCTTTTCTCCTGACCTTCACGATTTCACAATTGAGGTGTCATTTAAAAGCTTATGATCTAGCGCACGGCGGGCGAGTAATTATAAAGGATATTTCGTTTGGGGCCCCCCTAGCCTTTGATTTGTTTCTAGAGGGCGCTTTAAAATGTCGACCAACTTTCATTATAAGAGTTTTAAATGTCAATTAATTGTAATTTAACACCTTCGGGTAAATTTTTAAATCAGATTATAAACAAAAAAAAAAACAAATATAGATCTCTGCAACTGTAAACATGAACCAGCTTATGAAATTAAAATAATTTTAAAATGTGAAATTTACACTTGGGAGCCCTAGTATAATTATTTAAGATATAATTATAATTATTTATACATAATTACTAGCAGTTGCCCGTGGCTTCGATCACGATAAAAATTACAGCTGATCTTATTTATGCTCTTTGAACTGTCAAATTGTAGTATCCACAGCTGTTTACATTTCGGTATTTGAATGTTTACACCGTTATAAAATGTAAACATTGAAGCTAAGGACGTTCACGGGGCGTAGCCCGAGGGGATTTTAAGGAAGTGAATAAGCCTATGTTTCCCAGGTTCAAGATCTACCTCTGTGTGAAATTTCAACCCAGTCGGTTCAGTATTTTTTGAGTTCACTTGTCCCATTCATACATACGGAAACCACCTCTTCTTTATAATAGTATAGAAAGATAGATAGATAGATAGATGATCGATTTGAGAGTTTATGGAGACACTGTCGCGCGATCTCAAGGAAGGGGTGGAGCCCGGGAGTAAACAATAAGACAGGATATATGGGGGGGGGCGGCGGTCGCCGATTTCGCCCAGGGCGGCAAAGTCCCTAGGGCCGTGCCTGGTTACCACACTGTTACAGTGAACTTATCCTTACCAAGAACAATTACTGGTAGCGACCAGAAATAAAAGGTCTTAAGTTGCCATTTCAAAGAAAAGTATAAAGTATTGCTAATTGTAATTTTTTAAATATTGCAGACTATTTTTTTCTTGATTGATTTTATTCTTAGGATTGTTAAGATAATACAGTTTTTTAACTTTATTAATTTCTTTCTTAGGATCGATCTGAATTGCCATGGCTGAAGTTGGTGTTAGATTTGTGCATCATGGATATATGGTCAGAAGAGTTCTTTCATAAAATATTCAGTCGAGACTTCCTAGATTCATTCATGAAGAGAGGTAAGTTTTTCAAGGTTTAGTTTTCATCCTTTTTTAGCGAATTTCCCCCTATAGGGAAGTACCGTAGGCGGCATGGTGAGACTTAAGCGCGGGACCACCGTAACTTTTCATTTTGAGGTCCCTAGACCCCAAAAACACCGTTAGTTCATTTTCATATATATATAAATATACATATAGGTATATATATCAGTCCGTAGGCGCAATAATATTTTGTAAAAAGGGTCTTGATGAAATGTGGAACAAACGTGTAAAGCGTCATTCATGACTTCGAGTTCGAAAACCAGCAAGATTGGTTTACTCTAAGAAGGTTTTTTTGACTAAATAAAATTTATTTTCAAGATTTAACACCTTTTTATTAATTATTTTTTAATTTAATTGTCAAGATTGAATTCAGCTTAAAAATACAAACAATTTAACATTTTGAGTTATTATTCTATGTCAATCCGTTGCACTTAGAAATTGGATGTGCTGAACACAGTACGTTGCCCAATATTATTTTTAATTTTTCCCTCCAAAAGTATAGTCACCCTGATTTAAGATATTTAAAAAATACAATTCTTAACATATGATTCAATTTTCAGGTGATGAATATTTTATTTGTGTTTATTTTGAATAGTTAGAGTTCATTGATCAAGATTTTGCAGAAAATATATACTATATCAAAAAATACAAATTATTTTTAAATTTAATAAAGAAAGTATGAGCATCTGGAGGGGGGATGTCTTGGTCTAAACTGCCTGAAAATGTAGCATAATATATGGTATGTTTACAATGATGAGGATTGATATGTTTTATTGAAATTGAGTGGAGATGTAGGTCTGTTGCAACAGGGATGTTTTAATTACTGTAAAACTGACCATATGATTGAATTTAATTTTTTCATGAGATTAAGTTACTTGTTTGTTTTGAGTGTTTTGAATTTATTGATTATATGTTTGTTGACATTTATATACTATAACAAGATTACAGTTATTAAAATTAAAAGACTAATAATTATAAAATACAAAAGTGTATGTATTACTAATGAAAACCAATGTGGTCTCTTTGTTAATTTTCCTCATGTTTAAAACTCATGAATGTTTAAATAGACGTTTTTATTTTATTTACTTAACGTATTCAAACAATACTTTCCTTCAAAAAAGTTGAATGCTCACGTATACAAAATAAATCCTATGGAAATTCGCATAGTACGCAGGTCTGCTGCGACGGGGGTATTGTATGATTTTTATATACAGAATATTATTGCTGCTGTAACCAACTGGTGTTAGTTGTTCTTGGTCAGTAAAGGGGGTTCATACAGGCGAAGTTACTTGATTCCAGTTTACTTAATTTGAATGTTTACATAACAGTCAAGCAAAGTATACAAGGTAAACAACCCAAATTCCGGTCGCCTGCCTAATAGCGGTCGCTGGTCGTAACTGCTCAATCAGTTAAACACTATAAAATCTTAGACGGTCCTATTTGGTAATGTCTTGAGCTAACGTAAACAGCGAGTTTCGATCTATCAAAGAGTATAAAACTTTTTAAGTTAGCTGACGCAACAATCATTCAGAAAGCTATGAAGAGATGAGTAAGTCATTTCTGTTGGATGACTGCTGCTTTCTTGTGCGAATCCATTAGAAGCAAGCTAAGTTAAATAAGCTTCTATATGCTAAATAATACTAATTGTGTCTAACAAAAGGTTTTAGCTTCAAAACAATTAGTTTACTTATTTATTACATAAATAAAATTAAGGTTTTAAATTATTTTAACCCTTAAATATTTGCGACCGTAATTGGGAAGGTTATTTATACGTTTTTCCTAATTACGGTCGATACTAATGGCCGCGACCGTAATTAGGATTTCATTCTTTCTAATTATGGTTATTGATAATTTTTAAGTTTATTCTTTACAAATTCATTACAGTAATTGTTGTTTCATTTTGATTTGCCTTTGAGGACAAAACTCATTACCTTTTGGATACTTGCGTGTTTTATCGACTACATCCGTATTTCATAATAAAAAATAAACAAATAAAAATTAACACAACTGAACGATACTCAATTCTTTAATGATAAAATTATAAATTTAAGACATCATATTTGTATTGTTGGTTTATCTGCGTGAAGGAGTAGGGTAGAGATGTTGCAAATATTCGACTTGGCGGTGGAGGGGAATCGCATTGTTTTGAGGACACAAAAATCAATTATTTCTTCAACTACTACTTTTAATAGACGGCTCTGCAATCTGATACAAAAATTTGCCTTATATATATAGTTTTATTACAATCAATAACATGTCTACATGTGATTTAAAACTTGGTTTTCTTTTTCCTTAGGTACTAATTGTCAACAAACCTCTAGTAGCTAGCATGTTTACATAACAAAATAATTGAGCTATCCAAGCTTTTATTTCGATCATTCATGATTTCGAGCATACTTTTACACAAACATAATAAAATACCAAGGAACGAAATGATTAAAATAAAAGTTTTCGAATTATAGAAGGTAGAATCAAACACGTTCTACTGCAATAAATCATCACTAGCTTTAGCGTCACGCATCGAAACACCATGTCAATAGAGATTTCACTATGTTATTTTTATCCACATTCGAACCACTGCAAATCTGTAGGTGATGGTAAAGGTTTATCTTGGCTCATCATATATTATATTTTGCTATGTAATACACACATCGGTCCACATATACCTTTCAATTTAATCCATTTTACTTTGAAAATTAACTCATAAAACGTCGTTCTGGCCGCAACCGTAATTAGGCATGTGAAAACCTGTATTAGGAATGCAGCGATCGCTATTAGGGATTTAGGTTGGATAAATATGTCTTCATTAAACAATGTTTTACTAAATAATATAATTTATTTTTGTTACATAAATATACGATTCGAAACTTCAATTAAATTCTAAAGTATAATTAGCCAAAATAAATATAGCCTGAGCAGCTGGTTCAAATTCATAGAAAATATTAACTCTGTCTTACCTTAACCGACTGGAATTTAGGTTGTTTACCTTACTGTGTAATTTTTTAGTCAATGAAATGTTCAATTCAAAGTGCATTTGACAGTTAAATATAAAATGGAAGTTTCATTAATTTAACTATGGACTACTAATTAAATCATGAATTAGTGTAGGTACTATGATTGGAAACTGTGTAAAGCTTACTAATGATGTGAATTTCATGTTGTGAAATAAGGCTATTTTTAATAATGCAACAATCAAAATAACTGTTTTTTGACACTAGGGTGAGATCTTGGATAAAATTAAGATTACATTCATGGTAAAAAATTTTGATGTGTTATATATTGTCTATCTCTTGCAAAATACCTATAGATTGACATAGGGAGTTGATTTTAATTATAAATAGAGAAAAAAAGGTTTTAATAACAATTGTAAAGATAGAACCTTCACTTGCTTCTTTTTCCATCTTTGCATGTTCCTCTTCTTCTTTCTTCATCATGGGCTTTTCTTTTCTCCACTCCTTCTACTTCCATTTACATTTTATTTTTTGCGTCATGTGATTATTTCTATTCTTTGTATGCAGTTTTGTCAGGGATGTTTTCTTCATAAAGGATACTTGAAGATGTGCAACATAGCTCTGTATATATCTCATCCTTCCAGTGTATAATACTTCCACAAAAAGTCAGAATTTTTATTCTTTATTAATACATCTAACATAGCTCCTTTATCAAAATATACAAGGTAAATATGCCGAGGTAACCTTTATTTGTGCTACAAGTTTGATGTTATACAAATTAAAATTGTCAATTGATGGAGAATTTGTAATGTGTAGAAGCAAATCGATAAGCTTTTGGTTAATCTCTTAAAGAAGGTTAAGCAGCAGTTGTAGACTGCAAGAATTTGAACTTCTTAGCTTATCTGCAGGAGTTGGATCTCCGAGTAAAAAAATGAAAAAAATATGCCTGAGAAAAATTATGAAAAAAATATGCCTGAGAAAAATTACACTTATTAATTAGTAGAGAGTTATGCTGTTAGAAATTAGCATAAACTGGCATTACGCAATTTCAGTTCCATGTAGAACATGATAGCATACTAAAGTTTAACTGTAAAATATTAAGGGAACTAAAAACTATTCATTGTTATAGGATGTTTAGGAGTAATAAATAAATAAATAAATAAATAAAAAAATTCTTTATTGAATGCTTCAGTACAGCAAATTTGCCAATTATACCAAGCATTAAGACAAATCACAAATTAACATGCTTGAAGACAGCAGCAGACAACTTACGGTTAACATTTACATCATAGAAATAAATAGTTTAGAGAAAACAATATAACAAGAATAAGGAACTTAGAATCTTAAAAAGTAACTTAGATAGTATAGTGGGAAATAATAGTTCTTTGCAACAAACCTGTTTGTTCACAGACTATAACAAGTTAGATCGCATCCAGCTGCTGACACTGGACCAGGTGGCGGCGACGGTGTCTCCGTGGGCGATCAAGCCCCGAGCCCCGGCCGACATCATCGCGCCCATCGTCCGGGTCAACGGCAACCACGTGACCAGCTTCTGCCTGCACCTGCCGCTGCAGCACGGCCTCGGCGGCCCCGAGTATGTCCTCACCGGCGTCGTCTCGCCCCTCGGCCACTTCCTGGGTACTGTACACTCCCAAACGGCCGGATTAATCCGATGTATTTTCAAAGTTTTAAATAAACTGATTAAATGCATTACATACACTTGAAAATCAACAAAAGAAGTTTTTTAAACATTTTGTACAATATTTCTTCTTTTAAAAATGACCTAACTGCCCAGCGCCATGTGCCAATAAGCCTGTGCAAGGAACCAAAGACAGCAAGGTACTGTAGCAGCTATAGTCAGATAGGCTCGCCGGAGGTGATCGCTCACATATTTGCCACATCTATTGGCAATTATTGTGGCTGGAAAATCTGTCGTTTTAAGGAAATAAATAACAAATATATTTATTATTTCCTTGCGGCCAATAAATAAAAAAAATCTTTTGGACATATAGCACCGCTTAAATCTCTTAGTCGAATTGTAGCTGCCAAATAATATTCTAATATTATGATTTACAAATGTTGTTGCCGAAGTATTTGTTTTAGGAGGTAACATGGCCGATTTTAACGGAAGGGAAGTTTTTTGAAATATTCAGGAAAGGTTGGGAAAAAGTTGAGAGTTATCCGTGTTATCCAGTAGGCACCCTGTATAAACTTTGGAGGCTGTTCTTTGTTTGAAATTCATTGTTGGTGATGGTGATTTGATATTTTGATTAGGATTTTTGCGGACATTTGCCATCACTGATTAGTAAAAAACAAGTTTCACGACGTTTCGGGATCTGGAATCTGATCCCGTCTTCAGGTGGAAGAAAACCTAGAACATAACAAGATTAGTAACACATAGCCAGGAAAACCTGGAGAAAAACACAGCTAAAACAGAGAACTGTAAAAGCAGTCACGAAAACAATAAGCTGAAAAGAAAAACAATACACAAAATAACACAGGAATCACAAGTATCAAGAAACACCAGGCAGGAGAGAGCACGTCCACACCCAATCAGAGCTGAGCTGAGACTGGTGGGAGGAAAGCAAATGGCGGCGCCCACAGCCAACCAAATCACGGCGCGCTACCGGTGGCGAAAAACTGAAACAGAGACATGTGATATGCAAATTCCGTGTGTCTGTTTGTGTTTTTTTTTTTTTTTTTTTTTTTTTTTTTAATTTTTAACCTGATTTTGCCCCTTGGCCTTGCTACGGGTTAACATGTTATGAGAATTTTGAACAGAATTGTTAGTAATTACCCTATTTGTTGACACTTTATTTTCCCTGTCTTTCAATTCTTTGTTTAATATTGGTAGCCATACTGGCCTTATTTCAAGTGAAGATTGACTGATTGGTTGGTCTGCTAGTTTTATGTATGAAGCTTCAATTAGTTTTCTTTTGAAAAAATGAGGTTCGCGGTGTACTATTTTTGCTTCGTCAAAATTCATCTGGTGATTTTCAGACCAGCAGTGTTGAGCAATTTTTGATTTATCCACTAAGCCCTTCCTCGTGTTATCTTTGTGTTCTTTGATTCTAACATTTAAAGGTCTTTTTGTCTCGCCATAATACGGCCTAGAGCAACTATTGCAGTTTATTCTGTAAACACAGTTTTTTGATCCCTGAATCCCATTTTTTGGTTTGGTTTTTACGAGACATTGCCTAAGAGTGTTTTGTGTCCTAAACGCGGTTCTAACTTTGAACTTCCTAGCAACTCTTCTAATTTTTTCCGATAATCCCGGCACATAAGGGATTGACATAGGAACGAATTTTTCAGTGTTTTCTGACTCATTCTGTTTAGCCCTACGGGTTTTGCACTTTCTTATTACGGATTGAGGGTATCCATTCTTAGCCAAATCTTGCTCTACTTTTTTGATTTCCTGATTTAATCCATCTTGATTTGAGCAAATGCTCTTTGCTCTGTCAAATAGTGAGTAAGCTACCCCTTCTTTGACAGATTTTTGATGGTTTGATTGAAAATTTAAGTACTGCCCTGTGTGTGTCTTTTTTCTGAAAACAGTTGTCCTAAGCGTGTCCCTATCCTTTTCTACGCACACATCCAAAAATGCTAGTTTGTTTTGGACTTCCTCTTCCATTGTTAGGCGGATGGAAGGAGAAATACTGTTAAGATGCCCTAAAAAGTCTTTTAGTTCATCGTCTCCATGCGGAAATACCACGAAGGTGTCATCGACGTACCTCCACCAAATCTTCGGTTTGAGTTGAGCCAAAGACAAAGCCTTTTGCTCAAACTCCTCCATAAAGATATTAGCAAAGATAGGCGACAATGGCGACCCCATGGCCATCCCCTCATCTTGACGGTATAATTTACCCTCTAGTTCAAAATAGTTACATTGAGTGCATAATTCAAGCAGTTCCATAATGACGTTAACAGGAAGTTTAGTACGTTCAATTAGACTTTCATCTTTTTCGAGCCGAGACTCGATTATTTTTAAGGTTTCAGGAACTGGGACATTCGTGAACAGACTTTCAACATCAAAACTAACCAGCTTATCCGTCTCAGCCAGCACTATGTCCTTTGACTTTTCAACGAAGTCTTTAGAATTTTTTATGTACGAGTCAGTTTTTCCTACCAATGGTTTTAGGATGTCCAGGAGGACTTTAGACAGTTCCCTACACGGTGAGTCGCGAGAGCTAATTATAGGCCTAAGAGGTACATCAGTTTTATGAATTTTAGGTAACCCATACATGTGTGGGATTTTCGAGTGATGCGGTGTTAAACGAGTTCTTTGTTTATCAGAAAAAAACTGTTTATGCTTCCTAAGAGTGCTTGCAACTTTACGCTCGAAACTTTCTGTAGGATCTTTATTTAGTTCAGTATATTTACCAGCTTGGAGAGTTTCCAATATTTTCTCTTTATATGTTACTGTGTCCAAGACAACAGTAGCATTTCCTTTATCCGCGGGCAATATTTTGATAGTATCATCTTTCCCAAGGATAGATACTGCCTTGATTTCCTCTTTCTTTAGGTTGGGCTTTGGGGCAGGAATTTTATTCAGTAAGATGCTGGCCTCGCACCGAAACTGATCCCCCTGAGTCTCAGGGAGCTGAGACACAGCGGACTCAATCCCCGTAACGAAGTCAAGCGCCCTCACTGATTTAGGCACAACAGAAAAGTTCAGCCCTTTAGACAAAACGGAAATTTCATTTGAATTTAAATTTCGTGAAGAAAGATTCACAACCTTATTATTTGCATCATTAATCTGTTCATCATTTTCAGAGTTATTACTAATTTCGACAGGTCTTAATTTTTCTAGCTTTGATTGTTGTCTGGATTTAATATCAACCGATTCTTTGTCAAACCTATTTTGGATGCTTTGAAAAATGTTCTGAAACTCAGAACCAATTAAAGTTGCCAATTCAGATTTCTTATTTTCAATACTGATTTTGAGGGTTCTCTTTTCCGTACGATGAAAGTTTATTCTTTCAATTAGGAGAGATTTTGAAGCTGCAGACATTATTTTGCTGGCTTTAAAACTACTAAAAGGAGGTTTAATTCTGAAACTCTGCGGTATTAGATTTTCGAGTTTGCACTTAGTGAGAAAAGTTAAATGGTTGGTGTGCCTAGCCAACTTTAGGTGCATTTGTTCAAGTTCACTTAATTGATTACTTACTCCGGGTCCGTACCGAGAATCAATTCTTTGTTTGAAATTCATTGTTGGTGATGGTGATTTTATATTTTGATTAGGATTTTTGCGGACATTTGCCATCACTGATTAGTAAAAAACAAGTTTCACGACGTTTCGGGATCTGGAATCTGATCCCGTCTTCAGGTGGAAGAAAACCTAGAACATAACAAGATTAGTAACACATAGCCAGGAAAACCTGGAGAAAAACACAGCTAAAACAGAGAACTGTAAAAGCAGTCACGAAAACAATAAGCTGAAAAGAAAAACAATACACAAAATAACACAGGAATCACAAGTATCAAGAACACCAGGCAGGAGAGAGCACGTCCACACCCACCCTTGTGATTCCTGTGTTATTTTGTGTATTGTTTTTCTTTTCAGCTTATTGTTTTCGTGACTGCTTTTACAGTTCTCTGTTTTAGCTGTGTTTTTCTCCAGGTTTTCCTGGCTATGTGTTACTAATCTTGTTATGTTCTAGGTTTTCTTCCACCTGAAGACGGGATCAGATTCCAGATCCCGAAACGTCGTGAAACTTGTTTTTTGGAGGCTGGTTTCTCCTTTTTTACCACTCCCAAATGATGGTTTTTCCTTTTAAAAGCTTAATATCTCTAAAACTGTACTAAAATGAAACTATTGTTATTCACTAAAAATGATGCAACGTTTTAGTTTTACTACATTATTATGAAATCACCTGATTTCTTTATTTGTCTATAACCTGTGCAAAATTCGGTTTGTTAGGAAAAACAAAATAAGTATATGAAAAAGTCATGTTCATTACCTTTTTTGATATTTTCTGATACATCTCGCTTTTTATACATAGTCTCAAATATGCATTGACCCTCTTTCTACTCTTATTATGAAATGTAATCACCTGATTTCTTTATTTGTCTATAACCTGTGCAGAATTCGGTTTGTTTAGGAGAAACAAAAACGTATATGAAAAAGTCATGCTTATTATATTTTTGATATTTTCTTATACATCTCGCTTTTCATACATACAGGGCCGGTTTCGGAGCTCGGGGATATCTTAATCCTGGAGTTAAGTTAACCCGTGGACTAAGATAATCTTAGCATGAAAAATCGGATTTCGGAGCTCGGGGATAAGTTTCTTAACTCTCGGGTTATCTCAATCTGAGGATAAGTCTATCTTTGGAATTATGCAAGGAGTTACCGAGGTATTTTAGAGAATTTTCGTATTTGGGTTGTGGTGGGTACTGTGTGCAGACGCATTTACCTGTTCTTTCTTCTCTTCTTGATTGAATTCGGCTCTTGCTGTGTTCGGGTTATGCCTACCAAATTAACTCCCAGGTTAAAGATATTCTTGGAATTAGTTATCCTTGAGCTCCGAATCCCGATTTCTACAGTCCGAGGATAAAAACCGGTTCAAACTGGTATTTAGTCTGAGGATATAGATAACCCCGAGCTCCGAAACCGGCCCATAGTCTCAAATATGCATTGACCCACTTTCTACTCTTATTATGAAATGTACTATTACTCGGCAGTAATGTATATTTTGATTTTGATTTTTGCGGACATTAGTCATCATTGATTAGTAAAAAATAACCAATTTCATGACGTTTCGGGATCTGTAATCTGATCCCGTCTCCAGTAATGTATAGTGTTAGCGTTTAATCACGAACAAGATTACTCAGTCGCAGCTTCGCTTGCATCTGTGGTTTACATGTAGAAATATTTTAAAGCATGACCATATGTTCAATTGGGAACAAACTGGATTGAGCTTGGTCAAATGTCGATTGGTAGCGCCACTGTTCTGAAACGTCAGCCCTTGATTGTAATTATTTAGTGATGCCCTTTTTAAAATTTCTGTGACATGTTAACAAATCTACACAAAAATCCATTCAATTTGACCCCTCAAACGTTAAAATCCATCCAGCTATTATTGAGGTTTGACTGTGAAAAGAAAACAGCTTGTGTATTAATATATAGATTGCTGAGAAATTGTAATTTTTCTAAAGGTAGGCCTACTACTGTGAATCTGGGTCAATTTTGGTCTATTTACATAGTAATTTGAGAAAATCTAAATTTTTATACTGACTTTCCAAGTTCTTTTAAAGAATATTTTTGTATGCTTATTAATGCGCTCTTCTTGATATTTTCTCTAAATTGTTTTTCAAGCATTTTAAATTCGTATATGCAGGGCTGCTGCAACTGGGTTATTTTACAATAAGCTGTTTTAGCAAATTCTCGTGTAGGGAAGAAGCTATTACCGTAGGTCTCATGGTAAGACCTAAGCCCAGGACCAATATAACTTTTTGATTTGGGGCCCCTAGAAGCCAAAAACACTATTTGTATATATGTGTGTGTGTGTGTAAACACACTATATATATATATATATATATATATATGTGTGTGTGTGTGTGTGTGTGTGTGTGTGTGTGTGTGTGTGTGTGTGTGTGTGTGTGTGTGTGTGTGTGTGTTTGTGTGAGAGAGGAACACAATAGCGCTCTCAAAGATGGTCCGATCGGAATGAAATTCGGCACAGATGTGTAAAGTAGTTATTATTCAGTTCGAAAACCAGTCCAATTGGGCCATCGGAAGGGGGGGGGATAAATCTCCCAAAATGGGTATTTTTAATTTTTTACTTAGAAAAATTAAAATAATCAATTTTTGTTTGTATTATTGAATTCAGCTCGAAAAAACAAACAATTCAGTATTTTGAATCATTACTCTATCTCCATTGGTTAACAAGGTATTTAAAGTGGTAAACACAGTACGTTGTCCCGAAAAAAGGACAACCCATCATGTTGGTATCTGAATATCCTTATGGGAAATAAATAAAATTTGATATTTTTTTAAATATTTTATTTATATTTATTTATTACATGAACATTAACAACAGTAATCTGTCAAATCACAATCAGTAAACTCAAGGAGTTATATTGTTCATAGATTCCAAGAATTCTTCTATGGTGTATACCGGATTCTTTAGCAGGAATTCTTGAAGCGAGCTCTTCAATTTGTTGCCAGTCAGGTTCCGTAGGTGGTCAGGAAGGAGGTTTTTCAGCTTTTGGCCTATGTATGATGGTTTTTTGTCGTAGAGGGCTGTTCTATGTTGAGGTAGGATGAATCTGGAGGCATGGCGTGTGGGGTAGTTATGAAGGTCCATGTGAGTTTGCAGGTTTAGTTTGTCAACATATAAAATTGCTTCGTAGATATACAGTGCAGGTACTGTGAGTATGCCCAAGGTCTGATAGGCTTGTCGACAACTTTCCCGGGGCTTCAGGTTTGCAATGGTCCTTATAGCCTTCTTTTGCAGTACAAGTATTCTCTTGAGATTTCCCGCGGAGCTTCCCCAGATTGTAAGGCCGTATCTAATATGAGATTCTATTAGCGCATAGTAAGCCATTTTTGCTGCTTCCAGCTTGCCAACCCATTTGATGCGTCTAACAACATAGACACCAGTGCTAATTTTACTGCAGATGTTATTTACATGATCTGTCCATGTAAGACCTTTGTCTAGAGTTAATCCTAGAAATTTAATCTGGTTGGCTACTGTTATGTTGGGGATACTAGTGGGCACATCTCTTTTCCTGCTAAAATGTACTTGTCTTGTCAGGGTTTATTGCCAAGTCATTTTGTTTACTGTAGTCTATGGCTTTTTTTTAGAGATGCAGCAGAGTTGTCATACAATTCTTGAGTTGAGTCATTTTTTAAAAGGATAGTTGTATCGTCTGCATACATTATGCAGCTGGTATTGTAATTTTGAATTAGAGCTGGGAAATCGTTAGTAAACAAAATGAACAGAACAGGTCCCAGCACGGATCCCTGAGGGACTCCCCTTGTGATTGGTTTAGGATCTGATCTGAACGTGGTAGTGAGGCCTAATGTAGTATGTTGGATATCTACAACTTGGGATCTCCCTTTTAGGTAGCTGACAAACCATTTGTTTTCTAAGCCTCTTACTCCCAAGGTTGTAAGTTTTCTAGAGATCAGGTCATGTCCTAAACAATCGAAAGCCTTGCTGTAGTCTAAGAATAAGGCTGTCACAAATTGTCCTTTATCAATGCTGTCAATGATAGACTCAACAAGGCTTACGATTGCAGAAGTAGGTTTGGTAATTGAGGAAAGGATTGCCAGAGAACTTACCCATCTGGATGACTAGGAGTCCCACTAGCACAAAGATACACAGATAAAACACATTAACTTGAAAATTTGAAAATTTTCGGGACAACATGCCCCTTTCTCAATCAGTTGAGAAGTGAGGAGTTTGAACTGTAGCAGGTTTGCCAACTTAATTGTCAAAACACTAAAATAAAACTATGACTGTTCACACTTAAACAATATGTACACTGTATACAATTTAACTTTAGTTCTCTGGCTGGAAAGGGTGGGGGTGTGTTTATGGGTTGGTTATCTAAGGTTTAGGTTAAGTGGCTCTCTGGATTTAGTTATCCACTAGTGAGCTAACTCCCATCTTCTGAGTTGTGAAGGGTTGCAGTTTTCAGGGAGGGCTTTAACTATTTTTATAGTGAAGCAGTCTTCAAATGTGGTGTTGTGGTCTATGATATGTTTAGGGACTGGTTTTTCTTGATTTCTTACTTTACAATCATGCCTATGGCCATTCATGCGTTTCCTTAGGGTTTCGGTGGTTAAGCCTATATACTGAGCAGGACAGAGAGTACATTGCAGTGGGTATATGAGGTTTGATGGCCAGAGATGTTATATTCTTTATTAGTCAGTGAACTTTTAAAGCTGGTAGTTGGTTGGTGCATCGGGCAGGTTTTGCATGAAGTTCGTTCACAGGGGAATGATCCATGGGGTTGGTTTGAAGGAGGGGGTGTTCTGCCTAAACGTTTGGGTTTTACTAGTTTTTGATGGAGGTTGGGAAGCTGCTGGAAGAGAACATTGGGTGGTTTAGGTAAAAAGTTTTTGGTGTGGGGACTTGCTTGGAGAATACTGAAGTTGTCATGGAGGATTTTGTTGAGATTTTGTAGGCCATGGTGGTATGTTGTAACAAGGCTTAGGTTATTATCAGAATTTTTCGGAGTACGCTGTTGACTGTTGTTGCTGGAGTTTTCGGACTGAGCTCTTTTAATTTGGCTGTGTACAAGTTTGGAGGGGTATCCTCTGGAGGTGAAAGCTTTTTCAAGTTGGTTGTTGAAAATCTCTCTGTCTTGTTCATTTGTAAATATGCGTTTAGCTCTAAGGACCTGGCTATAGGGTATGGAGCGTTTTGTGTTGATGGGATGGCAGCTGTTGTAATGCAGATATTGTTGTTTGTTGGTTGGTTTGATATGGATTGATGTGTTGAGGTTTCCATTTATTAAATCTATGTTTCCATCCAGAAAGGTAGCTTGATTGTGGGAGAAGTTCCAGGTGAAGTTGAGGATGGAGTGTTTCTGAAGGCTATCGAGGAAGGCATCAAGTTGATCTTGTCCGTGGGTCCAGATGAGGAAAATATCATCAATAAACCTGAACTAACAGAGAGGTTGGAGGGCTTGCTTCTTAAGAAAGGTTTCTTCGATGCGTCCCATGTAAAGGTTAGCATATGAAGAAGCCATTTTTGTGCCCATTGCTGTGCCTTTTACTCGGAGGAAGTTTCTGTTCATAAACTGGAAGTTGTTGTGCTCGAGGATAAATTTTGCCAGAGTTATAAGAAAATGTGTTGTCGGTTTGGAGTTCTTGGGCCGTTGATCTAGATAGTGTTCGATAGCTGATAGGCCATGGGCATGCGGTGTATTGGTGTATAAGAGGTGACATTTACTGTGACCATGATGGAGTTGGAGATTACAGAAGTAGTTGATTTTCCCTTTTGGAATCTGTGTTGACAGTCAGTAATTAAAGCTTGTTGTTTGAGGTGGGTCATTAACCTTTTTAGAACTATTTTTTCTATAATTTTAGAAAATGTTGTGATCAATGATATGGGTCTGTTATTTTTTAATTTTTAGATCAGTTTTTGGCCCTTTTTTGTGTTTGGGATATACCTGGAGACCTTCAGCTTGGTTGGGAATTGCCCTAAGGAGAAAGATTTATTTATTATGGATGCTAGAGGGTTAGATAGTTCTTCTGCACAATACTTTATGGTTTTTGATGAAACTTTGTCAATGCCACTGGAGGATTTGTTCTTTAGGCTATGTATTATTTGATTTACTTCTTTCGATGTTGTAGGAGTCAGATGAAATAATTGAGTTAAAGGGTATGTTTAAAGGGCTTTGTTCTTCTTCAAGCCTGTAGCCTTCCAATTGTTTATTGTTTTGTTGCACCGTTTCTTCTGCTATCTGAGTAAAATAGGTGTTGAATTGGTCAGCTACCTGAGGAGGATCATCAATAATTGTATTGTTGATGTTGAGCTTATGGCAGTTTTGACTAGGTTGTTTGGCTTGTCTTTCTGTGTTTATTAGATCCCATACAGCTTTTGATTTATTGTTGGATGTAATAATTTTCTGTGCATTAGCATTTTGTTGCAGTGTCCTTAGTTTGTTGTCATATGTCTTTTTTGTGTTTATCACTGTTGCTTTGTCTTCTGGCCCTCCACTCAATTTAGTCGAGTAAAAATAGGTTTATACCTAGAAGTAATTGTAATATAAATTGGAATGATTGTTTCTTAGTGGAAAAAATGCGATAAACACGATGGAACATAGTCTACTCATGTAAGACCCTGGGTTAAGCCGCCATCTTGAAAAATAGGCGGCCATCTTGGATTTTATGCAAACATTTACTAAATCCTCTACTGTATACAAACCAATTAACCTAAAAGGTCAACTTTTTTACCAAATTGTTCCCAGTGAACCAGGCTTTCATATAAATACATCTATATCTGATTACTTATTTATTTCTTAGAAATATAGTAACTTAAACTTTAAAATTTTCAAAAAAATTGTTGTATTTTTACAGTTATTATGAATTTATACATTAAAATTTAGTTTTTGTTTTTGAACCACCATATTTATTTTAAAGAGAGAAAAATTTTCTACAGATTCAGTCTGTTGATATGGCCTTCCAGCCATTTTAGAGTGGAACGGGTGCGAACTAAATATTTCTTTTCAGGATTTAACAGGACAGGTAGACCATAGTATAGATCTATAACGTTACAATCTATCAAACTTCTGACCACTTGGGCAATTGCAATATAAAGTTAATTTAATGTACATAGATGAAAAATGTACGATAAACACGATGAAACATAGTCTACTCATGTACGACCCTGGGTGTAGCCGCCATCTTGAAAAATAGGCGGCCATCTTGGATTTTATGCAAACATTTACTAAATCCTCTACTGTATAGAAACCAATTAACCTAAAAGGTCAGGTTTTTTACTAAAATGTTCCCAGTGAACCAGGCTTTCATTTAAATACATATATATCTGATTACTTATTCATTTCTTAGAAAAATAGCAACTGAAACTTTAAAATTTGCAAAATATTTGTTGTACTTTCTCAGTTTTTATGAATTTATACATTAAAACTTAATTTTTGTTTTTGAACCACCATATTCATATTAAGGAGAGAAAAATTTGCTACAGAATCAGTCTGTTGGTATGGTCTTACAGCCATTTTATAGTGGAACGGGGGCGAACTAAATATTTCTTTTCAGGACTTATTAGGACAGTTAGACCACAGTATAGATCTATAATGTTACAATCTATCAAACATCTGACCACTAGGACAGTCACAATATAAAGTTAATTTACTGTACCTAGATGAAAAGAGTGCAATTAACACGATGGAACATAGTCTACTCATGTGCGACCCCGGGTTGAGCCGCCATCTTGAGAATCAGGCCGCGATATTTGATATCATGCAAGATTTTTCTAAATCCTCCATTTTATGGAAACCACCAAATTTGCCTATTTAGTTTGTATAGTAATATAGTTATTAATACTAAATTAACTTAAAACAACTTCATAAATACAAATACAAATTTACACTTTAACAAGAACTTTAATTACCACAAAGATTTAACATTAGTTTATTACTTATAGAATAGAACATAGGTAATTTCATTTTTTAATTTTTATATTTTTTGTCCTCTAGTTTGTTTTATACTTTTCCGCTTTTATCAATCGTTAAATTGGAAATATGTGATCGTTTAATGTGTTCCATGTGATCTACAATTTAAGTTTTACTACTTGGAGTATCATTTTATCTGAGGCATTGTAAATCATTTAATATTTTTATTTAATGCTTAAATTTTTATTTAATAAACAACCCCAATAAGCAGAGTTAAGCGGAGTTTAAATTTAACTTGATGGTTACTTTAATCTTTGTTTATCAGTTATTAAGTATATTTTTATCATTACTTTTTTTAAACTACATTTATTGAGCCTCGTGAACAGTTAATATTTTTTTTAAACGATTTTTCAGTGAATAAAATTTACTGTCCGTAAATTTCTTATTTTTCATTTTTCGATTATGGTATGTTTTTACCATGAAAAAGTTAGTCACTGAGCTTAAACTAACTTAGGTGAGAGTTTTATTCTGCAAAAAATATAACATTTTCTCCTTCTAGGTGTACCTTATGTAAAAAAACATTTTTGAGCAAAAGGAAAAATGATTAAATCTCCAATTTTGTGCCAAAATTTAACTTCCACATTCAATTCTATAAGTTATAAACTAATGTTAAATCTTTGTGGTGATTAAAGTTCTTGTTAAGGTGTAAATTTGTATTTGTATTGTTGAAGTTGTTTTAAGTTAATTTAGTATTAATACTAAATTAACTATTATATATTACTATACAAACTAAACAGGCAAATTTGGTGGTTTCCATACAATGGAGGATTTAGAAAAATCTTGCATGATATCAAATATGGCGGCCTGTTTCTCAAGATGGCGGCTCAATCCGGGGTCGCACATGAGTAGACTATGTGTTAATTGCACTCTTTTCATCTAGGTACATTAAATTAACTTTATATTGCAATTGCCCTAGTGGTCAGAAGTTTGATAGATTGTAACATTATAGATCTATACTATGGTCTGACTGTCCTGTTAAGTCCTGAAAAGAAATATTTAGTTCGCCCCCCGTTCCACTATCTAATGGTTGTAAGACCGTATCAACAGACTGATTCTGTAGCAAATTTTTATCTCTTTAAAATGAATATGGTGTTTCTAAAAAAACTAAATTTTAATGTATAAATTTATAAAAACTGTAAAAGTACAAAAACTGTTTTTGCAAATTTTAAGGTTTCAGTTACTATTTTTCTAAGAAATGAATAAGTAATAAGATATAGATGTATTTAAATGAAAGCCTGGTTCACTGGGAACATTTTAGTAAAAAATTTGACCTTTTAGGTTAATTGGTTTCTATACAGTAGAGGATTTAGTAAATGTTTGCATAAATCCAAGATGGCCGCCTATTTTTCAAGAAGGCGGCTACACCCAGGGTCGTACATGAGTAGACTATGTTTCATCGTGTTTATCGTACATTTTTCATCTAGGTACATTAAATTACCTTTATAATGCAATTGCCCTAGTGGTCAGAAGTGTGATAGATTGTAACATTATAGATCTATACTATGGTCTACCTGTCCTGTTAAATCCTGAAAAGAAATATTTAGTTCGCACCCGTTCCACTCTAAAATGGCTGGAAGGCCATACCAACAGACTGAATCTGTAGCAAATTTTTCTCTCTTTAAAATGAATATGGTGGTTCAAAAACAAAATCTAAATTTTAATGTATAAATTCATAATAACTGTAAAAATACAACAAATTTTTTGCAAATTTTAAAGTTTAAGTTACTATATTTCTAAGAAATAAATAAGTAATCAGATATAGATGTATTTATATGAAAGCCTGGTTCACTGGGAACAATTTAGTAAAAAAGTTGACCTTTTAGGTTAATTGGTTTCTATACAGTAGAGGATTTAGTAAATGTTTGCATAAAATCCAAGATGGCCGCCTATTTTTCAAGATGGCGGCTAAACCCAGGGTCGAACATGAGTAGACTATGATCCATCGTGTTTATCGCATTTT
This sequence comes from Flexamia atlantica, assembly GCA_035578135.1. Lineage (NCBI taxonomy): Eukaryota > Metazoa > Arthropoda > Insecta > Hemiptera > Cicadellidae > Flexamia > Flexamia atlantica. The sequence goes on along the minus strand of JAQJVK010000006.1, from coordinate 3,381,725 downwards.
TTCCATTAAGAAACAACCATTTTAATTTGTATTACAATTACTTCTAGGTCGAGCTGTTTTTTGTGTTAATTTTACTCGACTAATTCATAGGTTTTCAGGGCCCGTAAGAAGGCAGCTTTGAGCTCAGATGATTCTTGGTCATAATGGTTAATAGGTTTACCTTTTATTTTATTTTTGTTCTTTCTTAGTGGGCAAGTTATATCTAAGGCAGTTTGCAGTGCTCCTTCAAATATATTAAAGGCTGATTCTGCATGTTCAGCATTGTAGACAGTATCCTAGTTTTTTATAGAAAGCAAGGCTTTCAGTTGGTCAGGGTTTTTCCTTTCCATTTGTCGTCTTAGAGTTTGTGTTGTGGTATTATTTTTACTAAACATCAGGCTGCACATTTGAGCTGTATGATCTGATAGTCCTGTTTGTAAGATTTTTGTACTTAGGTCATGGTCTGAAATATTGGTACATATGCAGTCAATTGATGTACTTGAGTCAGGTGTAATGCGAGTTGGTGGGAGAGGAAGCCTTCTCAAGTTATGTGTTGCCAGCTCATTTTCAAGGATTAGACTGTCATGGTGCTCGGGTTTTAATCCGTCAATATTTATGTCTCCTACAGGGGTGCCCATCCCCCCCATGGTCCATGTCGCAAAATCCCCCCCAAAACTTGGCGTCGATACCAAGGCCTACTTAAATTCTTTGGATAGTATGAGAGATATTGTTACCCTCGTAACCAAGTGGAACAATAAAGCATTTATAATTTTAGATGCTGTATACTTCTAGCATGATTGGGTGAGGCAAAAAGCTAACCCCACTATGTTAGTCATTTGCACATGTGCAGACTATAAAATAAAGTAATATCTTGGAGATTAAAACAACATATGGCTATGGGTGATATTGTAACATATTTATATATGTAAATATTTACATTACATATCATTTTCTGAACAGTAGTTTTTTTCTGTGGTCTGTTGATAAAGCAAACAGATTCAATATTTTCTCATTGGTGATTTCTTTTTAAGTGTCACTTTCACAACACAGAATCATCTGGCTAGAGAGTCACTCGTCACCTAAGCTGCTTCGAAGACGATTTTTCACGATTTTCAACCTGCTCATTGTCCTCTCTGCTGAACAGCTCGTCACTGGAAGAGTCAGAAGAATTGTGTAGAATAAATGGAGGTTTGGCAGCCCTTGAGATTTAAGAGGCACCTACATAATATCAGTGGTGGGTTGCAGTCCATCACAAATATATTGAACATTTATGCGTAATGCTTTAAGATCTAAATCACCCACGTTACGTATGTTCTAGGTTCATCACGTTAAGCTCTAGGTTAGAATGAAAAATACCCCCGTTGCAGCAGACCTGCATACTCAGCGAATTTCAAATACAAAAACCATATTTCAATCCAACATAGCGAGATTTGATATGTTTTTGAAAGCTCCATAAGAAAAACATGGGAAAGAGTATGCAGGTTTGCTGCTACGGGTATATTAAAACTGGGTGGTTTTAATTCATTCTTTAGTAGATCTGAACTAGAAGAAGCCATTTACCAAGTTTTATCAAGATATGTTGAGAAATAAGCGAGATATAGAATTTTACTTATTCCCCATAAGGTTAACATTGGGACAACGTAATGTGTTTACCACTTTTAATATCTCGGTAACCAATGGACATAGAGCAGTGATTCAATATACTAAATTGTTTGTTTTTTTGAGCTAAATTCAATGGTGCCATCAAATATTCGATAAATTAGTTTTTCTATATAAAACCTCAAAAAACCCATTTTTAGGGGGTTTTCCCCCCCTTTACCCCCCCTTCCGGTAGTCCGATCGGGCTGGTTTACGAATTCGTCCGAATAATTACTACTTTACAGGTCTGAGCCAAATTTCATTCCGATCGGGCCATTTTTACGGCCGCTATCGTGCTTAAAGACACATAGATATATATATATATATATATATGGATGAAAATGAACGAATAGTGTTTTTTTGCTTCTCGGGGCCCCAAAACGAAAAGTTATCATGGTCGCGGGCTTAGGTCTTACCATGAGTACTACGGTAACAGCTTCTTACCTATAGGGGAAATTCGCTAAAAAAAGGAAAACTAGGAAATGCACAAAACTTGAGGTTTGGCTGGCTAGTAGGTAATAGGATGGGACTAGAATACGGGTGTAGAGAGCACGAAATACGGCGGGCGGCAAAAACTGTAAACTCATAAAATTGCTAAACCTCAGCTGAAATGACTGAATGAAATGTTTTTTGTAGAACTGTCAAAGCTTTGTTTACGTTTCTCAGGGCCTTTTACGTATAAATTTGTGTTTACCATACCATATGATGATATATTTGATTAACTAACCAAAACAACAAACAGTAATTTCGCTAACAGCGCAGCGCACTCACTCACCAGCTGTACTTGCTGCCCGCGATTTTGTAGTTTTCTTTTTGTCCCACATCTACCTGACCTCAACAAACTTGGGGGCTCGGTGGGAATCGGGTTTGTTGAGCGGAAAAGAATAATATCCGATTGCAATAAGAGGATTGCGATCGCTGTAATCGATCCTACAATTACGACCTTTTGGTTTTCTTTCCTTTAATTTACTTTTGATTTTCCGATAAACCGTTATTGGTTGGACTTCTAATTGATGCATTGACTTTGGCCAGTCAACAATTATCGCCAATCATGGTACCATTTAATTTTGAGAGACGACGGTGGGTGTTCACCAAATCCTTTTTACCATATGCTGATCACAGAACTCCTGAACATGATACAATGTGTAGAGTGTCTCGCCGTCTGGGGCCATGGCGGCGGTAAAAATCCGCCAAATGTGTACGCTCCCATTTAATTGCATACACCACTGTGATGATAAAGCGGAAAAAATCCGCTTTCGAGCGGCGGCAAAACGACCGCCAGCAGCAATATTATCGCGCGGTATTTCTTCCGCCCTGTGTGAACGCGTCCATTTATATCAAGTGCACTATACGGGCGAGCGGCATTTTTACCTCGCGTTAAAATATCGCGTGAATGTCTCCGCCGCCGCCGACGAAATCGGAGTACGTACAAACGTTGCGGTAAAAAAAATGCCACGGAAAAAATATCGCCAATCATGATACCATTTTAATTTTGAGAGAAGACGGTGGGTGATCACTAAATGCATAATACCATTATGTTGATCACAGAACCCCTGACGTCATCGACTCGGTACCATGTTTAGAGTGTCTTGCCGTCTGACCATGGCGGCGGTAAAAAATCCGCCAAATGTGTACCCTCCAATTTAATTGCATACACCACTGTGATGACAAAGCGGAAAAAAATCTGCCTTTGAGCGACGGCAAAACCGCCAGCGGCAATATTATCGCACGGTATTTCTTCCGCCCCGTGTGAATGCGTTCATTGAAATCAATGCAATACGGGCGAGCGGCATTTTTACCGCGCGTTAAAAAACGCCGTGTGTGTCCCCGGCCTGTAGGTATTGGTATTGGCGTTGACAAGCGGGAGCCGGGAGTGGAGCGGCGGCGCGGCGTAGCGGCGAAACGGCAAACTACGATCATTGCACCACGCGACCACAGGATATGGGATATTTTACCAGTATGGGCACAGCCCGACCCGACCGACAGTACGGTAACACGTCAACAACAGTCGTGTCGTCTAACTTTTGACAATTGAACCTGAACGTATTATTGCTATTTGACCATTACAAATTTTCGAGACAGATAAAAACTGTGCCTATATTTTAATAATCCCCCCCATTTTCCCTAGTTTTTTTAATCCCCCCCAAAATTTTGTCTGATGTCGCAACTTGCGACATCAAAACATGCTGTGGGCACCACTGGTCTCCTATCAGAATTAATGTCTTATTATGAGCTTGACAATGGGCCAGTATGTTTGATAGGATGTCCAAGCTAGCCTGAGTGTTAACACCAGGGGGTCGGTAGACACCAAGGAGATGAAAATGTTTCCCTTTGATTGTAATGTGTACCATTGCATCCTCAAATAGTAGTTCTTCACAGTGGTTAGTTATGTCGATTGCCTTTGTGTTGTTTATCAGGGAGTCCTTACAGTAAATAGCTACTCCCCCTAATTTATGTTCTTTTCTGCAGTACTCAGACACAAGTGTAAAGCCCTCAAGTTTTGTGTTTTCAATATTACTTTGTTTAAAGCCATGTTCTGTTAAAACTACAAAGTCGGGGCATATTTCACTTAATAGGTGATTTAACCGATTTATTTTTTTAGAAAGGCCTCTTATGTTTTGATGACATATTTTTAAAGGGCTTGCGTTTGATGACTTTCTGGTGTTTTTAGCGAATTTCCCCTATAGGGAAGAAGCTGTTACCGTAGTACTCATGGTAAGATCTAAGCCCGAGACCATGATAACTTTTTGTTTTGGGGCCCCCAGAAGCACATAATACTATTCGTTCATTTTCATACATATATATATATATATCTATGTGTCTTTAAGCACGATAACTTGCGTAAAAATGGTCCAATCTTAATGAAATTTGACATGGACGTGTGAAGTAGTAATTATTCGGACGAGTTCGTAAACCAGCCTAATCGGACTCCCAGAAGGGGGGGTAAAGGGGGATAAACCCCCCCAAAAATGGGTTTTTTGAATTTTTTACTAAGAAAAATAAAAATAATCAAATTTTTGTTACCACCATTGAATTCAGCTCGCAAAAACAAACAATTTAGTATTTTGAATCAAAGCTCTATGTCCATTGGTTACGGAGATATTGAAAGTGGTAAACACAGTACGTTGTCCCAATGTTAACCTTATGGGAAATAAGTAAAATTCTGTGTCTCGCTTATTTGTCAACAAATCTTAATAAAACTTGGTTTGTGGCTTCATCTAGATGAGATCTAATGTATTTTAGTCTAAAATCCCCAAAATTTTCATTTTTGTGGCAGCAAACCTGCATACTCCCAGGTTATCCTTATGGGAAATAAAGAAAGTGCTATATCTTTCTTATTTACTAATATTTCTTGATAATAATCGGAATATGGCTTCTTCTAGTTGAGATATATTGTACATTAGCCTAAAATTAAATAATCAATTATACACTCCAAGGGCAGCAAACCTGCACCCTTTTTGCCCATGTTATATCCTTTTGGGAAATGAATTAAATTCTGTATTTTACCTATTTCTTGACATATTTTGTTTTTACTCATTCAGTTAATTGTTTATATAAAAACAATTGTAAATGTTCGACCAAGTGCTTTTAGCGAATTTCCCCTATAGGGAAGAAGCTGTTACCGTAGTACTCATGGTAAGATCTAAGCCCGAGACCATGATAACTTTTCGTTTTGGGGCCCCCTGAAGCAAAAAACACTATTCGTTCATTTTCATACATATATATATATATATATATATATGTGTCTTTAAGCACGATAGCGGCCGTAAAAATGGCCCAATCTGAATGAAATTATTTGGTACAGCCATTTAAAGTAGTAATTATTCGGACGAGTTCGAAAACCAGCGCGATCAGACTACCGGAAGGGGGGGTAAACCCCCTCAAAAATGGGTTTTTTGAGTTTTTAACATAGAAAAATAAAAATAGCCCAATTTTGTTAGCACCATTGAATTCAGCTAAAAAAACAAACAATTTAGATTTTTAATCACTGCTCTATGTCCATTGGTTACCGAGATATTGAAAGTGGTAAACACAGTACGTTGTCCCAATGTTAACCTTATGGGTAATAAGTAAAATTCTATATCTCGCTTATTTCTCAACATATCTTGATAAAACTTAGTAAATGGTATCTTCTAGTTCAGATCTACTAAATATTGAATTAAAACCCCCCAGTTTTAATATACTCGTAGCAGCAAACCTGCATACTCATTCCCCATGTTATTCTAATGGAGCTTTTAAAAACATGTAAAATCTTGGTATATTGGATTGAAAAATGTTGTTTTGCATTTGAAATTCGCTGAGTATGCAGGTCTGCTGCAACGGGGTTATTTATGTTTGCCTTATTTATATTTTGGTTTTGGTCATCTTTGCGCTGTCTAAAAAACTGTGTTTTGAGTTTGCTGGCGAGATCGGTTATATGTCAGCGATATCTTGCTTATATGTCAACATATCTTAATGAAACTTGGTTTGTGACTTCATAACATGACATGTAATGCATATTAGTCTTAGATGACATGTAATGCATATTAGTCTAAATCCCCGATATTTCCATTTTTGTGGCAGCAAACCTGCATACTCATTCCCCATGTTATCCTTATGGGAAATAAAAAATATATATATCTCCTTTATTTCTGAACAAATATTGGTAAAACTTGGTATATGGCTTCTTCTAGTTCAGATCTATTAAATTTTGAATTTAAACTACCCAGTGTTGCAGCAAACCTGCATACTTATTCCCCACTTTATTCTTATGGAGCTTTCAAACCCCATGTCATATTTCACTGTGATGGATAGAAATTTGTTATTTTGCAAATGAAATTCGCCAAATATGCAAGTCTGCTGCAAGGGGAGTATTTACGGGTATGTGCTGTGATTTACTAGTTTAATTTTTTTTGTAATCTTTTATTTAATTTCAGACCATATAGTTGTGATGCGAAAAGGAGGATATCCAGTAGCCATCAACATGGACATGAGAGAGACAAACGAAAGAATTAGAACAGAGGATATTCAAGTTCCTCCTGATAGTAAAATGTAAGTTATAGGCTTAACATAGATGATATGAACTGATGGTCTTGTTTGGAAAGACTCCTTTAAAAAATTAAGAATTTTGCTTCATTTACTTGAAAATTAAGTAGTTCAAATTAAGAGAAGGAAAAAATCAGATTGAAACCATTTTTTAAAATTTTTGTATTATATTTTGATTTGGATTTTTGCGGACATTTGCCATCACTGATTAGTAAAAAACAAGTTTCACGACGTTTCGGGATGTGGAATCTGATCCCGTCTTCAGGTGGAAGAAAACCTAGAACATAACAAGATTAGTAACACATAGACAGGAAAACCTGGACAAAAACACAGCTAAAGCAGAGAACTATAAGCTGTCTGTTTTAGTTGTGTTTTTGTCCAGGTCGTGAAACTTGTTTTTTACTAATCAGTGATGGCAAATGTCCGCAAAAATCCAAATCAAAATATAAAATCACCATCACCAACAATGAATTTCAAAAAAAGAATTTTGGTATTAGTCTTTACCAAATGGTACTAACTAAAAATAATCAAAGTTGATATTTATAATTTAGTTTCTGTCGGTAAAATTCTCATTTGGTCATCAGAATTCAGAAATCTGTCGTAATATGTTACATGGATGTTCCAGGGTGGCATTGCTGTCTGTGCCCACGAGCATGTGTGCCACTAATAGCGAGCGAGTGCGAGGAATATTCAGAATACAAGTCAACACCATCGAGGCTCTTGGCATTGCTGTGTGTCCAATCCTGCAGTCAGTGTGGAACACTCTCCCAGACTTTGAGCGTATTCCCTACCTTATGAGGGCCATAAGGGACAAACTGCCATCTGATGAAGCAACCAATGTCGTCGTTCCAATATGAACTTTAAAAATGTGCATTAGGAAACATATTGTTGTGTATTAGATTAAATCAACCTGATCTGAGTACACATCATTGATATTTTCCTGCCACCACAACTTATAAATAATCAAAGATGTCAAAGTTCATAATAATTTAAACAAATACTGAAGTAAATACTCCTTGGAGCTGTAGATTCATATTACGATGTGCCATATTTCATGATCGTTTATTGTGTATATTAAATAATCATATTCCAGTTTCAAAAACTTAACTTTATTTGAACATTGAAATTAGGTGTAAACTAAAGCAAATCATCATAACAAGTATTGTTTTTCCCCTGATTAACACATTGATCGCGCAAGACGCAGATCCGCGTCACGCATGACTAGCGCCAGCGAGAATCCGTGTCACAGTCCGACTCACTTTTCACTGCTTCGTGTGAGCTCAGCAGTTGTCGGGTGGGATCTATGTCACTTGTGCGTGTCGGGCAGTTCCAACAGTTTTGTTCTGTGTTTGCCGCATCCCCATCCATTGACTCGTTCAGTTTCTGCGATCGTTTTATAGTTGTATTTTATTGCTTGCATTATTATTTTCATTTTTATAAGTTTTATATTCAATTTTTATTTTATTACATATGTTTCCATCAATAAAATCTCATGAAAAGTGTTTGGTGTACAGTTTTTTCACCTTTTGTTCTAGATAGACATATGTAATAAATATATGTAATAAAATAAAAATTTTGAATGGTAAAAACTATAGAAATCCCATTTTTGAGGCGCTAGGACACAAAAAAATGTACCCAGGTTATATTGTTGGCTTAATTTGAATAATATATTGAAAATAAAATTTTTGGAAACGGGTAAAATTGCCCCAGACGCTGACGATGCGGATCCACGTCCCGAAAATTACGTCACGGATTTTGGAAAAAATGGATGTTTGACAAGCAAAAAACCACATTTCTGTCTTCCTGGGACTATTTTCAGGCAATTTGAATAAACAAATTGTTTTCAGGAAATAACAAGTATTGTTTTTCCACTGATTAATATAAATCGAAATACCTGTTTTAATTTACAGTCTTCATGAAACAGGTAGTAAGGGCTACATAATTACAAGCAGTTCAACATTAGCAATTTTTCAATTTAGTATATTATCAAACACGTCTCATTATGAATGACAGCTGTATATTTTTTAATTTTTATAGCTTATTTATGAATTCAAGAAAGTTATCATAAAATTCATCTTTTAAATAAATTACTAGAGAGTAGGGTTGTGCGAGTATTCGAAACACTGAGAATTTTTACTCAAGTTTTTCAGTATTTGGCTCGGTTCAAGACTTTTTGAAAAAGACTGAAGTTTGAGACGAGCTTCTGATATGAGAGTTTTGACTGGGAGGATCGTTATTGCGATCTATTTTTGGGCTCCCTAAACTGGAAGAGAGAAGAAAAACATACACAAACAGTATTGCATGAAGTGATAAGGAAAGGACGATGACATGTAGTGAAACACATCAATAAGCCACATTGCAATATCACATGGCAATACGATTTCCAATTAGACAAAATCACAGAGCTTAAGTTACATTCAGTTGACCTTGGAGGTCCCGAAATACAGCAATATATTATATTGTTTTTAATCATTTAATCATTTTTATTAAGACAGGTACCTCATGGAGGACGTTACCCTGAATATGATTGAAGGATAATTATGGGTTATCTTTTGAAAGGCAAGTCACACAAGTTTCATTTTCGTCTCATTTGATTTATAATACTGTAAATCAAGACAAGACTGTAATAAGACAAAAAATATGAGCTACCATTTGTAGTTGTAAGTTGTATGACAAGTTATTTATTTTTGCACTTTGTAGTAGGGACTCTCTTATTTCCTAATCATCTCATGCACCCTGACGCACCTCATGATACATGCAGTCAACAATGTACAGAGACTTAAGTTGATAAGTAAACAAACTCCACTCCCCCTCCCCACCAAATGATAAGGAGAGCGAGACAGTTAGCTGTTTATCTCTTGCTCCCACTCCCTCTCTCTTTACCACCATAATTTCTAGTTTTGTCCATTTCTCCCACTTTTCTTAAACTGTGAATTTTTTTTTCACTAAAGATTTTAAATAAACTATTTTTACAATGAGAATAAATTATTGTTGATCATTGTTGGTATAAAATCTTAAATAATATTTCTTTCATTCTCTCATTTTAGCGAATTTCCTTAAAGGAATAGGCTATTACGGTAGTACTCATGGTAAGACTTAAGTCCGAGACCATGTTAACTTTTCATTTTGGGGTCCCCAGAAGCAAAAAACACCATCCGTTCGAATTTTTATATATATATATATATATATATATATATATATATATATGTGTCTGTTAGCACGATAGCGGCCGCAAAAATGGTCCGATCTTTATGAAATTTGGTACGGACATGTAAAGTGGTAATCAATTGGACGAGTTCGTGAACCAGCCTGATCGGACCACCGGAAGGGGGGGTAAAGGGGAATAAACCCCCCAAAAATGGGTTTTTTGTTTTTTACAGAGAAAAATAAAATTTATCGAATTTTTGTGGGCACCATTGAATTCAGCTCAAAAAAACAAACAATTTAGTAATTTGAATCACTGCTCTATGTCCATTGGTTACCGAGATATTGAAAGTGGTAAACACAGTACGTTGTCCCAATGTTAACCTTATGGGAAATAAGTAAAATTCTATATCTCGGTTATTTCTCAACATATCTAGTTAAAACTTGCTAAATAGCTTCTTCTAGTTCAGATCTACTAAATATTGAATTAAAACCACCCAGTTTTAATATGCCTGTAGCAGCAAACCTGCATACTCATTCCCCATGTTATTCTTATGGAGCTTACCAAAACATGTCAAATCTTGCTATGTTTGATTGAAATATATTGTTTTGCATTTGAAATTCGCTGAGTATGCAGGTCTGCTGCGACGGGGGTATATTATATTATCAGGGGTCTGCGGGCCAGACTTTTTAAGTTCGGGTCGGGTCTGGAATTTTGACTTTCAGGTCTCGGGCCAAAAATATTTAAATAATTACTTTCGCATGAATTAACTACAACCTTAGCTAAATCAAGAAATTTAATATAAAAAATTAATAGACAAAAATTACAACTATCTATCAAGGCCTAATAATGTTTAGTTGGTTAAAATTAAATTATAATTCAATTTTAACCTACTACAATAAATTAAGATAAAAAACTAATAGGTAAACAAATTCATCCAAAAAACTATGAGAGTTATAACAATGATTATTATCATTACAAAGCCACACTTTATCACAAAGACCATAGCACCAATAAACAATATAAACTATGAATACAAATTTGAAGTTGTTATGTGCAAGGTCAGAGCTAAATATAGGTGTAAGATTGCAATTTCCGAATTCTGAGAGATGGTATATCTAAATAATTGTCAAAATCCATTCTTCTATGAGTTAATCAAATATTGTTGAGATCATTGTTATGAAGCCGGATTATTGTTATGAGATTATGTCTGACGGCTGCGAAAAACAATAGCACATACCTGTCGGTCGCGGATAAACGGCAGTTGTAGCTTTTCAAAACTCGCGTTCTGCCGCGAAATACGATCGCGTATATTTTTGCTGATCGACGATAATCGGCCAATGTAGCCTTGCAAAAGTTGCGGTCGAATGCGAAAATCGAATGCGTGTATTTGCAGATAGTAAATAAACTAAATGCAACTTTTCGAAACCTGCTATCGGCCATAAAAAAACAGTCGCACGTATTTGCAGACTACAATTGAACAGATAATGATGCTTATTTGTGAAACTAACTAGCGGCCGCGATAAAGAATCTGTCAATTGTGGATAAACGGCAGATGTAGCTTAGCATAACTCGCGATCGGCTGTAAAATTTGATCGCCGGTTAAACGGCGGCCCAACCCGATCTTGGCCCGAAATATTGTTTGCCTCGACCCGATGGCTCAGACCGGCTCTTGACCCAACCCGACCCAAAAAATTCGAGGACCCGTAGACCCCTGTATATTACAAATAATAAGTTTAGTCATGAATATTATGCCACAATCGGGACTTCTATTTTTGTAATCATCTTTACTTTTTTGTGAAATTTAAGAAAAAACATTGTGTTCGACTTGGTGAAAATATGAATATTTTTACTTTGGCATAACCATTTTAAAAACTTTTTTCATCCAAACAACTCCTTTCAACTCTAGAAAACAATGCTTTAGCATATGAGTACTTTTTTTTTATTAACTGTCTCAGAAAGGTTTCAGTTATTTTTGATCACCATTAGGCCCCTTTCACATTAGGTCGCTGCGACCGGGTGGCAGCCACTGACCTATAAGAAGTCGCAGCCACGCATGTCCTTTCACAAATACGGTGGCTGCGACCGAGCTCTCACGATGCACGCGCAGCTTGTTTTGGAAGACTGCCTGTCACCTGTATCTGCTATTCGCTGTCGTAGTCCCGACATTAATTTAATAGATTCATTCGTCGAGATGGAATCAAGTGATGAGGACGAGGACCTCTTGTTTGTTCTTTTGTGTCGTAAAAAAAGAAGGCGGGCAAGAAAACGAAGAATATGGGTCCATCCTATTCTTGAGAAAAGGCAAGAAAACGGCCTATATTTTACTGTTTGATGAACTTTGTGCGCATGAAGACAAGTGTTTCAACTTCTTCAGGATGTCGCTTGTTTTGTTCAAGAAACTTCTTGGTTGCATCCTCATCATCCATGTTGAAAGTTCAATACGACTAAAAAATGCACAAAACTGTTAACAGTAACAATAAACAATGTCATTAAACACTAAACAACAGCGAAACGAGTTGACCGCCAATGACAGACATAGAAAAGGAGGCAGGCTGACGACAAAAACAAGCTGCGCGCGCATCCCGAAAACGTGGTCGCAGCCACCGAGTGTGAAAGGCTCCATATGTTTCAGTGCCCCGCTAGCGACTTGAGTCACTAAAAAGCAGGGTCGCTGCCACCACCAGGCGTCGCAGTTCTCTAGCAACCGAGTCGCTGGTACCGGGTGGGTCGCTATGACGCACTAATGTGAATGGCTCCATAAGCTTCAATGCATTTTCAACAGGTCAAGTGGCCGATGGGTGGCTGCCACCCGGTCGCAGCGACCTAATGTGAAAGGGGCCTTACCTTTGTTATAGCAATTTGTATGGGTTTCACCATGAAAGTTTCCACCGTAAATCAACCATTCCTAAATAATGCAAATGTAAATAAATAAGTCAGTGAAGATTTAGTATACATCTTGATTTTGCTTTCTCCATCAGACTCATTGTGATAAAACTCAAATAACTTGCTCGAAACGGGGAGCATTTCACTAGTCATTGCGATGGGATATGAAAGCAATTCATTGTTTGATGTGGTCGAGATTGACAAACTTTCAAAAAGATTTTTCGATTCAAAGGAAGGCTTATACCCACAAGATGTTAATTTCTCATTTGCGCAGGCGACAATACCACAGATCTCAATTCTGGTTGTTCTAACCAGGGCATAAGACCTAATACCACTAAAAGCGACGAGCCTGTAAACAGCTCCATTCCCCAAAGATGATAATTGAGCTGTCACATTGCATCTGAACCCTTCGTTCTCATAATACAGATTTGAAATCTTATTATTGACAAGGACATTTGTGTAGTTAGTTAGGTCGTCATGAAAGAAGTTGAAATCTTTTACTGGGTCCTCAGCTAATGTGATCTCCTCGGTGGGTGGGTGGGTGATGCCGCGTTGGTCGGCAGACACCCGAGCTATCAGCAGCCGGGTTGTCGACTGCTGCGGCATAGTCGCGGTCAGGGTGCCGTCTCTCCCCGCATAGATGCCACTCCCACAGTTCATGTTGGATGTGTTGCTGTAGCCGGCTGCTAGCAGATTGACGTCATTTGCATACGCCCAAGCAGCTTGTACAGGAGTAGCTGAAATTACATAACATGATCCTGTGTTAGGTCAATTAATAGAAAATACCAACATTTTCTGGGAATGTGCTTCCTGGATCACAATTATTATTTCCAGGTTACAGCTGTCTGTAATTTTACTTTTATATTTATTGCATAATATTTTACGGCAAATCATGATAAAAAATTCAAATACATAAATTTTTAAAAAAGTTAGTCAAATAAAATTAATGCTAGATTTGAGGTTAGTTACTATTTAATTAGGTGCATACGTGCGTTTGCATATTTGTATACAACAGCATGCTTGGGCCCCATGCAATAACAGCTCGGGACTCGGGCCCCAATTCAGTTTTAATCTTGGTCAGTAAGGGAAATCAGTCTCAAAATGGAAATACACTTTTGGTAAAATAATTTGTTTGTAATAATTTTGCCGATAAATTTGGTTTTTAGATTGAACTAATAGCCTGTTTTAAGTCAATGCTGTAACAGCCTTAATTATTCATCATTATCAATTATCAGTTCAAATCAAATTTAATTTGTAAAGTGTTTAAAATTACCATGTCATTTTTGAATCACGAACATAGGGGGGCCCGAGGCTGATCCTGGTTTCAGGGCCCCCAATCAAATGTGGGGGCCATGCTGTATAGGGTGAGGCAGACCACCCATACATCTCGATAATCGGGAAAATCAGGGTGTCTACCAAATTTCATATATGAAATTCCCGACTTTTTCCCGACTTTTCCCGACAATATAAAAAATATTCCCGACCATAGGAAACATGACCATTGCCTCCTATAACGAATGCTTGAGTACAATATTTTTCAATAACTATATTTTGACGGCTGCAATGCAAGCGAAAGATCGCCAAAAGATGAGCAAGATGACAGCGATAAGTCCAAAAGATTTGCCAATCGCAATGCGACCGAGATTTCCGGCTGCGGAAAGAACAAACGATTTTACAGCTGCGTTATGACCAAGAGATTCTCCGGCCGTGGTATTAACGACCGAGATTTGATGATGCGACCGAGAGATTTGATGATGCGACAGAGATTTGCCGGCCGCAATACGACCGAATCATGTTACGGCTATGAAACGAGTAAGCGACACAAAACGATCAAGAAACAATTGGCCACTCGATAACCGAAAAACAAGCGAAAGATTTCAGGCCACCATAAGACCAAAGGATTTGCCAGCCGTGTTATAAATTACAATTTATCCGGCCTCGAAAAATTTAGCGATTTTCTTGTCACAATACGACCGAGAGATATGATGGCTGCTAAAAGAGTAAGGAACTCGTCTGCCGCGAATCGACCAAAAAATGTTTCATTCCTATAACGAGTGAGCGATTTTCCGGCCGCAATATGACCGAGATCTAATGGCCGCGAAATGAGTAAGGAACTCATCGGCCACAATGAAACCAAGAGATTTGCCGGCCGCAAAACAAGCGAAAGATTTCCGATCCCAAAAAGACCGACAATCTCGTCGGCCATGGTATAAATGATAGATATTTCGTCCGCGAAAAGATCGAGCGATTTTCTTATCGCAATACGACCGAGAGAAGTGACGGCCGCGAAAAGAACAAAAAATTTGTCTACCATGAGACGTTGGTCCCAAAACGAGTGAGCGATTTTCTGGCCGCAATACGACCGAGAGGTCTAACGCTCGCGAAAATAGGAATGAGATCATCGGCCGAGATGCGACCAAGAGATTTGCCGGTCGCAAAACAAGCGAAAGATTTCCGGCCGCAATAAAAGCGAAAGATTTGACGGCCGGAAAGAGCGCGGGATATTTGACGGCCCCAATGTGACCGAGAGGTTTGCTGACCCCGAAACGACCGAGGGATTTGCCGGCCGGGTTATAGATTTCTGGCCTTCATAAGGCCAATAGATGTGATAGCCTCGAAAAGAGCGCACGATTTTAAGGTAGCAATACTAACGAGAGATGTGTCGGCCGCGTAAAGAGCGAGAGACTTGTCGGCCGCGTAAATAGCGAGACTTGTCGGCCGCGTAAAGAGCGAGACTTGTCGGCCGCGTAAAGAACGAGAGACTTGTCGGCCGCGTAAAGAGCGAGACTTGTCAGCCGCGTTAAGAGCGAGACTTGTCGGCCGCGTAAAGAGCGAGAGACTTGTCGGCCGCGTAAAGAGCGAGTCTTGTCGGCCGCGTAAAGAGCGAGACTTGTCGGCCGCGTAAAGAGCGAGAGAATTGTCGGCCGCGTAAAGAGCGAGAGATTTGTCGGCCACGTAAAGAGCGAGAGACTTGTCGGCCGCGTAAAGAGCGAGAGACTTGTCGGCCGCGTAAAGAGCGAGAGACTTGTCGGCCGCGTAAACAGCGAGACGTGTCGGTCGCAAAACGAGCGATTTTACAGCTGTATTAGGACCGAGAAACTTGCGGCAGCGGTAAAAACGATAGATTTTCTGGCCGTGATATAGCTAAAAATTTGTCTGCCGCGATTCGTTCGAGAGATTTGCCGGCCGAGACAATGACAATAACGAGGAAAACGACTATTCCGTTTTGTTTTATAGCCAAATTCGAATTTCCTGACCAAATGTTGAAATTTATTACTTTTTCCCGACTATTCCCGACCTTATAAAATCCCCGACATTTTCCCGAATTTTCCCGAATTCCCGACTGGTAGACACCCTGGAAAATGGTTTATCCTAGAAATGTCAAATTAAATTCTTCCCCAAGAAAGAGGAAAGGTGAATAAGAAGAAATCTTTTTCTAAGGTGCATATGAAAAAATCTTGCTTAATTAACTTGTTGTAGTAAGAATTTTGCTCAATTCGTAATATTTGCTCCTCTGAAATGGGTCCAGTTTCAATAATTTCAGACTATCGGGACTCCACCGTACATAAAATAGTCAGTAACAAGGCTACAAGATCGTGCCACTATCATCATGATCATCACACTCATCCTTCACTCATAGTCAGGGTAACGTCCTCCATGAGGTACCTGTCTTATCAAGAATGATTAAATAGTCATACGGTGTAAATTTTAGTAAGAAAAGTACTTGTTTTAAGCGTTTTTATAGTTTTTTCAAACTTACCAGTAAGAAATGGCAGTTCAGAAAACCATGCTGTGGAGTAAACAAAGTTGGAAATGTTCAGTTTTGAGAGCAACCCAAATGTCGGCTCTTTGAACAGAATGTCAAAGCAGATGAACATTCCAAATTTCACCCCAAAGTCAGTTTCAAACCAGCTGTGATCTGGAGTCTGGGTCACATTGAACTCTGGTTCTATAAACAAGTTATATTTCCTGTATCTGGAAAAAAAGTATGAATATGTCTGATAGTTATTTTGTGGTGTTAATATGCTCTTTTTCTGTAGTTTTAAGAAATACAACGTTTATTTACATCATTTTTTTATTTTGATTTTTGCGGACATTTGGTATTTCTGATTAGGAAATACCCCCGTTGCAGCAGACCTGCATACTCAGCTAATTTCAAATGCAAAACAACATATGTTAATCCAACATAGCGAGATTTGACATGTTTTTTGTAAGCTCCATAAGAATAACATGGGGAATGAGTATGCAGGTTTGCTGCTACAGGGATGTTTAAACTGGTTGGTTTTAATTCAATATTTAGTAGATCTGAACTAGAAGAAGCCATTTACCAAGTTTTATCAAGATATGTTGAGAAATAAGCGAGATATAGAAATTTACTTATTTCCCATAAGGTTAACATTGAGACAACGTACTGTGTTTACCACTTTCAATATCTCGGTAACCAATGGACATAGAGCAGTGATTCAAAATACTAAATTGTTTGTTTTTTTTGAGCTGAATTCAATGGTGCCAACAAAAATTTGAAAAATTTCATTTTTCTTTGTGAAAAACTCAAAAAACCCATTTTTGGAGGGGGTTTACCCCCCTTTACCCCCCTTTCTGGTGGTCCGATCGGGCTAGTTCACGAACTCGTCTGAGTGATTACCACTTTACACGTCTGTACCAAATTTCATTAAGATCGGACCATATTTACGGCCGCTATCGTGTTAACAGACACATATATATATATATATATAGATATATATATATATATATATATATATATACATTAAAATTCAAACGAATGGTGTTTTTTGCTTCTGGGGACCCCAAAATGAAAAGTTAACATGGTCTCGGACTTAGGTCTTACTATGAGTACTACCGTAATAGCTTATTCCTTTAAGGAAATTCGCTAAAACAAGTTTAACGATGTTTCGGGATCTGGAATCGGATCCCATCTTCAGGTGGAAAAAAGGTAGATTAGTAAAAGAAAGCCAGGAGGACGCCCAGCTAAACAGAGAACTTTAAAAAAAAACCAAATACAAGAACACGATAACACACAGAAATGTATAATACAGTATTTCAAATCAGAGCAGAGTATAAAGCCAGAGAGAAAGCAATTGACCAAAAGCTGTTCAAGAGCCTCCCTTGTCAGGTAAGTTACGGAGAAATTGTAGTACCCACTTAACACGTTAAGTGCCACGCCGTTTTTTAGCTACATTACCGCAGTGCCAAACAGAAATGTAGTTCTTTTTTTTACCATATGATGTTTTTTATACTTGTTTATCGTAGTTATAAGGTTTTCATAAAAAAAATTACGATTTTGACCAAAATTGAAATTTGGACCAATCGGGGCGGCAGTGAAATTTTTTAGCAAAATATTGCTAGAAAAAATCAGTGCCGCCCCGATCGGACCCCGGGTAATCTTTCGGTATTTCAGGGTATTTTGCCCGCGAAGTTGGCAGTAACTTAGTTTCCCGCCAAACCTGGTTACAACATATGGTTTTGTACACATCCCCGGGCTTTACACGTCTTCCCCCTCCCCTACCACCCCTCATCCCCCGCCTTGACTTCGTGACCTTCACTCAGTTCTAGTTGTTTTGTAGGTTCTTGGTTATGAAGGTTATGTAGGTTCTTGGTTATGAACCTAGAACCTTCATAAGGGTTCTAGGTTCTTGTTTTGTAAATAAATTGGTCTAAAATAAAAATAAAACGTTTTTCTCAATCACACCCAAAAATAACAATTACGATGGGATTTAGGTTTTTTTAGAAAATATTTATGAATTAATTTTCAGGTAAAATAACACTTACTGACGTAGTTTTAGTGAATTATTAATATTAGTTGTGCATTCACAGTCTATTTTTAAGTTACAGCAAATGAAATGTACAACACTTACGTGAAGTGAAACCACGCCGCTCCAGTCGGGGCGGCGTTTTTAGAGCAAATTTGTAAGTATGTTAGGAAGGCTGTGGGAGCAATACGAGGCTACGGCAACGCCATCTGTGAGGCACGGGATCTACTTTGCCGATTTAGTTCGTAAGATTGCCGCTAGAGGTCCACCAGTGAACTCTAGCGGCAATTTGGTGAAGGACTGCACAACCCAGAGCGCCACCCCGGTTGGAGCGGCGCGTCACTCCGCCCGACCTACCTATGCCGCTCCGATCGGGGCGGCGTGGCACTTAACGTGTTAAACAGGGTACAAGTAAAACAGGTATAATGGGACAACATATTTTCTAACTACCAAGTTGTGGTCCCTCACTGCAAATGAATGAAGTGGGCAAGGACCGAGCACCATTTGTCGCTGTAGATTAGTCACAGTGAACTTACGTATTGAATACACCTTTGCTTGCCAAAAACATATTTACAAACATTTTGGGTTAAACTTTTTTTAAGGGGTTTTAAATATGTTGATTTTAAGGTGAGTCTTAGAACATTTTTGTAACTATCTTTGAAAACACAATATTTTTAGATTTTACCTTGAGGGTTTTAAAAATATGTACTACAATGCACCGCTGAGATATGGGCTGGATTTTATTTCATAAGCATGTTTGTATTTCACTAAAATAGGGACTCTTATTCATTTTATTTAATAGCCCTAGAATAGTGAATTTTTATATTAATAGACAAGCATTTTTTCCATAAGGTTTTTGTACTCCTTTTTTCTCAGCCAGTGTGCATCGTAGCAAAAATCTAAGCACACCGATAGAATTCTATTTTCCTGTAGATGTGCAGAATCCCATTGAAATTTATATTAGTCTTTTAGACAAGTAGAAAATTGAATTTAAAATTTCAAAAAAATTAACATTGGTCTTATGAGTTGCTGTTTCGGTGATAGAAAAACAAAACAGAACTGTGCTTTTGTCATCATAATGTAGCTGTTATCACATGCTATTTTTCGTAGAGTAAAGATTAGATATAGAAATATTATGTGAGGGCGAAAAGTGAGCAAACATTTACGCTGTTTTTTTCCGTCATCTGATGAGATATAAAACCCAAACAATAATAGGGTTTTATCAAGCAATAAACTAATGTAAGGAATTCATTAATGACATGAGTTAGTATTTGTCCAGTAAAAATCCAAACAAATTATTATTTTTAAACAATTTCAAGCCACATGTTTTATTGGGACATGGAGTAAAAATATAGTATTTGATTGAAATCCAGGGCTATTTAGGGAAGATTGAATGTGTTTCAAATAAAGTTTGCTCACTTCAATAAGATTAAGAGATAAAAATTAGCTAATAAAAAGGGAAGAAAAAAGAACATGAAGTTGAGTCTCTACCATCCGATGTACTGTCGTGCAACTGCAGTACAGATGGACATGTGTAAAATATGTGTTTTAGTGATAATAATAGGGAGAGAGGGAAGGAGGGGAAAATGTCCTAAGGGTAAGAAAGGAGAGAAAAAGTTTTGAAGGGGAGTTTTAGGTCTAAAATAATAATTAGGCACGTAAATGTTAGGTGTTGTTATTAAAGACCTAAAAGATAAGAAAGGAGGGATGAGAGATGATAAGAAGAGGATGAAGGAGAAAAGGGGTGAAAAGTAGAAAGAAGGTCGAAAGGAAGGGAAGTACATAAAGAGTAAGGGAAGGAATTAATGGAGGGAGTGAGGGAGAGAACCGTAGTAAGGAGTGTATGGCATAAAATGATTTGATGACTGAATTTTTACCGTCCTCTGAATCAATAACCAGCTCAGTGTTAAAGAAATAAACATGGAATCTTAATATTGTACAATACTAATTACTAAAAACCATGTCATATATATGTGCCAGTGGCGAGGCGGAATAATTAGTCAAAGATTGAGTCTTTCTCTTTTGCTTTTGGTTCCCATTTGGTTCTATTATGTGTTTACGTGGAAAATGTGTACTATATGAAATGTATTGTGAAACGCATTGGTGTATGCAAAGTTCAAAATTAGCTATCCCTATTTCTTGATTTAAAAATTGGTCGAATTTTCGACCACTGGCGATCTCTAGTAATTTTTAAGCTACAAAATATTACTTGTTTCGTGCTGTATGGGGAACCAAGTTGTAAAACTCACCTAGCAACAATTTTTCCAGTTCGATCAAATGCCAAGTTTGTGTTGTAGAATAAGTGACCATCAGAGGGGCAGCCTGCTTGCCCTGGCGAACATTGAGACAACTCTTCCAGGTTTATCACGACATAGATTTTGTTGCTTCTTGCTGCACACGACAAGGTCTGCAGTACCTGTGTCATATAGGTGATATATAATAATGATAATTGTTATGAATCCAGTCAATGATTGTAACTTAAATCATCCCCTGGTTAACAATTTTTCTTCAGATATTGACAGTTATGATACTTTTTAGCCTCTGAATATCTAGAATAAATATATAGCAAAATCCTAAACAAATGAATAAATAAAGGATTGCTAAGGTAAGGCCTGGTTTTTCAAACACTGGCAGTTTGTTGATGCATTTAGAAGCTGCATTCAAAATATAAAACTCTTCATCGGGCGCAGTAATTTTGAAGTCCCATCTTGGAACTAAGCCTCCGTGATCGGGAAATCACTTTTCTTAGGGCCGGTTTCGGAGCTCGGGGTTATCTTTATCCTCAGACTAAATACCAGTTTGAACCGGTTTTTATCCTTTGTTTAAAATTCATTGTTGGTGATGGTGATTTTATATTTTGATTAGGATTTTTGCGGACATTTGCCATCACGAGTCTCAGCTCAGCTCTGATTGGGTGTGGACGTGCTCTCTCCTGCCTGGTGTTTCTTGATACTTGTGATTCCTGTGTTATTTTGTGTATTGTTTTTATTTTCAGCTTATTGTTTTCGTGACTGCTTTTACAGTTCTCTGACTTAGCTGTGTTTTTCTCCAGGTTTTCCTGGCTATGTGTTACTAATCTTGTTATGTTCTAGGTTTTCTTCCACCTGAAGACGGGATCAGATTCCAGATCCCGAAACGTCGTGAAACTTGTTTTTTACTAATCAGTGATGGCAAATGTCCGGTTTTTATCCTCGAACTGTAGAAATCGGGTTTCGGAGCTCAAGGATAACTAACTCCAAGAATATTTTTAACCCGAGAGTTAATTCGGGAGGCATAACCCGAACACAGCAAGAGCCGAATTCAATCGAGAAGAGAAGACAGAACAAGTAAAATGCGTCTGCACACAGTACCCACCACTACCCAAATACGAAAATTCTCCAAAATACCTCGGTTCCTCCTTGCATAAGTCCAAAGATAAAATTATCCTCAGATTGAGATAACCCGAGAGTTAAGACTTATACCCGAGCTCCGAAATCCGATTTCTCATGCTAAGATTATCTTGGTCCACGGGTTAACTAACTCCAGGTTTAAGATATCCCCGAACTCCAAAACCAGCCCTTAGAGTAATTTATCAAACCAAGCTTATTTTCAGATTATAAAGAATTGAATTGCATACATTTTACACAGAAATCATAAATTTTGCATATTTTATGTTATAATAAAGGGTGAAAGGGTTTATACAAGATAAAAATATTACTATTTACATTAAATTTTAGTTTTACATGTGATACATAGTTTGAAAAAATAATAAAAAATTTAATCATATCTATATATTAAAAAAATTTGGTTTTTATTTTCCGAGTCTGTGTGGCTCTTCTACTCTACCGATTTTCATAATTAATTGAGGTCTTAAATTAAAGGTGTGCACGAGCACATTAGCCATCAAGCATCCGCATTCATTTATCTACCGTATTCCTCGAGTTATGCACAAAAGCAAAGTCCTCCCTGTACATTTCTTATGGGAATTAAATACGGTTTTCATTTTCCGAGTTCGTTTGGCTCTTCTACTCGACCAATTTTCATAATTGAGGTCTTCAATTAAAGGTATGCCCGCACAGATTTGCCATCAACCACCGGCATTCATTTATCAACTGTATTACTCGACCAAAAAACATAAATTCGATAATTTCCTGAATTTTGAATTCATTTAAAGATATATTTACCCAGTTCTAATTACATAATTCTATATGTTTTGGTCTAAGAACCTTCAGTAAAATACCAACTTTCATTTGAGCTATTGGTTATTGTGATCGGACGTAACTGAAGCACGCTGCTGAATTCCGAACAACACAAATCTTACATATAAAAATTAGGTTTTTTTCCGAGTCTGTTTATAGTCTGATCTTAATGAAAATTGGTACAGATGTGTAAAGTGGTAATCAATCGGACGAATTCGTGAACCAGCCCGATCAGACCACCGGAAGAGGGGGTATAGGCAGGGCCGGATTTACGCACGTGCAACATGTGCATCTGCACAGGGCGGCAAATTTTGGGGGGCGGCAAATTAAAAAAAATTACGAATGTCCAAGTCAAGGTAAGCATTCCTATCGCCCATCTACCGCTTCGTTAAATAATTTACACAATTATTGGAATATTACAACGGAAAACGAAAATTTCCCGTCTGGTAAAAATCCCTACTCCTGGCATAAACAACGACGTACACATAAGCAGTTCTCATGTACAGTATGGCAACATCGGCAACCCAGCTGTGCGATGCGATGAGTCACTGCGCATGCGCGGGCACCTGCCTCATTCCTCCAGTCCGAGTCCACTGTTCCTGTTCCACTCGCTGAGAGTTACTTGTCTAGCTTATGTCGTATCGTCAATTGTGTCGTAGCTAGCACTGTTATTGTCGAATAACATTCTGTGACTGCTAGGTTTTTAAAATCAGTTTCACAGTATTTAGTGAGTTGAATAATGTTATGGCCTAAGCCAAAATGGATGGAAGGAAAAGACTTAGTGGAGCGGGTTACCGTAAAGCAGCAGAAGTAAAAAGGAAAAAAGAGGAAGAATTAATCAAAAAAGTACCGAAACTTTTCAATTTTTTTACCAACGAAAGTAGGGAAGATAATAACAAAGACAATAGGCCTACTAACGGCGACGACAGTGTTAGAGAACACATTAGTATTGACAGTACTGATGAAAAGAATAATGAGTCGATCGGCGATGGTAACAGCAGCGTTGTTACAAATGAAACAAATGAGTCTAAGTCTAACAGTGATCGTAACAATTCGACTGCCTCTACGAGCTGTATTGATATTGTTTCTCCGTTGTCAAAGGAAGATGATTCTCTCAAAATAACAGGCCTAACAATTACTCCCACTGCACTTCTCGATAGGCCCCAACTTCCATCATCAACCAGCACCCACCCAATTGATTCACTATTCATGCCAAGAAATGACCCATATGATTGGGAAATTAATAACGAAACCATCGATTATTTGGTAAAAAATGATATTGAACAAAATATTGAAAGAGATTTTTCCAAGTCCCTTCGATTGTACCCAGATGGTTCTAAACGAGCTTGCACTAAAAGCATGTTTTCCAGGCAGTTGTTGAATGGAAAGGCAGTAAAGCGAAAGTATTTAGTTTATTCGCCATCTCAAGGCTCCATATTCTGTGCACCTTGCAGATTGTTTGGTGGTACATCTGCATTCTCCAGTAAACTGGGATTTAATGATTGGGTTCACGCTGGGCAGAGAATTTCTGAACATGAACGTTCTAAATCGCATATGGACTGTTTGTTGAAGTTTAAAGGGAGAGCAGTTGAAAACAAGATTGACCATCAAATTGTATCCCAACATGAACAAGAAGTAAAGTACTGGAGGAATGTACTTCAACGAGTAGTCTCTGTAATCAAAAAGTTATCCTCAAGAGGTTTACCATTTAGAGGCGAAAACGAAGTGTTCGGGTCAGTTCATAATGGTAATTTTATGATGTGTCTGGAGCTAATAGCAGAATATGACCGACCCGTTTCTGTCTGAACACATAGCTCGTCATGGTAATCCTGGCAGTGGCTTAACCTCATACTTGTCATCAACAGTGTGCGAGGAGTTAATTAAAGTTATGGGAGAGTCTGTTGTATCAAACATTGTTGAACAGGTCAAAACATCTAAGTATTACTCTTTGATCATTGATTCCTCTCCAGATATAACGCATACTGACCAACTTAGTTTTATTTTACGTTACGTTAACGAAAATTGTGCTTCTGAGGAGAGGTTTCTGTGCTTTATAGCAAACACAGGACATACTGGAGAAAACCTAGCAGATGCTGTTTTCAAAACGCTGGACAAGTTTGGCTTAGACATTGGAAATTGTAGGGGTCAGTCGTATGACAATGCGTCAAACATGGCTGGCAAATACAGTGGTTTACAAGCTGGGGTAAAAAGTGCAAACCCACTTGTATATTTTGTACCCTGTGCTGCTCACTCAGTCAACTTGAACGGCTCTAAAGCAGCAACAAGTTCTGATGAATCTTGCAGATTTTTTGAATTTCTTCGAAGTTTGTACAACTTTTTCTCGTGTTCAAATGAAAGATGGAACCTTCTGTTAACATTTTTTAACAAGGAAAATTTGACTTTGAAAACACTGAGCCAAACTCGTTGGAGTGCTCGAGAGGATGCTTGTAAAAGCCTGGGGGTGAATCGGCAACCAAATCTGCATGGCTTTGGAACATTTTATTAACGATGAAAGCCAGAAGGATGCATATAGGAACCAAGCCAAAGCTATTTTGAAACAGCTTATGAAATATGATACAGCTTTTATGACGATAGTATGGAATGTTATTTATAATCAATACGGCAAGACAATGACAAAGCTGCAAAAAGAAGATATGGATGTCTCTCAAGTTGTGTTACTATGTGATTCCTTAGTTAGCTACAACGAAGAATTGAAAAAATCATTCAAAGATTACCATGAGGAAGCCAAAAAGTTGAATGAAGAAACTTTGAAAACTCAAAGGGTGTTTCTGGCAGAAAATAGTGAACCGTCTTCAGTAAGAAAACGAAAAAGGAAGAAATTTTTTGATGAATCCTCTTCAGAAGGCGGAGAAACATTAGAAGTTCCTAAATCATTTAAGGAGTCCCTCGAGGAAGCCAAAAAGTTAAACGATGAAACGTTGAAAACGCAAAAGGTGACTTTGGCAGAAAGTAACGGGCCATCTTCAGTAAGGAAGCGAAAAAGGAAGAAATTTTTTGATGAATCTTCTTCAGAAGGCGACGAAACGTTAGAAGAGACAACAGCAGTTCCTAAATCATTCAAGGCCAAAAGGTTGAATGAAGAAACATAAAAACTCAGAGGACGTTTTTGGCAGAACATAGTGAACCGTCTTTAGAAAGAAAACAAAAAAGAAAGGATTTTGGACGAATCTTCTTCTTCAGAAGAAGAAACATTGGAAGAGACAACAGTTCCTAGCAAGAGGAAGAAATCATCAGAGGAGCGAGGTCAGACCAACGAACGAAAAATGCAGTCAAGTTTCAACTTAATAACAAGTGCATTAGTTGAAGACATTGAAAAACGTGCCACAGTCTACAAAGAATTCGCAATAAGGTTTGACTTTTTAACAAAATTAGAAACCCTGGACCAACAAAATTTGTTAAAATCAGCTGAAAATCTGTGTGAAATGTACAGTAACGACATTGAAATGAATATTGTAGAAGAGTGCAAACACTTGAAAGAATGTTTGAAGCATGTGAAAAATGAAATCATCAACAAAAAAGGGGAAAAAGTTGTAGTGCCGTGGACTTTGACCAGCTTATATAAGATGATCGTGAAAAAAAACTTACAAGACATTTACCCAAACATTTGTATCGCCCTACAAATATACTACTGCACGCCTGCTACAAGTTGTTCCGCTGCGCGATCGTTTTCAGTACTACGCAGGATTAAAAATTACCTGCGATCTAGTCAGGGGCAAGATAGGCTTGTGAACAGTGCTGTGTTATGTACAGAATCGGACATCACCGTAAAGTTGGATTATGAAGATATTATTAACACTTTTGCTAAAGATCGATCAAGAAGGAAAGCTCTGATGTGAATCAACTTACAGTCCCCCTACTACAGTCTTAAATTATCTTGTAAGTTAACAAAATATTATGTTAAAAAAAAATTTCACTAAAATATTTACGGGTATTGTCGACTGTACTTTTTGCTTGGTTTGCCTTATTTTCCTTAGTATAAAAAGCACATTCCTACATTGAAAGTTCAAAGTTGTATAAGCCTATCACGGCGTTTAAAAAAACAGTTAGGTCATAATAAATGTAATACCGATTACTCTAAATAGGACCTTTGCGGTTACAACACAATAATATAGTTGTACGGTGGCTAACTTTGTTTTTTTGCAACAAAAGTACCCCTTGCATTGTTATTAATATTAGTAGGATTAGGCCTATAATAGAATTAATGCAGCTATATGAAGCGGTGAGAGGGAGGGAAATTTCACTTATCTCTTGCCAGCGACAGGCACGTCTCCACGTAATCAAACGAAAACCAACGAGTACAGTTCGCAATATCCTGTAAAGTATATCATTTCTAGAGTATTTTGGTTTTTACGACGTCGTTTTTTATAGGATGAATAGGCCTAATTTGGTTTGTTGTTTTCTTATATTGTTCTAAAAGTTAATTAATTCTCCGCTAGAAAGTGACTATAAAAAAAGGTAGTTGAAATTTCTTATTTTACTTCAGTCATTTTGATTGGTCAGTCTTTTATTTCATTATTGAAATTTCGGAGATTTCGGAATTCTCCGTGTGTTCCGTCTGCCTTCGTGGGGTTGGCCTATCGCTGATTAATGATAAGTAGGTAAATTATCCTCCCTCTCCCGCTTCAAAGTTGAATTAATCCTACGATAGTTATTTTTTAGTCCTACGAATGATTTGTGGTAGTTTTTTAATCTAGTAAGTCAAATAAATTTGTAATTAGGCCTACATTCATATACGATAGTAAAAACAATCAAACAAACAAATTAATATAGTGCTGGCGGTGGCAGGGTAAGGGGGGGGGCGGCAGAGTTTCTTTTGCACAGGGGCGGCAGACACCCTAAATCCGGCCCTGGGTATAGGGGAATAAACCTCCCCAAGTGGTTTTTAAAAAATTTTTTACATATAAAAACAAAATTTATCCAATTTTGGTTGGCACTATTGAATTCAGCTCAAAAAACAAACAATTTAGGATTTTGAATCACTGGTCTATGTCCATTGGCTACCGAAATATTGAAAGTGGTAAAGTACATTGTTCCAATGTTAACCTTGGGAAATTAGTAAAATTCTATATATTGCTTATTTCTCGACATATCTTGATAAAACTTGGTCTGTAGCTTCATCTAGATGTGATCTAATGTATAATAGTCTAAAATCCCTGATATTTCCATTTTCATGGCAGCAATCCTGCATACTCATTACCTATGTTATTCTTATGGAGCTTACAAGAACACGTCAAATCTCGCTATGTTGGCTTGAACTACGTTCTTTTGTATTTGAAATTGACTGAGAATGCAGGTCTGCAACGGGGATATTTTAGCATGGTATATAGTTAGTTTGAAAAGTCGTATGTGCCGGGCTGTCATGTCGTTGTCCCGAAAACTTAAGTACAGAATATCTCATTAAATTCCTACTTTTTTTTTGGCAACGCCTTCGTGAAACAAATTATCACCAATTTGGAAATAAATTGTGGTATAATGGTTTTCTGAAAATCCAACATAACCGGGCCCAGCTACATGCACCTCTTTTCCAACTTAGGCAAGTGTCGGGCAAGTCACATTGGAGTTGTGAATCTGCATTGCATGTAACATTAATTTTGTTAATGAAGAATTATTTGATTTCAGTTGATTTTGTGTCTTAGTACCAAAATTTACTGCTGCGGAGCAGTGTGGGTCCTCTAGTTATATTAAAAATCAAAAGTATTACGAACAAGAACAAGATAAATTTGTTCACTCATGTAATAAAATTTGAAAAGGGGCATAGTTAGGGTAGACCAGGAAAGTACCGACAAATGGTGTGATTTTGACGCACTAAGCTGCGGTCATAAAGAGTCAAACACTATTGATTAGTGGTGCTATGAGAACTAACATTTAAAAGAGTTTTTGTCAGCAGACATAGTGGTTAATTTGTGCCGATGTTAAAAGTATTTATTTGTTTTGTGATCTAAAACACACTTTTAAACTAATATAATGTCCTATAAAATTCGACTTACAGAAATTAGATTCAGTCAGCCAGATACTGTATTTCAAAGCATTTTAGTATAGTTGATGATAAAATTGATAGTGGTAAGACAATCGTAGGGTCAAGAATTCGCCACCTAATCTCTCTAATGCCGACACACCACCAAGGGGCTAAACCGATAGGTTAGATATTGCCCATTCAATCAAAACAAGATTGCTATGGGGTTTATTTAAAAATTTCTTTTCATAATTTTTTTGGTGTGAGATTTAGGAAACATGCAACAGATAGAGGTAAAATGATTGAAGGACCTTTTAAAAGGACAATTTGGAGAAACTCGCTGAAAATATTAAACGGTTACTAACCCTCGAGCGGGCGCACGTGGAGTTTTCCTTCGCACGTGTTTTTTATGTTAAAATAAACAGACATAATGGGTGTCAGCGGTCGTGTCCGGCTCCGTACTTTATGCCCCTCATTCCAGGAATTTCCTAAAGCTATTTATACCCCCCACCCCCCCCCCTTGGTACCTCGTTATATGCAATTCAGAGATGCCGTCTCAGTTTGCGGAGCGCCCTCTCCCGTTACACAGACACTGATACCTATTTTTAAAATTCATAATAGCAATAAATTTGTAATTATTATTAATTTTTTGGACTTTTCCTTTTGCTTTCGAAAAAAAGAAGCGAAAGGAAAAGTCCAAAAATGTAAATAATAATTAATACATATATTTTATACTAGAAAATTACTTACTAAGTTTAATTGAAATATTACACCGATTAAGTTGAACAATTAATTGAATCGACGATGAAATGTGATTCCTAATGAAGTTTGTCAACATTTAAATACAATATTTCGTAATAAAACAGGTAAAATGGGTTAAATTTGTGCAATAAAAACTCCGCATGCGCCCGCTCGCGTTTTGCCGGTGAAGCGCCCGCTCAAGGGTTAAAATGTTCATTTTGATGCCTACAAGGTGGTGAACGCAAATCACGGCAATGGACAGCAAATAATAAAAATTTCGGCCTCACGGATAAAAGAGACATTGTACTGCTTCGCAATGCAGTTCCACTAGTCACTGATAAGTAGCAGCACCACTCAGACGATTCAGGCCGTTCGTTTTGCCAACTGAGGGAAAAAAGATTGACCAATATGTATTTTGGACATATTAATCGCGGAAAATTTTAGTACCAACCTAAACGATACAAATACAATAGGTATCCAAACTGGGACAAAATAATTTACAAATACTCAGGTGTGTGGTGCTTCAAAGTAAATGAATGAAAATGGCACAGACAAAGACATGGCGCCATATGGGGTTCTTCCAGTTCAGGGAAGTTCCGCCGAGCACCACATGGCGTCACTTGTGGCGAACGTGTTTAACTAGTTTTACAGTATAAAATAACTGATTTGTGTTGCCTATCTCCTTGTTGAAAGGTTGAATATTTAAAATAATTTGAATAAATTTACACAAATGGCTTTTGAGGGCTGGGTGACAACATTCTGTTCTGTAAAATAATCCTAGTGATTTACAAGCAAATATGATTTTTTCTAATGCAAAAAATCATATTTGCACTAGCAAAAATAAAAAATCATGACTTTTTACCATAGTGTTTGTTATTTAAGTACATCTTCACCTATAGTTAATAACCTATATGTCGAACACAAACACGAGCGGTTTTCTTTACACAGTCAAACCTCAATAGCGGCTGGATGGATTTTGACATTTCAGGTCTCAAACTAAAGTGATTATTGTATATATTTGTCAATGGGTCTCAGAATTTTAAAAAGTGCATCACTT
Source organism: Flexamia atlantica (assembly GCA_035578135.1). NCBI lineage: Eukaryota > Metazoa > Arthropoda > Insecta > Hemiptera > Cicadellidae > Flexamia > Flexamia atlantica. Next base: position 3,351,331 of record JAQJVK010000006.1, on the reverse strand, counting down.
AAGTACAGTAAATGGCTAAAGTTTTGGAACAGTGGTGTTATCCATTGATATTTGACCAATGACTGTTAACTTGGTTTATACATGGTCTTGCTTTGAAATAATTCTACAGGTAGATCACAGATTGCAGCACTTATAATTCATTTTTCGAAAAGATTGATTTTTATTTTTACAGCTGCTTTGGCTACTGGGAAGTGACAAGAAATTCTTTTCAACAGTTTTAGTTTGCTTATTTATCGCTTCTTAAAGAATTAAAATTTTAGAAGATATTGGCTCTGATTATTGCATACCGGTAATGAAGGGTTATTTAAATTGCTTATTCAGTGCAGTTACCAGTTTACCGTTTTACAATATCAATAAATTTCAACATAGTTATTTTGTGATTTTATTAACTTGAGCCAATTTATTTTTGGATTTGGTGCAATCATAAGAAGAAGCCGCACACTGACTGGTCGGAGGGAATACGAACGTAACCGTTGGCATCACCCTCCCGATGTAAAAAATTTTCACCCTCCCGTAATATTTTTATGTTGTTCCTTGGGTATAAATTAGTGGGAAAAGGTTTTGTTTTGTCTTTGTATATCAAACCGTTAGTTTACAATCTGTTGTGGACGGCTTAGAAGATTCACCCTCGATTTTCGTTTTTACTTTTTATATAATAAGTTATAAAAAATATTTAAATTTAAGTTAAAAATTGGGAAATATTTGTAATAGATTATGACAGTTTGTTGAATGAAGCGGGAAAGGGAGGGTAATTTACATACTTATCATTCGCCTTCGCCAAGCCAACCTCACAAAGGCAGTCGGAACCACACAAGGAATTCCGAAATCTCCAAAAATTCATAAATCTTGGTGTCCAATCAATAAACTTTTAAAACAAAAAAAACAACAAACCAATTGATTTATTCAATGTGAAACGACAAAGTGACAAAAAACCAAAATGTTCCAGTCAATGATTCAAATACGGCGGCACCTTGCAAAGTATACTAGTTGGTTTTCGTTTGTTTATGTGCAGCCCCAGTGACAGGATTTTCAGGCTTCGTTGCAATTGAGAAACCGGACCCCTAACCTGATGATTTGTTTTTATTTCTTTTTGTGGTTCCAGGTCCCCATTTTCGCTCATCTGGTGTGGATCCGGGCCCATGGCCATTTGCCCCCCCGCCCCCGGCCCTGTTTATGTTAAGGACATGCCTATCGCCAGTGAAAGATAAGTGGAATTTCTCTCCCTTTCGTGCTTTTTAGTTGAATTAATTCTCTACAGTCAAACCTGCAACAAAAAATATCAAATAGTTTTAAAAGTTAATCAAATACCACTTACAATATAAATACAAAATTTTTTACAGCACCAAACTGAAAAAAAAACATTGATTTACAGTAGCGTATGTGGAAGAAACCTCCACCGAGAGCCTTAGGATCGAGCGCACTGTGGAAACTACCTCCGAGGAATTAAAAAAAAAAAAACACTCGTAAAATCTGTGTACTGGCTTGAACAGGAAGAATGCGGTTATTTACCACTTCCCTGAAAGTGGCGTGAAGTAAAATGAAAAAATTCAGTAAAAAATCAATTTTTGCTGCAGTTTTAAAAATTTAGGTGGTTATTAGTTAGTAGTTGCATTAAACCTTTATTGCTGAAATGTGGCAACACGACTAAAGATACAACGCTCAAGCTCTGCCCATGAGAAGGAACCTCTACTCTTGAGGAGGATATTTGTTCAGGCAGCTCTATCCATTGGCAATAAATGAAATGCCAAAATTTACTGGATACCAATCACTGTTCTCACCTCGGGAACACGAGGGAGATCGCACGGATTTGAGCCAACTTCCGGTATTTCTGTTGCATATGGAACTATCAAGTCTCGTACAACTGGTACTTTGATCGAAGTCAATCCGCATTCAGGAAATACAATAATATCTACACCCTGAAATAAAAATAAAAAAAAACATGTAAGAAACAACCAACCAAAAGTTGTTAACAATAACAATTTGGGGAGAATTATTCCAATATTTTTGGTACTGCAATTAAACCTTATTTTTGTAATTACCAATATTAATACATATGAGAAACACCACTGATGGTGATTTACAGATCAAATACTTTTTATTAATAAGACGTTAATTGCATTCTACTAGAAGTAGTTCATTAACAGTCTAGCAAGGTTTTATACTTTACATACATGTTTGGCAGCAATTGAGATGATTTTAAGATACTGCTGTGCATTTCTCAACATCAGCTGAAGAGGTGTCTCAGATGGCTGTATTGCTTCGGCTGCAAACTCTACCACACCGGCCGTGTAAGAAACACAACCTGATCTGATGACCAGACTTGACTGGAAAACAATTATTTGACTTGAAAAAAACACCTGATTTTAGCTGTTCTGATTGTATGCAATTTATAGGTACTCAAATACAATTTGTAAAAACACATTTTGTGAATTAAGTATTACATAGTTATTTACCACGACTTTTAAGTTCAGCTAAATCTATTTTCATTAGGAAGTCTGCGCTGCTATGTTTCTGATGCCACTTTTTTTCTCAACAATAAGTCCCAAAGGTTAAGTTAGGGGGTGAGCAGGGCTGCCGAAAGGCCATGTCAGCCAAGTCTGAAACTTGCAGTCCAAGCCCTGAAAACCCCCAAAAACACATAAAACTACGGGAACGGCCAAAAAAACGGCCACGCGTATTTACTGTTTGCAGAAGTACTGTAACTTTGTAAATTACGTAAGTAGCCGAAAAGACGATACCAGCAGGCAAACAATAGGAGTAGTGCCAAAGACTAACATAACAGGAAGAAAAAATCTATCTTGTTCACCGATTAAAAGACCGATATAGCTTTGAAAAGATTATGTTTACGGCTAAATTAAATGCCGCTCAACCAAATTTTAATTACAGTACCTAATTTTGCCAAATTTGAATTTTCTAAGATTTTAAATAGAAAAGGTCAATATCTTGAAAACTAAAAACCATAATTTAAAACGGGTTCTGGCATTGAATTCAGCAATAAAAGTTAGTTTGAAATAATGGGTCACAATATTTGAATAACTCCAAATTGAAATAACTTAGCCTATCTAATTTTAAAAAAATGTATACTGACAGAAATCATTCAAAAATGACTGGTGGTGGTTAATCAACATTATATACCTAGCATTATTTTGTGATTATACATGGACCTATTGTATCAATTTTTAGCCTAATGTTAAATTTATTGGTTAAAAACAAATTAATAAAAGTTCTCATTTCTTGAGGACCAATCAAGATATTAAAAAAGGATTTTGGCATTGTAATGAGTGAAAAAATCTAGTTTGAAATAATGTGTCACTACACCACTTTTACATTTGAAAAAATATATCTTTAACCAATGTGGCGGAGTCAAGAAAGCCAAAATTGAGTACCTACTCAAAATGAAGTATTATCTACTGAACAACGTTTGGGGTTGTTGTGGGATTAAAATTTGGAAAAGGATGGAAAATTTAGGGGAGTGACTATAGGGTGAATGCACCAGTGAATGACTATCCCCCAATGAATGATTGTTTTGCTTAAAAGATACTACTGTATTATGAATTTTATTTTGGTAATTTCATAATGATTTTTATCGTGTTTAATGTCGGGTGTCCAGCCACCTACAAGTTGAGCCTCACCAGCAGGCTAAATTTATATTAATTTTGTAGGTAATTTATGAATATTTCCAAAATGTGACATAGCTGGTCAACACGTGACTTTGCAATTTTAAATACATTGAATTCCACATATATTTACATTTAAATATTTTCCATCGTTAATTAATAGGTGACTTTTTTTGCCGAATTAATCACGTTTTACCACCAGGTCTTGTGCCCGATTATTTACCACCAGGCCTTGAGGGTCTGGTGGTAAATACAGCAAAGATTACGGAGGTTGGTCATTCCCTGGAGGAATTACATTGTTGCCTAAAAATTCATATAACCATCAGTAGTATTCTGATGGAAAAGTAAATTTTACAGATGACCAGGCCCGGACTGACCATAAGGTCATCCGGGTAAATGCCCAGTGGGTCGTTACCTCGAGGGGTTGCTGGGTCGCTTGGGGGCCGGTTGCAGAGTCAACTCCAAAATTAAAGCCCCCGAGGAAATGCATAGGGGTCCGGGAACAGACAAAAAGGTACTGAAAATGTCAATAAAGAGGCCGAAAACCACACGTGCGAGTAAAAAAAAAAGGTCACCACTTTTATGGGCCGGTACGCCATATCATTCCCCGGGCCTAAATTCCTTCCCAGTCCGGCCCTGCTGATGACTATTAATCCTTAACAGACAAACAAGCTTTTTAACGTCCAACGGAAAACTTTAAATCAGGAATAAGGGATCAATGTTAAATTATCACGACACTACTTCCTTAACCGGTATGAGCACTCGATGTTTATATATAAAGGTACCTATACAAATATATATAACATACTGGTACATAATTATTTATGGAAATGAATTAATGATTTTTTTGGCATCTGGAGACCTCAAAACATAAAGTTCAGACGGACTTGGGCTTAAGTCTTACCAGGGCTGCCGAGAGCCAACTCAGGCCCCAAGTCTGCACACCATAAGGTCCTCCGGGGGTTCTGGGGGTATGAAACACCCCCCAGCAAAAGGAGGGTCCAGGGGAAATTTGTCAAAAATTATAACTCTAAACTCACGTTTTTAGGCAGTCTAGAGGTGGAACATCATATATGGGAACTCCAAAAATCCAATACAGTTGTGGCTGAGTGGTCGATAAGACTTAGAAAATAGTCTACTCTGATTAAAAATTTAAAAATTAAAAATTATATCAGTGATCCCGCACTATTGGATTTTCCAGATATTCGTCTCTTTTCCATATTCAGCATCCGTTCCACTAACAAAGTTACTCTTCCGTTTTCTCATGATCAATGCGCACAATTGTATTTTAATGGCCATCTGTGTTAATTGCAACATACCGGGTGTCCAATAATAGTCCCCCCCCAACTTTTTCCTATATTTTTTCAAATATCAATTCCACACCACCCCCAAACATTATTGGGTAGTTAATACTTCATTTTGAGGGGGTACCCAATTTTGGCCGCCATCTTGGATCCGCCATATTGGATCCAAAATAATTTTTTCAAATGTAAAAGTGGGGTTGTGACCCATCATTTCGAATTAGATTTTTTTACTGATTACAATGCCGCAATCCGTTTTTGATATCTCAATTGGTTCTCAAGATATGGGGACTTTTAATTTATTTATTTTAAACCAATTTAAACATTACAAATTGATAAAATAGGCCCATAACCACAAAATAATGCTAGATAGTGACGAATAACCACCATCAGTCATTGTTGAGCGATTTCAACTTAACTTTCACCAATGTAAATTTTTTGGCCGCCATCTTGGATCCGTCATTTTGAAATGGGGTAAGTTATTTCAAATATGAAGTTAGTATTGTGACCCATCATTTAGAACTAGTTTTTTACGCCGAATTCAATGCCGCAATCCATTTTTAATTATAGCATTTAGTTTTCAAGATATTGAAATTTTTCTAATAAAAATCTCAAAAAATATATATTTTTCAAAAACTAAGTCTTATTGATAAAAACGGGTTGCGGCATTGAATTCGGCTTAAAAAACTAGTTTGAAATGATGGGTCACAATACCAACTTCATATTTGAAATAACTTACCTCATTTCAAAATGGCGGATCCAAGATGGCGGCCAAAAAAATTTACATTGGTGAAAGTTAAGTGTAAATCGCTCAACAATGACTGATGGTGGTTATTTGTCACTATCTAGCATTATTTTGTGGTTATGGGCCTATTTTATCAATTTGTCATGTTTAAATTGGTTTAAAATAAATAAATTAAAAGTCCCCATATCTTGAGAACCAATTGAGATATCAAAAAACGGATTGCGGCATTGTAATCAGTAAAAAAATCTAATTCGAAATGATGGGTCACAACCCCACTTTTACATTTGAAAAAATTATTTTGGATCCAATATGGCGGATCCAAGATGGCGGCAAAAATTGGGTACCCCCTCAAAATGAAGTATTAACTACCCAATAATGTTTGGGGGTGGTGTGGAATTGATATTTGAAAAAATATAGGAAAAAGTTAGGGGGGGGGACTATTATGGGACACCCGGTATGTTGCATACTTGTTGTTTACCATCGTCAATAATTTCATCATACCTAACATATTTAAGATGTTGTCAATATATTTCAATGCAGATGAGGGATGGATAGGGATGTACGAGTCACTCAGCTCACTACTCACTGGCCGCCACCACCGTAGTGTAGGCTACAGTCAGTCACAATTACAATAGTACAGACAGACAAAACAATCGTTTTTGCCTTGACTAATTACTGTACTATCATGTAATTTGCGTTATAAAGCTAGAGTCGCGGGCTGCAAATAAGGCGGGTGAGTGAGTGCGCTGCTGGCAAAATTATTGTTTATTATTTTATTGGGTAGTTAATCAACAATATGAAAATATGTTAGTACACACAAATTTACATGTAAAAGGCCCTGAAAAACGTAAACAAAGTTTTGACATTTCAGCAAAACATTTCGATTGGTCATATCAGCTGAGGTTTAGCAAACGATTTGGTGTGTTTCCAGTTTTTGCCGCCCGCACAATTTGGTGCCCGCGACTCTAGACATTTTTTTGCTAACATGTAGGCCTAAAGAAGTCGATGCCAATATTTTCTCAAACTAAAAAAAACTGCTCATACCGGACCCCTTCGGAGCCTGGGCCCCAAGTTTCAGACTTGGATGACATGGCCTATTGGCGGCCCTAGCTCTTACTACATATAAGTCCTACGTACGGTAACAGCTTCTTCCCAATATGGGAAATTCGCTAAAAGGCCTCAAAAAGGGAGGATTAAAAATCCCTTTTACAAGTACAAAAGAATACTCTGATGACAAAAATTTGGGCCAAAAACATAAAATAATATCTAAACAAATTTTCTTCTATGCTTGAACAAATGAGAAGTAATTTAACTGTTTTCAGACGCAGACGCATAGACAAGTTTTGGAGGATCATTTACTTGCTCCTTTCTTATAACTTAAAATTCTAAATAATAATATCATTCCATGAGTGATAATTTATTATCTGAGCCCTCCTCGGCAAAACCCCAAGGAAAATATGAAAATAAACAGTTAAGCCTCTATCAGAAGAATAGTAACTAAAAATATGAAGCTTTTCTGCAGGCCTAAATATCACCACGTAGATTGTGCGTAGATTGTCCAATGTAAACAAAATGCTGAGAATTACCTCCATAAACGTCTCAGTTTCTAACCTGGGTCTATGTGGATCCTGAGAAAAATTTAAATGGCAATGAAAAAACACAACAGTCCTTTGGTGATGTTAGGCCCTGCTGCTTGGTCTTTACAGCAAGCAATTCTAGAGATATCGTCAGATACCAGACAAATGTAGTACACAGGACTCAAGGGGAGGAAGATTTACCGAAGTAACCAAAATACAGTAGGAAGCTAGAAAGTTCAACTTAAATTAGAGGTTAAGTGATAAAAAATTGAAATGTTATGAGGTGTAAAGTAGGCCAGCTTACAGATGAAATATTTTACTACTGCACAAGCTAGAACTATTTTTTGTTTTAAATTAGGCTAAATAAAATTACTCACCAACATTAACATTAAGGTTGTACAAAAGAGATTGTTCATACTGCCTGAAACAAAGTTTGTTATAATGTGATTCTATTGTAGAAAAAGTTGGTTGTTGTCTTAAAAATAAGTAGCATATTGTTTGTGTTCCTAGATATTTCTCTTGTATATTCTAATTTAAAAGCTCGAAAAGAACACAATTTTCAATTTAAATATGAATAATATCTTCGAATCATCAGACTAAAATCTTGTGAAATCAGTGAAATTCAATCTGCTGATTCTAGCAATCTATAAACCCACCCAACCTAATTAACCCTAACATTCAAAATTCCCAAAAGAAAACATCAGTGTCTCGATTGAAAACACCTCAAAAACCTTTTATTTTAGATATTTTAAATCAACTATATACCATAAGGTAGAGAGACAGCAAAATGTTATCTTATTCACAATTACTATATCTTAAACCTGAACATAACATTTTTTCATGTAGGTATATTATCTAGAGGTTTGTATTTGAAACCTCTGAAAAAACTATTATATAATATATGTAAATTAAAAATTCTCTAAAATGACCAGACTCAACTTTGCGATTCAAAAGAATGAGGACATGAATGGATATACAAGCACTTAAATTAACAATATCACTGCATGAGCTTTACTCAGATAAGGCAGCTCTCTAAAATACAAAGACATTTAACATTTTTCAAACTATAAAAAAAGTAAAACTAAACCATTTATTATGTACTTTCGTTTTAAAATTAAATTGTATTGTATTAACTGACATGGTATTCAAATACCGGGAAATGAAATCATATAATTAATCTTAGTAAATAACAGTTACTTATTCAGTTCAAGTGCTAACTCTCAAAGAAGCGGCAACAAAAACAGAAAAAGAAGCGGTAACAAAAACAGACTTACTTTAAAGTGTCTACCTCATTAATATAGATGATTGTAAACAACTGCATGAAACATGAAAGACAAACTGAAGTGAAGTTATCTCTCTCGCGTCTTCTCACTCTACTAGTAGCACAGATGAAGCACTAGTAGAACTAAAGTTGAAGTTGACCTTCTGAATAATAATTCAAATAAGTTAACTCAGTTAACTCGAATCAGTACTTTTGTTTGCCTACAGTTCCTCCCCACTCTCGAATCCAACCAATCACGTCCAATGGACATGGACACAGCTGATCAGCTGTTTGTGCAATAGTAGTTTACTGCAAGGCGGGAAATCCCGTCGTACAAAATCCCAGTGTTTTCCTCCCCACCAGTTCGAGTCGGTTCCGTCTTCCAACTCTACCCGGGTCGTATGAAATTATATACTATAGTGGGGTGCTTGATGCGTCAAGAACAAAGAAACCTAGGAATACAATAAAATCAGTATGATTTTTTAAAATTGAGGCGGGATTATCTTGTTTACTATACAGTATATGAAAATCTTTTCCCATGATTTTGTGCTCTTGATTTTTTTTCAGTATTATCACAAATTATGAAATACATTTATAATTTGCATTTGTTGTCTTATATCCTTATTTTTTCCTGAATAAAAGGAACAAATCTGGATAAGCTCTGTACGTAGGCCTATTTGGGCGATAAATACTTCATTTTCACGGAATATTAATTTTCAGCCGCCATATTGGATACGAAATATTTTATTTTAAGTAAAGGGGGTGTTGTGACCCAGCATTTCAAACTTCAGTGCATACGTTTTGTCACAGAATACAATGCCACAATCTGTTTTCAAAAATCTCGTTTTACTCTCAAGATATACTATTTGGATTTCTTAATATAATTTTATTGTAAACAGATTTTAACATGGTGTGATGTAAATTATGGCCATAGTCACGAAATTAAGCTGGATAGTTTCATGTGACCACAATTTCTCATTGTTGATCCACGTGTACTTGATTGTGACGAATTATTAAAAAGTTTAGACCGCCATCTTGGATCCACTATTTTGAAATCAATCATATTATTTTAAATATTAAGCTGTGTTGTTCTCCATCATTTAGAATAACTTTTTTGTGCTGATTTCAATAATGCAACCCTTTTTTAATTTTAACTTTTTTTTCAAAATATTAAAATGTTTTTCATTAAAAACCTCAAAAAATGTCAATATTAAAAAAAACTAAATGTCATATTTGAAAATGAATTGCATAATATAATTGAAATCAGCAGCGTAAAAAAAGTTGTAGGTATATATATATAAAAATCTATATTATATAAAAATTTGGAAATACTTTAAGTTCCAACTGATGGGTCACAGCACTACCTTCATGTTTAAAATTTTAATTTCAAAATGGCGGATCCAAGATGGGGCCAAAGGCCAAAAATCTTTAATTTGTCAAAATCAAGTACACGTTGATTAACAATGAGAAATTGTGATCACATGTTACTTACTATTTAGCTTAATTTCGTTATTACGGCCATAATTTGCATCGCACCATGTTAAAATATGTTAAAATGAAAATATTAAAAAATCTAATATGATGAGAATGAAATAGGATTTTAAAAAAACAAATTGTGGCATTGCAATCTGTGAAAAAAATAGTTTGAAATAAATGATGGGTCACAACACCCCTTTTACTTTTGGAAAAAAAATATATTTCGTATCAAATATGGCGGATTCATGATGGCGGACGAAAATTAATGTTCCATAAAAATGAACAATTTAATTACCACCCAAATACATATAGAGCAACTCCAGAATTGTTGTTTCTTTTAAATTCAGGAAAAAAATAAGATTTAAGACTATAAAAGCTCACTTTAAATGTAAATATATATGGTTCTATTAATTTTGTGTTAAAATAGTGAATAAATCAAAAGCACGACAAAATAATGGGTAAATATTTTCATATATTATAGAAAAAAATAATCCCATCTCAATTCAAAACAAAAAAAATTTGAAAATCTTTACTGAATTCAAAAACAAACTGAAAAATTTATAAAAATGTAAAGCGGAATAATGTAAAATCAAACAACAATTGTTTTGTTAATTTATTATTGTTTATAAAATATTTTTATGGAAACATGTATGAATTTAATTCCTATAAATGCTCATAAACACAATATGAATTTGAAAATCTTTACTGTGCAATTCAAAAACAAACTGAAAAGTTCATAAAAATGTAAAGCGGAAAGATGTAAAATCAAACAACAATTGATTTGTTAATTTATTATTGTTTGTGAAATATTTTTATGGAAACCTGTATGAATTTAATTTCTATAAATGCTCATAAACACAATATGAATATCTCAGTGCACATTTTTCCCGCGATATTGCACAGTGTCATACGACCCTTTAAGGGTAATAGGGCCTACATACTACAAAATACTACATAGGTAACAGAATAAATTCTTCACAAAATAGAAAGTAAATTCATACACGTTTCCATCAAAGTACTTTATAAAAGTTAATAAATTTTAACAAAACTTAATTTCAGTGTGGTTTTTTATTACTCCGCTTTACATTTAATGAATATTTCAGTTGCATTTCACGGTTTTTTAACTACGCGGTAGATATTTCGCCTACAATACTGCATTAGTGTAATAATGACCCTTTTCACATGTCTTCTTGAGGGCACACTGGCGCATGTGCTACCCCATTAACTTTTAAGTTCTATCTTTGTCTATCATGAAAAGCTGACCTTTTACGGTCGGCATTGTAGGTAGCTAATACTGTCAGTATTCCTTATTGGTATTGACAGCAAGTACTGAGGGTAAAAAATTTGAAGTACTGATGGACCTAATGGGATTGATGAAAAATCTGGATTCTTAGATCCATTATTGTCAGTATACCTGAATTATGATATATCTTTATTTGAACTCGATGTATAATAAGTCATTATAGCCAGATCAATGCTTGAATAACGTATATTATACATGATCTTCAATGTGTCGATGATGATGGTATTCAATATGTCAACCACTTCAACAAATTATTATTTTCCTCATATTGTTTTACTGTTTCTTAAGCACTGATTCAAGATTTTGCCTCAAATATATAAAGTCTTGATATAATAATCATGAGACATTGCATTTCTGAGACATTAATAGTGATATGTAAATTATTTTCTCTCTACGTTCATTTTGTCAGAAGTGTGTATTATCCTTTGCAATTAATTCAAAAATAAGTCAAGAAAATTAAATTCTTGTTAGTGTAGTTGCTTTAATATTTTTGATTATGTTTTTCGGTGTAATATGTCCGTCAGCCAGCCCTAATTGTTTATGAATTGGGGATTTGTTTCAGAAGCCTTTTGTTAATATTGCATTTTTTCGAGTAACTGAGTAACTATGGCCAAGACTTTAAATTTGAGCTCCCTCCCATAACCCACAATTTGTAATAGCCCCCAAATATTTACTTACTTTCGTTAACTTACTTTTCAGCGAATTTCCCCTATAGGGAAGAAGCTGTTACCGTAGTACTCATGGTAAGACCTGAGCCTGAGACCATCATAATTTTTCATTTTGGGGCCCCCAGAAGCAAAAAACACTATTCGTTCATTTTCATATATATATATATATATATATATATATTTATATGTATATATACGGGGTGTTTATGAAAACCCTTACAGACTTTGGATATGGTTACTGGCATCAAAAATAAGAAAAAAGTTCCTACAAACATGGGTCCTAAAATGCTCGTCTGTCGGTCTGTATGTGTTTTTAACTTGATTTTGCATAACTTTGGAACTACTTAAGATATCAACTTCAAACTTGGTACGTATATGCTGACTAATAGGACCTATTTTGGTGCGGAGTATCAAGTTTTTACTTTGTACCATTTCAAAATAGCAGCCATTTTTATATTTTAAAACTAAATATCTTAAAAACCGTAAATTTTACAGAAATTGTACAAGAGACAAAGAAGTAGCGTAATTTTATTTCCTACAAAACCATATAAATATCATAAAGATTGAACTACAATTAACGGAGTTATTGCAATTTTTCTAACAAAATAATGCAAATATTTGCTATAACTGCCATAAACAGGCATGTATTCTGGTAGAAAAAATGCAATAACTCCGTTAATTGTAGTTTGATCTTTGTGATCTTTATATGGTTTTGTAGGAAATAAAATTACACAAATTTGTTGTCTGTTGCAAATTTTTTTGTAAAATTTACGGATTTTGAGGTATTACGTTTTAAAATATAAAAATGGCTGCCATTTTGAAATGGTACAAAGCAGTAACTTGATACTCCGCGGCAAAGTAGGTCATATTAGTCAGTATATACATACCAAGTTTGAAGTTGATATCTTCAGTAGTTCCAAAGTTATGCAAAATCATGTTAAAAACATACAGACCGACAGACAGATAACCGAGCATTTTAGGACCCATGTGTACAGGAACTTTTTTCCTATTTTTGATGTAACAAACCATATTCCGAAGTCTGTAAGGGTTTTTCATAAACACCCTGTATACAGTATCTATACAGGGTGTCCGGAAATTATGGTAAAATATTTTAGAATATGATATTACTGGTAAAAATAATAAAAAAAAGTTTGTATAAACATAGGTCCAAAAGTGCTTCGTTTTCCGTCTGTGTGTCTGTCTGTGATTTTTACATATTTAATCATATCTCACGAACCTCCTAACATATATACTTCAAACTTGGTACGTGGATGACCACTATTAAGACCTATTTTTGTAAGAAGTATCAAATTTCTACTTTGTACCATTTCGAAATGGCGACTATTTTTTGTTTTCGAAGCTAAATATCTTAAAAACCCTAAATTTTAGAAAAACTATAAAAGAAACTAAAAAGTTGTGAAATTTAATCCAATTATCGCTGATATTAATATTATGATGATCGGACTACGAATAACGGAGAAATTTTAACTTATCTGAATAAAAACATGGTCCTTAAGAACCAACTGTCAGAAATTTCCATATTTTTATTTGAAAAAAATTAAAATTTCTCCGTTATTAGTAGTCTGATCATCACAATCTTAATATCAGCGTTAATTGGATTAAATTTGACAACTTTTTTGTCTCTTGTATAATTTTTCTAAAATTTACGGTTTTTAAGATATTTAGCTTTGAAAACAAAAACATTCGCTATTTTGAAATGGTAAAAAGTAGAAATTTGATACTTCTTACAAAAATAGGTTTTAATAGTGGTCATCCATGTACCAAGATTGAAGTTTATAGGTTAAGAGGTTCGTGAGATATGATTAAATATGTAAAAATCACAAACAGACTCAAAGACGGAAAACGAAGCACTTTTGGACCTACGTTTATACGAACTTTTTTTCTTATTTTTACCTGTACTATCATATACTAAAATATTTTACCATAATTTCCGGACACCCTGTATATCTACTACATATTCAGGGTGTTTCACGATAACCCTGACAAACTTCAGGATATGGTTCCTTGGGTCAAAATGAGAAAAAAATGTCCAGTAAACATAGGTCATAAACTCAATCGTTTTCTATGAATCAGGGAAAATAGGGATTTTTCGGTTTTCAGTGTACCTATTGAACATTTTGACGTTTAGATTGAAAAGTTGACAAAATATTTTGATAGAACCTTCATAGTTAGATAGAATATTAAATTTGAAAGAGATTTCATAACTATTTTATGCAAAAATAATGAGTGTGACTGAGCAAAAGTTGTCTAAAAATACAAATTTTCCTTAAAATTCAAGAACCAAAAATATTTTTTGTTTTTGACAGCCCCCCACTTTGTAACCGCTCGTGCGTTTGGCTTGCAACTTTACCAAAAGTTTAAGAATTTAATGGAGAACAAAGAAATATCAATTAAAGTATACTTTATATGGGAATTATTTTTGTCAAAATCCAAAATTTTAAGGTATCAAAAAATGCTTAAATTTGGAGAAACAAATACAAATTTATACTTTGATTATTTTTAACATATTTGAATCAAACTTGGTATGTGGCTTCGACTAGATGAGAGGTAATTGTTAGTAGCCTATAATCCCCTACTTTTTTAATTTTATGGCAGCAAACCTGTGTATTCATTTTCTAATGTTATTCTTATGGGGAAATAATTTAATAAGATAATTCAGTTATTTCTCAACATATTTAAATAAAACTTCGTATATGGCTTCATATTGTTGAGGTCTACCTAATTATGGCCTAAAACCCTCCAGATTTACCTGGTTATTGCAGCAAACCTGCATCCTCACTTTCCATGTTATTCTAATAGGGAAAATTTTAACATGCTTATTTATGGATGTTAGTTTATATTCCTTGATATGAAGCTTGATAATAATTATTAAATAAAACATTTCAAAATCACTGAGTATGAATAAGTAGCAAAGCGGGAATTATTGAGGTATGTATGGAGATAAGGAAGAGTGAGATTTTAGTGATTTTCCTTTAAGGTTAACAATGGAAAGTGAGTATGCAGGTTTGCTGCAATAACAAGGTAAATCTGGAGGGTTTTAGGCCATAATTAGGTAGACCTCAACAATATGAAGCCATATACGAAGTTTTATTTAAATATGTTGAGAAATAACTGAATTATCTTATTAAATTATTTCCCCATAAGAATAACATTAGAAAATGAATACACAGGTTTGCTGCCATAAAATTAAAAAAGTAGGGGATTATAGGCTACTAACAATTACCTCTCATCTAGTCGAAGCCACATACCAAGTTTGATTCAAATATGTTAAAAATAATCAAAGTATAAATTTGTATTTGTTTCTCCAAATTTAAGCATTTTTTGATACCTTAAAATTTTGGATTTTGACAAAAATAATTCCCATATAAAGTATACTTTAATTGATATTTCTTTGTTCTCCATTAAATTCTTAAACTTTTGGTAAAGTTGCAAGCCAAACGCACGAGCGGTTACAAAGTGGGGGGCTGTCAAAAACAAAAAATATTTTTGGTTCTTGAATTTTAAGGAAAATTTGTATTTTTAGACAACTTTTGCTCAGTCACACTCATTATTTTTGCATAAAATAGTTATGAAATCTCTTTCAAATTTAATATTCTATCTAACTATGAAGGTTCTATCAAAATATTTTGTCAACTTTTCAATCTAAACGTCAAAATGTTCAATAGGTACACTGAAAACCGAAAAATCCCTATTTTCCCTGATTCATAGAAAACGATTGAGTTTATGACCTATGTTTACTGGACATTTTTTTCTCATTTTGACCCAAGGAACCATATCCTGAAGTTTGTCAGGGTTATCGTGAAACACCCTGAATATGTAGTAGATATACAGGGTGTCTAACACCCTGTATATCTAACACCCTATTTTTGTATTTTTGTATCCCTTACAGGGTGTCTAACACCCTGTCTAACAGTGAAAAATCCCTATTTTCCCTGTTTTCCCTAATTCATAGAAAACGATTGAGTTTAGGACCTATGTTTACTGTACATTTTTTTCTCATTTTGACCCGAGGAATCATATCCTGAAGTTTGTCATGGTTAGCGTGAAACACCCTGTATACATGTATGTGTATTTAAGCACGATAACTCGTGTAAAAATTGTCCGATCTTAATGAAATTTGATATGGATTTGTAAAGTAGTAATTATTCGGACGAGTTCGTGAACCAGCCCAATGGGACTACTGGAAGGGGGGCAAACCCCCCAAAAATGGGTTTTTTAAATTTGTTATATAGAAAAATAAAATTTTTCGAATTAATATTGGCATCATTGAATTCAGCCCAAAAAAAACAAACAATTTAGTATTTTGAATCATAGCTCTATGTCCATTGGTTACCGAAATATTGAAAGTGGTAAATACAGTATGTTGTCCCAATGTTAGCCTTGTGGGAAATAAGTAAAATTCTATATCTCGCTTATTTCTCAACATATCTTGATAAAACTTGGTAAATGGCTTCTTCTAGTTCAGATCTACTAAATATTGAATTAAAACCACCCAGTTTTAATATACCCGTAGCAGCAAACCTGCATACTCATTCCCCATGTTATTCTTATGGAGCTTACAAAAACATGACAAATCTCGCTATGTTGGATTGAAATATGTTGTTTTGCACTTGAAATTCGCTGAGAATGCAGATCTGCTGCAACGGGGGTATTTTACAATGTTTCCTTACTTTTATTATACAAATGGGTGGATAGAATTTATATAAATTACCCAAAAATAACATATTTTCCATACAACAGCTATAATATTAGAGTTCCGGCCAAATCATTAGGCGGGTGAGTGAGTGCGCTACTGGCGTTCAAAATATGTTTTTGGCCAATCATTTACCCATCTGAAGTTATAGACAGATATGCTCTTTGTTTATGTTCTCGAAATCAGCTGAGTAAGTTCTCCAAACATACCCAAGTAAATGTGCTTCTATCTGTTGGAAATATGTTCAACTAGCCTACTTTACTGTGTAGAGGAGCGGAGGTGTCTTTAACATCAAGTCATTTATACAGCTGGAGTTTCCATTTTTCGCCACCCGCCTAATGATTTGGCCGGAACTTTAGTCACAATCAAGTAAATAATAATTCACTATAGTGATTTTTTTCATTGCATACTGAAGGCCTACCTTTCAAATCACGTCTTCAAATGCAATAATTCTCTATAGGATAGTTAGCAGAGGAGGTTTCAGTGACTGCTGGTAGTTAGCGGCAGGGTAAACCCATACGTTCGGCATAAGGAACAAACTATGTGAACCCAACTCTACTTTGCAGTTTACTAACCTTGTTGTTGTCCTTGTCTACAAGCACCTTTACCTTTACCTATTGCCAGGGCTGGAAGTAGGAGATTTGCGGGGGCCCCCTGTTCTCAAAATTTAAACAATAAATATACGCTATTTATTTTACAAAAATACATGTGCAAAAATAAATAAAGAGTTTGACTGTGACTATGACTATGACTATACTTAGATTTTGTGTACATACTGTATTGACATGACGTCGTTTATTAATCTACGACCAAAACATTTTTTTAAGGTCACGTTTCAGAAAAATTCTTTACATCATATATTTAATTTCGTAAGGCGATTCTTTGCGTCAAAATTGTGGGCGTCAGGCAAAACGTAGAAAGATGGGAGAGGGCTCAAATTACAGGTCTTCATTCCGTGATGGCGGGAAAATTACTAAAATTGCTTGAAATTTACCAGAAAATTAGACATAACATAAAATATCTGTCATTAAAAAAGCATTAGAATCTAAAAACGTCTGCTTTGTTTACATTAAAACATGTTATGCTGATACTTGATTGAAAACCATGTGGTAGGCTAGATATCAATATAAGGTAGATTCAGTTTGCTGGATGAAGGTATTTTGTACTGTAAGGATTGTGTGAATTCTCCCTCATTAGGGGCTTTTAGCCCCTTCAAGCCACTAGTTACTCTATATTTCTATAAGGTAAGTGACGTACAATTGAGGTTCAACATTCAACTGTAAATGTTCCAGGCTTATGCACAATACATAAATTCTACTCCTATTGGCCAGCAAGTAGAAACTATTTATATCTTATCTGACAAGTATTTGTATTCTTGACTATATTATTTTTGTAAGACAATAATTATTTTTTGTTTGCTTTTGGTATTCTGAAGTTTGCCAGGTTACGAAATTTCAAAACAAAATATTGTGAAGTTTTAATTCTTACACTAAATTAAAAATTAAATATGTTTCAAATTATTATAAAAATAAATGCCCCCGTTGCAGCAGTCCTGCATACTCAGCAAATTTCAAGTAGAGTAGGATCAAGGCCACACTACACTACAGGCCGGAGTCTCCCCCCTCCTCCCTGATGCCACGTCACAACACCGGCCGAACTCCTAGCGCTGTTTTGGAAATAAGAACTAAAATCATATGAAAATCGTAAACATTTACCAAAAAATTATGACATTAGAACATCGAAATGAAAACAATAAGAAAAAAAAATACTGTCAAATTTCCAATAAATCATCTGATGAAAAGTAAACAAATTACTTGCCTGTAGTGTTTACCGGTTTTTAAGTTTATGAAATAAAGTCTTGTTTTCTTTAAAATTATTTTCGACCGCATTTGGTTGTTCATTAGTTAATGCAGATTCGAAAAAATAATGGTTTCTAAACGAAAACTTAAACGAATAACTTAGGGCACGACAGTTTTAAGAGTGCGGCAGTGAATCGCCATAAGAGTACATTATAAAAGCGTCTGCGATTTCGTCTGATAATGTGACGTCATCACAAAAGGACTCCGGCCTGTAGTGTAGTGTTTAAATAATTTAAATGAAGCCTCACATCAAGTAAAATCAATATACGTTCAAAAGGAAGCATGCAAAAATAATCTCCACCAGTGGCTTTTAGGGACAAAAGGCTATAAAAAAATAATAGCCTCTACTAGGCACGAAAATTCAATGTTCAGAACTTCAAAACAGCTGGCTTTTCCAATTTAATCATATGGGGAAATGACCAGCTGTTTAAGTTTGTGTAAAAATGTCATAAACATCATTAGTAAAAATCTGTATTCGTTATAGTACATTTATTTGACATATTTAGTTATCTGGCCTTTGAGTAAGCCATATGTCTGTATCCACCATTTGGTTTTGAATCAAACATCAGCAAACGACACAACCATCTTTTTTTCTTCTTTTTTTTTCTTTTTTTTTCTTTTTTTTGTCTTTTTTGTTAATGTAAACAAAGCAGACGTTTTAGATCCCAATGCTACTTAATGGCAGATATATATATTTTTAACACTTTATTAAATTTACAATCTGTTCAGTTACAAATAGAACAATAAGCAAATATGATACATTTTTTACAATCAGTAGTTGGTCTTTATCCAGCGATAAAGCCAACAAACAAACCTCGCAATTTACAACAAAGTGAGAAGTCCATGTACAACTAAAAACGATGACTTAAGTCCAAAACATGACACCTTTTCAATCTATAAACACAGTTACTATTGTCCAATAAATTTAGTGCAAGATGGTTCGGATGGTTTTCTAATTTTGTTAAATACTTTGCGCTAAACCTTTGGATTTCTTCCTTCACAGTTGGGGTCCGACTGTCTCTATGTAGTACTTCGTTACTGACGAACCAAGGGGCATGGAGGATGAATCGTAGAGCTTTAGACTGGAACCTTTGGATAATGTTAATATTTGATTCGCTGGATGTTCCCCATAGTTGAATACCGTACGTCCATACTGGTTTTAAAATGACTTTGTATAATAGTAATTTATTTTCTGTTGATAATTTAGAATTTTTACTCAATAGCCAAGATAGATTTCTTAATTTTAAATTTAGGGAGAGTCTCTTGTTCCAAATATGGCTTTTCCAATTAAGTTTTCTGTCGAGGATCATGCCCAAGTACTTTACTTCGTTACTTTGTGGGATTTGGACATTATTTAGGGTCACGGGAGGACAATTGTCTAATCTCGTTGTGAAGGTTGTATGGACGGGTTTATTTTCATTTACCTTGATTCTCCATTTTTGTAGCCAATCGGATAGGTCATCTAAGCCAGTTTGCAGCATTTCCGAAGCTACCACGGGATTTTCATGAGATGCTATAATAGCAGTGTCGTCAGCAAAAGTTGCAATTTCGATATTAGGATTTACAGGAAGATCTGCAGTAAACAATGTGTAGAGAACGGGGCCCAATACGCTACCTTGAGGAACCCCTGCTTGAATTTCATGTAGGGGCGTTAAAACATCTCCAAATTTTACCCTAAAATGTCGATTGGAAAGATATGACTTCATGAGACTGAAGAATGTATGAGGAAGATGAAGTTTTAGTTTGTAGAGCAAGCCAGTATGCCAAACTTTATCGAATGCCTGACTCACGTCAATAAAGACAGCAGAACAGAACTTCTTGGTCTCAATATCCTCTTTGATAACGTCTACAACTCTGTGAACCTGTTTTATCGTAGAATGTTCTTGCCGAAAACCAAACTGGTGACATGGAATTAAGTTCAATTCGTCAATCACAAAGCGGAGGCGATTTAAAAGGAGTTTTTCAAACACTTTTGAGACAATTGGGAGGAGACTAATTGGTCGGTACGAACTAACTTGATTTGGTGGCTTCCCGGGTTTATGAATCATTATAATTTCAGATGTTTTCCATTGAGCAGGGAAATGCTCAGTTCGCAAAATGGCATTAAAAATCAGTGTCAAGAATAAAATGGCTTTTTTTGGAAGTTCTTTGAGAATTTTTCCTGTGATTAAATTATAGCCAGGAGCTTTTTGTAGTTTTAACCCCTTGACTGTGTTTATAACTTCAGAAGGTCGAATCTGTGTTATTGGCAATGACATTTGATTTGGGGAGTCGAGAAATTCATTAATTTCTTGATCGTTGTTATTTAAATTTGGATTTGGAGTGAACACTGTTCTGAGATGGTCAGCAAACAACGTTGCTTTCTCTTCGTTACTTCTGGCCCAAGACCCGTTAGATTAAAGAATGGGGGGTACCGGGGTTTTGGTTGTTTCATTGTCCTGGTAACTTTCCATAATGAATAGTTTGTATTTTCAGTTGGGGACAAATCAGCAGTAAATTCACCAAACCATTTATTTTTAAGATTTTTTAGAGCTCGTTTTAGCTCTTGAGAAGCTCTATTTAAATTGGATTTATCTCTTTGGTTACGGGATTGTTGTCATATTCTTCTCAGCCTTCTTTTCTCCGCTATTCTCCGCTTGATGTCAACTGGATAATTTATGTGATTCAAATACTGTTGAGGAATATTTGGAGTTGATTTCCAGCAGGATGTTTGAATAGTGGAATTAAAAAACTCGACTGCATCATCGATATCATCTGGAATCTGAAGTTTTCAGAGGTATTTTCAGAGATAAATTGTCATTTAAAATGTCCCGAAATTGATCCCAGTTTGTGAATTTATTAGTAAGAGTTGGTGAGCGTTCTTTATAAATTATGGTTGAGCTAATCGTCGCTATTATTGGGGAATGGTCTGAGGAAAGATCCAGGCACGAGTTAACATCAGTATAATTTTGCCCGATCCCTTTAGTCACAAAAAAGTCTATGAGGTCTGGTGTTTTTTGAGGATCAGTGGGCCAGTACGTGGGCTCCCCTGTCGTCAAGTAATTCATGTTGTTGTTATTAATAGACATCAAAAGTTGTCTTCCTTTAGGGTTAACAAGCCTTGATCCCCACATTGGATGTTTAGCATTATAATCGCCTCCAGCCAAAAACCTAGGTCCAAGCGTGTTGAAGAAAGCTGTAAAATCTTGATTCGTAATATTATGTCGAGGGGGGCTATAGATTGCCCTTATGGAAAAGTCTGATGATTCCAGATCTGGAGCCCAGATCTAGCCAGATCTGGTTATATGAGGTTTAACCTGGCTAGATCTGGGTGCCAGATCTGGTTTGATCTGGCCAGATCTGGGGAGTCAGATCTGGGGAGCCAGATCTGGGGGGCCAGATCTGGACTTCAGCTCTGGGCGCCAGATCTGGTTTGATCTGGCCAGATCTGGGGAACCAGATCTGGGAGCCATATCTGGGGAGCCAGATCTGGGGAGCTAGATCTGACCAGATCTAGATCAACACCCAGATCTGGCTCTCCAGATCTAGGGTCCAGATCTGAGCCAATCCGTTCCGTTAGTTATTTTATTTCATTAATATTTCATTTTCAAGACATTTTTAATTAAATACTTTTTATACTAGAAGTATTTACAATCTGAGTTTTTTGAAATAGGTTTTAGTATAACGATTTAAACTACATAATATGCTTACAATGATAAATAAATATTTTACAATGATAAAAACAGGACATGATTACACATCAAGAAAATCAAATGCTATTTATTTGTTGTGTGTCAAAATAGAATTTTTGTACACGATGCAAAGTATATAAAAATATTACAGAACATAATTTTAAAAATCATAGGACACACTAAAACATAACAACGAGAATTACTGTGTGTGTATGAAATTTAATAAAATAAAATAATATTTAAAATAACATAATAATATAATGTATATTTTTTCAAAAAACCTAAAACTAACTTATATACAGCTTGAATAATGGACTGCTGAAGTTATATGTGCAGTCTCCTCAGTCTGTATTTAAAGTCAGTTATAAGTCAGCTGTAAATTAATAATAATGCTGAAGTTTGTTTTTGTTTACGTCTGGCTTTTGTAAAACGTTTAAGAAAAGTCCGCTTTTAGTATAATAAACGAGTTGCCCTGTTCAACCTTTACTCTGATTATTTAATTAATGTTTTTTGAGTTTTTACATAATAAAATTCTAGAGGTAATAACAGTAAACTGAATCCCGAGTGTGTTACGTTTCCTCTTGCATAGAGGTTCGTCAAACTTTAAAATGGAATACGCAAAAGGAATAAAACAACTGAAAGAAGCAGAAGACGGGCGACGTGGAAGGATCAAGTAATGGACGTGTTGGAGCTGTTTTGATGCGGTCGACATCGTGGAGGGAAAGAGGATGAAACTTGAACTCTCTGAAACGCCACCCCCTCCTGAGAAAGCAAAGTTCGACGTCAGCAGCACAAGCAAAAATCATGATTTCCCAATGCGTAAGTGATGATCTACACAAACGAATTTATGGAAGATTATCAGCTAAGTAAGCATGGGATGTTTTGGTTGAACAGTATGACAACAAAGCGGAAGACCAGTTGTTTCATCAGTGTCTTGATTTCTTCAGTATGCAATGGGATGAAACCGAAGATGCCCCATCGATGCTGTCACGATGCAATGTTTGTGGTCCGTTTGATCCGTCCTTCTCTGGTCGCCGATACTTGATCATCATCAAGAATCAACTCAAGGTACCGTTACTGTTATGTCGCACGAGAAAATTCTGCAGTCAAGGATGCGTCACGACATGTGTTGGCTAAGACTCGCGCTCTTGGACACCGTGTGAAAGAGTTTCTGTCTTCATTTGAAAGCTCAGTCTTAAGTTATTGATTGTAGTGAAAAGTTTGAAATATAAGTTTCGATAGTTGGATACATCCGTTCGATTGTTTTGTGGGACAGGTATGAAACTGCAACCTTATCTTGTCTTGGAGATCCTTGAATTAATCTCAGTATTAGTACTTTATTTTTTCTCAAAAAGTATTTGATTGTTATACCTCATGTATAATACAGTCTACGTTCATTACTATTTGTTCGTATGCAAACATAAATATACCATATGATAGGCTACGATGTATTAATAACTTTATTGATGTTATCATTAGTTAGTTCTTTAGAATGAAAGAAACTAGTTCACATATAAACTAGCTTAAAACAGTAAATTATATCAACTTGGCCTGAACAACAGATCAAATGGTATTTCATTCAATCTTAAAACTAAATAAATTATAATTAACCCTTTGAATTGTTAAAATTTTGATTTTTTGTATTACTTAAATCCAGATCTGGCCAGATAAAAAAATCCAGATCTGGTTTTGGACACTTAAAAACCAGATCTGGGGAGCCAGATCTGGCCAGATCAAACCAGATCTGGGGAGCCAGATCTAACCAGATAAAACCAGATCTGGGGAGCCAGATCTGGGTAGATATGGCCAGATCTGGTTTTTAAGCGGCCAAAACCAGATCTGGCCAGCTCTGGATTTTTTTTATCTGGCCAGATCTGAACTTTTCCATAAGGGTGCTGTAATGGTTAACGGCCCTGCCCAGTCCTCTACTACAATATTTGTAGCTTGAATGTGAGGATATTGAAACTTTGGTAACTCATGATGTTTGATTTGATTTCTAATTAAAATTGCGGTTCCACCATGTGCAGTGTTGTCTGGATGGTTTGTGTGATAAATTACAAAATTCGGAATTTTGAAGTAGCTTAAGTTTGTGAAGTGGGTTTCTGATACAAGCATTATGTCAATTTTGTTTTGTGAAATAAAAAGTTTGAGTTCTTGATTATGGTTAATCAAGCCATTGGCGTTCCAGAGACCTAATCGTAGAAACTGGTTCATTTTAATTTAGAAACAACAGTGGTTAATAGGTTTAAAAGAGGTCCTATTTGCTGGGCCTACTGCATCATAAGTTTTTCGAACCTATCAAAGAATGAATTTATAGTTTTGTTAACATAATAAGAGTCATTTTCACTGTGAGGAATGTTTCTTGACGACGCAGCCTGGGCGTATGAGAGACCAGAGGTGGATGGTCTGTGAGGCTGTTCAGTTTTTTGAGTTACCTCTGCTGCATCACGCCTATCGTTACTTTGATTTGAGGAGTTATTCAGGAAAGATTTTTGTCTTAGAGGTGGAAATGTTTTACTTTTCAAGTCCCTGTAGATATTACAGCCCTTGTAATTGGCTGGGTGGTTTCCCTTACAAAGTGCACAAGTAGGGGGTTCATCCTTAGATTTAGTACACGATTTTGTATCGTGTTGCTGACCGCATTTAACGCAGCGTGGTTGATACCAGCAGTACGTCTTGGTATGGCCGTAATTTTGACACTTCTTACATTGAACGATTTCAGATTTTTTACGAGGGGGTTCAAAGGAAATTTTAGCGTTCATTAGAAACTCTAGTTTGAAAATATCTTTGTTGCTTGATTGGGGCTCAAGGTCAACAAAGAATAGTGACAGTGGATCTTTTGTTTTGTACTGCTTTACATTGGTTACTTGACGGACTTTGAAACCGTGGTCTTCAATGGCAGTTTTTATGTCTGCAACATCTGTTGAAAAGTGCATATGTTTAAGAACAACGCGATACGCCTTGTCTTGTTTGAGCTGGTAGGTGTGAAATTTAATTTTTATGTCAGTAAATTTGCGAACTAATTTACGGTAAGCATCAATCGAGGCTGGGTTTAGTTTGATCTTATTTTGATTTAGACACTTATATGTGTAATCCTGGGCCGAAATTACAGATTCAACTGTTGTTATCATGTTTTTAACGTTTAAGACGTCAGGGATGAAGATTGGCGGTGGCTTGGGTTCACGGGAAGAGGAAGGTTGGGGCGTTTCATCGACCATCTCCTCGGATTCAAGGAGAGGATCGAAGCTGTTCCTTGTTTTCAGCAAAAAGCTATTTCCATTTTGACGGGACTTTTTAGAATTCTGATCGCTAAATGAACTTGCACCTCTTTTGTGTGAGGGTGTGGTAACGGTTTGCCACGCATCGATTGATTGATTTTGATCCTGATTACCATTTACTTTTGAGTAATTATGCTCAACAAGATTTAGGTTGGTAACAGTGTCACTTGACATATGATTTTGATTCATTGCAGACAATAATAGAGATGTAAACAAATAAATTAAAAACAAAAATTACAAAAACAGGTTAGGAATTCGAAATGAAATAAGATTTAAGGCATTTTCAAACTAAACTGACTCAAACTTTTGACAGAAACAATAAATAATCACTAAAATAATGTCTTTTTATCGTCCTTTGTGTAGAGCCACGCAGAATAATTAGTTTTTGAATAAAAATCCAAGCATAAACATAGAGCTCGTGTGCACTGCACTAATCATCACAGCTGACTGGCAGATATTTTATATTATTTTCATCACTCTGTACATGAAAATTGCCCGTTACCATACAGCTGAGATCTACGAAAACTCTCTACTCTCCATGCATTTTCTTCTAAATGGCCGCCATTTTCCAATATGGACAATTTTTGTTTTTTCTTTTAAAACACCCTATATTTTATGCAATATTTGGATTTTACGCTTAATTATAAGCACTGTTTATTCTTTGACATTTTTTCCTAAACCCAATGGTTAAGGAGATAAAAGCAGTTAAAGTTAGATTTTCCCCACTTGAAATGCATTGTGCCCATTTTAACTGTGCCATCCCATGCAATCGCAGTACAAAACTATTCAAAATTATTCAATTCTGTTATGTATTGAATCAATTCCATGAGTGAATCTTGACTAAAAACAGCTATGATTTAATCTAAACTAAAATCACATTTTTAGGCGCCTTATTTGATCTTTGGTATTTTTTATTTAACCCAACCATTATTGATATACCGAATAACGACAATTACGCAATGCATTTCCTATGGGGAAAAATCAAACTTTAACGGCTTATATCTATTAGGCTTAGGAAAAAATTTCAAAGAGTAAAAAGTTCTTAAAATTAAGGGTATACAATCCAAATATGCCATAAAATATAGGGTATTCCATAAGAAAAATCAAAGTTGTCCACCATATTGGAAAATGGCAGCCTTTTAGAAGAAAACAGAATTCATATTTTAAATGTCTTGAAAAAGTAGATAAAGTCCCCATTTAACGTTTTCTCAAAATCTAATAGTTTCTGAGATACTAATGGTGGCACAGTTAAGTTGGACACCCAGTATATTTCTGTATGTATCCGTTCTTCTATGAGATGAGGAAATATTGTTCAGGTTATATTGTTACGAAAGACTAACAAACGGCCGTGAAAATCGATGGCACGTATCTGCCTATATATGTATATAATAGATAAAATCTCTCACGAATAGTATTTTTGGATCTGGGAGGTTCTAAATGAAATTCATCGTGGTCTCCGGCTAAGATATTTTACTATGAGACATGAGCCTACAGTCAATCAATCAATCAATCAATCAAAAATCTTTATTTATACACGTTGTACACCTGTACAATAAATAGTGTCAGTTCAATATAGTATCCATACCAATACAGTAACAGCTTAACAGTAACAGCCAGTAACAGCAGTAACAGCTACATACAGTAACAGCTTCTTCCCTGCAGGGGGAAATTCGCTAAAATGATATCTGCACCTCTAATACAACGAATTTTCAACAATGATGATAAATACTCCACTACAGTATTCAATTTGGGGGTATAAAAAAGTTATATTTCTTTAAAATTTTGTGTCGTTGCAACAAACCCATTACGATACCGAAAACTTACCTACTAAAGCATGGTTGGTAAATAAGGAATGGATGAGGTTAAAGCTGCAATCATGAGTGATAAAATATTTGTTATATTTTAAATACAATATGTACAAATTGTTGTATTCCAAAATTACATTTGAAATAACAGTATATAAATACAAAGTTCTGACTATTTCTATAAAATTAAAACATCAATATGTAATCAATTGGAAATGTTTCTCAATGCATCCACCATGAAAGGATTTAATTTATAGGAATTTTAAACAAAAAAAGTTTAATATAGGTAATCAAATTGAAGAGTAGGGAAATAAGCTTATTCTCTGTGCAAAACACTGGTCAATCAGATCTTTAGCTTACAGGTTCAGATAAACATTTGAAAGAAAAACAAAAAAGTCCAAACAAGGCTTAGCTAGTCTGGCAATGGATGCCATCTTTGAAAAACAAACACATCTGATGCCATCTTGGTCAGGTTTTAAACACACTAATTAAATTCACACAAAACCGTAGGAGATAAAAAATTTTTATGTTATGTTTTTGTAGCGGACAAAATTGAATAAAGAATATAAACATGTATGAGATATTACATACATAGTAGACAGTAGACAGTCAGACACACACAGACAGACATGCACAGACAGACACTCAAAGACACACACGGACATACTGACACAGTAGACAGCAGACTCTTGATAGTTTGAAGCAGAGGACTTCGGAGGTGTCATAGTGTCAAAACGTCGAACTATAGAAAGCATTTGGAAGTTTATGTTTATCGAAGCATAAAGAGTACAGGTTGTACATGTATGTACTATCCTAAATTTATTAAATGCCATAAACCTAAAATATTGTGCATAGCTATTTCATAAACTTTTATTATAATATAGGTCCCAATAAATATCATTGTACAAAATAATCTTTGAATGTTTGTTGATTGTCAGCAGTTGTCAAGCTATGCAGAGTGTCAAAGTTTCGAGTGTCGAACTATTAAGAGTCTTCTTTAACTAATATTATTAATAATCTAAATTATTTTAAAATTTGAATACGCTTTCCATAAGGAATAAAAATTTAAAAATGTCATTCAGAATATTTATTTTCAATCGTAGTACCATACAATAAAAATATGTTTTAACCCAACAAAAATTAGTACAAGCAAGAAATTTGGTACAGATGTTGGGTTACCTTCCTTTTGAACATACTAAAAGTCCCCTAAAATTGAAGCTGTACTACGGCCGCCATCTTGGAAAATGGCGGCATATTTCTGTGTTTTTGCCTATAGTTGCTTTATTATTAGAGATATAGAAAAAAGCAACGAATAAAAAAGTAGCCCATTTAAAAATACACATTTTTGGTTATTATCATTTTTTCTCTAAACCCAACGGTTTATGAGTTATTTTCGATTAAGTATAGTTAAATCGTGGCTTTTCCCATTATACAAAAATTTTATAAAAAAATCACTCAACTGTAGATTTTATCAATGTTTTTTTCAGGCTATTGACTTTGAACCGCTATCCATTATTGTTGGGTGATTGGTTCTTAATTTTGACAGGGTTCTCATTTTTGGCCGCCATTTTCGATCCGCCATATTGGATATAAATTATTTTTCTCAAAAGTAAAGATAGTGTTGTGTTACATCATTATGGACTAGATTTTTGCCCTAAACTCAATGCTAAAATCCGTTTTTAAAAATTTGGATTAACTAATAAGATATGCTCAAATATAAATTCACCCTTATATATTTCTTATGGATATTTTGTACTAAGAATATTATTTTTGATTATTTATCTTAAATCTCCGGTTCTAAATAAGATATGCTGCAAATTTTGATCAATAGCTCACACAAAAGCCGTTAAATCACTGAGTATATTAAGACCAAAACCTGAGTGACTTTTTTATAAAATTATTAAAAGATATAATCTAACGAATATCTACACAGACACTAACGGACATACACGGACACAGGTCCATGTAAACAAAACAAACACATCTGAAATAACAAATACACAACATTAGTTTTCTAATGCTGGGCCCTGGGATCTCTTCAGGGCCCAGTAACAACATTAGGACGAAGTGTTGTATTGGATTGGAGGACAATAGTCCTCTTAGACCAATAGGTTTCAACCCATTGGGACTATATTTTGCATGGACATTGTCATAAGTGTTAATTTTGGGAAGAGTACTGAAACATTTTGTCATAAGTGTTAATTTTGGGAAGAGTACTGAAATGCAATTCAACGGTCCTATACAAAAATGCAATTTACACTTTTTATGTGAATTCAATGAAAGCATTGAAAAACGGAGACTGTAAATGGTTTTGCATTAACCGTTATGAAAACGGCATTTTTAATCCCATGTGTTGTGGGGCTAAAGAAGCTCTTTTTCTCCCTAGGGAGTGAAAGAATCAGCTGAAGTCAAGGACATAGCAAGAACACGATGGCAGCCTTATTGAGAGAAGAAACGTTTTAAAGGTAAAATACCCCCGTTGCAGCAGACCTGCATACTCAGCGAATTTCAGATGCAACACAACAAACGGTATTTCAATCCAACTTAGCGAGATTTTACATGTTTTGTAATCTCCATAAGAATAACATGGGGAATGATTATGCAGGTTTGCTGCAACAGGTATGTTAAAACTGGTTGGTTTTAATTCATTATTTAGTAGATCTTAACTAGAAGAAGCCATATACCAAGTTTTGTCAAGAAATGTTAAAAAATAAGTAAGATATAGAATTTTTTTTCCCATAAGGATAACATGATTACCGTATTACCATGATTACATAATGATCACCGTATGATACCGCTGCCACAAAAATTGAAATTTCGGGGATTTTAGACTAAAATACATTAGATCTCATCTAGATGAAGCCACAAACCAAGTTTTATCCAGATATGTTGAGAAATAAGCGAGATATAGAATTTTACTTATTCCCCATAAGGTTAACATTGGGACAACGTACTGTGTTTACCACTTTCAATATCTCGGTAACCAATGGACATAGAGCAATGATTCAAAACACTAAATTGTTTGTTTTTTTGAGCTGAATTCAATGGTGCCAACAAAGATTCGTTAAATTTTATTTTTATATGTAAAAAACTCAAAAAACCCATTTTTGGGGGTGTTTATCCCCCTTTACCCCCCCTTCCGGTGGTCCGATCGGGCTGGTTCACGAACTCGTCCATTCGATTACCACTTTACATGTCTGTTCCAAATTTCATTAAGATCGGACCATATTTACGGCCGCTATCGTGCTGACAGACACATATATATATATATAGATAGATAGATAGATAGATAGATATATAAAAATTCGAACGAATGGTGTTTTTTGCTTCTGGTGGCCCTAAAACGAAAAGTTATCATGGTCTCGGGCTTAGGTCTTACCATGAGACCTACGGTAATAGCTTCTTCCCTATAGGGGAAATTCGCTAAAAGCTGTAATTTTTTAAGTAGTTTGAGGAATATTTTTTGTTATTCGGTCTTTATTTAACTTGACCTCGTATGAAAAGTGTCACTTTAATCCCTAACAATGATATATTATACTATTTCAATATATTCTTAAATATTCTTATGGCAAATATTTAAAAACAAATATCCCCGTTATTTACTAACTGATTTTGATAAAATGTGGGATGTATTTGTGTGATAATTAACTGTTAATTTGTTTTATTTCACTGTAAAAGTTTTCTAATTTCAAATTACTTTAAGGGAGAAAGTATGTGTTAGTTTCCACACAAACCAGCCAGTATGTGTGTGTGTGTGTTTGATCCAAACAGTTTCCAGTATATGTGTTCTGTATGTGTAAACAGTTTATTTTCATTTAAACTCATTCCAAACTATTATTAAATTAGTCACAAGAGAAAAGAAATATTAACATATGTACAGGTTACTAACATGATAAGACTAGCAAAGTGTAATACTGGACGTAAGTGGTCCCTCATCGGCAATGTGACTATGATGTGCGACTACATGCCCCTGCCCAGGCCAGGGTGGGGGCAGCAGTGGTGGCGGGGGTGGGGGTGGAGGTTGGCGGGGCGAAGGCAGACTTGACGGGGCCCTCGGAGGAGGAGTGTCGTGGCGGGGGCGGCTGGCTCAGCACATCCACCTTGCCATGGTCTCGCCTCTCTCTTGCTCGCCGGTTTTGAAACCAAATTTTTATCTAAAAAAGGAAGAAAATTTATTTTAATTACAAAGTGATGGTTTTATATTAACTTTTCTTTGAACCTTTGGTCAAAACACAAATACTAAATACCTTTATATTTTAACACACAGCGTCAGGAGCCTATTAGGTATTGGTTCTTCTACCTCCTCTGGGTCAGTTGGAAAACTGATTAAGATCCAATAATCTCTGACCTGACAGGGTGTATCCCAGCTAAGCCCGGATTCAAGTTCCCAGAAAGACAAGTAGGAACCAACGTGAAGAGGGAAGTTGGTCATTCTAGATAGCAAAACATACTTAAAGTTCTAGCCACAACATTAGGCGGGTGAGTGAGTGCGCTGCTGGCTTTCAAAATAATATGTTGTTTGGCTAATTATTTACCCATCTGACATTACAGACTGTTATGCTCCTTGTTTAGGTTCTCCAAAATCAGCTGATCATTGAAATATGTGACAGGGCAAGTCATGACGTGGATGATAATGCCCGTATGCGCACCGGTCGTCCTACCCTGTTGCGGCCACCCAAAAGGAACCGGACCCAGACTGATTCCATCTGTTGGAAATATATTTTAAGTGTGTAGAGGAGTGGAGGTGTCTCTCCAAGTCATCTTCAGTTGGAGTTTCCATTTTTCGCCATCCGCCTAATGCTGTGGCTGGAGCTGTAACACTAGTTTCTTGTCACTGGTACCTACTATAGCTACCATTCTACTTTTGAACCACAGAACCAGTCAGAGAGCCATCCTGAACCACAATGAAACCAGTTAAAGAGTCATCCTGAAGCATAGTATGAAACCAGTCAAAGAGCCGTTCATTGTCCAGGGCCGTTACTAACTATAACCTCTGGGCAGTATTTATTTTTCCCTCAATACCATCCTTGAAGAAGTAAATTCAACATAATTTGCGCTTTAAGCTTTTTACAGCAGACAATTTTTTATATAAACTTTGTTATTATTTAAACCAAAGCTGGAGGCGGGTAGGGCCTACCCGGGTGTCGGAGAGCCGCAGCAGTGTGGAGAGGTGGCCGACGTCGGAGGTGGAGAGGTAGGGGCTGGCGCGGAACCTGTCCTCCAGCACCGCGACCTGGGCGGCGGAGAACGGGATCCGGGGGTTGCGGCCCAGCTTGCGCCGCACGCAGCCTTCCTTCTTCTTGGACCCTGTGCAGAAATGTCTAAGTCATTGCAAATTGTTCAGCAATTAATCACAGAACTTTTTTTAAATCTGGATATTAGCAAGAAACAGCAGGTATTTATATCGAAGAACTGGCTGGATCCGTTAAAAATGTTATCAACAATTTGAAATGGAGGTGAAGAATATGAACTACAGTAATCTCATTGACTACATAACTAAAAGGATACTGCTCAATATATGGATGTTTGGAAGCCAGAAAGTGAGCTCTCGTGAAGTTAGTTTAACACTCGTGGGTCATCACTATAGAGATTGTGCTGGGGCGCCAGAATTGGAAGTAGATACATTAGATACATTACATTGAAATGGCGACCTACCTACCCAGGTAGGTATTTTAATCCAAGTATGAATGACAGATGAATGAAGGATGATTGTGGCGCGATCTTGTAGTTCCTGACTAAGGCCGACATTTTCCTTAGACAGGACTGTTAATTAATAGCCCAACAGCCAATGGCAACTATGGGACCTGCATTTTAACGTGGGATCCGAACCACAATTTTGCCTGGTTTACATGTTACGAACTGGTCTAGTTATGGGGACGGTCCTATAACGTAGTATTCAATAGTGCAATAAAGATTTTTATTTCTAAAATGGGACATTTTTTGCTTCTACTAAGCTAAAATATGGTATAGGGTTAAAAAATATATTTAATTTTTAAAACGTCCAATCTAGTAGTGCAAACAAGAGGATAAAAAAGATATTTTTTAATTTCTTTAATACCAGCATTCTATAACAGAATGTGCTAATTTATGTAACAAATTATCTTATTTTTTTGGCTACAAATTTAACATTGCTATAACTATCTATTTTAGCTTTATAGACTACTACTGTAGTAGATATACCCGCGGCTTCGTTCGCTGAAAGGAAGACAAATATTTAGTTCACATATACGTAATTTGTAATGTGTAATTTCCACAAATTTCCAAGTAGACTGACGATTTTAATAATTTATCTGAACTATACATTTTTAAGCGCCTAATTATAGCTGGCGCCAATTCTTGGGGCCCAGTCCGTGCATGGGGCGTGGAGTGGGTAGGCTGGGAGGAGAGGGGAGTAGTAGCGGCAGCGGCGGCCGACATTGTACTAGCCTGGCTGCGTACGTTCGGCAGCTCGCACATAGTTTCTGCTTCTCTGTCAATCATTGTTCAGAGTAACAAGACGCTTCTATAAATACGAATGAAATATTTTATATTATTGATTAGAATTAAAACAGATCATTAATCGCCAGTAAGAGTCAATGTTCCGTCGGTCAATGTTTTTAGGACGACATGTAGTGACACGCTATTGTTGACGGCTGAGAGCAGAATGACAGTGCTGCGCTCTAGCGAGGCGTTGTCGAGCATGCGCACTAGCCGTTTTTGCTACCGCGCATCCACCGCACTGGGCCCCAAGAATTGGCGTCAGTTATACAAACTTAAGGTTGCATATCCATCCCAGGTTGACATGAAAAGGGGAAGCGTTTCCTCGATGAATTTTACTTTTCCCCTCAAATGGTATGAATTGGCTACCATGTCCTATTCTAATTTTTCAGTTAAGCCATAAGAATACTGAAATCTCCTAGTTTTTCTATTATTTAACCTATAAAATTGGGTTTCTAATAATTTGAATAAAAAAGTTTCCACTTCAGGGGTTTAAACTCAGAACTTCCATTGTACCGCGCTGTGTCCTAAAACCTGTCTGCCAATTTGATATAAAAGAAAAAAGGCACGCATAACTGATGTAAATATCGCAAATTTAAATATCGCAAAGGGCAGACTCTTGAATTTAGACCTAACTCTTGAATTTAGTATGTTTATTAATATACCAAAAAGTATGTCCATGCAGAGTTTCAAGATTCTAGTTTGATTACTTCGGGTGATCCGTGAAGCGGGAGTAGCCTATGTATGTGGTATGTGACAAATACAGATGTGAAATAAGATAAGCGTATTAGTTTTGTACAGTTAGTAAACGGAACTCCTATTTTTTGCCTCTTTAAAATATTCTAGAGGCCTTCTACTGGTATTTTTTAATCATAGCTCTAAAAACTGAAAAGGGCGTCATTTGGAATTTTAGAATTTACCTTATTTTAGCCTTTCCAGAGAAAAAAATTTAAAATCCTTCATTAGTATGCATCTAGAGCCTGTGAAGAATATTTGAGCGAAGAATCATGGCCCAAAGCCCTACATTTCTTTAGAAAATAAGCTTTAAAAACTAAAAATAACCGCCATTTCGAATTCTATAATATACCCTATATTAGCATTTTGAGATAATATTATTTCAAAATCCGTTCTGAGTATGCATCTAGAGCCTATAATAATTAATTGTACCAGGTTTCATGGCCCAAAGCCTTATAGTTTTTGAGAAACTGTGATCAGTGAGTCAGTCAGTCAGTCAGTCAGTCAGTTAGTAAACCGTTTTTGGCTTATACATACATATATATATGGTAATCTATGGTATCTATGGTAATAATATATGGTAATCTATGATAATATGTGGTGGTCTTTTACTGTGCACCGCACAGTAAATTTACCGTGCAGTTATCGGCAAAGAGTAACTCTCGGTTGTATATTGTAGAAAGCGTTCTGGAGGTGTTTGGATAAACAACACTAAGGCTATTGAGCTGAGGGCAAGGCTGTCTCTAATATACAGACGTAGAAATGGGGCAGATTTCCTGGTATTGGGTCAGTGGGCCACCGCACCTGCGGAGAGGTCAGGTGAGTAACTGACTACCTGGAGAATTGGAGGCAGGGAATTGAGCACCATCATAGGCTCTGTTTACCTGCCCTATGACTCCAGGGAACCCCCTTCATCAAGAGGGTTCTACCTCCTGATGGAATCAGCAAGCGCTGGCGGTCAGCAACTCCTTCTAGGTTGCGACGCCAATAACTTACCCACAATTCTAATGGCTGGGGGAGCAGCGACCCTAACAACAGAGGTGAGGGTCTTCTTCAGTACCTCATATCCAAAAACTTAGTTATACATCTGTAATGTTGGCAATAATCCAATGTTTGTTACGAAAAACTGACAGGAGGTTATTAGTGACATTATGGTATGCACTGAAGGTATCGCCAGAGTCGTGGGTGACTGGTACGTCAGTCAAGGGGTCTCTCTCTCAGACCACAGATACATGCGTTTCAACATCCAGAGAGAAGTTGACTCTACCTGCTATCGGAATCCTAGAGCGGCTGAAATGTCCATTCTCCAGCCCCAGTTGGGTTCCATAGGCAGGAGGGTCAATTGCTTTCCTGATACTGACCAAATCGCTTTCGATCTTCAGGAAAAAAGAGGATAAAAAAGGTATTTGGAACAATAGGTATTTGTTAGGTCGATTTCCCTAAAATTTCTGCTCTAAATATTTAACTCTAACTAACGTAGACAGACACAAGAACCAATGCAAACGGACTCGTATCTGGGAGCCATATTACAAGGCACTCATGGAATACAGTCTTGCAACCATAAAAGCCAATCAGAACTCCTGGAGGCAGATTACACAAGAGGCAGACAAACTCAGGCTGCAGCTAGACTGCAGCGTGTGTTAGCCTCCAAACCAGTTGGTCTCCTAGGATCCCTAATGCAAGCCAGGGGACAGTGGCGAGGCGTGAAGTTTTTGCTAGGTCATCGCATAATTATTTATACAATAACAATGGGAGAGAGCAAATTTAAGGAAATAAAGTAAAAAAAATCACGAAACCATTTTTGATTTATAAAAACGTATATTAGGCAAAAGTATTGGTATGGTTATGTTATTGTGAATTACAATAGCTCTAGCACTGAATTAACTTCATACATTGTTAGAGCTATTGTAATTCACAATAAGACTGGCTGTTTCTTCATCGTCTGCTAAACTACTACACTATACAGTAATTCTACGACGTAAGTCATTATTGTACACTGCACTGTTCGCCGACACGTCGGCGTCAGTCTGCCGTGCTCAAGCTCAACTACTGTTGCGGGTCATCTAAAATTGACAAAAAACTAAGGTTAAAACCCGGAGCTTGCGTTCAAATTAATACTTTATTATTGAGAAACATTCTAAGTTGGCCTCGGAAATAAAATACAATGTTATCGTTATCAGAAAACTTTTGCTCAATATATTTGTAATGAAGAGATACAACCTCGAATTCAATAATTACCAATTATCCACAATTATATTACCAATTATCACAGTGGTCTCGTGTTATTGTATCGTTATCCGAAGCCCCGCGGAAGCTACCGAGAAGTTACGAGAGCGGCCGACGAACTCCGGAAGCGTCGTCGATCGTCAAGGAGGTTATATTGTTATAGTTATACTAGAGACAGCATTCTGTAGTAAAACAGCGTGCCGGTTGTTTAGAATGAAATATCACAAAAATGGTACATCAGTTAGTACCAACCGTTTCAAAATTGTACCTCAATTCCATCGACTTCCAAAAATGAACGAGTCAATCAAGTGATTCAGTCGAGTCTCGACTCAATGTTGAGCTTGGTTCATACCGGAACCGGAAATTAATACTATTTAAAACAACGAAAAACGCTCACAATAAACAGCTAACTATAGTACTTATTAGGTAATTTTTATTTGAAAATAACTTTAATGAATTTATATTTGGGTATATCTTTAATGACGATCTATAGCAAAAAAAGAAATAACCTAGCCCTGTTAATAGTAGGCTAATTTATTATACAGGGAGTTTATTTATAAACACAACCCAAAACTTTATTTTATCAGTGAAGGATTATTCCCCCCAAGATCCCCGGATTTGACCCCACTATATTATTTTCTTTGGGGATATATAAAAAGTAAGGCCTACGAAAACAATTCTCATGATATTCAGCACCTCAAAAACAAACATAACAAATTTAATACAGTAATAACAAATGAAAAAACCCTGTATAATCAGTCAATATGCTTCGGCAACTTTAAAATGTATTTTACATGCATTCCTTATGGAAGAATTTTGAAAATACAGTACTTTTAGAAAAACAATATTATTAGCAGTTATTTTTAAAATTTCTTTTACATGTTTATTCTCATTTTATTAAATATTTTATCCTCTACAAAAACGCCGCTTACACATTTTAGCGAATTTCCCCTATAGGGAAGATTAGCGAATTTCCCCTATAGGGAAGAAGCTATTACCGTAGGTCTCATGGTAAGACCTAAGCCCCAGACCATGATAACTTTTAGTTTTAGGGCCCCCAGAAGCAAAAAACACCATTCGTTCGAAATTTTATGTATATATATGTGTCTGTGAGCACGATAGCGGCCGTAAAAATGGTCCGATCTTAATGAAATTTGGTACAGACGTGTTAAGTGGTAATCACTCGGACGAGTTCATGAACCAGCCCGATCGGACCACCGGAAGGGGGGGTAAAGGGGGATAAACCCCCTCAAAAATAGGTGTTTTGAGTTTTTTTACACAGAAAAATAAAATTTATCGAATTTTTGTTGGCACTATTGAATTTAGCTAAAAAAAACAAACAATTTAGTATTTTGAATCACTGCTCTATGTCCATTGGTTACCGTGATATTGAAAGTGGTAAACACAGTACGTTGCCCCAATGTTAACCTTATGGGAAATAAGTAAAATTCTATATCTCGGTTATTTCTCAACATATATATATATAAAACTTGGTAAATAGCTTCTTCTAGTTCAGATCTACTAAATAATGAATTGAAACCACCCTGTTTTAATATACCTGTAGCAGCAAACCTGCATACCCATTCCCTATGTTATTCTTATGGAGCTTACAAAAACATGTCAAATATCGCTATGTTGGATTGAAATATCTTGTTTTGGATTTGAAATTCGCTGAGTTTGCAGGTCTGCTGCAACGGGGGTATTTTGCATCTCTTATGGTTTTTGAGTTGATTAAAAAAAAACAGAGAAACACGGACCAAAAATGGGGTTTTCAAGATGGCGGTTAGAACACAATAACAGGGATTTCAGGGGATTTTAATGAGGGTTGTTTTATTGTCATCTGTGCGAAGTTTCAACTTGGTCATGATTTGTTTGGTTGATTTTCCTAAAATTCCTGCACTAAATATTTAACTCTAACTATAACTTCTGACAAGACACAAGAAACGGAATACATACTTCACAAACGTTAGCATGCACACAAACATGTTTCATAGTACTGTAAGCATAGGTTTTTTTAAAGTACTGTATCGGTAACTGAAAACATTACGTGTTATACTTTATTCGAATCATAAGAGGAATAAAAGTAAGTTCAACAACAACGTAAAGAAAAAAGAAACTTCAGTATACACTCAACACTGTATTAAAAATGTGCACAGTTGTGGTTGGCTTGAATAATAAGTAAAGCTTTATTTACGGCTAGCTTATGGTGCATAAGAATGAATGAGTAGTGGTGAGGGAGGGAAGGGGGTTGCCGAAAGATGACGGTAGAGTAGTGCAAAAAAGGAAGCAAAAGTGCCTAATCTCAAAAGTTGATATCATAAAATTGCATTCCCTCAAATTTAATTACATTCTGGTGAGCTGGCAATTGTTCCTCCATAGTTATTTCAGATTCGTTCTCTGCATTGGCAGTGTTGTATTGCTTTGGCAGTGTCAACCATGATACTAGACTGTGATAAAAGTGTGTTCAATAAAACATAGCAGACTACAAAAACATCCAGCTACCTCTGATCACGCAGAAGAAAGGATTTCAAACAGCTGAGTGTGATGACTGAAGTGAATATGATAATACCCCCGTCGCAGCAGACCTGCGAACTCAGCGAATTTACATAGGATTTATTTTGTATATGTGAGCATTCAACTTGTTTGAAGGAAAGTATTATTTAAATACGTTAAGTAAATGATATATTAAAAACGCATATTTAATCATTCATGAGCTTAAACATGAGGAAAATTAACAAAGAGACCAAATTGGTTTTCATTAGTAACACATACACTTTTGTATTTTATATAATTCTTAGTCTTTTAATTTTTAATAACTGTAATATAAATGTCAACAAACATATCCTGTGAACTCAAAATGAACTCAAAACTCTCAAAACAAACAAATAATTTAATCTCATGAAAAAATAGAATTCAATCATATGGTCAGTTTTATAGTAATTAAACCATCCCTGTTGCAACAGACCTACATCGCCAGCCAATTTCAATAAAACATATTATCAATTCTCATAATTGTATCATATATTATGCTACATTTTCAGGCAGTTTAGACCAAGACATCCCCCCCTCCAAATGCTCTTACTTCCTTTATTAAATTTAAAAATAATTTGTATTTTTTGATATAGTATATATTTTCTGCAAAATCTTGATCAATGAACTCTATTCAAAATGAACACAAATAAAATATTCAACACCTGCAAATTTAATCATATGTTCAGAATTGTATTTTTTAAAAACAATCTCAAATCAGGGTGACTATACTTTTTGGAGGGAAAAATTAAAAACAAAATATTGGACAACGTACTGTGTTTAGCACATCCAATATTATCCAATATCTAAGCAACGGACTGACGTAGAATAATAATTCAAAATGCTAAATTGTTTGTTTTTTTAAGCTGAATTCAATTTTGACAATTAAGTTTAAAAATAATTACTTAAAAGGTGGCAAATCTTGAAAATAAATTTTATTTTGTGAAAAAAAACCTTCTTAGAGTAAATCAAGCTTGCTGGTTTTCGAACTCGAAGTCATGAATGACGCTTTACACGTTTGTTCCAAATTTCATTAAGATCGGACCTTTTTTTTACAAAAGTTATCGCGCCTACGGACAGGTGTATATATATATATATATATATATATACATATATATGAAAATGAACGAACGGTGTTTTTGGGGTCTAGGGACCTCAAAATGAAAAAATAACATGGTCCCGGGCTTAAGTCTCACCGTGCCGCCTACGGTAATAGCTACTTCCCTATAGGGGAAATTCGCTAAAACTATGTTTTAGATGTTAGTCTTTTGATAGTGAGAACTGAAAACATGAAGCTATGTTTTTAGTTAACAGCGGACAGCGGTGCTGTTTTTAGTTACTGAGAACCTTAAACTAAAAGTCGAGATTACCTTAAGCTTAGATAGCTCTATGGCACTCTTTAAAATAATATATTTTTATTTATTCAAGAAAAAATCCGCTAAAGGCCTCTGTATTGAAATCAGTCTATACACTAACGATTTCAGAGTGTTTATAGGCTTAGGTAGTAGGGCCGGATTTAACATTTGCGCGCCCTAGGCCTAATATATTTTTGCCCCGTAGGTTTTTGAGGGTGGTAGTTCGTAAATCCTTCCCATTTAAAGAATAATGTTATATGTCACTTGTCAGGAAAAAAAATAGGTACATTCAATTTTTTATAGTTCTAAAATGCTCCAGGGCGCCGACAATTTGCCACCAAATCACACTTATTGCACTTTAAACATTTTGAAAGCGATCCACGTAAACGATCAGGTAAACCCC
Source organism: Flexamia atlantica (assembly GCA_035578135.1). Lineage (NCBI taxonomy): Eukaryota > Metazoa > Arthropoda > Insecta > Hemiptera > Cicadellidae > Flexamia > Flexamia atlantica. The sequence goes on along the minus strand of JAQJVK010000006.1, from coordinate 3,310,331 downwards.
AAAAAAACATCCGGTTTGCACATTGAACAGTTGGAAAAGGATCCTCGAGTGCCGGCAAACGCCAACTAAACACATATTGGGTATTTTTCTCTCTGAGCAATTTTAAAATACTTTCCAAGCACGGGCAAACGCTATTAAAACAAATATTTTTTCGTTCAAACACTTTGAAAAGGTTCCACGAGTGCCAGAAAACGCCACCAAAACACACGTGTAAAGAAGACGACCGATTCCAACGGCAAAGTAAATCAACCAAACACGCACAATTATGTTAAACTTGTCGTAGAAAACACACACAAGTTCTGCGTCTACTAAAGGGTTGCAAAATAACTTAGTGGATGAAACAAAAACATCAAACTAATCTATTGATTCATTTACCATCCTCGGGCTTACAAAACTAAAGTGAGTTCAATGGTTCACCGCCAAAATGATGTTGAATACTATTTTTAACCTCCTTGCTTTAGACTAGCGGCTTGCTGAAATTCATGGAATCTTTTGTCGTTATATTTCGTGAATAGCGATGACTTTGCATGCATTTAACATTAATTGCTCTTACGGTTGCAGCAAAATAATTTATTGTGTAAAGTACCTTTTCATAAATATATGACCATATGATTTATTGCGAAGTTATGATATGACGAAACATTGCGGTTGTTAAACACTAATGTCGACAACAGCACACTCACTCACCCGCCAATAAAGCTGTCCAGAACTGCAGTAGAATGTAGATTGTTTATTTAAAAAGCTGTAATTCACTTTCTTACAAATGTTGAAATATTGAAAGTTGGAACATCCTAGTCATTCACTTTTCCAACAATACATTATAACAATTTTTCATCTTTTTGCTTATTTATTTACTGACCTGGGCATATGTAGTTTGTAGATTAATTAATTGTTTGCATCTTTTTGGTTGGAGTTTGTGTTGATTTGGCAGTGTTACAGAATTTAATTCAATTGGTTAAAATCCAAAGAACAACTGAAATCAAACAAAAGATTTCATTATTTTATCTGTCTTACAGCATGTGGTCATCGCCGGAGTTGCCACCGGTTGTTGAGAGTGGGGGTGGGGGGCGGCGCCGGGGTTATTTGGAGGGGTGTGGAATTTAAGAGGGGGCTTCCCGGGGAAATTTCGAAAACGAGAAGCATCAGATGTATTTTTAGCCTATCCGGCATATATTACACGCATCAGCCATTATTGGGATCCATGATCTGAATACGTACGATTTCACTAGAATTGGTATATTTACAGAAAGGATATTTTATAACAATAAGAATGCCTAAGGCAAACTAACTAAGCGTTTAAAACGGCAAGATGTGATTAAATTTATAATATTTCAACTATAAGTTTGAAATAATGTAACAATATTATATAAGAATTCTTTTTATGCAGTATAAGTGATTTACTAAATAAAATAAAAATCGCAGGTCAACCAATTTGCTGGTGGACCGGGTGCCAAAAGTTTACAAATGCAACGCGCTTCGGGAATTTTCGCTCTTATGGCCAGTCCGACCCTGGACCTATGATAAAAGCGTTAAAGTGTTCTATTTTTCGATATCATTTTTATGAACATAGGTAGTAATGAAAATCAGGTAAAGCTATTTCTATATTAGATCAGAAGAGTAGGCTTGATCATTTTATACCGTAAAAAGTATTAGCCTAAAGTAACTTAGTGAAATAGCTTTAGTTGATTGAATAATTATTTCCAACTATTTATAAATAATTATTTAAACTACTAAACAGGGGTTTATTTTTCCAATTGGAGGGGGTCAGCCCCCTCCCAGTCCCCACCCCGAAACTCCGCTTATGCATGTGGTTCATCAAAACAATTAAAAGAGTTTAAACAAAAAATCCTAAATTGGTTCTAGGACCTTTGCGTAAGTCTGCATGGGTCTCTCAAAATGATGCATCACTGTCACTTCACTGTAAAAAACTAACTATTTATGTTTATCAAATGAAATGTTAATTTAACAAGACGTTAACAGAAGAGGCAGAACACAAAAGGAAAATATATATATATATTAGTAACTTTAATTGCTATTAGTTTTGAGATAAAAAATATTATTTTTGACGTTTAGTAGTTAAGTCATGTATTAAGGTCAAACAAACATCTGATAGCCAAACATACTTTCGTTTATACAGAGATAGATTATAATTATAATATGAATTAATTAAAACTAGCAGCCCACGTCACTTCGTGACTTGTTTCATATTGATATTTATGGGGTTTTGCAGCGTAACACGCCTTTCAATGAGGAAGTGTGCCATGATTCTGTGGTCATTATGTGCATGATTTTTTAAATTTCCTAGACAAATTGTGTTACTGAAATATAATTTCTAGTGGCTGAAGTACCCATCAGGCAGACTTTTAAAATTAACCCAATACCGTACTTTATAGACTTGAAACTTCAAATTGGAGAAGAAGTTAATTTCATCTGCTTAAAAAGTGTCAATGTATACATTATACACTTGCAGCTTTGATGGAACAACAATTTTTTGCATAATTTGGTGGTCATTGCTTAGTGCATTTTCAAACTCCTGTTTTTGAGATTTTTTTAAGTAATGAATATATGTGATGTTATTTATACACAACATCGACGCGTTAGTCTCTTGCATTATTTGTATTAGAACGGTAAGAAAATGCGCAAAACCTCTGATCGACATAAACTAATCTATAAATAACATTGATAAAGTGGTCATTCTCCATTTAAAAAACAAATTATTCAGCTCTCATAACGGGCGAGGAATTACAATTTCAAAGTGACCTGGTTTTTTGATTCGCATCTCGAGGGGTTCCTGGTAAAATCACCCAAGTCCATATTGTCAAATTTTTCAGGAGAGCAAAAACAAACTTTACAACTGCGCTGAAAATTCACTAATTATGTTTATAAAATAAATATAAATAATATCTCGTAGTACAACTAAAACTCTCTTAAGTAATATATTTTTCAATAATACTATCTTTAATTTATCTTATTTTATATAATCAGGAAAAATAATTTACGTGACTTGGGTTCTTTGACCTCTAAGAAAATGTGTTTTTTTGTTTTAGGTTAGGTTAGGTTCCAAAAACTTACTTAGTGAAATCACTTAAGTTACCTTGGGTGATTTTACCTCTATGGAATTTTCTGGGGCCAGTTGTTTTATTCCACCCATATGGCATTTAGGTGGAATAAAACAACTGGCCCCAGAAAATTCTATAGAGGTAAAATCACCCAAGGTAACCTGGGTGATTTCACTTCTACTGTATATAAGTAAAAACAATTTGGGTAAAAACAATTTTGGTCCTCATATCTTTTCCGGTGTAAATAATGATTTGGGTGGTATCACCTCTTGTAGAACTCAGATTTGGCAGTCTAAAGGTAACATAACCTCAATTTCAGAAAAAATGGACTTGGGTGGTTTTACCAGGAACCCCTCGATCTACATGTTTGACAAATTAATACCCAAGCAAACAGCACAACTTTCTACGAAATATACATTAAATAGGAACATTGTTATTTGTGCATTAAAAATCGAGTAAAAATTGGCAGGCTAACCATAAACACTTACATAAATATCCTTCTCATTCAAAGTGTGAAATCCAGGTTTTAAATTTATAATGCGTTTGAAAATAAAAACATATTTTTTTAGATAAATATTCAACTAATATTGATATTTTAAAATTCTCAAAGTTTTAAAATAGGTATGCATCAATAGTTAGTTAGCAAATCCCACATCCAGAGCACCTCCTGAGTTACACGTGTTCCTTTTAGCGAATTTCCCCTATAGGGAAGTAGCTATTACCGTAGGCGGCACGGTGAGACTTAAGCCCGGGACCATGTTATTTTTTCATTTTGAGGTCCCTAGACCCCAAAAACACCGTTCGTTCATTTTCATATATATGTATATATATATATATATATACCTGTCCGTAGGCGCGATAAATTTTGGAAAAAAGATCCGATCTTGATGAAATTTGGAATAAACGTGTAAAGCGTCATTCATGACTTCGAGTTCGAAAACCAGCACGATTGGTTAACTCTAAGAAGGTTTTTTTGACAAAATAAAATTTATTTTCAAGATTTAACACCTTTTTACTAATTATTTTTAAATTTAATTGTCAAAATTGAATTCAGCTTAAAAAAACAAACAATTTAGCATTTTGAATTATTATTCTACGTCAATCCGTTGCTTAGATATTGGATAGTATTGGATGTGCTAAACACAGTACGTTGTCCAATATTATTTTTAATTTTTCCCTCCAAAAAGTATAGTCACCCTGATTTGAGATGTTTTATAAAAATACAATTCTGAACATAAGATTAAATTTTCAGGTGAAGAATATTTTATTTGTATTTATTTGGAATATTTAGAGTTCATTGATCAAGATTTTGCAGAAAATATATACTATATCAAAAAAATACAAATTATTTTTAAATTTAATAAGGAATGTATGCGCATTTGGAGGGGGGGATGTCTTGGTCTAAACTGCCTGAAATATAGCACAATATATGGTATGTTTACAATGATGAGGATTGATAGGCTAATATGTTTTATTGAAATTGGCTGGGGATGAAGGTGTGTTGCAACAAGGATGTTTTGATTACTGTAAAACTGACCATATGATTGAATTTAATTTTTTCATGAGATTAAGTTATTTGTTTGATTTGAGTGTTTTGAGTTCATTGATTATATGTTTGTTGACATTTATATACTATTGCAAGATTATAGTTATTAAAAATTAAAAGACTAAGAATTATATAAAATACAAAAGTGTATGTATTACTAATGAAAACCAATGTGGTCTCTTTGTTATTTTCCTCATGTTTAAAGCTCATGAATGATTTCCTTCATTATACTTTCCTTCAAATAAGTTGAATGCTCACATATACAAAATAAATCCTATGGAAATTCGCTGAGTACGCAGGTCTGCTGCGACGGGGGTATTTTAAGTTTCTTTTTTATTAAGAAATACAGAAAATTAAGACTACATTTTCTTGGTCTTGGTTTTAATAGAGTAGACATTTTCCTTATGGTTAGTGTTGATTATTATTGTCTGCTGCTTTATAAAAACGTCTACATTTTAAGAAATCAAAATCATAATGTGGATGAATGTTAACTTACTTTTGCTAGCCCTGTATTCTGTGGTATAACTATGTAACTATTTCAAATCTTAACCATCTATGAATAAATGTCAACTGGAAAAATTTCACAGGTTTTACAACAGATAGCACTTTAGCTGAAATTTCAAAAGTCCCTGTACGAAGGCTTTTTATGGGAAATTTTCAAAACTCCCAAAAGTCCTATCTAGAGAGCTTTAATTTGACATCAAATATGTATATGTAGAAAAATAAATTTATACAGGGTGTCCAGCGAGTACTGTGCCAAACTTTGTCAGGTTACTCAGCAGGTCAAAACAAACAAAAAATGTCATATGAACATAGGGTCTATCTCGCTTCGTTTTCCGTCTGTCCGCCTGTACGTGATTTTTACGTAACTGATTATAACTTTTGAACGACTTGACATACTGATATCAAACTTGGAAAATGTATGATGACTAATAGGACCTATCTTTGTATGGAGTATCAAGTTTATGCTTTTTACCATTTCAAAATGGGGGCTGTTTTTTATTTTCAAAGTTAAATATCTTAAAAACGGTAAATTTTAGAAAAATTATACAAGAGACGAAAAAGTTGCGAAATTTAATCCAATTAACGCTGATATTAAGATTATGATGATAAGACAGTTAATAATGGAGAAATTTTAATTTTTACAATTTAAAATAGGCAAATTTCAGACGGTATGTCCTAAAGAACCATGTTTTTCTTCAGAAAAGTTTTAATTTCTCCGTTATTAGTTGTCCGATCATTATAATCTTAATATCAGCGTTAATTGAATTAAAATTTGCAACTTTTTTGTCTCTTGTATAATTTTTCTAAAATTTACCGATTTTAAGATATTTAGCGTTGAAAACAAAAAACAGCCGCCATTTTGAAATGGTACAAAGCAGAAACTTGATACTCCATACAAAGATAGGTCCTGTTAGTCATCATACATTTACCAAGTTTGATATTGGTACGTCAAGTCGTTCAAAAGTTATAGATAGTCAGTTATGTAAAAATCACGTACAGGCGGACAGACGGAAAAACGAAGCGAGATAGACCATATGTTCATATGACATTTTTTGTTTGTTTTGACCTGCTGAGTCACCTGGTAAAGTTTGGCACAGTACTCGCTGGACACCCTGTATAGGTCAATATGCTCTGGAAAAATCCCATAAATTCTTTAAATAATATAGATAATAAAATAATAAGATAAGGTAATAATAATTTTTTAAAGAATAATAAAAAATTAACTATGATAAAATATAGCTTGAATGCATACGTTTATCTTAGGATGTATCAAAAGCGTTAACTATTTTTTAAACAAGAATGCAATTTTCCGTCCGGTTTTCATTAGAGTGGATTTTTTTACATAGCTTTGTCGTCACCTTAAAATTCTTAATTATGTATTCTCCGCAAGGTGTATAAAATGACAGCGCCGTAGCTTGGTAGCGTTCTGAGTTCTCATTCAGCCGGCCCGGGTTCAACTCCCGGCCGCGGCTCTAAGCAATTTTATCATACGGTAAGCGCTGTGACATGAGGTACCTTCGTCAAGAAGATCTCAAGGTTCATTAAGAACCTTGATGATTTGACGGAGAGTGAAGGCCTGATAACCCTTCTTGGGTAAGGGCGGAGGGTGCACAATAAGCTAATTCTGCTGCGTTGCAACACCATGGTCAAGTGAAGCCATGGCCCTCTTTTTATTTAAAAAAAAGTGTATAAATTGTTATGAGTGAAATATGAAATACATAAACCAATAAATAATGCTTTTATTTCAAGTGGTCTTCAGTTAAATATTTTTATAATTCAACAAACACGCACGCACGCACGCACGTAAGCACGCGCGCGCGGACACAAACACACGTGTATAAACCGAAACATAACCAATCCCAAACTTTAGTGTCTATCTTTTTTTGTTGGAATGTTATGAAATGTTTCAGTTATGAATTATATACGTCTTTTTACAGGGTTTTTACAGAAATTATTACCAGGCTTGTAAACAAAGTCACCATTTCATGTAACGGGATATACTACGGGACCTAATATTGCTTTCTAAACAAAGCAATATTAATTAAATATATCCACTCTCAGCAAACTGGCGATATAATATAAATAATCGGACTAAAACTTAAGTGATAAAACTGGTTCATGTAATTGCCTATCTCAAATGTATTAAATATCATATTTAATATTTATTTAGTATAAGTTATTTAGTATTACGGCACGTAGTTATTTAGTATAACGGCTATTTGGTATTTATGTTAATACCAAACACCACTCGTTTGGTTTTAACATAAATATTAATACCAAATACGTGCAAGTTTTACTAATAGCAAAACCACGGTTACCAGGAGCAATTCATTTTTAAAGTGCAATCCACATGCCAATTGGGCAGGTTTAATCTATATTAATTGGGAAATGGTGATTTAGTAGTCTGCTGCTATGTACCTATCTATAAATTGCCAAAGCCACTTGACTTTTCTTGTTCAATTATTAGAATACTGTTTAGATTCAAAATAATTATTTACAAATAAAAGCTAATGCACTCACTCTGACATTGTTAAAATATTCTTCTTAACCTTCTACCTTAACTAGATAATACCCCCGTTGCAGTAGACCTGCATACTCAGCGAATTTCAAATGCAAAGTACATATTTCAATCCAACATAACGAGATTTGACACGTTTTTTAAGCTCCGTAAGAATAACATGGGGAATGAGTATGCAGGTTTGCTGCAGCAGGTATGTTAAAACTGGGTGGTTTTAATTCAGTGTTTAGTAGATCTGAACTAGAAGAAGCCATACACCAAGTTTTATCGAGATATGTTAAGAAATAAGGAAGATATTGCATTTTTTTATTTCCCATTAGGATAACATGGGAAATGAGTATGCAGGTTTGCTGCCATAAAAACGGTAATACCCAGGATTTTATACTAATATACATTAGATTTCATTTAGATGAAGCCACAAACCAAGTTTCATTAAGATATGTTGAGAAATAAGCGAGATATAGAATTTTACTTATTTCCCTTAAGGTTAACATTGGGACAACGTACTGTGTTTACCACTTTAAGTATCTCGGTAACCAATGGACATAGAGCAATAATTCAATATACTAAATTGTTTGTTTTTTCTAGCTGAATTCAATGGTGCTAACTAAATTTGGATTATTTTGATTTTTATATGTGAAAACCCCAAAAACCCCATTTTTGGAGGGTTTATCCCCCTTTACCACCCCTTCCAGAGGTCCGATCGGGCTGGTTTTCGAACTCATCCGAATAATTACTACTTTACACGCCTATGCCAAATTTCATTCCGATCGGACCATTTTTGCGAGCGCTATCGTGCTTACAGACATATATATATATATATATATATATATATAAATAAATAAATAAATAAATATATATATATATATATATATATATATATATTGATAACAATAGTTTTCATAACAAGTACCCTTTTTTATTAAAAAAAATTATTTTATTTATAATTTATAAATTATAAATTAGTACCTGGTGGACCGAGCCTTGCTCGGTGTTATTGAAATAGTAACGTAACATTTAAAAACGTTTAACGTAAATTTACAGTTAAACAGTATTTAGTAATTTTTAAATTTTTTTAAATATTTATTTTCTTTTAATGTATGCATGTTGCATATCAAATTAAAGCTGAGTTTACAAGGATTAAGAATTTTCAAACACAATGAAAAAACCTTCAGTAGTTCTCGAGATACAGGGTATTCCGTAAATACCAATATTTTTCACAAAAACGGCCGCCATTTTGAAAATAATAAAGATAATTAATTTCTGTTTTCACCAAACTGTTTATCTCGCTTAGAGCTTTAAAATTATGTATAATATGACATATGTTTACGTTTAAAAATTCCGAGATTCGAACCCATGACCCCTGGTTTTTGGAACACCCTGTATTTTAAAAAGCTTAAAAATATTTTTACGTTGTTCCTTAGGTGTGATTTAGTGGGGAAATGTTTTGTTTCGTATTTGTATGTTAAGCCGTTCGCCTATAATCTGTTGTGGATGGCTTAGAAGACTCACCCTGTATGTATATTAATACACAAGCGGTTTTCTCTTCACAGTCAAACCGTCAAACCTCAATAAAGGCTGGACGGATTTTAACGTTTCAGGTGTCAAATTAAAGGAATTTTTATGTAGATTTGTCAAAATGCCTCAGATTTAAAAAAAGGGGCGTCACCAAAGTACAGTAAAGTGCTGAAGTTTCGGAGCAGTGGCGCTATCCATCGACATCTGACCAAGCCCAGTTCACTTTGTTTTCAACTGAACATATAGCACAGGTAAACCACAGATTGCAGTGTTTGCTAGCGAAGCTGTAACCGTGTATTCTAGCAATCTGTACACATTGATTCTAGTTTCATTTAAATACCCATCCCTACTTTTAATAAATTTAACACCTGATTAAAACTGGGACGGAATACTGCCTACGTATTCTAACCGGAATATGAGGGAAGAGTGCGTATAGGATATACAATTTTGAATATTTAAGATTTAATTCATAGAGGAAAAAATAAGCCACTAGAATGAGTTTCCTTTGTAAAAACAATTACAACATTAAAGTCTAACATGTAAAAAGTCCGTAAATAAATATTTACGGACTTTTTCTTATAACTAAATAGTTATAAGAACTTTAAAAAAAATCATGTGCTAAATCACAACTGTTTAAAACTCGCAATTTACACGTTGACGCTCAGTCGAAGTTCAAAGTAAGTTCCGAATTCGGAATGAACCACAGTACAACAGCATGCTTTGCTTTGGGGATATTAGCATAGGCCCTATTTCTTCAATAGGACGTCTTTACCTTCTAGCGCTTCTAGTAAACTAAGTCGACAAACATTCACAAATCGATTTTTAATTTTACTCAAAAGTTCACTTTTAGATGATTGTAATCTACAAGAGTGCAGAAGCTGGGTGACTCACGGTCGAGCTTGGGCGGGCGGTAGCGCGTGCAGTGCAGCCAGTCGAAGTGGCGCGGGGGTGGGTCGGCGGGCCGCCGCCCCGCGTGCTGCAGGATGTGCTCGATGGTGAAGGGCGAGGGCCTGTGGCCGGGCTTGGCCCCAGCCTCCGTCAGCGGCGTCGCCTCCATCACTACTGGGCCCCGGACTACCGGTATATGGTTAATTAAGCATAAGCCACTCTTCACCTGATTCCACCCCTCCCCCCCCTACCCACCGACCCCGGGGGACACCACAATGCTCGTCTCCAACTTGATGTTATCCGATCCGCCTTTTGTTCCCTGTTTGCCCAAACTTTCGTAACGCTTCTTTTCACCCGTCAAACTCATAATTAACAAGTAACTTGTCTCCTTACAATGTGATTTTCTCATCTGTTAACAAAGTTATTAATTAGGTGAGTCTTTTAAGGGATTGATTACCTTTTAAATGGCATTCGGAGCTGGTCTATTCATCTTATAAACCTGTAAAAGTTGGTAAAATTACGTTTTTACGATCCTACGGTGGGAAAAGTTGAAATGAAATAGATTTTTAATATGATAATTCAAAACAATAATACTGTATATCACATTTTTGCTTATATAAAATGAATAAAATCTTCAGTATTTATGGTAAATGCAAGATTGATCTCAGATTTTATTTTTGCGAGATGATTGTAATTTTAAAGGAATTTTACCTAAAGCAATTTCAAGTAAAGCTATTAATATTTACTAGATCACTGCATGGAGGAAAGACGATAAATAAAAAGAAATGTCTTTTTATTTACCGTCGTTCCACCATGAGATCACTGTTACAGCTTTACTTGCAATCGACAGCTAGCTGTCAATACAAACACAATTTTAATATTTCATGAAAATTGCATTCTCAGCCTTTGAAGAGCTGTAGAGCATAAGCCTTAGAAAAACGCACTCTACTGTATTCGGCAAACCTACACATAATCCCCTCTAAATTGACAGAAACCTTGAAGATCGGTTCGCTGAGAACCCAAACGACAGTCAACTATATGGGATAGAATGTTAAGTAGTGTTTCAAAGACACAATTAATGTTTCTCCAAAGTGTTTGGTTAGCTAAATTAACAGTATGCTGCAAAACAGATTTATTATATAAAACGGTATCAGAAAACTGACCCCTTCTTTCTCACTTAAAGCCGTTTAAAGCATAAAATCTACAGTAAAATAAAACTAATTTACAATCATCGCACAAATACATGCCAAATGTTATCAAAATCGGTTAGTAATCAACGGATTTAAATATTTGCCATAAGAATAACATTAGACAACGTACTGTGTTTACTAAAATACGAAAATGCCAAATATCTCCGCAACCAATTGGCGTAGACAAATAATTGACAATACTGAATTATTTATTTTTTCTAGCCAAATTTAATGGTTGCAAGTATTTTTTTATTACAATTGTAAGTGAAATTGAAGATTTTGATTTTGTTGCTTCCATATAACTTTTGAACAGAAATGTTACAGACATGTAAAAAATAACATTTTGTAAACGCACCATGGAAACCCTTTAAGCGCACCTTTCTTAAGCGCACCATGGAATTTTTACCAAAGCCGATTTTGAGAAATTGGAATTTTGTCGTTTTATGGGGTGAAAATAACGAGTGTTGATAACAAAACTTCAGTTTCGAATGTTTCAACACTTAAGGCGGGGTCACTCGGGTTTACCATACTGCATTTTTGTGTCACAAAGAAAAAATGTATGATCTGATTCTGTTAGTTCTGACATGGCGTCAGAGAATAGAGAGACAATGTAAGAAGGACGAGGAATCCAGACCTCTTTACTCTTTGCAGTAAATCCAGGGGTCAGGAAAGAGTCACCATCTTTGCTACAATCGCTTTAATGTAGCGTCCTCGTAAACCTGTGTACCAACAGACTCCTTGACCTAATTGTATTCTATTCTCTTTCTCATTATGAATTGTTTGAAGCGGTAAGTTACAAGAAGCTCTTGAAAGGCAGACATTCTTTGAGAAACTCCTAGTCTCAGGCGAGTCCGGCCGAGATGACCCAATACAGCGGTGCGGTAGCGGCAGTAGCGGTAGCCGCCAGCAGCGGTTACACAGTACAGTGACCACGGCGCCGGCGGCTCTCGGGTTACCCAAAGCGCCGACATGCAAATAACAACCCGACTGATGGAGATGTCTCCCGCCCTGCACGGTGGACATTCACTTGGCATTACAATCTTACGGCTCAGATTATGGCATTACAGATACGGCTCAGAAGTTGTAGGGCCCCAAGTGAATGACCGCTTTGCTTAAAAAAATACTGACCATTTTACTTTGTCTAACACTTTTCAGCAATAGGTTTAAATGCAGCATTGGAATTTTGGAATCTTACTTAAGGTTTCTCTGCAATTAGAACAAATTTTTGTTGCCGAAAATATGTTTAACATCTTTAATATCGAGTGACCAACAACCTACAAGTTGAGTCTCGCCATTCTTAATTTCTGAATATTTCCAAAATTTAACTTAATTAAACAATAAACATGTGACTCTGATATTTTAAATACAGTTAATTCCATGTATTATATACTTGCTTTCGTTAATTATTACTGAGGTCGGTCATTCACTGAAGCATTGACAAAGTTTTCTAAAAATTGTAATTACTATCAGTACCTATTCTGATTGAAAAGTAATTTTTACTGATAACTCTCAATCCTTGAATTACAAAACGAGCTTTTACAGTGCAAAGGATAGTAAGAAATAAAGGAGTAATGTTAAATTAACACCACGTCCTTAACCGGTCATTCACTGGTGCACTCACCCTAATCGTAGCCCAAGTAAGTGGTAAAAGCAACTAATCATTGTGGCTTACAGAACTGTATTAATTAATGAGGGTTGATAATAGAAAGATCAGGAATAACACACCATTTACCACGGAATCAATATTACTATGAAGTATTTATGTGTAACAAACAAACATGTACCAAATATTACTATCAAATCCTAATCCTATATAGGCCTACTGTTATGAATCAACCATAGTAGCTATTTCAAATGGTAACCATACATGGGCGGATTTTCGGGGGTGCCAGGGAATGCCTGGCACCCCCTGATTTTTTAGAATTGTTTGCATGGAAATTTGGAAAACAACAAAAAGCGTTTCAGCAACATTTCCATAATTTGAATAGCCTACAGTAATATGATTTCAATCAAATTTTAATTGGTATTTGGTTTTGTTTGATTTATTTATTTCCCATTCCATCCTTTTGTTACAAATTTCTTGTCGTTAGTCCCAAAATAATCTTATATATTAAAAAACTTTTGTAAAACTAATGACAGCGACCCTGGCCGTTCTACTGGACCGATTTACATGCGGGTTGTACCAAAACGAAGGTTGTCGGCCCTATATATGCAGGTTTTATTTGAATTTTGAAAATATTTATGTTAACTGGGTCAAAAATGGAAAATAAACTTTTCTTATGGAGATTTAACATGGGAGAAAAAATCAACTTTTATCAACTTTTCCAATCCTTTGGACAGTTCGTCTGAGACTTCCCAGTGGACTCATTTTTATGCAGTTTGTACCAAATGAAAGCTCAACTTTTCTATATTTGCAGGTTTTATTTACTTTTTTGTTATCTTGCTTTTTTAAACTAAAAAAATCCACATTTCCAAACCTTTGCAATGATATGATTTGACAGTCATTCATTCAGCTGATTGTGAAGACACGAGGTACTTTGTCTAACGACAGAAAAAGAGCAAACGCTTAAGAAACATTTGGTTTATCATGGTCTATACATAAAAATGTATGCATTATTTATTATCCTTTAGATTAAAACACCAGTTTTGTATAATTTAAATTATAGAGTTTTATATGTGAAAATAAAAAATAAGATTTGATTGCTAAATTGTTCAGTATTAAAATGGCATATTGTAAAAGATCGATTTTGATGATTCACACTCATATTGAATGTCATTTTGAGCCCTACGATGAATGCTACATTTCAACAAATTTATGTTAATTGGGTTCAAAGGTAAATTTACTTTTCTTATGGAGATTTAACATAGGGAAAAATTGATCTTATGACAGTGAGCCTGATATGGTTCTATTGGGCCGATTTACTCACGACTGTTACCAATTAAAAGATAATTGTATCTATATTTGCCCATTTTGCTTCGATTTCAGCTTTTACTCCACTAAATTGTCCAAAAACGATAAGTAAAGTCTCTTAAGACAATAACACGGGTAAAATTTTAAGCCTATTTTGAGTGAGATCTGGAGTTCTATATGGGACCGATTTACATTTAGGTTGTGTTAAATGAATGGTAATTAACTCTATATATGCCCATTTGCCTGAAAAGTTAAATATTCCTTCATTTTATATGTTAGAAATGGAATATAAAATATTTTCTATTCATTAGTATTGGTTTTACTGATCAACTGAATATAACAGCACAGATCAGGTGATTATAAAGCTTTGTTTTAAAACACATGTTTTACTTTCATAGCATGGTTTGTTTATGTTGTGATTTTACTTTATTTTAGGTTAGTGGTGATTGAATGTGTAAAATTTTGTTTCAAAGAACATTACAAATAACATATTTTAACCATTGTTTATCATCGGTATACCATTGTTTATAGGTACTGATTATCCAGCCTTAAGTTTTCCAAGCTAACTTTTTCATTTCATATCTGACAGTAATCTTATTATGAGGAAACCCCTTATTTTTTATGCTGACCCCTTTACATGGAGAAAGTATTTTTTGTCAAAATTTTTGAATTTGAGTTATTAGTGGAAATATTTTTTTAGTGTTCCCTGAATCCAAAAATATTGATTTCGGAGAAAGGATTGTTTTTGCAAAAATGTTTTAATTTGAGTTGTTAGTGGATATATTTGTTTTAGTGCTCCACGAATCCAAAAAAGTTGTTTTCAGATTGGTGTCTGTCCATGCGTGTGTGTGTGTGTGTGAGTGAGTGAGTGTGTGTGTGTGTGTGTGTGTGTGTGTGTGTGTGTGTGTGTGTGTGTGTGTGTGTGTATATGTGTGTGTGTGTGTGTGTGTGTGTGTGTGTGTGTGTGTGTGTGTGTGTGTGTGTGTGTGTGTGTGTGTGTGTGTGTGTGTGTGTGTGTGCGCGCGCGCGCGCGCGTTTGGGTATGAGTGTTTGGATGTATGTGAACTAGAGCTAGAGATGACACCAATGGTCCGATTTTCATGAAGTTTGTCATGTAGGTAAAACAACCATGATACCTCCAGGTGTTTTTTTCACTTTTTTGAATTTTAGATTTTTATGGGTATTTACCCCGTAAAACCCATAAAAACTACAAAAATCCAAATTTGTCAAAAACGGCTCTAACGATTTTGACAATACTTTCATGATCTGAAGTGCTTAAGATGCCAAACAAAATAACACAACCCGTGTGTCTGTAAAAATAAAGGTTCAGAAGTTATGGAAATGTAAGTGTTAACAAATTCAAAATTTTCTGTGTAGAATCAAAAAACATCATAAAATACAGGGTGTTACATTAGAAAAAAAATAAAGTTTTCCGCCATATTGGAAAATTAAAGGAAATTTCAAAAATTGAAATACATACCTAAAAGCAGCAAAAAATGGGTTTCCGCTTAAGAGGTTTAAGTCACTCTTTAATTAAAATTGGAAAACTTAGGCTGGGAACCCGGTATAGTGAAGATTAGCCATATAACTAAAATTTTTAAACAACATATTTGAGATTATCAATAAGTTAAATTTTTGTTTGGTTAGCATGACTTGATTACAATTAACTACGATTATGACAACTTATAAATATTTCGACATAACTCCCATTATTGGAGATGGAAACTGTCTATTCAGAAGCGTTCCCTATTGTTTATATGGGCACGAAAATAATCATTATCACCGAGAAAATCACCGAGATTGACCAACGGTGATAAAAGAGATTTGATGGCCAAATCTCTAAGAAATAATCATGAAATCTACCGAAGAATACACAATTGAGAGATTTTCTGGCCTCAATTTAAAAAATTTGTTTTCCCAATTCTTGCAAATTTTGCATGTTTGGGAGAAGCTCGATCTCCCCCTGGGTTCGCGCCTGCTTACTTCCTTGGTTCATGTTGTAATTGATTTCAGTTAAGTATTTCAGTGGTTATTAAATGTGTATAATTGTGTTTCTAATTACAGAACAAATAGCATAAAATTTGTTTAATTTTTTAGAGATTATATTATGCCAGTGTCTATGTAATGGAAAATAATAGAACAAGTATTATTTTTTGCGGTGCTTTGCGCTGCTCGGGGTCAGTCTAGTGTCACTTAATTAATTTCGTAATTTCCATTTTAAATTCCATATTTTTTCCGACGAGCATAACGTATCAAAACTGCTTACAAGCTCAAATTGGCTTAAGAATAATCTGCTTAGCAAACAATATGCATTTTATAGTGTCTCAAAAAGTCTTTCTTGCGATGGTTAATATTTTGGCAGTTTTCATCATACACATTACAAATGATTGGTACTTTTCATTATTCAAATGAGCTATAACAAAAATGTAAGGAGGTTGTTGTTAAATAAAAGAAATATTTTCTTGAAATATACGTTAAAATGTGTGATGTATACAGAACATACAGAACACATAGGTGGCTGGCACCCCCAAATATTATAACCTAAATCCGTCTATATAACCATAGTAACTATTCAAAGCACTTCCAAAACCCTTGACATGGTTCCCTTTCGGACGATCCTGTGCCTAAACCCCTTTTAAATATCGAAACCACCATAGGGCACATCATGAGATTCCAAGCTTTAATTTGATACCAACATCAAGGGTCTACGACATGTAGTTTTAGCTGTAGTAAAAAATATACCGACACACAACTCTCTTTATATATATTGATTGATTAATATAATCACACAAAGTACAGGCCAGAGTATAAAAGTTACGGTTGGCAGAACATGAGAAAGATTTCGTACATATTGATATAAAATACCCCCGTTGCAGCAGACCTGCTTACTCAGCGAATTTCAAATGCAAAAAATGTAGACTATTTCCATCCAACATATGGTAACTTATGTCTTTTAATCTCCATAAGAATAACATGGAGAATGAGTATGCAGGTTTGCTACAACAGTTATGTTAAAACTGGGTTGCTGTAATTCAATATTTAGTAGGTCTGAACTAGAAGAAGCCATATAACAAGTTTTATCAAGGTACGTTAAGAAATAATGAAAATATATAATTTACTTGGATAACATGAGGAAAGAGTACGCAGGTTCGCTGCCACGAAAATGGAAACTTCCATATTTGTAATAATTCCTTGAAAAATAACGTTTTTTGTGAGGTCGCCAACACCTTTATTTTAGACAAATTTTTATGATTGAATGAGATGTCAAATTACTGGAGATTTTGTCGATATTTCCTGAATGCTGTTCATTTTCTTTTAGGTGAAAAAGCGTTGCCCCATTGGGAATGTATGTTACCCACAAGTTCACATTTATTTCTTATGGAAAGAATATTTGTTTAAACATTAATAAAACTAGTGCTTACCTTGTAAATGGTTGGACCAATATAGACATATTATATACTTTTCTTACAGTGAAATTTAATTGTCTTTAATTTTACAATTTGATAGGGGATACTAAAAGTTGATAGTTTTCAAGATATTTAGGAAAGCCCAAAAAATTGTACCTCCAGACCCCCCTCCCTCCCGCTCAAGGGCTACGGACGGGGACTTTTAATATGTTCACCTCCTAACTATTCCAAACAAAGCTGCAAAGTCAAAAATTGTGTTCCATATAATTCCCTCTATACCTTTTTTTGAGCATTCGTTGCCTGGACTAATGTGTGTATGGGTCACGTACACACCCACATAGTACGTATGGTTAGCGTAAAAACCTTGCACTTTTTGATACAGCTTAGCCACTTGGTATGTGTATAGAAGATACCAGTAGAAGTATTTTTGTCCGAAGAACCAACCTTGAATTCGTGTAGAACATCCCCACATCAGCCATTAAAGATGGCCACCATTACATTCGTAAATTGCTCTATAACTCCGGTAAAAGTATTTCGATCTTGATAAACTTTTTTTTGTTTGAAATATAATTTCAGAGTAAAACTCTTTTGTACTTAGTATTTTTTTTTCTAAAGTTAATAGTGTTCATTGTATATTTGAAAAACGAAATTTTCCATTTAATTCCATGAGAAAGTCTAATTCCTCAATAAAATGCGTTTTGAAGGGTTCAACAAGGTATAGCTAAATGTAGTATGTTCTCTAGGTTGAAAAATTATACTCACAGAAATTCTATTCCAATTAGTCAACTATTATCAGAATAATGGCCTCAAAAGGACACACGCACAGGCCCGTTTTCCGAGTTAGTCTAGTTGTTTCGGTATTTTATGGAGTAAAAAAAACTATTATTGAGGTGAAACCTCAATAAAAACGAAGAAAAATAACCAAACGACTGAGAAAAATCGATCATAATAGTATATTTTATTTTATTTTCTTGCTTTAAAACAGGTTACAAAACCCAATTACATTAAAGCAGTTAAAACTAATATAAAGTTTCTTGATATAGGTTGAGTGTGGCAAAGAGTCCTCACACAGCACTATACATAATTAAATGTTAAAGAAATCTGGAGACAATAGACTAACTTAAAATACTAAACAACATTTATGACTAACAAATGAAAAATACTAAATTGAAATGAAACAATTTCAAAAATACTAAAATGAAACCCCTAAATAATCTTACTTATCACTGTAAAACAAAACAATGAAACTAAACACCTTTCAATTAAAAATACGTTGATATTACACATTTTTTAAACAAAATAAAGACCTAAAATACAAAAATCTAAATTTACTCAATTTTGACATTAATAATATTTAAATTATTCAATATTAGGTAAATATTACCTTTAAGAAAATGAAGGCATTTTATTTTGAAACTAAAAGATGATTCAAGAAAAATATCAATATAATTCTATGTTTTCATCCATTTTGAAGGCCCCAAAGAAGTTTTTTGTCGCCCCATGTTAAGCATAGGGCAAAAGAACATGCTCCGACTTATTTCGATATAAATACTTTATCCGTTGGTAGAAATGAATAAAAATTCATAAACATATTTAACATAAACATTTGAACGATATAACATAAAAAATCGTAGATAAATAATCGCTAAACAGAATTTATACGTGTTTTAAAATTAATTTTAGTAGTAAAATTAAGCCTCCCTGCTAGCGCCCCCTGTGGAATTCGGCGCAAGCGTGGCTGGTGCTAACCACACGTATTTGAGAGTTGAGAGAGTTACGCCGAATCCCTTCAATTAAAATACCCCCGTCGCAGCAAACCTGCGTACTCAGCGAATTTCTAAAGAATTAATTTTTATATGGGAGCTTATTTACTTATGTACAGGAAAATGTGTCAAACATTTTATGTAATTAATGCAAAAAGTATACTACATATCAATTCAAGAGCTTTAGATATAAGGGAAATGATCATGGGAATCACACCGGTATCCATTCCAACAATATTCTTTTTGTTATTCTTATAATTATTAGTCGAATATTTTTTATAAGTGTATCCTTGTTATAGTATAATAAAAATTTAAGCAAACATACAATTAATGATTTAAAATCAGTCAAAATAAAAACAAATAAAATAGTCACATGAAAAAATTGAATCCAAATATATGATTTATCTTAAAATTTAAATAAACTTGTTGCAGCAAACTTGCATGCTTAGTTAATTTCTAAAGGATTTATTTTTTATATGTGGGCATATTCTACATAAGTTAGGGAAGTTGTTCTTTTGAATATTTTGTGTACATATTAATCTAAATTAAGTAAATTTTATCATTCATAATCTTATTTCTCAATAACTATTCATATTCTGATAATTTTAATAAATTTACTTGTTATAGTATGTAAATGTCAGCAAACATATTATCAATCTACTCAGATCCAAGAAATAAAAACAAATCAAACCATCACATGAACAAATTAAATTCAATCATGTGGTTTGTTTTATTATTTTTAAATCCCATTTTAGGGAAATTGAATGAAAAATTTGGGTATTTCATACCAGAATTTGGACAGTTTATGTCCCTTCAGGGAAAAGCAAAAGACAATGTGCTGCATTTTGCAGATCCGATATCTCAGTAACCGATTGATGTAGAGTCATATTCAAAATGCTATATTGTTTATTTTTTAAGCTGAATTCAATTCTGACCATTAAATTTACATAAAATTAATAGAAATATGTTAAATCTTGAAAATAAATTTTATTTAGTAAAAAAACCGCCGTAGAGTGTACCGATCTTGCTGGTTTTCGAACTTAAAGTCATGAATATCGCTATAAATGTTTGTTCCAAATTTCATCAAGATCGGACTTTCTTTACGAGAGTTATCGTGCCTACGGACACACACACACACACACACACACACACACACACACACACACACAAACATATATATATATATATATATATATATATATATATATATATATATATATATATATATATACCAAAATGAACGAACGTTGTTTTTGGGCTCTAGGGACCTCAAAACGAAAAAAAACATAGTCCCTGGCTTAAGTCTCACCATGCCGCCTACGGTAATAGCTACTTCCCTATAGGGGGAAAATCGCTAAAAGCATAATAATTATGAAAATAATGTTTTAAAGTCTTGAAAGTGTTCAACAAAAATATTGTAAAGATATAACAAAAACACCCCCGTCGCATCAAACCTGCGTACTCAGCGAATTTCTAAAGAGTTAATTTTTATATGGGAGCTGATTTATGTGCAGGAAAATGTTTCAAAATTTTTATGTAATTAATACAAAAAGTATATGAAACATCAATTCAAGAGTTTTAGATATAAGGGCCAGCCACCAGCCACATACGACAGTCAGGCCTTGAATGTCAGATGGCGGGCCGGCGGACCGCTTCACTTCCACAGGCCAAAGACAAACAAAGAATGCAAGGCCATCATACCCATCCTTTGATCGGATGATTCAAGTAGTCATATATTAAAAGAACGAAAAACCTTTTTTTCAAGGAGTGGATATTTTCACTCTTTATAATGAGTGGTGATTTTTTGGTCTTTCAGTACTGAATTTTACTTCTTTTAGAATGAATATGTATTCACTCACAGCAAAGAACGACGTTTTCATTCTTTCTATTTTAGCGCGTACCCTTAAAAATCAAAAATTCAAAAAAATGAAAAAAACGCCTAGAGATATCATGGTTTTACACGTACTGTGAGGTCCCTCATTTAACAGTGTTCCCCGATTTCCGCTGAGGAGATCCACCAAGAGAACAGCGGGCGCTCACCAATACAGCGGAAACAGGTGAGATCCTGCCTTTTTCCCAGCGGAGGCTATAAATATCAGGGCCAGAGCACCGGGTGCCTTTTGAAGGTTCTCTCCTGTCCTCACAAAACAAACCCATTCAGTCGCTCCTTCACCGTCGAACGAGCCGGACCGTCTCCGAGTGCTCTCGTAAGTATTCTACAGTTTGCTAGAGAAATCCCAGCAATACGCTTACCTACTAGAGAAATCCAAGCAGTCCATTCCTTTGCTAGATAAATCTAAGCAATCCGCTCACTTGCTAGAGAAATCCAAGCAGTCCGCTCCTCTGCTAAAGAAATCCAAGCAGTCCGCTCCTCTGCTAAAGAAATCCAAGCAGCCCGCTCCTTTGCTAGAGGAATCCAAGCAACCTGCTCACCTGCTAGAGAAATCCAAGTAATCCGCTCACCTGCTAGAGAAATCCAAGCAGTCCGCTCACCTGCTAGAGAAATCCAAGCAATTCCCTGACCTGCTAAAGAAATCCAAGCAGTCCGCTCCTCTGTTAGAGAAATCCAAGCAGCCCGTTCCTTGCTACAGAAATCCCAGCAATCCGCTTACCTGATAGAGTAATCCGTAGCATGAATCACCCATCCCGCTAGAGAAATCATTAGCATACTCATACTACCCAATCCTGCTAGTACACACCGAGCAGTCCCTAGGTGGCAGTGATGAATTGATCTTCATCTGGCAAGCCTCGCTTTGCTAGAACTGTGAGATCCTTTTGGGACTCTTTTGATCACTCTGTCTGAGCCACTTTTCTTTTTCCCCCTTAAACCTGACCCTCGAGTTCTGACCCCTGGAACGTTCCCGGCACGCACCACAGTAGCTATCTCCTCACACTACATGCCAAATTTCATCAAAATCGGACTACTGGTGTCGTCTCTTGCTTTGTTTACATACACACACACACGGCCGGACGGACAGACACCACTCCAAAAACCACTTTTTTGAACTTTTTTTTGGATTCAGGAACCATTAAAACAAATATTTCCACTAAAAACTCAAATTCGAAAATTTTTACGAAAACAATACTTTCTCCTTTTACTAGGTATAGGAGGAGAGAAAGTAAAAATCTAACTGTAAATATTTGTCTGTCTCAAAGAATTGATTTTATACCCAGCCAGAAAAATTATATTTTCTTTTAATGGAAATGGATTATGAATCAGAATCACACTAGCGTTTTGCCATGAGATTGTTTCCTTGAGGTATTTTTTGAGTATTTTATTACTAATCCTAAATTATAGTATCATGGGTACTTTCAATCATCCTTTCAATTTTAAATCAAGGCAAAAACAAGTTTAACAACCAATTTATTTATTTATTAAGAATTAAGTACAAAGTGTTTAAGACTGCATGGTTATTAACATTAAAATAAAAGTAATAATTTTCAATATATCACATATGCCTTGAGGTAGAGGAGGAGGCCATCTTCTCTCTGTAACGTCCTACGGCTGATTTAACAAATTTTGTTGTTCTTCGAACTGGGGATGATGTCATTTGATCGGAGATCCCATTCCAAACAAATGAAAAATAGTTATCTACTTTCAATTGTTCCATGATTTCACCCATTATTCTTTTGTATTGATGTAAAAAAATAGTAACAAACAACACGTAAATAAGCACGCTGTTAAATCCCATGAAGAAGCGCAAAACATGAAATCTGTTAAAGCCATTGCCATCAGAAAAGTATGAACAACTACACTTGTAAAATATATTTGGGCTGAAAACGAAATCGATGAATATCGCTGAAATGTAGCCAACAAGCCGAAAGAAAAGATACTGGAACAAAACAAAAATCAGCATCAACCAAAGAAATATTTCTGATGGAATATAAAACTGTCAAATAGATTCTGAAGAGAAATTTGCCGAACCTCCAGAGAGAAAAGAAAATTATCAGATTTAAAAGGAATAAAACACAAAGTAAAGCCCTGTTAGTGAATTTGTAATTTGCTATCTTGTAAAAGTTAAAAAACTTTAATTCTTCAGCCTCATTCAGGTACTCTGTGACGTATTCAGGCACTGTTACAAAATGAAGATATGCGTAAAGAAGAACAAGAAAACATTCACCGCCATTATCAGTTCAAAACAACGGCACAAATTCTTGAATAAGCCCAACACTCCAACAAAGTTGGCCATCATGAAGATCCTAACACAAAGCATGCAAGCGAAGAAAACGAACAACGTATGCCACCAGTCCAGTTCAATATCGATGTTCACTGAACTCACCACTATTGTCGGGAGGATTTGTCCGGCAATGCTCTGTTCTGCCACCAATGCGATCTCAGAAAAGAGGCATGTGTGCCAAGACGGCTCTGGTGTAGTGACCGATCCACCCCCTCTCCCATAGCTTACCCAGGGACTCCTCCATCTCCTCATCGGATGCTCCCAAGTGCCATGTGTAACCACCGCTCGTGTACGATCGTCCTGTTACACCATCATAGAGGAAGTTTGAGTCTTCAGATGACCAGTGGTAGGAAAAGTTTCTTAAATACTGAATTCCTAAATCATGATAAGCAGTGACATTTTTTATCCAGAAGGCAAAATAGTCTTCCGTGTCTTCAGCAGTAGCACTGAAAGGTGCAGCGCATTCTGTAGACAGATTAAACGACGTCTGACAGTAGCCCGGTTTGACTCTAAACTGTCTCAGTTGCACTTTTCCTATCATTCTATTGACACTGTCAGAAATCCAGTCCTTCCTAAAAAAAAGTTTGACTCGGATTCTTGGCTGTATTTCCAATTATACCATATATATTTGAAAAGGGAATCCTCACTCGAATACTGAAAGTGCTTGAGGTCAGAAATATTGTACACCTCGTAAAAGTCATTCATCAAGGTGCGGAAATGAGCGTTTGTCTGATATTTTGTTTCTATTTGAGTCTCGAGTACCATAACATGCACTACTAAGAAGATAATTTGCACAAAAAGGTTGTAGATCATGCGCCATTGCCTAGCCTTGAGCATCTTCTGTCTATGTTGTTCACGAAAGACTTCATGCAGAGGTTGATACATCGGCTGACATCTTATACGAACATAATTAGCTAAGTAGGAGACTTTCCCAAAGTGTTCAAATTGACGACCATCTTGAGGGTCAAAGGTATAAACATCTTTGTATATTATCCTTCTAAAAGCAATCGCTAAGATAGCTGAAACAATAGTAATCTTCAATGGCAAGAGAATAATTGCGTGGAATAATACAGAGAGACCCACAACCGTTAGCCACTTCAAAGTCTTCACTGGAGGAAGAGGTTCAGACAAAATGAAAGTCAGAGCTGCAGAAAAGATTATTATAACAGCCACAGCGATCCAGGTGATGAGCAACCATTTCTTTCGAATGATTACATTCGGTTCATTCCCCTCGATTTGGACCGGGACTAAAGGTTTCGGCATCAAAGTTAAATTTATTTTCTCCCCTAGCGTCCTCTCACGCGGCTTAACACGGGAAAGTTTGTGCCTACGACCGTAGTGTATATGGCTTCTGCGACCGACGCTAAACGGCAGCAGCGAAGGAGAAGAAGGGGTAGAGACGTAATCCTGGTGAATGCTCACTTGCGTCACTCTTCTTTCTGTTGACTGTTCGGTTTGTCCTCTTTCGATAAAAAATATAATTCTGTATATTCTTCTGAACATGTGCATTAGGATACAGGCCGTTATCGTTGCTTGAATACAAGTGTACACAGCCATCTCTATCATCTTACCCATGTCACGGAGTAAGAGAAATCGTCCACTTCTGTAAAATCGTCGGACATCACAATCAACAAAACACTGACTACCTTCGAGACCAGTATGAAACACAAGATGATGGCCAGTCGATCCGTTCGAGATACTGGGTCTCTCGGATTTCTTGCGATTGTGGCGAGCCAAAGATGAGAAAGGTGGAATCCAGACTTGAAATAATCGCGAAAGACTCTTGACGGGCTTATGACTTCAGAAAAAGAACTGGGGAACAAACTCGTCTGAGGGAACCTGTTTAAGCTCAACGTAATCCACTCATCAACAACGAAAAAATAACAGTCTTTGTGATACAGGTCGTAAATTGTTATAGAATCACAGAACCAGTCAGGTTTGGTCCCGTTATTGTCATGCCACAGATCCAAATACTCTATGTTTCCTTGTGACTCTGTCTCATGTACCAAAAACCAGTCATCCCCCATCCCTTCCATGACATCATGAGTTGCACAGCTTAAGATATGTCTCCGGCCGTCGTTCAGTGTGCCATTGATCTTGATTCCAACAGCCGCATCAGTCCCGGCTCCGACGCGGGCGCCAGTGGTTACACGAACCAAATATGCGTATTTTTCTCCAGGAAGATTATCTGGTAAAATCGACACATATCTCTTGGTCCTGTCGTGAATATCCGCTTTCCTGCAGATGGGTGCCAGCAGTAGAAAGGCGAGCAGAAGAAGTGGTAGACTGACGGTTTTCGCTGTGTTAGCGCCGCTGATGGTCAGACACAATGGATAAACTTGTACTGTGTCCAAGGCATACATAATCTCCTTAACTTGCCCCCCGATTAGTGAGAGTCTTTTACACTGACAGGTAAATACATTAGTAAAATCTCTTCTTCCTCGACAACTCCTCGTTTCCCATCGATTATGCCAAGAGTAACAGGTTTTTGAATAAACTCTAATGCCTACGTTCATTGTGTCATTGATTTTTACCTGAGGCCCAGGCTGGATCGCATGATACAAAATATGAAAACCGTCATCTGCGGTTTCACAGTGAAAAAACCTCCCTCCCTAACCCCCTTCCCACCCCCCTCCCCACCCTCTCTGCTATCCGGCTCTGAGGGCTTATGTGGAATTTTATTTATTTTTTGCATAAGCTATCCATACGTGGGTCTCGTATCTATCTTTCCCAATGTGTATATTTCTTCGCCCCACCAGATTCTAAATTTACTCAGCACCAATGCCGTGGGTAATACACCAATAAGTCTGTAGACGGGCAATTCTATCTCCAGCTGCGCAGGTTCAAGATGGTTGTCCAACCGTCTCACTCTCAGATATCTAACCTCTATTTCTGAATCTCGATCGGAGATGTCAAAGGCAACTCTTATTTCGTACTTCAGTCTCTTCGGGAATTGGCAATCGGAATTGTCATTTCTCTTATAACATACAGATACATCGAGTGAGTCACTTGTGTTAATTATTCCCAACTTGGTAGGATCTGCTCTGAAATGCATAAACTGTAAAGAAAGATAGAAACCAATTTTTTTTACGTATTCAGCAAGCTCATTTGGAACGATGATTGGAAACTTATTTTTACGATGTTCATCTTCAGTATACTGGCTCAGGTCCTTCGGAATATCGACTTTCACCCATAAAGAAAGGTTTCCCATACTCGACTCGATCAACTTTCCGTTTTGTGACGGTAAACGCTTATAAGACAGGATAGATTTGAGTAGAAAAGAAATTTTCGTTACATACCTAGATAATTCCTTTACCCTTGCGTAAATCACAGGATTGGAGAGTTTGATATTTGTAAATCTATTGCCTACATAGTTTTCTTCTATCTCTAATACCATGTGAATGCAATCCAAAATGCCAGAGATGATCTGATGGAGGACACGGAAGGTGCAGTGTTGGCCCTGCCTCAGCGCGATCGACAGGGCCTGTGTCAGCGAGTGTATCTTGCGAGCAGCTTGCAAGGCCAAGGCACTGTCCATGCTCAGAGAACCGCGCGCACCTGACAGGCTGACATGGAAAGTAGAAATGCCCAGTTTTGTATCTTCATACCTGTGTATCGGGAGCGAGCTTGTAAACCGTAACAGATCTCCACGTATCTCGATCTCGCTCGATCCCTGCTCCTTTTCGGCTGTTGTCAACAAATCGGAAATTACCCATACTTGTCTGAGTGACTTTCCGACACTTTGAGTGCTCGAAATTTTCACCAAGTTGTCGAAGATCTGTTTGATATCTTTAGAAGTTCGATTACTCTTCGATAACTTAACCTCGAGCGTAGTCGCAGCTACCGTTCCATAGTGATCGTTTGAAAGAATTTCCAATCTCCCTCTTGTTAAAATAAGGTCTTCCATGCTCACCGAGTCTTGAAAAGTGATCATTCGCCCACTAAAATCGGGTCCGTCCACTTCGTGCTTGTCATAAAACTCGAAGGTTCTTGACGGATCTGATTGGGTACAATTCAGCTTAAAACGTGTCCGCCCCTCTTCTCCGCTCTCCGTGTCGGTCAGGCATCAAGTCATGGATGGTGCACTAGACGTGGTCGATATCGGGTAAACTACGAATTGTGTTTCTTTATACGTCACCCTCACATCATATCTGGTACCCTCCTTCAACACATCCTCATTTACAATAAGTATAAAAGATCTTGTATCGGTCTGCCTCATAGGCTCCAGTGGGTTTTCAGTCCTCGTCCCGTCTTCATTGATTTCAAACAAGGCCCACTCCAATTCAAGCGACTCTAACCGAGTCCAGTGGCCCTCGACTCTCAGGTAAACTATATCTTTAGGATTGGTTTTTATTTTACAATTGTACACACAGTAGACGGTAAAGAACTTGAGAAAGCCTTTGCTTTTACCTTTGTCTATCACGATAGTGACCTGACTCGCATAAGAGGGTGCCACTTTGTATCTTTTTGAAAATACCTTCAGTGTAAAGTTATACGCTTTATCGCTTTGCAAATCAGACGGATCTATTACATAAGGCTCGGCAGGCATTTCTTTTAAAGTATGAGGTTTGCAAACGGCCTCCTGAGTCCAGTTGCACGTGAACGTGAAATACATATCCGATGCACCGTCGGGCATGTTGGGATGTCGTGAGTCGGAGGCGTCGAGTATAAAACCTTATTCTCTCAACACCATTCTAGAACTCCCCCCTGCTATGACAGCGACCAGAGGGACCAACTCCACCTTGAGGTAGCAAATGTCGAAGTTCACATTCATATGACCTGGTCCACTCCTATCGGGCTTACCATAATTGATAATCGTAAAATTGATTACATACGGTCCTATCCAATGGAAAGCTGGTATTTCCCAAAACAAATTATTAACTGGTTGGTAATTAATCTCTTTTTCCCTTCTGTTTTCGAACGGATAAGCCTTCCAGATGGTTTGCTTGATATTCGTGCCCACATCGATTCCGTCTGAGCCGACGCGAGCCAAGTCGTTTATGAATGGGTGTAGGTAATACAGCTCGGCCTCCAGAACTATCCGGTCGGCAGGATGAAACTTCTTTATATTTTCGATATTCTTACCGCAATTCTTGATCCTCGGAATGTAAATCCAAGGGAATAAGAATGGACTGGGGTAAGCTGTGTGGTAGTTGTGGCTGTGGGTGGACAGCTTCATGTCTCGGTGGATCGGGTGGAAAGTGTCCAGCCGCAATTCTCGCGTGAACGACAGGACTAGTTTGTTTTAACCGTCGTAAAGTCCCACGGAATATTGACTTCGATGACGAACACTTTTTTAGAGAACTTCCAATTGATAATTTCGCAGGTTTCTCCCAGCATAAAACGTTTCTCCCTTTTCACCAACGCTCTACACTCGCTGAGCGGGAAATAGTCCGCCGTATTTCTCCAGGCCATGTACCTCCCGCGGGGTCTTCCACCTGAACGACAGGAGTCGGCCCCGCGCCCACCACCATCAACAGATAAGTAGGAAAATTGAATTCCACGTTTATCGGGGTGATAAATTGGATTCCACTGGGGTAAGTTTCGTAAGGGGCGGGGCTCACTGGATACTTGTGTTGGCATATGTTTCCGTACATCTTGGCACTGTTACAAACACAGACACACTCGCCGAACCCTTCGATCTGGGACACTCTCCCGATCACGTCGGGGTTGCAGAACCCTGAGAAACAAATATTTTTTCTTACTTTGCATGGGAGGTTTGGCATGAATATGTTTATGTCGACGATCTCGCACATTCTGTCGCTGATGTAGAAGGTACAAAAATATTTCTTCATACATTCCTCGTCCTCATTACAAGTAGGGAGGATCTGACTCTTTATCGAACCAAAGAAAAGAAGTAAAATTAGGGATAGACATATCGTTTTTATTTGCAACATTTTCGTTGATAATTTTTGTACAAGTTTAGAAAAACTAAATACGGGGACGCATACAATCGTTATTTCGTTTAAATAAATATAATTAGCTGTAAATACTGAACTGCTAAATATAACGTCACAGATCGTGGTACAAAAAAACAAGCTCATTTCGAAGAAATACTGAAGTTGTATACAGACTAATAGAACGTTTGATTAAACTAAAATTTTAGATGTATAAAAACTACTGTCAAACTATGTGCTCGTCACGATAACGGTAGACATATAAGGGCAAGTATACCTGGTGGACCGAGCCTTGCTCGGTGTTATTTCATGTTTACCAGTTCATCCAGTTACTATAAAATGTTTCAATGTCATAAAATTGATAAATAGAAACCTTTTTGATTACTCCATTGACTCTTCATCCCACTTGCTGATGTATTTTCCCTTTATGGCTGTAGATTCCAAACAGCTGTGATGATTACTTCATTTGTTTACACTTTCCTTGTTTATTTTCGTTGCTATCACGGCAACCCATAAGGCCAATGTTAAAATTTTACAACTTTAAAATTCGATTTATTACGTTATTAGATTAGATTTTCTCTGGCCAAGTAATCTGCATAAAAGACGTTTTTGAGTTATAAATTACTTATTTCCAGACTTTGAAGGGAATCCTCGGAGCCGTTTTTGAGATCGTTGTGCAAACATACAAGCTAGCACGCACGCACGGACGCAAGATGATCATGGGAATCACATCGGTATCCATTCCAGCAATATAGTGAGGTAGGTTAGTATGAAATATTAGGTTTCTGGCTACCAGTATGCAACTTTGCATAATCAATGATCATGCATTTTGGAACTAAATTCAGCCCAGACCCCAAAAATTAGTCTTCTAATTTTCAAAATGGCGGCTAAAAATATTTGTAAGAGGACAAAATTTAACTATTTAGACCATGGGCCGCTAATATGAAACCCTCCCCCCGTGGGAATTTTCGACACATGTATTTTTTTATTGCTATTGACATGTACTGTAAGGTTTTGCTTGTTTGCGACGTTTAAATTACAGTATAACCCAGGAAAACAAAAAACATCATTGATAAATCGTTGAAAGAAAATTAACATGGGGTCTTTTAGAAAAAGTCACCTGACTGCATTTTTTACATGCATTTTTTGATATATTGACTCGGGACCAACGCCTATTATTGTTGGGTGGCTAATCTTTTATTTTGACAGGATAAACATTTTCGGGCGCCATCTTGGATCCGCCATATTGGATATCAATTTATTTTTTTAATGTAAAGATGGTGTTGTGGCACATCCATTATGAACTAGATTTTTATGCTGATTACAATGGTATTTTTCTTCGTTTTTATTCAGGTTTCACCTCAATAATAGTTTTTTTTACTCCATAAAATACCGAAAAAACTAGGCTAACTCGGAGAACGGCCTGTGTGTATATCTTTTTGAAGCCATAATTCCGATAGCAGTTTACCAATTGGAATAAAATTATTTCTGCGAGTATAAGTTTTCAACCTAGATAACCTACTACATTTAGCTATAGCCTTGTTGAACCCCTCAAAACGCTTTTTATTGAGGAATTAGACTTTTTCATGGATTTAAATGGAAAATTTCATTTTTAAAATATACAATGAACACTATCAACTTGCGGCATCTTTACACTATTGTAATGCGGCCATCTTTAATGGCTGATATGAGGGTGTTCTACACGAATTCATGGTGGTTCTTCGGACAAAAATACTTCTACTGGTATCTTCTATACACATACCAAGTGGCTAAGCTGAATCAAAGAGTGCAAGGTTCTGGTGAAAATTTACGCTAACCATACACGTACAGTGTGGGTGTATACGTAACGCGATAGCTAAAAAAATGGTTACACAGATTACTTTCAAATTATAGGCCTACTCAAAGTTTAATAGCTCACCGAAAAGAGTCTTAAAATTTGAGACAAACCCTCTGAATGGTTTTTCATTAGTTAGATTTTACAAATTGAAAAAGGCTATTAAATTGGCATGGCGGAAAGTTACGTTTATGAAGTAATGTGATGCAAATTGAGATAATTTCAAATACAAAAGAAACCAGCGATTAAATATGTGGCAAATACATTTTCCGAAAAAGATGCATTACATGCTGCATGGTCATCGATTATTCAATTATTTTGAAAAAGAGTTCATAATTTATTATTACTTATGGAAACCCCAAAACTTACACGCGAAAAAATCCAGGGGATATACGCTAAAATTGTCTAAAACCAGTGATCTTTATATTTAGTGCTAAAACAAATCATATTGCTTAACGATTCCAAGCATACGATTTGCTTGGGGTTAGTACCTCCTAAACCCCCCGTTCAGTTTACCTTTCCTAATCACTTAAAAAGGGTCGCTTTTTGGAGATGCCCCCCCCCCCCAAATTAATCATATATACCCATTGTTTAAAACAGAGATTATCTTGAGATTCAAAGGCATTGTTAAAACGCCTTTTTATAAAGCATGTGAGTTGTTTTAAGTTCCTATGTGGGAAAGTTTTTCTATAAACGTAAGGGTACGTTCAGAATACATACGTACAATTAGGGTTTTCTCTGATACATCCCTTTTTCACCCGTCCTACTAAACCGATTTTTACGATTGAAAAAGCTATCCGGCGCACCGGCGACTGGTATATAAATGGTCATTTATTTTAAGACCTCGCCCCCCTATAACCTTTGATTTATTTCTAGAGGGCGCTTTCAATGCTCCAGTGCTGACCAACTTGCATTATAATGGTTTCAAATGTGATTGTAATTTTAAATCATACTACAAGAAACATCTGTTTTCTGTGCCTTTCTCTTGCCTGGAAAGTTACTCTTTGCCGATAACTGCACGGTAAATTACCGTGCAGAGCACATTAAATTTACCGTTCACTAGGAAACGGAAATAACGGAAGTAAACAATGAAAGCAATCAGATGATTGTAGCAAACCGAAGTTTCATGCATGTTTCTAGCCTACTTCACAGCACTGGTAACAGTAGCGAGTGTTTGTTTGTTTATTATATGATAGGTTTGACGAATTTAGAAACGTAGTGGTTTATACAAGGAATACGTTATGATAAAAAATACGTTTTTTTCTTAGTAGTATGATGTAGGTAATCATATAAGTCACACGCTAAGTATGTTTTACCTTTACCGTACTCGCACGAAAATGCCGAACTCTTCACACCCGGAAAAACAGTACTTACCGGTCTATTGGTCTGGTAATGTAATATAGGCCTAGTATATAAGCTGATTTACCTTCATATGGATTTTTGACCGAAGTCAGATTGTGAAATAAATAGATAGTCTGCATTTGTAAACAATATTTGATGCATTTTATGAAAATTAATTCTTGAAATGGGCAGCTTTTATTGTAATTGTATAGCCTAATTAAGGCAGGTAAATCATACAAACATGCGGCAAGAAGCGCCAAGAGATAAAGACTGATA
Source organism: Flexamia atlantica (assembly GCA_035578135.1). NCBI lineage: Eukaryota > Metazoa > Arthropoda > Insecta > Hemiptera > Cicadellidae > Flexamia > Flexamia atlantica. Next base: position 3,277,501 of record JAQJVK010000006.1, on the reverse strand, counting down.
GAACAGAGACACTGCACCACCTATCTTCTTGCAGCTACATAAAGATGATGTTAGGGCATGAATACGCAAACAAAAACATCTGGTATCCTACTATTGTGCGAGAAGACAAGCAAATTCAAATACATAATTCTGGGGTGATGAAAAGTGTGTGTGTGTATTTTGTTCAGCCAAGCTTTTATTTATTGAGGTGAGACCTCTAAATTTTGCTTGAAAGGTTGACTTGATTAGTTACGATGAGTTTAAATCCATATTATTCTTCCAATTAAAGGCGAGTTTCTCACAAAATCGAAATTATATTAAATGCGCAATTTGCGCATGGGCCCCCTAGTATAATGATAATCCTATACTCTTTATGAGCACTTGTTTGCTTGCTCGCTTGCTTGCTTGATTGACTGATTGATTGCACAATTAATCTCAAAAACGACTCCGAGAGTTTCCTTCAAGGAAGGTCAGAAATAACTATAAATTTCTGATTAAAAATGGTTCTATGCAGGTTACTTGACCTGCAAAAATCTACATAAAAGTCTGACAAATCTAATCAATATGAGTACGAGGTATGAGTGCGATTCACCTAAGTTGGCCAAAACAAAAGTAAACAAATTATTAGCTTTTTACGAATTTAAGCATAAAATCCAGCTGTGCTGAAAACATTGTCAATGAACATCTGTTTTAGTGTAGCACTTGTAGCAAAGGAAAAGTTTTGGTGCAATATTGCAACTGGAAGTTCACTTGCGCAGCTTAAAATATTACTCAGGGGCTTTTCCAAATTAATTATCTATTAACAGAGAGAGGATGTGTCATGGATGCGGCCTGGTAAATAGTCTTAGATTTTCTTATGAAATAATATTTACAAAGGAAAATAGGTGATTTTTTGAATAGCCAGTACAACTTTCTGCAAGTCAGTAGCTGAAAAGAGAGATTGTTTCATATTGGGGTCAAAACTTATAAAAGGTGTTTCCTTATTGGCCCAGGAAAAAATGAACAAGCAGTTAAACAAACTAAAAAATATGTAAATCAAGAAATAAAATCAAATTAAACTGTGACAGCTATGTAGAAAGGTTGAATGAAGATAAAAATTTCTAAAAATAGGCGATATTCTAAACATTCTATAACCTATAACAACATTGTAAACAAATGCAACGTGGCGATTTGACAGTTCTGAGAAAATGTAAACAGACACCATGTGTAACCAACAATGTTTTCAATGGGTGCGTTCAGCCGCAGTCACCGGTGGGTAACCGATTACCATAGTCACTAATAGGCAAATCCACCGCATCTTGACAATCAACAATGTCCGGTTACTTACCGAATCCACCGTAAACACAACATCGGTAGATGCACAACAATGATCGGTAGATGGTACGTCCACCACTACCGTTCACTTATTATAGGTTAGTATATTACCCACCGGTGGAATGCGGCTGAACGCGCCCATGTGACTTGTATACAAAGTTTTGATGAGATGATTAGTACATGCTTTGGCCAACTTAGGTGAATCCTACACTATATATATAGAAGTGTGTGTTGGTATATTTAGTGCTACAGCCAAAACTACACATCGTAGACCCTTGATCTTGGTATCAAATTAAAGTTTGGAATCTCATAATTTGCACTATGATGGTTGGGTTTCGATATCTTATAGGGTGTAGGCACAGGATCGTCCAAAAGGGACCTATGTCAAGGATTTTGTGAGTACTTTAGGTTTTATTTGTTTATATCAAAACATATGCTTTAATTTGAAATGGTTACCGAATAGTTACAGTGGCTGCCAACAGAATGCAGCACCTACAATTGTTATTGTACAACAGGTGAATACAGTCTTATTTAGAAAATATGTTTTCATTTACGTTTTCAATTATTTTCTAGTATTTTACTGTTAGGTTATGTTATTACACACATAAAGTGCACTAAAAAGTATAGTTATATTTTTTTTGTTTTAAATTCAAAGTTAATAGTAGACTACAAATAAGATAAGAAAATGTGAAAATGTAGGAGAAAATGTTTGCAGTTCCATACTGTATCTTATCACATAGACGAAAGATTGCAAGAAAAAAATGAAACTACGAAAAAGAAACAAATCTAAGGGTATCACGGGAAAATGCACAGTTACATCAATAAACACCATCGTAACAGATTGGAACAGAAAGGGAAACAGACGCACAACGTGAGGAAAGAAATCATCAGAATAGAGATAATGGAGAACCTTTGAAAAAAGGGATCAAACCAGAAGAAGTTGATTTACATTAAACAATTTACTAGCTGTTTGCAAAAGAACATCAGGGAACTATGATTTTGACCGTACACATTATTCCAATCAAATATAGATTGTATTGAACACCCAATTGTAGTAATTGGCAAGATTGACAAAATTTGTAGTTATTGCATAGCAAATAAATTAATTCAAAAAGGAAACGCATATTGTGTGCTGTTTGAAAGGGAAAATAAGACTGATACCACCAAATATGCCACCCCCGGCTTTCTCAAATATATGTACGGAGAGTCATAAAAATATACTGATTTTACATAACATTTGACGTTATAATGCTTGCTTCCAAATTACGTCTTTTGGGGATTTAGGCCTTCATACGATTTTTCAACCCAGCGAAGCGGGTTTCCAACAGCTAGTAATGTTTAAAAAAAATAAGCCGACAAAATTTAACGTTGAGTCACATGGATTGTCATGTTAGCGAATAAATAGACGCTGGAAAACATGGAAAACAACATAACATAACCAGCTGTTTGCAATCTCAGCTTGGATATGAAATATCAACTAGCAAGGCCCGGTACACCAACAGGTACCGGCTTATAAGTGCAAGGCTAAATGAGCTATTTGCGTGTACTGCTCCTTATTGCTGATCATTTAATTTTTATTGTAATGTAATACATTGATGAACTGTGAAGGTTTATTTTCTACTAGCAGTTCCCGTGGCTTCGCTCACGGTAAAAATTATAGTCTAACCTTGATTTGACGAATGTGAAGGGGCTGAATGAAAAAATTTTATATCAAGGAATATTTAATGTAGAGGTCTGTTTATGTGCTATGGCGTTGTGTAGGTTAAAAAAAACAGTTATACTCGTATTACAGTAGATAGTGTAGGTTTTCTTCTCTCGGCCATGACTCGAAAACGGCAAGACTGATTTTAACGTGAAATTTGTCAATTTTAAGGTATTTCTACGCATATTTGCCTACACGGCTCAGAATTATTGTTATAGTACAACGAAGAGCTGAATCTCAGGAACAGTGGCGCTATCTGTCGACAGTGTTACAAACTTTAGTCACATGGTACAACTTAACATATGGGCGATTTTCAATATATTTTGAAAGGTCAACTACTGACTGAAGCACTTATTTTTTCCGTGCAAAGCCAGGTCACCCTCGGATTAGATGAAATACCTTCGTTGCAGCAGACCTGCATACTCAGCGAATTTAAAATGCAAAACAACATATTTTAATCCAAAACAGCGAGATTTTATATGTTTTTGAAAGCTCCATAAGAATAACATGGGGAATGAGTAACATGGGGGGGAGTAACCCGTGAGCAGGTTTGCTGCTACGGGTATACTAAAACTGTTTGGTCTTAATTAAATATTTAGTAGATCTGAACTAGAAGAAGCCATTTACCAAGTTTTATGAAGATATGTTGAGAAATAAGCAAGATATAGAATTTTTCTTATTCCCCATAAGGTTAACAGTGGGACAACGTACTGTGTTTACCACTTTCAATATCTCGGTAACCAATGGACATAGGGCAGTGATTCAAAATACTAAATTGTTTATTTTTTTGAGCTGAATCCAATGGTGCCAACAAAAATTCGATTATTTTTATTTTACTATGTAAAAAACTTTAAAAACCCATTTTTGGGGGGGTTTACCCCCCCTTTACCCCCCTTCCGGTAGTCCGATTGGGCTGGTTTTCGAACTCGTCCGAATAATTACTACTTTACATGGCTGTGCCAAATTTCATTCAGATTGGACCATTTTTACGGCCGCTATCGTGTTTAAAGACACATAGATATATATGTATATATATATCTATATATAGATATATATATGTATGTATGTATGTATGAAAATGAACGAATAGGTTTTTTTACTTCTGGGGGCCCCAAAACGAAAAGTTATCATGGTCTCGGGCTTATGTCTTACCATGAGTACTACGGTAACAGCTTCTTCCCTATAGGAGAAATTCGCTAAAACGAATTCGCCAAACTATTGTAGGGGATGAATACATTAAGGACGCCCTAAGGGAAAAATTATAACTCCCGTTGCCTAAATAAAGACTGAGCCATAAGTTATTTTATGATTAAACAGATAAGGTACAGAAATTGATTATGGATTAAACCTTAACTAAATTTAACTTTTATATAGTGCGTGAAAGAATCAAACTATAGATCAGCTGAAACAACGTCTACGTTTGTGAGGCTAAGCTAATTACCCTCTGCTTGACTGAATTAAATTGGAAATGTAAACAAAAAATTATCCATTACATTTATACGGGCACATTTCAATCCTTTGACATCACCAAAAATCCTATGTCAGAGATTTTTATAATTTAAGGATTTCTATATAAATAGATCAAAGAACTTTTTCCAATATGGCTGCCGTACTGGTAGGTTGTGTCACCTCAGAGTTACAGTTTTCCTACTTTTAGTGCTGTTTAATCTGCAAGGACTGTTGATAAGTGATGTTTATGAGATAAGTACTTCATATTTATATTTATATACCAGCTGATCAACACGGTTTCACCCGTGGAAAAACATAAAAACTCCCTCTGTCTCTTTTGTGATTTAATTTTCCATACTTTTTAAGGTTGCCATGACAACCTTATATCCTTCCCTATAATTTAACATTAAAACTTTGAAGTACCATAGGGCGGAACCCCTTGGGAATTTTGTAAAACCGTTTCTTAGTGTGCATCTAAGACCCAAGGAGAGCACATGTGCCAAATTTCAACTCTTTAGGTCTTACAGTTTTGGAGATTTGCTGTCCGTTAGAAAACCCCTTCTCCTTTATATATATAGATTAATAATCAAAGGATTTGCAGAACTGTGGGTAATTTATCATATGATACTCTATTCAACATGTATAACCTCAAACATAACCTCCAAAGTCTATTGACAATGGTTGGTAGTACTTGTGAAGTGTAATAAGAAGTTTAAAGTTAACCAAAGTAAGGTGGAGTGTAACAACTGTAAAGCCTTTTTTCACTTGAGCTGCACTAACCTAAATCAGGGAGATCTGGATTTCTTTAAGGAAAAAGAAGAAGTATGGAGGTGTGAACCATGTTCTAAGGAGAGAAGGAAGAGTTTGTTGGTCGAAACCTCCAAGTCCATCAGCTATGAGGATGAGTATAAGTTGATTAATGAATTAAAAGATGACTTTAAAAGAGTGGAGACAAATCTTGGCGGGTCACTGGACAGCTGTCATGAGGAGATTGGTGAACTTAAAGAAATTGATTGAAAGTCAGAAAGCGGATGTCATCAGCTGGAAAAAAATTGTTGAAGACCTAACAAATGAGAATGTTACTCTGAAGAAAAAAGTTGCTGATTTGGAGCTCCATCAGGAAAATTTGGAACAGTACAGTCCCCGAAACACTTTGGAGATCCATGGTATCCCTCAATAAGAAGGTGATATCGTGGTAGACTTGGTCAAAAAAGTTGGCAGTGCTCTTAACTATCCGATAGAAGAAGCAATGGTTGACGCCTGTCACAGATTGCGTCAAAAAAAGGACAGCAACTCAGCACCGGGGATAATTGTAAAGATGGTCCGGAGAATCGATGCTGAGGCCCTTCTAGATCGTAGAAGAAAGAGAAAACAAGACTTCTCCACTCGTCACATGGGCCTTCCACATGATTTAAGGGTCTATGTGAACGAAAGTCTCAGTCCCGGTCGACGTCGGCTCCTCAGGCCAAGGCGGAGAGGCACTACCAGTACCTGTGGATAATACTCCTTACTCGGCTCACCCGTGGTTGTTGTACAATCAATGGAAGATCTGTCAAAGCTTTAATTTAAGGTATGATTTGTTTAATTGTATGATTTGTGTAAAGTGGTTTTCTATATCTTTAGTATGGTTATGGATTGTTATTTGTTGCATAATTTGTATATGTAAGTTTTTTGTTTAACGTTGAATAAAATATAATAGGTACTATTTTAAAATTATTTTAATTGGAACAGCCAAAGGAATTTATGATACAAAACAATTCATTGATTTTAGTCAACCAAAATATTAGAAGTATGAGGAGTAATTTTAATTTATTTTTAACAGAAATAAGTAGTTGGTCACATCTTCCTCATATAAAAGTTTTAACAGAGATATGGATAACAAATGAAGAATGTAACTATTACAGCATTGATGGTTACAAAATGTTTTTTAAATGTAATGATAGTTTCCGAACTGGCGGTGTGGCTGTGTATGTCGCGGACACACTCGCATGCACTGACATTTCATTGTTGACAGACGTTCGATCAGCTGACTGACCTCTCTGTCCATACCAAGGAGGTTATGTTAATAAACTGGAGACAGCACTCCATAGTAAACCAGCGTGCCGGCTGTTTAGAACAAAATATCACAGAAATGGTACATCAGTTAGTACCAACCTTTGTAAAATACCTCAATTTCACCGACTTCCCAAAATGAACGAATCAATCGAGTGATTCAGTCGAATCACGGCTCAATTTTGAGATTGGTTCATTCCGGAACAGGAAATCAATAATAATTCAAACAACGAATTAAACACTCATAATAAACTGCTAACGAGAACTTATTAGGTGATTTTTGTTTGAAAATAACTTCACCTAATTTATTTTTGGGTATATCTTTAATGTCAAAATAAAGTAAAAATAGCAAAACAGATACCTGGGCTTAGAAGTAATTGACATAATCAGTCCCTATGCAAATACGAGAATTATGGTAGAAACTTGGCAGGTAAGCAACATAAATAGTAGGACTTTAATTTCAGTTAGTGGTACAATATTGCTGAGCGACAATAACGTTTGTATAATAATATTGCTGATGGCAAAATCGTACATAAAGAGTGAAGTCACTTACTGGCCGGATACTAACACTTATATATTGAACTTTAAATTAATTAGTCTTTATTCATAGGTTCAAAAAAATAACATTTTCTATTCTATTATTTATATAATATCATATTTGGCTTTAACTGTTCCAAGGCAAAGAAACCGCTCAATCATAATGAGCATCAGATCAACATGATTCAACTCTCCGAAATGATTACTTCAGTTTTTGAATCAGTTGAATCGACTCAAAGAACGGTACATCAGTTAGTACCATCTGCGGCACGCTTTCCAATGCAGTTTGTGAAGGCAGTGCTATCTCCAGTATAATAATATAACCTCCTTGGTCCATACCAACCGCGTCTCATTCACGTTAGTCGCCCTGTATAGACTCCACGCTTACGCTCACAGTTTATTCATAGACGAATTGGAAGATATTCTTCGCCAATTTACCTTTCCCAATCTAATTGTAACTGGAGATATGAACTGTGATATTCTTTCTAATAATTTAGAATCATTAAATTACATTGCTTTAATGGGCAGTCTGGGACTGGACTCAATTATTAATGAGCCTACAAGATGAATGATTTCAGTAAGACTTGTATTGATCACTTCTTTGTTCGTTTTTTTTCAAATTTAAGGGGAACAAGCTTAAAGTAATCTGGATTCGTTCATAATTTAAACATAAGTGATCATTCTTTGATATCTCTGGAATTGCTTTTTGATTTTAATCACCTAAACAATAAAACTTTTCGCAAAAATAAAATTAATTTTGAAAAAGTTAATAATAATCTTAGTACATTTGATTTGTCTGCAGTTTATCTAGACAATTGTCCTTCAAACGCATTTAAATTGTTTCTAAATTCATTAAATGAGTAATTAACACTTGTAGGGAATCAATCACAGTGAAGCATGAAATTTAAAAAAATAAACCTTGGATTACTGAAAGATTATGTGCTAGGTGTGTGATTAGGAAAAAATTATTTAAGACTGTGCAGTTACGACCAAATGATGTTAGGTTTAAAAAATATTACAACAGTTTTAGAGATAAATTAAAACAGGACATAAAACATGCAAAGGAGATATATTACATGGCTGAGTTCAATAAATACAGAGGGAATACTAGAGCTCAATGGGGACTGATAAATCAACTAACAACAAATACAAAGTTAGATTCACACATTGCAAAGTTAATGTGTAATGGTATGGAAAAAACTGCCCCATTAGATATAGCCAATGGGCTTAATGATTATTTTATAAGTGTTCCTCAGTTCCTGAAAGATACAATTTCCAAGCATAACACTCCAACTGAAGCTGGTGTATTTAGACAACCCAATTGCATAAAATCTTTTTTTTTGTCTCCAATATGCAATCAAGAGGTTATAGAGGTTGATAATGAGCTTGTTAATGGAAAAGCCCCTGGTATTGATGGCATTGGAATTTTTGTTCTTAAGAAACTTAGTAATCATTTAGTTGATATTTTAGTTCATTTGTATAGATTAAGTATTGAAAAAGGCATTTTTCCTGATTGTTTAAAAACTGCTGTGGTAATCCCACTACATAAAAAAGGTGACAAAACTGATCCTTCTAATTATCAACCTATCTCATTGCTATCCTTGTTCTCAAAAATCTTTGAAAAAATAATTAAGAAAAACTATTAAAATTTTTAAATAACAATTTCTTTAATAAAAATCAGTATGGATTCAGAGAAGGGATGTCAACTGAAGATGCTTTTTTGGCGTTAGTAGTGGCAAAGTGGCGTTTCTGGGCCAAAAACGCATAAATCAAAAGTGACAGCTACATCCGGTGGTGACGTCAGAGGCTGTGACGTAGCTGTGACGTGTAGGGGTGGGTATTTAAAGTTTAAATGAGCGGAAAGGGGTCAAGGTCAGCTGTGGATGTTTTTAAAAAAGATCTTGCATTTTCGGAAAATCCGAAAATGCAAGATATATTTTTTTTATTATTTTTTTACATTAAGGTTGAAAAGTTTGCTCCCAAATTTGAAAAGTAAGTTGTTGTCGGTGGTGAAATTTCTTGCTTATTTTCATTCTTTTTGTTGTTATTGTAAGTTGGCAAAAACACATTTTTTTCGTTTTGATTGTTTGTTGCATAAAGTTCTAAAGATAAACCAAACCCAGTGGCTATAAGTTGTTTTAGTTCTTCACTAAAAATTTCCAAATCCTTGTAGGTTGTAAGATTGATAGTGTTGTAATGAATCCCGCGAATGTTGAGAGACATGACTAGAGTTGTTTACTCGACGAGAGTTGTAGCAGGAATGACTATTGCAAAGCCGGTGCTGTGGGTACCTCCGATGGTAGTGGTGGGGGTAATGACAGGTGTTTGTTTATTCACTTTGAATTTAATCGTTGCCACAATAGACCGAGCCGATGTTGCAATTCTTCTAGTTTATCCAACCGGTTCTTTTGATATGTTTTGCAACTACATTTACAGTAGCAGAAAGAATTACATTTTGTACAAGCTTTTCCGTCAACTTGATCTTCAGGTATTCTAAAACATTTTTCTTTGCAACAATAAGTTATAAACGTTAGATTATTTCTTTTGGATGACATGTTGCTTGTAGCTTGTCTTAAACAGAACTGAGCCTCTCAACGTTAAAGTTTCGTATTTATGTAAAGTATTCGAATAAAACAATCGAATAATACCATCGATTAAAAGTTCAAGGTCATCCGTTTGAGTTTAAAAAAAAAATACAACATATCAGTATATAAAAACATATACTGATATGTTGTTTTTTATCTTTTTATTTAAAACATTTTTTTTACAATATTTACAATGTTATTTTTGTGTGATGTGCAGAGTAAGTTCCGTAGAGTTGTTTCCGCTCGTTCCGTGTGACACCAAATATAATGATCCTGGCTGAATTTCCCGCAGATCTTCATTTTGCAGCAACTGGACGAATCGTTTTGGAAGATATACTTGAAACTTTGGTTCATCACCCGGTGTATATGGTGCATCGGATAAAGATGCGACGACTGCGTCTCCATGCGTTGTATCAATTTTCTTCATTTCATGAACAATATAATGTTTCTGTTCTTTTAATTCTGAACATTTCTTGATAATTAGAGTATTTGATTTTGAATGCAAGTTGAATTGTTCAACTAAACATTGGAGAAACTGTTGTGATGCCATCCTTCACAGGAGATGTTGTCTGTTCGGAGTATGGAGTTAGACTGATACTCGGGGTGTGTTGCCTCTTCGTTTATATAACCTTTGGAACCCCCACTACATTCTTCCGTTTGTTGTTGTAAGTAAGCAGCCAAGTGATACGCGTTTTGTAATGCGCATTGAGATTGGTTGTGTTTCGGATTTATTGTAGAAACACAAATATTTCTAGCATCAAAGTGAAATGTTTTGTCCACTTTTATGTTTAAAACTTCTTTGTTTGTGTACTGTCGTATCCAATTCTTTTTTTCCAATCCTCTGGTATATATGTGTGTAAATTGTTTGCAAAAATGAAACATAATTTTGTGTACATTGTTGTACGGTAGGAAACCTTCATACCAATGGATATGATGAAAATTATTTGTTAGCCATCTGTTTGTTATTTTAGCTTTTGACTTTAGTTCATGGACAGAACACGGTGCTTCAAATAAAAACGGGTATGCTACTTGTGTAAGCAAATCTAAAATTACCAATTCTTTTATGATAAATCTATCATCGTTTCCGCGAAATGCTTGAAATTCAATTACACAAGGTTTTGCTGCCATTTCTTCATCCTGTCTGCTCATCACGGTGTCTGCTGATCAACTGTTTTCCACACCACGGTAGGTTAGATATATAAACCAGGCCGTACAGTTGTAGGCGCGTTGGTGTATGTTTAACGTGGGCATCATCCCCAGTAGGCCTACCCCACGGTTTATTTTTTAGTTAAATTACATTGTAGTTTTTAAACTAGCAAAGTTTCTTCTTCTGTATTGTTGTTGTTGTTGTTGTTGTTGTTGTTGTTGTTGGTTTCTTCTTCTGTACTGTTGTTGTTGGTTTCTTCTTCTGTAGCTTCCGTTGCAACTTCAGTAAAAGGTTCAAAGTTTCTTAACTGCCTCCACATTTCCACTTCGTGAGGTATTCTATTAAAGATGGATGTATCTATTGGTCCGTATTGTAAAGTGCTGTCTGGTTGTTTTTCGCATGCAACTACCAAATATTCCTTAATAACAGAGCTTGAAAATACTAATTGTTTCATATACCTGGTAATAGGTGATGTTGCATAGTTTAAAGTGTAAAATTCTTCACGTGTTAGAAGAATTTTATTTTCAAATTGTGTCGAGTCTCTAATTCTTACTTGTTGTTGACCACGATGTTTAATAATGTCAATTTCATTGTCACAATCCAAAAGTCGAATGTTAGTTTTTCTTCCAAAGAAACTGTTGGCTAAATAACATTCAATTAGATGTAGATGTTTTAAAAAGGAATCCCAAGCATTTTCTGAAAATAAAACCATCTTTGTTCCATGGCTTAGTATTACTGCGGGAGGGTAGTCTAATGATTTTACCAATCCTATCGACACACTTTTACTCATGCAAGATGAAATAGGATAAAAGATGCGAAGGAAACTTCAATTAAAATGTTTGGTGGAATATTTTCTTCAAGTTTTCTTTTCTTTCTTACGTTTGTTTTATTATTTTCCAACTTTTTATTTTGTTTTCCAAACTTTAAAAAGTCATCTATTTCCTTTACAACATTTTCTTCAAAATGTTTATCATCATCATTTTCCAATAAAGGTGTTGTTTCGGAAACGCCTTGTACAACTGATAAAGAAGTCATTTTGTTTATAATGCTGTAGACGATGTTACCCATACAACTGTAGACAGTCAACTAAACAATTTTCGTTCCCGCTCCTGCTTTTATAACCGAGTGGTGGGGGTATTTTTTTCCTTTTCATTTTACAAAACTGCTTTTACAATTCCGGTTAAAGGTGTATATGTAACAATTTTATCATGTAAAATTAAACAATAAGCAGATGTATCTTTGGGTACATTTTGTTCAAATTCCATTTCTACTTTTATATCTACACTGGAAGATTTTACAGATTCATTTGGTTTTGAACAATCAACTACAACAATCGGATAGTTAGATTTAAATTGGTTTGGCTTTAATAAAGGTGTGTTTGTTTTTCCATAATATGAATTTTGGAATCTTGCGTACATATCGTACAAAACGCTAAACCTGTCTTTTGTAAAGTTTATGTTGAAGTTGTCGTATGGAAAGAATTGAGAGTTTAGAAACACCTTAAAATTTGTAAGTTTGCAATGATCAAATTCACCAGCATGTTTAGTTATTTCATTTCTTCTTTTTGTTTGTAATCCAAATATTACATATCTTGCCTTTTCCAAATGAGTAGAAGTTTTTACAGTCCATGTATGACGTTGTGTATCCGGTAAAACCGGATATTCATGAAACTTCCAACTTCTAAATGGTATTACGATATCACGATCTGATTTTAAAGTTCTTAATAATGAAATTCTATTCTGATCGTTTAACCGTACATGCGGTACTCTCCAAACAATCTTGTCTAATTGCATTTTCCATTCTAAAGTAGCTTCCGTTGTTCCATCAGGCGCCATAATAATATCTTTGTCGTTTGATGATCTTAACAAAACTAATTCTTGTTTTACGTTTATTATTATTTTTCGGTAATCTTCGGCAAAGCCTAAAAGTAATCTTAAAGGAATGTAAAAGTCAAAATTGCCTGAATTGTTTGGAGTGATTATATTGGAATCGGGCGCTACCCATCCTGCGGCGGCTAGCATATTTTTTTCACTTGGTGTTAAAGATGCTAATCCTTTTAATGTACTTGTAATTCCCACCTTTTTTGTTGAATCTACTGTAACTCCGGAAATTTCATATCTTGTTTCATCAAACAAATATGCCATTGGGTTATTTATGAACGGAACAGTACTTGCAGTGCTTCCATCTCTTTTTGTTACTCTTCCTTCGATATACAAATAACTTTCACATGGAAGTGTATAAATATCCTGTTGTTGTATGGAAATTCTAATTTCATCATTATTATTTAATTTTGATGAAGCGTAAGGGTTGTGCGTATGATATTCCTTTTCCCATAAGGTTTCGTCGAATGTCGGACCCTGCGCTATATCCAATATTTCCATTATTAATAAGTTTTAATCCAATTTCTTCTAGAAAACGAATGTTATCACTTGTTAATCCTTCTATAGCTGAAGTGCTACTGACTTGTTTACCAGTCAGCTCTTTCTTTTTAAATGATAACCCCATTGTTATACGGTTGATTTTATATGTATTCGTATAGTTATAGGTTCGTCTCTAAAATCAATATGATTTCCGTCTTGATCTAGTATGTTCACCACAATGTCTGAAATAAAACTGGTGTTTAACGGTAGGTACACTAAGTTTTGAGGCTTTTCCACAATTTTAAAACCCGGAGCGACCGTTGGATAGAATGTGTGCAATATATGAGTATTTTCACCATCTCTATAAGAACCATGTATAATATTACATGTAACATCTATACTGTTAACTTTCATTATTGTCACAGTTCTAGCACCTGAATGGTTAATATTAGGTTCTAAAATTTTTGTTGTTTTAGGAAATCCTAATAAACTACCGATTGAATGTTCTTTGCTAAAATCTATATAATATTTACATTTAATTTCAGCTTTCATAGTATTGTTATTTCCTTTTATTGTTATATTATCTTTTCCCATATGATTTTGTATCGCTTCATTTATATCATCAATTTCATATGCTCCAGTGGGTAAACTAAATACTTGTATATCTGAATATTTGTTTGTATTTTTATCTTTTGTTTTGTAATAATGTATTTTGTCATTAACATTTTCAGTAACGTTGGGAATAGAATTATAAGTTGTTATATCTAATAATGCGGCTTCCCATAATTTATCTTTTTCCAAACGTAACGCAGGGAAAAGAACACTTCGCAAAGTAGATGAAGTTCCAGTTAATGATACTGTATAGGAAGACATCTTAAAGTTGACTAACGCTTTTTGTTAAAAAATCTAAACATAAATGTCCACAGATTACCGTATCATCAGGTTGCTCTCTTTTATAATTGTATAGTACATTTTTAGCTGTTTTAAAGTAATATTGTAGTTCTTTTGGTGGTGGGAGATTACCAAAACTATCAAAGTAGTAAATAGTTGATCCTAGTTTCTTATAACATACCCAATGAGTGCCTGATCCTTTACTATTATCTAAATTTACTATTCCGGTTTCATTTTTCCAAATTTTAACAGGTAATACATCTTTCATAAACACTCCTCTAAAAAATTGAATTTTTAAACAAGAAACATAAGTAATTAATTCTTTATCTGTTAATTCTTTATTTGGAATTAGTAATTGTTTTTTTCTGTTTAATACACACGATACGGTCTTAGGTATAATCCTCCTCCTTTTTTTATCATTGACCATATTGTTTGTTTCTTTTTATTTTTATCTGCGGTGGATCGTCGTTTTCTTCTTATATTTCCTCCACGTTTCTTTGCAGGTTTTCTCCTCCTTTTTCCAGCTCCTTTCTTCTTTCCACCTCCAAACATCGTTTTACCCTTCATTGCTGCTGATACCGCTAAAGCTGCTGCTTTTTCACCGATACTAGCGTCACTGGATGTTACTCTTTGCCAAGCTTTTTCAGCAAGTGCTCTATCCGCTATTGATCTATTTTTAGTATCTGCAAACTTTGAATATGCTATATCGTGTTGTTTGCAGGCTTGATCAAGTTTATTTATTCCAAGATCTCCTATAGCAAGTCTTTTTTTCAATTTTGTTCCAGGACCACAATATTGATAACCTCCTGGTAAATGTAGTTCTACAGGTAATAAATCGATAGCTTTATTAACTATAGCTCCAACCGGCTTAGTAATAAGAGAAAGTGCTGTTGATGCTATTCCTCTTCCTCTCTTTATAACGTGTCGATTATGACTGATGCGTTGAACTTTCAACATGGTCTTTTATAGTGAAAGGAAATGCCGATACTTGTTTATTTTATAAATGCTTTATAATGAATGATGCACTTATCCTTTGACATTGTTTATTTATAAGTATGTTTGTTTATGGGTAAATAATTTTTTTCCAGTTTTGTGGAAGGATTGTATCTTCTTCATCATCATCATCTTTAGAAGTTCTTAAAGTATTAGTTTCCTTATTTAAAAAATATTTTTCCATAACATTCTTTTTAACCCAATTTAATTTTTGATCAGATTTTATGGGCTTTATTGTGTTATAAATATCATATAATACTACACTTAAGAGTCTTACAATGTAATTTACATTAACAGCATCAGTAAAATTAATAGGGTCTTTTAAGCTAGTCAATCGCAAGTCTTCACAAAAAAAAGACTGCTTATTTAAATCTTTTCTTAGAAAAAGATTATAGTATATGTTTCCCTTTTCATGCATTTGTGCTACTGTAACTACATCACTGTCTCTTATTCCTTCTGCAACATTGACTAGTGGTTCCCCTTTGCAATCAAAGTATTGTTTACCGTCTTCATATTGTTTTATTACAGGAACTTGTCCAACTGTTGCTACATCAGTTTCATCCAACCCTTTTTTAACATTAGTAATTATTTTTGCATCCGCATTCCATCTGTTATTTTTTAATTTCATTATTTGACTTATTGTAGCTGCATCTGATTTTGCAGTTCCTTCCTTAACGTTAGTTAACACTTTATTTTTGCAATCAATTGTATTAATGTCATGCGTAATACAATGATCTGTAAGATATTGAAGGTTTACAGCATCTTTCATATCTTTAGGGTCTCCAATATCATGTATTACAAAGTTGTAAAAGGAAAATTTATCTGTTTTTTCAGGGATGACTGAATGTAAATACTTTTTTGTAACTGAATCTTGATCATTAATAGGATCTGCTATATTGGCTATTCTTAGATCTTTTGCATCATATACTTTATTATTACTTTTAGGATCATATCGTAAGGTTTGGTTTATGTACCACATTAAATATGCTTTATTTACCGAATCATTCTTATCTATTGGTTTTGGAAGATTTACAATTCTATAAAAATTAGCGTTATACACTTCATTTTGAAGCTTTAAGCTAGGTAATGTTTCACTTCTTATAGTTTTAAAATTTACCGCATCATTATCATCTTTTGGATCATTTACAAACTTTAAACGTTTGTTATTTATATCATAATCTCCATCGGATGTTAGTGGTAAACCACCTCTTTTTCCATAAGATCCTGATTTGCTTCCAGTTTCGGAATACCGTCCAAACTTATCCACACTCATGGTTATACTGAATGTTTAATCTGTCATACTTGTATTATATATACTCATATTTTTTTTATGCAATTACTCCTCGATTTCGCAGTTCGCCGACCAAAGCTACCCATTCATTTTCTAAACCACTATGTCCGGCTTGTTTAGCTTCATATATCAACTTCATTCTGTCAACCAATTTGTTTATATCGTTGTAGTATATTATATTAGTATCATACAAGTTTTTTAATAATCCTTTTCCTGATAAACCTGATTGATTTGTTTTTCTTCTTTTATGTAAAATATTTATTTCAGCAGAAGATAATGATTTTATTTTTATGGGTTCCCTTCTTTTTGGTTGGAAAAGTTTAGCAATAATAGTTTTATATTTTTCTGATGCATTTCTATGAACATTGAAATTTTTAGAATAATTTTTCTTATGCGCATTTGTATCCTCCAATATTTGTTTAAAATGTTTAAATCCTTTTTAGTATATTTATTAGGTTTCGGCTTAAAAATAAGTTCAAACAATCCTTTTGTACCCTTGTATTGTTTATTATTTATAATAATATTGTCATGTTCGTCTACATCAAGTTTGCTATCTCCAATCATTAGCCCATTTTCTTCTATTCTAGCACCAAAAGTATGATATTTTCGAGTTGGTTGTGCAGAATGTAACATTTTTAAAACAAATTGTCTTGCAAGCGGCCCTTTATACGCAATATCCGAGCCCAATTTGCTCAAGTTGGATGAATTAATAGGCTCTTCTTCTTCTTGTTGTTCTTCGCTTGTAGAAAGACCTTCTTATTCTGTTAAAACATCCGTTTCTTCACCTAGTTAGCTTTCTTCTTCAGTTGTTTCTCCTTGTTGCGTAAAACTTGTATCACCTTCATATTCTTCTTTTTGTTCAAATTTTGAAATGGGTAAAATAGCATCTCCGGAAAAATTAAATGTTGAATGTTTAACATTTTGCCCTAATTGTTTTAATGGCTCAGTAATAGGTTTAAATGTTGATTCCAGAAATTTCTCTCTTTCACTTATTCCTAATCTTAACGCTCTGTTTTTATGTCTAATAGAATCACTAAGTGATTTTATTTCTTTTAATAGCTTTTCCTGATTAACCATGTTTACACCATGGAGACTTGTACGATAATGTTGTTAATTAATGTATTAAAACAAATTTATCAAAACCTATACGGTAACGACCATCTGTTATAGCTTTATCTTTCATAATTACCAAAAATCCATATTTTTCCGCCCAAGCTTTTCCACAAAGCTCTTTGAATTTTTCAAAAGACATATCAGCATTTACATGATCGTTGTATATATGTTTTAGGTTTGTATCGTCTTGTTTGAATAAAACTAAAATATTTGCATTGTCTCTAATTAGTTGTTTTGGAATTTTCCTATATGTTTGTCCGATATATATGCTATCAAT
Source organism: Flexamia atlantica (assembly GCA_035578135.1). Taxonomy (NCBI): domain Eukaryota; kingdom Metazoa; phylum Arthropoda; class Insecta; order Hemiptera; family Cicadellidae; genus Flexamia; species Flexamia atlantica. The sequence goes on along the minus strand of JAQJVK010000006.1, from coordinate 3,259,811 downwards.
ATTATTATGTCTTCCCATGGCAAAATAGTTTCTAATAGTATCATGATTTTCACTAGATACATAATCAAATACAAATACAGAATACGGCTTAGCCTGGTCTGGTTGCATAACACTGTCACTAGCATTAAATTTGTAATAGTTAACATCAGGCACATCAGTCAGGATCTTTTCCAACAATTGATACTTTGGTTGATGTAAGGACTTTGAAAATATATAGGTTATTAAATCGCAATCCTTTTGTGTTTGTAATTAAGTTAAACACAACGTTAGTTTTGCCACAGTTTGAAGGACCGCTGACTATACATCGTACAGTGTTTGGAAATAAACTGCCGTGTTTACCATTGTTGATTTTAACGTTATCTACGGTTAAATCATCAATGTTATTAATATTAAATTTATCTTTATGGTGAACAATCTCCATCTTATTCAGAGGCAGAAGAGTAAATAAGTTGATTTAAAACTAAATCAAATCTTTTATAGGTATCCACGAATCTTCAGTTTTATCAAACCCCAACCAACGTACTTTAACTTGGTCTTTTTTCCTTTGCAACACCTTTTCAACAAGATAAACATCGCCTACTGTTGACTTTAACAATTCATGTCCGTAAAAACCGCCTTGTAACAAATTTCCTTTGTTATCTTTTAAAATATAAGTTTCCGGTACAGTAGGTTGTACTTTATACACTGTAAAAACTTCGTTTGTCCAATTGGGCAGGTATTTTTTAGTAAACACTCCTTTGTATTTACTAATTCGAACTTTATCATTTACATTAAATTTTCTTGGTTTTCTTTGTTCCGCTTTTGGCTGTGTATTCTTTTTAATTCGTTGTAAAACTAATTTAGCGTTTTTCTTATTCACTTTGTTAGGTGCCATACCGATAGTTCTATGAAACTTGTTGTTGTAATCGCTTATTAATTTTGGTAAGATATCAACCCATACGTAAGAACCTCTTTTCTAAAACATTTTATACATTGCACCTTTTAAGGTTCTATTAAATCTTTCAATTATAGCTGCCTTTTTCTCAGAATTTGTGGAATAATGATTTATGTTATATTTTTTCATTAACAAGGCAAAAGGTCTATTGAAAAATTCTTTCCCATCATCAGTTTGTAAATGTTTAATTTTATTTTTATCTCTTTTTATAGCTACTTCCATAGCTTTTGTTATGCTGTTACCAGTTTTGTCTTTTAATGGCAAAGCATCTGCAACTTTAGTAAAACAATTAATAATCGTAAGTATGTATTTAAATCCTTTATTTATTTTACTATGCGGTTGCATTTCAATTAAATCTGCTTGATATAAATCATTTATTCCTTTTACAACAGTATTTCTTCGTGGAAACTTTATTCTTGCAGGTTTATGAAGTTCATTAACAATCTTCTCCTTTAACTCTGTCATGATGATTTTACTAACAAAGTCAAGTTAGTATTGAGTGTTTCTTTTTCTGCATCCGCTTTTATAGTTCAAGGTCATTTCAACATATTTTAAAAAAAGGGGAAATCACAGCGAGCATGCTGTGATTTCCCCTTTTTTTCTTTTTTTCTTTTTTTAATTTTTTTTCTTTTTTTTCTTTTTCTTTTTACTCATTGATAGGATTGAGAGAGTAGTGGCCGAATGGTAGAGTGTGAATTTTGTCTGGAAGAATGTGTCGTTTGTCATCATTGGAGCAGAGTGCTTTTTTCACTTCTGTTACGCTGTACAGTTGATGGTTGAAACTTCTGATGGTGTTGAATTTTGCAGTTATAGTCGTTTCTTCAAATAAGCATTGCATGTAGTGTTCAAAATTTACATTCTTCTTAAGATACAAACTTTTTAAAGCCTTAGCTTTTTTAATAACATTGTTTTCATCTTTATGCAATTGTAGTGAATACAATTTTGACATTAGTGCAATAAGTTCTTTCAGTAAAATTCCATTTGCTTCGTCTTTAAATTTTCCAAGTTTCTTTTTGTTCCGATCATTGTCATAATTTAAATGATCTTTTGGATAGTCACTAAAATCAAATTCATTTTTGTGAACAAATGTTCGAAGATCCAAATACATATCTTCAGTAAGAATCCAGTAGATGAAAGCGTCTGTGTCCATGTAGGCGATTCCGATGTTATCTCTACCGTAGAAGGCGACCATTTTGTTGTAGTGAAAATCATACATGTGGGTTTTGGAAATATCCAAGATTGACATTCCAACGTACAACGGACGATCCATTTTCACGCTTGTTTTCTTCATAGATACTGCCACAAGGTTTTCATTGATAATAACAGATGTTCCAAAGTTTGGTTTTTGTACAAGTTTTTGTAGTTTTATCGGATCTGTAACTAATTTAACATTTTTGTGTTTTCTTTAGTTTTCCAATGTTTTGCCAAATATCGCATTATTCATTAATTTAAAAAAGTCCTTTTGAAATGTTCATGTTGCAGCTGCTCTTCTTCTGGTGTTTGAATCAATGTACGGTTTTAACCAGCACGATTGGGAAAATTTTAAAACTCTATGAATTTTGGTTATACGTAAACCCAATTGGAGTGCTTGCTGAACAACCCAAAAGTGAGCTACGTATCTTTGTTTATTTTCAAGAGTCATCATTAATTTTGGATGTTTGCCAATTGGTGAAATTTCTGTTTTTGCAAGGAGCGGAAGATCGTAATGAAGATCATGCAAGTGTTCTGGATATTCAAAATCACAATCTAATATGTATCCGGTGTCTCCGTCTTTTGAAATTTGCAAAATATCACCAATAGAGTCTGGATTAACCCATTCAAATTTTCCAAAAGGAAGTGGATTAGACATGGCCCATCCGTATAAATTGTTGGCATCAAAATATCCCAAGAACACTGATGGTTTTTCTTCATCGTAGTCTGGAAGATATTTATTGTTAGCTTTAACATGTCTAGTAACACTTTGGGTCAATCCACCTCTAACGCCCGATTCGATCATCAACACCATGTCAATATCTGTTAATAATTGTAGGTTGCACTTTGTTTCTTTTAGCATAGCTTGCCAAGCTAGTCCTGGAGAAGTATAAGAATGAAGAGGGTCTAATCCGTAGGCTTCAAAACAAGTGTTTCTAAATTCTTCCATCACATCGCATAGAAGGGTCACATCAAGTTTTACATAAAAGTCAGAATAATCTCCCAGAGTGTTCATTTCTAATTCGTCCCAAACTCTGCATGCGTGTTGATAGTCTTCAGGTGAAATGTCCGAATCGGTAAGTTTACTTTTGAATGCTTCTGGTGGAGGAAGTGATGTTTCTTGAAATTATGTAGTCCATCGATGTAATCATACGGAAAAACTCCTTTCCGAAGAACCAAGTCCATTTTTTCTGCAGGTACAATTTTGATGTTTCTATTAAATTTTGTCTTCTTAAATTTTAAGAAAGTTTCATAAGACTAGAAGGCGTAAATCTAAAAGAATCAACAAATCTAAGTTTAATTTTGCCCACCTTTTTTGAAAAGATTATGAATTTTTCCATAGTTTGTGCCAAAACGTCTATTTCACCGTTGTCCCTTGCTAATTCGGGAATAATAAAATGTCCATCGTATCCGCTAAGATTGTGAAAAACCACTGGAATGAAAGATGGTAGTTTGTAGTTGATGTTACATCCGTTGCAAGCTGCACCTCTGTAGGCTCCTGTCAGATGGTCATGGTCGCGAACTTTAATTTTAGTTTCTGTAAATTCATTATTACACAAATAGCATGTTGTTGCCGAATCATAAAGATAAAGTTCTTCCGGTGTCATAGGTGACATAGGAACCACATTGCTATACATTGCTTCCACTTTCCCAGCGATGTCATATAAATCATCAACAAAGTATCGAGCTGCTTCTTCTCCACGATAGATCTTCGGTGTAGATGTCAAACCATATTCTTGAAGATGTTGTGGATTTTACTATTAAACAATAACTGTTTGGTTTGTGAAGTTGATACTTTGTTCTGCTGGTATTTTCCTCTCCTTCTTCTTGTTCAAGTGGAAGCAATGAAGATTCAAGATCTGCATACACTACAACGGGAATTCTGTATTGTTGGATAACTTTGTCAAATTTTACTTGCGATCTTCTAGGGTGTGGTAATTTAATTCTTACTTCATAGTTTCCACTGCATAGTCTTTGGTGTTCCGTCAGCCATTCTGAACCTCCTCTTCTCAAAGGTTTGTTTACAAAACAAAAACACCTTTTACAAGTTGTTTTTGGTTGTTCTCGTTTTGATAACTGTTTGGAAACTAGAGCTTCAAAATCTTTTATATATACATAATGTGAAATATCACCTTTGGTTATTAATAATAAATCAGTATGATCTCTACGTTCGGTGGGTGTTATACGTAAGGGGTAGACATTGTTGGATGAATCTAAGCCAAAGATGTTTACAGATGCAAAAGGATTTTTCTTTTCAAATTTTGATATGTCTTGAATTGCAACAGGATAAGTCATGCCTTGAAAGTTATAGTTATAGCAAACTTCATCGTATGCTCTACTCGGTCGTTTCACATTATCTGTTACAAATTTTGCAAGCATTGCATACTTGAAACATTCAACATCTTTATTTTGAACATTAATACAGGATTTGGTGTCTTGAATTTTCTTTGGCAATTCAATATGACTACTACCTCTTATTCCATATCCATGTTTATGAACTCTAATATCCAGCCCTGTTATACTTAACAAACTCCATCCTGAACCTCTTCCTTCATGTTCTTGCAATTTTGTTAAAAGTTCCTCAAAACATTCATCCACGATTGAGCTTATATCCGATGCAAACATGATGGTTTTGTTTTTAGTTAAAAATCCTCTTGGTGATGTTTCATTTTGAACTTTTGTAAATACAGTATCTAATAATATTCCAAACTTTATAAAACTTAATCTTCTTAGTTCATTGTTCAATGTTTCTGTTACTAATGTTTTTGCTTTTGAAATAAACTGTGAAAGTTGCAATTGAGCATTGTCAATCTTAAAATGAGTTACTACACATGCTCGGGCGTATAATATTCCACATCTAAAGATGGTCCGGGTGCGTATTGAATAACACTTGCTCTTGAATTTAGTTGTTGTTGATGGGTAGCCAGCATTTGATCAAATTCTTCCAAATCTTCTTCTGCATTGTTATTTGTTTCTTGGTTTGTTTCGTTGTTATGATAAAGTTCTTTGTGTAATTGTAGTAAGTTTTCATCTTCAAAAGATTCTTCGCAACTGATGCAGTAATACATGATGTAGTTGTGCTCTCCACAAAAGTTGCCGTAATAATGAAAACTACTCTAAAACTACCCGTATTTATAACAATACCCCCACCACCCTTTTCTGTATTAAACACACAAAGTGTAAATATATTATATTTGAAAACACCTAAGTACTAAGATCATCCAATGTAAGTTTTAAAAAAAATCTGTCAAGGTCAAATAATGCAAGTTTTAAAAAAAAATCTAAGTGTCAAGGTCAAATAATGCAAGTTTTAAAAAGAATCTAAGTGTCAAGGTCAAATAATGCAAGTTTTAAAAAAAACTAAGTGTCAAGGTCAAATAATTTAAGTTTTAAAAAAATCTAAGTGCCAAGGTTAAATAATGTTAGCTTTAAAAAATACATGTTATGTGTTGTAAGTATGTTCATCGTTGCTGTTGTTTAAATATTCTACTTCCAAATCGCTTTCATCTTCCTCCGTGTCTGATGATGGAATCAAAACGTCGCCGAACAAGAGCATGTATATATTGTACTGGATCATAGTCAATTGTTACAACATGTGTTAACGGTGTTTCTTCGCCTATTGCTACTGGTTCTTCCAAAATATTTTCTTCATCAGATGTAGCATCAGACGTAGCATCAGATGTAGCATCAGATGTATCATCAACTGGAATCAAACTGTTTTCAAAAATACTTTCCTCATCCGTTAAATCTTCTGGCTCAACCAATTTATATATTTGTTCACAGATTGCACATCCAGCAGGAAAATTGTTGTCTGTTGGAGCCATTCTAAAAGAAACTTGATATTGTAAAATAAATGTTGAAGCAAATGCTTTGAAAATTTTCGAAGTTCGAAAGTATTAATTATTGGGAGGTTTCAACACTTAAAATTTTTACAAGTCCAATGTAAAGTAAAATAAAAAAAGAAGTGTTGTTGCCTGTTGGAACAGTGACAAAAGAATGTTAGGTTTGAAAAATCTTCTAAGTCCTAAAATAATAATTATTGGAAAGTTTTAACACTTAAAATTTGTACAAGTCCAATGTCAAGTAAAGAAAGAAGTGTTGTTGCCTGTTGGAACAGTGGCAAACGAATGATGGAAACCAAACCCGCAGCAAGACTCCTGTGGTTTGGGAGGGGGTAAGCGAGGAGGAGGAATGACCTCGAGCCGAGTTGGGATCCGGGGTCTGCGCTTGTGCTTCGGTATCAGTTGCTCGCTAGACAGTGAGGTGGTAACATGTTCAGAAGGCGCCCTGAACATTTTATCATTTTTGCTGTTTGGTAAAAATATCTTGGTGTTATTTGTATAATAACATCTTGACGTAGGACTGATTAATTTTAAGGCATGGTAGTTGTTTGTGCTTGTAGATACCCTAGGGTTTGTAGTTTGTTTTTAGTTTGCTGGTTTGGTAGTTAGTATTAACTTAAAATCTTTCTTTTACTTACAATATATTTTTGCCTGTAGTGTTTAAGTTTAAAGTAATTTTTTATTTTTAAGAATGTTATATGATATGTTTTTAATACCTTTCTATTCCAACTTCCTTTTTCCAACAAGCTTGTTGAGGGCATTCCCTCTCTTGTCTTGTACTCCTTTTTAGTTAGGGAAACCTTTCAATTCCAATTTCCTTTCCTTTTTTCCTTCCTTCTTTTGGAGTATGGTACACCAATTTTTGGTTCACCGGCTCCCGCTTTTGTAGTGATTACGGTTCCCCACACCGAGTCACTTACAACCTCTATACGTGCTGGATGGGTAGTTCGCCTACCTCCGGAGTTTCGCTAGACCTCAGTTGTTCTGCGTCGCTAATGGCGAGACACTGGCTCCTTTAGTGTTAGGAAATAAAAAACATATTTGTATAACATTTTTCCTAAATTTAATTAAGCAACTTGCTATTTCAAAATAACATTTTTGTTTTAGCTTAGCGTTGTGCGCTTATGGTGAGGTGTGTGAGTTCGCTTACGTGATGATCACACTGTAATCATGATGTGCAGCGCTGGGCTGTCTAGCTATTTTTTTAAACTAAATTTTATTTCTTTATTTTTTTATTTTTATTAATTCTTAAACTCTAGGCAGATTGTATTGTAAATTAGCTTTGCTTCTTTTAGGTTTCCGGGGGTGTACGGTTCTGTAAAACCGTACACCCCCATTTTCTTTTTAGTTATCGAATGACCTTGACCTACTTATTTTCAAGGTCAACAAAAAGACTTAGCGAAAATTTCTAATCTCAAGGTCATTTATATATAGGTAGGTTTAGCTTTTCTTCTGTTAGGTTTCTGAGGTGTACGGTTCTGTAAAACCGTACACCTCCATTTTCTTTTTAAATATTGAATGACCTTGACCTATTTATTTTCAAGGTCAATAGCAGTTAGCGAAAATTTATAAGTGTAAAAAGTAGGTCAAGGTCACCAAAAATACCCTATGAACGGGGGAATAGACCGCTAAGTAATTCTTTTAGAATTACAAAGTGGTCTATTCCCCCGCTCCTATTTTTTTATTTCATTTTTACACTAACCTCTCAGTTTTAACAAAAGGAGGTATTTGTTGTGCGCACTGCATAATGTTTGATTTACACAACACATCTTTTACCCTTTTTTAATAATATACGAACATTGTTCTTTTTTAGGACTGGATGATGAAGAACCTGACATGTTGCTGGATTCTAAAAAGTAAAAAGTCATTATGTTATCCAGCTTTTATAAGATATTACCCCCTTCACTCTCTTTTTGAAAGTAGGTCAAGGTCATTCAAAAATACCTAATGAGCGGGGGAATAGACCGCTAAGTAATTCTTTTCGAATTACAAAGTGGTCTATTCCCCCGCTCCAATTTTTTTTGTCTTTTTTCACTTTTTTTTACTTTGACCACTTAACTTTCTCAGATGGAGATTTTCTTACTAAATAATAATGAATATTACTGATATTTGGAATTCGAAGATCTACTGGTAATTTGAGCATGTAGAGTTCATCACAACATTTAACAACAACATCCTTATTACTGATCTTTTTTACAAAAACATATTTGTGGTTCAATTTCAATCTGTTGATTCTAATTATTTTATAATATTCAGTTTTTTCTGGCAATTCACTTTTGGAAGGTTGAATTTTGACTTTTTTGGAAGTTTGAATTTTGACTTTTTCGGAAGATTGAATTTTGGAAGGTTCACTTTTGTTATGCAGTCTACACAATTTTTCATTTACACTACACAATTTCACACACCTTTCACCTTTATTTGCTCCTTTTTTAAAAATATGAGTACACTGTTCTTTCTTAAAACATGATTTTCTTAATTTTTGAAGTTTTTGAAGTTTTTCAGAAATTTTGTTAGGAGATTTTTTTGGAGAAGATTTTTTCGGTGAAGATTTTTTTGGAGAAGGAGATTTTTGTTTCACAATAGAAACAACAGATGATGATGATGATGATGATGATGATGATGATGAGGAAGACCTGGACGACGAGGAAGTACCTGCCATAGCGCTGGATCCTAAAAAGTAAAGAGTACTCTGTTAGCCCTGCTCTTATAACAGCCCCTCACCCGCTTACCCCCCTCACTTTTCAAGGACAATTAATTTTTTATAACTCCGAAAAGTATTCATCCAAGTTTTCGACTGATGGTAAGGAAACATTTTCAGTTGGTGGTTCATTAATAATTTCATTAATTAGACGAAATTGTTCCATTTCTTCTACAAACTTCTTTTCAAATTCTAATTGTTCCAAGTCAATTGTACCAGTCAATTGTTCCATTTCTTCTAAAAACTTCTTTTCAAATTCTATTTGTTCCAAGTCGTTTTCAGCTGTCGTGATTTCGTTTGTAGTTGGTGATTTCAAATCTTCTTCCAGTTTTTTTATATAATTTATAGCATTTTTCAGTATTTGTTGTCTATTCATACGTTTTTGGTTTCGACTGTCTGGTACAGCAAATTTTAAATCCTCGAAAGCTTTTTTAATCTTTTGTTCTCTTCGTTGTTCCTTTCTTCGTCTTCTTAATTTTTCTCGAATCTGTTTTTCCGACAAAGAATCCATGATGTTTTGCCAACTTAAGATTTAGCAAACTACTAAGTTTGATAAAGCTGTTATTCGGTGAATATATACCGAAAGTCCAAGGTGATTGCCTTCAACCTAGTGACCTTGGCCGGGAAAAAAGGGGGAATGTCCTTTGCCATCAAGGTGATTGGTATATATTTAAGGCTGTGAGGTTTGCATAGTCACACCATAACAATGAGCTCCTTGTACGAGTTGTGTTTGCAGCGTATCTGCTCAGACAACCCTATGCTCCGGCATATCAGGGAAGTGTCTGAGCCGCTGCCGCAAATTTTGCAAGGCGAGCTCATTTATGAGCACAAAAAACGATGTGTTTCTAAAACTAAAATACCCCCGTCGCAGCAGACCTGCAAACTCAGCGAATTTCCATAGGATTTATTTTGTATGTGAGTATTCAACTTGTTTGAAGGGAAGCATCATTTGAATACGTTAAGTAAATGATATACTAAAAACGCATATTTAATCATTCATGAGCTTAAACATGAGGAAAATTAACAAAGAGACCACATTGGTTTTCATTAGTAACACATACACTTTTGTATTTTATATAATTCTTAGTCTTTTAATTTTTAATAACTGTAATCTTGTTAGCTATAGTATATAAATGTCAACAAACATATAAACAATGAACTCAAAACTCTCAAAACAAACAAATAATTTAATCTAATGAAAAAATTAAATTCAATCATATGGTCAGTTTTATAGTAATTAAAACATCCCTGTTGCAACAGACCTACATCTCCAGCCAATTTCAATAAAACATATTATCAATTTTCATATCGTAAACATATCATATATTATGCTACATTTTCAGGCAGTTTAGACCAAGACATCCCCCCCTCCAAATGCTCTTACTTTCTTTATTATATTTTAAAATAATTTGTATTTTTTGATATAGTATATATTTTCTACAAAATCTTGATCAATGAACTCTCTCTCGATGAATCTCTATTAAAAAAAAAAAAAAACGCAATTAAAATATTCAACACCTGCAAATTTATTCATATGTTCAGAATTGTATTTTTTAAAAACAATCTCGAATCAGGGTAACTATACTTTTTGGAGGGAAAAATTAAAAACAAAATTTTGGACAACGTACTGTGTTTAGCACATCCAATATCTAAGCAACGGACTGACGTAGAATAATAATTCAAAATGCTAAATTGTTTGTTTTTTTAAGCTGAATTCAATTTTGACAATTAATTTTAAAAATAATTAGTAAAAAGGTGTTAAATCTTGAAAATAAACTATATTTTGTGAAAAAAACCTTCTTAGAGTAAATCAATCTTGCTGGTTTTCGAACTCAAAGTCATGAATGACGCTTACACGTTTGTTCCAAATTTCATCAAGATCGGACCTTTTTTACAAAAGTTATCGCGCCTACGGACAGGTATATATATATATATATATATATATATACATATATATGAAAATGAACGAACGGTGTTTTTGGGGTCTAGGGACCTCAAAATAAAATACCCCCGTTGCAGCAGACCTGCATACTCAGCGAATTTCAAGTGCAAAACAACATATTTCGATCCAACATAGCGAGATTTGACATGTTTTTGTAAGCTCCATAAGAATAACATGGGGAATGAGTATGCAGGTTTGCTGCTACAGGTATATTAAAACTGGGTGGTTTTAATTCAATATTTAGTAGATCTGAACTAGAAGAAGCCATTTACCAAGTTTTATCAAGATATGTTGAGAAATAAGCGAGATATAGAATTTTATTTATTTCCCATAAGGTTAACATTGGGACAACGTACTGCGTTTACCACTTTCAATATCTCGGCAACCAATGGACATAGAGCCATGATTCAAAATACTAAATTGTTTGTTTTTTTGGGCTGAATTCAATGGTGCCAATAAAAATTTGAAAAATTTTATTTTTCTATGTAAAAATCTCAAAAAACCCATTTTTGGGGGGGTTTACCCCCCTTTACCCCCCCTTCCGGTGGTCCGATCGGGCTGGTTTACGAACTCGTCCGAATAATTACTACTTTACACGTCTATGCCAAATTTCATTCCGATTGGACCATTTTTGCGCAAGTTATCGTGCTTAAAGACACATATATATATAGATATATATATAGATATATATATAGATATATATATAGATATATAGATATATATATATATATATTTATGAAAGTGAACGAATGGTGTTTTTGGCATCTGAGGACCTCAAAAAGAAAAGTTATGATGGTTTTAGGCTTAGGTCTTACCATGAGACCTACGGTAACAGCTTCTTCCCTATAGGGGAAATTCGCTAATTTGGTTTGAAATGCCAAATGCTGGCAAAAAAATATGTGCCCTATGTCACATGGTACGTTTTCATTAACTGCATTGTTTTTTCTATTTACAATATATTATTTTATTAATTTTCTTTAAATTAATAATTTTTTTAGCGGCTTCCTTGTGTGAATCCGGATCAAGAACTGTACAGATACATAAAACATGAATCTGAAAATGTAGGATACAAATTGAAGACGCCGATAACGCAAGAATATTGTCATCTTTGTGGTTGGTTTCCTCTGGAGCAATATGATATTAATTGTATGTGTTTATAAACACATATCAATAGAAGAAATTAAATAGGAGCGGGGAACAGAGCAGCTTGTGGTTTAACCACTTACTGCTCTGTTCCCCGTTCATAGGGTATCTTCAGATGACCTTGACCTAGTTATTTTGAAGGTCTATTGTAACTTAGCAAAAATTTTCTAAGTCCATAACGAGGTCAAGGTCATTTAAATCTTAGCGGAAGAATGAAAAGAATAGCTACCAACATGAATTGTTGGTATCTATTCTTTTCTTTCCTCCTAGAAAACCCCTTTAGTCCGTGTCAACTTTGATGTAAATTTTTGTACAAAATTGTACATAACAAAGGACCCATGTTTCAAGTCCTTCGTAATCCATAGAATCCGAAATGCAACAGATTTTTGTACCGTCTGCTTTAACAGCTTCAAGTACTCCACTGATGCAATTCAGATTGCTATGATACGTTTTTATGTACCATAGTACTCTTTTGGCTTCAACAAAGTTGTGCACAGCACCAAAGATCATGAGGGATTCCATGGCAAATATAACCACAAGACTGCAGCACACCTTATATATACTGTCGGTCCAAGGCGGTGGCCTCCTATGGCGACCTAGTTAACCCAATGGAGGGGGTTGTCCTTTGCCATCAAGGTGATTGGTACGTATTTAAGGCTGTGAGGTGTGCATAGTCAGACCATAACAATGAGCTCCTTGTACGAGTTATGTTTGCAGCGGATCTGTTCAGACAACCCTATGCTTCGGCAAATCAGGGAGGTGTCAGAGCCGCTGCCGCAAATCTTGCAAAGCGAGCTCATTACTGAGCACAAGAAACGTTGTATATTTAAAACCAAAATTTGGTTTGAAATGGCAGATGGCGAGAAAATATGTGCCCTATGTGACTGGGTACGTTTTCATTAACAGTATTGTTCTTTTCTATTTACAATATATTATTTTATTAAATATCTTTAAACTAATTTTTTTAGGCTCTTCCTTCAGCCGAAGAGGGAGAACCGTTACATAGGCAAATGATGTATCGATTTGGAATCATAGGATACAAACTGGAAACACCAAGACCGCAAGAATTGTGCCAGCTGTGTGGATTCTTCCCATTTGCCAAATATGAACTTTAATGTATGTGTTTATAAACATATATTATATGTTTATAAAGACATATCAATAAAAGAAATTAAATAGGGACGGGGAACAGAGCAGTTTGTGGTTTAACCACTTACTGCTCTGTTCCCCGTTCATAGGGTATCTTCAGATGACCTTGACCCACTTTTAAAAACTCTATGGTGGGGGAAATGCATATATAAACCGTGGATTAAGTAAAAGACAACATTTCCCTGATCAGCATGGAAACTTTCCGGATGTCTTACAATGTTCATTGCACTCCTGTACAACATGTTCAGTTTATGTTAAATTTAATCCATGTTCTTCAAAATGTAAATTTTTTTGCAATTTCTGTTACTGGAGAAAGATGGGTAAATTTAACATTAGAAACTGTCATGGTTACAATCAACCCTTTAATAGATCCTAATTGGTTTTCAACAGTGGAATCATATATTGATACTATGGCTTCCGAACAAGGATATCATTATCTTTGGGTTGATGTTAGTTACATCAACTTTCAAAACGAAACAGATGATGATGGATATGATTCTGCCACATAAAAATAGACATTAACGGAACTTCTTTCCCTGCCTTTTAGGAAAAAAGAGAGGAACAGTGTTAATTAATAACACTGTTCCTCTCTTTTTTCCGCTTAAAGTTTAATGACCTTGACCTAATTTTTATAGTTTAGAAATATACGAAGTAAAAAATAATAGAAAATGTACATTTTTTTAAGTTTTTGCGTTATAACTTTTACACCGTTGGTTATATCGAAAAATGTTACTGGACCTTTTTGTTTGTCTTTTAATTCCGCTTAATTTGACTACCCGCACGATAGATTTGGAGCATTTTTGTTATATCCACTGCCATCGTGTACGGCGACGCAGTTCTAAAGTTGAACGGCGACGAAATCAAGTGGGAGCCCCCCCGGCAACATTTGCCGGGGACGCGGGGGGGGGGGTTTGCCGGGGGGGGTTTGCCGGGGTCGCGGGGGGGGGTTTTGCCGGGGGCGCGGGGGGGGCGCGGGGGCGCGGGGGGTTAAAAAAAAACCGACCATCAAACCCCTTTGGAAGGGGTTGGGGGGTCGGTTATGTTAGGTTAGATAGTGACCAAGGGTTGAGGCTTTAACAAATACCTAAATATTAATAACCAACGCGAAAACTAAACTCACCATCAACAGAAATTAAAACATTTACAAAAACCCAAATGTTAAAAATAATAATTATTTAATAAAAGTTACAACACAAAACTAAAATCTTAGGTTATTTAAAACTTTGGGGGGGGCGCGGGGGCGCGGGGGCGCAGGGGCTCGGGGGCGCGGGGGCGCCGGGGCGCGGGGGGTTTAAATAAAAACCGACCACCCAACCCCTTTGGAAGGGGTTGGGGGGTCGGTTAGGTTAGATAGTGAACAAGGGTTGAGGCTTTAACAAACACCTAAATATTAATAACCAACGCGAAAACTAAACTCACCATCAACAGAAATTAAAACATTTACAAAAACCCAAATGTTAAAAATAATAATTATTTAATAAAAGATACAACACAAAACTAAAATCTTAGGTTATTTAAAACTTTAACAAAATATTTAAGTCTCAAAAGTAGATTTTTAAAATCAATATATAAGTCAAACAAGTAAGTCTTTTAAAATTAAAATATCTAAGTCTAAAAAAATAGATCATTTAAAATAATTCTAAGTCCGAAAGTAGAACAACCAAAACTAGGTCAAGGTCATTTAAAAATTATAAAAAAGGGGGTGGGGAAGCGTGGGGTCCCTACCTTATTCTACTACTTTACTTCTATACTACTTTATTATAACTTATGCTACCCCTTAAATGCTATCGTGCATGCGGTTACGGTGTGATCATCACGTAAGCGAACTCACACACCTCACCGCCCTATCATATCTTAACCCCTACCTAACGTTCCCCCTATTCTATCTTATACTATGTAATATTACAGTTACGTTGTGATCATCACGTAAGCGAACTCACACACCTCACCGTAATATTAACCCTGACAATTAAACCACGCAGGAAATGGAAAGGTAGGTGGATTGCCATTGCGACCGACTATTATAGGAGGGCGCCTCTCCCACAATAGCCGAACGCAGTGTGTGCATGACATAAGCCATACCACACACCATGGCGAACATTACGTTACAGCATAACCCTCCACGTAAGCGGACCAGTTACACCTTCACCGTAATGCCAAAGAGAAACGTTGCGCGCTTGCTTATATCAGCGAGCTCGATACTCGACCTCGCTAGCGAGCCTTGACTAGTAGGGCAACGTGTCGCTCTGCCGGGGCCGGTAGCCTTGGCCGGGTCGCTAGCCACCGCTCTCACAACTTCGTCTGGCCTACTTGGACCTGGTCGCTAGCCTCAGCTTTCACTACCTTGACTACAAGGTTGTTGTGTCTGCTGCCTATAATAACCCCATTCGCCCGCCTTGTGTCATTCTGCCACTCGCCACCATCGCTGTTACTATCCATTCCCACGTTTTTAACCATTTTTCCTATTTTATTATATTATCCATTTTATTATTCTTTTCATATCACTATGGACTCTTCTGCATCTTCTTCATCTACCCCCATTCTCCTGAGTCTGCTGCAGAAACCTCTGCAGCAGAAACCTACTACTATTCCGGTATCGATTGACCTGTCTTCTATTTCTACTGATTTTCTTTAAAAAAACCAACTGCTCCCGTCCTCTCCTCCTCCATTAACGACATAATAGCTTATGCTGTTAATGAAGATCAACCCCAATTATTTAAGAATCCCACACCAGTTGTAGAAACCATCAAGATTGAAGAAATTCCTCCGGCCCCAATTTGTGACGACATTTTAAGTGAAGACTGGATGGAATTGTGCGGACTGCACCCTTCCTCTACCCCCCAAACAATTCAACCCGCACCAGTCAAAGAAACCCCCACCCCCCAACCAATTCATCCCGCACCAGTAAAGAACATTAGACTGAAACAATTCAAGAAAACCCAAAAATATACAATCTACCAAATTGAAGAAAACAAAATTTATGTTTACAATGAGGAGAGGACGAAAATTTATGTACTTACTACACCAAAAACAAAAAGAATAAACATCCCATCAAATCCAAAATTCCTGATTGTAACACCGCAGGGTGAACGATTAAAAATAAACATCACGAATTAAACCCTTTTCTTCCTTCCCCTCCTCATACAAAGTCCACCCTGGTGGCAAAATCGGCCCTTCTAAGGGCCACCCTAAGACTTTCAAATTTAGGCTTAAGTTTAAGCCTCAACCCTTGGTGACTACAAGCGGTTCATATACCTCTAAGTCCCAAAGGTTGAGTCAATAGCGGGGGGCTTTCGCTAAAGCCTCACCCTTGGTGACTAACAAGTGGTCTGTGTACCACTAAGTCACAAAGGGTTGGACGCTAAAGCCTCAACCCTTGGTGACTAACAAGCGGTTCACATACCTCTAAGTCCCAAAGGTTGAGTCAATAGCGGGGAGCTTTCGCTAAAGCCTTAACCTTTGGTGACTAACAAGAGGTCCGTGTACCTCTAAGTCCCATAGGGGCTTTCGCAAACCACCCCTTGTTAGTCACCAAGGGTTGAGGCTTTAGCGAAAGCCTAAATTTGAAAGTCTTAGGGCGGCCCTTAGAAGGGCCTTTTTTGCCACCAGGGTGGACTTTGGAGGTGGGAAAAGGTTTTACTCGGTAAAATTTATTTCCAACTTGGCACCTTTTTTATTTATTATCAAGTGTCGAGGGTTAAGGGGAATAGGAATTTTTTTGGGAATGTCAATGACATAAATCTTGGTTTTTTCTAAATTGAAAATGTAAAAGGAAGAAGATTCATGTTTCAGGATTTGGTATTTTTGGTTATGTTTCAGTTTTTTTAGATGAAATTTTTGCTGGGGTACGTTTGAGAATACAGGTGAAAGAGGTGGTTCGGTGGTAATTTTGGTGCCGGTAAGAATGTTTTTTGAAGGATGTTGAAAAGGATTTTGAGCGATGGTAGATGTTACATCGTACCAATCACGATTGTTATTCGATTGAATAATTCGTACCCCAAGCTGTTCAAGATAGGAAAACCAGTTATACCAAATCTCGGTATACTCAGAGCGGTTCATAGTGAACTTGAAGTAGGTGTTGTTAGGACGGTGGCAAAGGAAAGAATAACTTGTCGAGTGTAGAGTGTAGAGTGTGTTAAGCAATCAAGGACTGGTGTGCCGGGTGATGCAACAAGGACGACGACCTGTATTCGCCGGCCGGCCGCAAGCGAAAGTGTGGCGCAAGGTCGACCAGTTGTATTGCTAACTGGTCGGCAACAAGCGAAAGCATGCGAGGTCAAACCCGGCCCACTCGGTCTCGTTTATCTTTTAAAACTCGCATGATAGGGTTTGCAAACATATTAATTCAAATATGTTGTAAAAATTTTCTTACGATATTTTGTTACAAATATTTTTTAAGGCAAATGTTAAGAAACCATGTTTCTATTTTAATCGCAACTACAGTTTCGATTTCTTTAACTAAATATTTTAACTAAGTATTAAGGTAATATAATAAAGTAGCATCTTTAAAAATATTGTAACTTGTACAAAGTTAAATAGGTATTTTAAGCCAAATGTTAAAAACAATTGTTTAGTACTGAGATGTTCACCCTACAACATCTACGTTAGAACTAACACTACAAATCCAAAAATTGCGAGGAGTCTCTCATGGTGGTGGGGGGAGGGCAGATGTTCCGGGCTGCACATGTCAAGGGAGGTTGCAGCGCCACTACTGACACATCAGTTTGCTGGTAGGACTGGCAGAGTAAACATCTAAATAAACATGAGTTCTGTTTTATATGTTTCTTTTATTAAAGATGGACTTTGCATTGAAACGCAAAGTTTTCCTATTGATGCAGATCCTATACAACAAATTTTAGTACATCCTCCAGAAAGTTATGATTCCATCTACATTTCAGTGCATGAATTAAACGACCCCCCACCACCAACAACTCCTGATACAGAGTAGGACACGGCTACCACATGTCATTAAAGCTTCAGCTCTTCACCCGAACACACATGGACTCTCAGCTTCAAGATAATACTGTTTCTTCTACATCTACACCAACTTCCGAACAATTACCTACTACAAACGAAACTAATACAAGTATACAAGTAAATGAAATTTCGTCAACTGTTACTTCTGATGCACAAGCAATAATGTTATCATTAATTGGTTTCGACTAAAAATTCAACAATGGAAGAAGAAAGAAATTCACGACTTTACAACTTGGTTTTGGTGAACCCATCGAAATTTGTTATTTGCCTACTTTCATTTTTATGTGGTTACAATTTTGGTTACCTTGTTCATGAAATGCTAACAGATAAAGAGGAAGAAAATTCGCTATATTTTAAAGTTTATGTTTATGTAATTGCATCTTTATTTGGATACTTTGTAGCAGGATATTTTCTTGTTAACCTATCCATTCCATTTTTTACATGGTATTTTAACAGAAATGAAAATCAACAACCAACAATTAACAAACAGTTTGTAAAAAAGAAAACAAATGAAATATCTTGCATTTTCGGATCTTCCGAAAATGCAAGATCTTTTTAAAAACATCCACAGCTGACCTTGACCCCTTTTCCGCTCATTTAAACTTTAAATACCCACCCCTACACGTCACAGCTACGTCACAGCCTCTGACGTCACCACCGGATGTAGCTGTCACTTTTGATTTATGCGTTTTTGGCCCAGAAACGCCACTTTGCCACTACTGGCGTTTTTGGAACCAGTGTGTGAACAGATTAATAATGGAAAATTGTGTTCAGCACTATTTATTGACATTACTAAAGCATTTGATACTGTTGAACATAAAATACTTGTTAATAAATTTATGGGATGCTGGAATAAGAGGCGTTGCTTTAAATTGGTTCACCAGCTATTTGTGTAACAGATCTCAATGTACTAAAGTTGATAACAAGTTAAGCTCTATTCGATATGTAAAATATGGTGTTCCTCAAGGTTCAGTTTTACGACCAATTTTGTTTTTAATTGATGTCAATGATTTGTGCAATGCTCAATTTAATGGTAAGTTAAAGACTTTTGCCGATGACACTGCACTAACATATTCGGAAAACAGTTTGGATCTTCTCAAGTCTTCTATGCAAAATGATGTAAAATTACTGAGGTGTTGGTTCGATAATAATTATTTGATTTTAAGTGAAAAAACAAAGTATATGATTTTTGGGTTAAGAAACGATTATAATCTTATAATGATGATATTGTTGATCACGATCCAGATTGTTCAGGTGTTTGTTGTTGTAATGTTATATGTAAGGTTGAGGAAATAAAGTATCTTGGGCTTGTCATTAACTCTAATCTTAGCTGGAAGGGTCATGTCAATAAGGTAAGAAAAGATTTATGTAGTTTACTACCCAAGTTTTATCTTCTGAGAAATGTATGTCCTGAAAATGTGTTAGTATATGTTTATTATGCCCTTGTTAATTCTAAGATAAATTATGGTTTAATTTGCTGGGGGGGACATACCTTTCTTCTCTTCAGCCCATTATAACACTGCAGAAATGTTTTATGAGAATAATATCAAAAAAGAAAAGATCAGACCCCTCCTGGCCTTTATTTTGCAAACTAAAGATTCTACCCCTAGGACGCAGTTATGTATTGAAAGTTTTAAAATTATTTTATTTAGTTTTTCATAGTATTTGTAATATCCTTGAACCTGAGAGGTATGGTTTTAGGCGTATGAATGTTGCTCCTGTTCCGAGACCAAAACTTACATTTTATAGACATTGTTATAGTTTCACTGCTCCACGTATGTATAATTTAACTTTGAATCATTTGAAACATCTAAATCCACGGTCAAAATATATCAAAGGCCTAAAAACATGGTTAAGTTCAGTGGAGAATGTAGAATTTCTATTAAAAGTAGTATGTTAGTGGTATTTATTGTGTTTTTATTGTATCTGTTAATTAATTGAATTGAATTTCTTAGTATGGTCTTTTTTCTTACTTTTCACTTATTAAAAATGGGAATTCATTGTTTTTCTACAGTCACTTGCAGAAAGAAATATGTTTGTAGAATAAAAACAGTTAAATTAAAATTTTTTTCTTGTTATTTGATTTCTAATTAACATGATTAAGTTTATAATATGTAGCCAACCTATGACAGCCTTTTGTAATAATTTTGTATGATGGATGCCTCAAAACTGGCTATGCCTAAGAGACCCCTATATTTATCCATAAAAAGCCAATATGAATTGTAGTAATTACAGGTACTTTTTTCATTTTTTAATATTATTTATTTGTTTATACAAAGCAACTGAAAATGTTCTTTTTGTTGTAATAAGTATATGGTTCTTGTGACTTAAGCAGTGTTTATGGTTGAATTGTATGTATTTTTAGCGAATTTCCCCTATAGGGAAGAAGCTATTACCGTAGGTCTCATGGTAAGACCTATGCCCGAGACCATGATAACTTTTCGTTTTAGGGCCACCAGAAGCAAAAAACACCATTCGTTCGAATTTTTATATATCTATCTATCTATCTATTTATATATATATATATATATATATATATATATATGTGTCTGTCAGCACGATAGCGGCCGTAAATATGATCCGATCTTAATGAAATTTGGAACAGACATGTAAAGTGGTAATCGAATGGACGAGTTCGTGAGCCAGCCCGATCGGACCACCGGAAGGGGGGGTAAGGAGGGATAAACACCCCCAAAAATGGGTTTTTTGGGTTTTTTACATATAAAAATAAAATTTATCGAATCTTAGTTGGCACCATTGAATTCAGCTCAAAAAAACAAACAATTTAGTGTTTTGAATCATTGCTCTATGTCCATTGGTTACCGAGATATTGAAAGTGGTAAACACAGTACGTTGTCCCAATGTTAACCTTATGGGGAATAAGTAAAATTCTATATCTCGCTTATTTCTCAACATATCTGGATAAAACTTGGTTTGTGACTTCATCTAGATGAGATCTAATGTATTTTAGTCTAAAATCCCCGAAATTTCAATTTTTAGTGGCAGCAAACCTGCATAATCATTCCCCATGTTATCCTTATGGGACATAAAAAAATTCTATATCTTACTTATTTTTTAACATTTCTTGACAAAACTTGATATATGGCTTCTTCTAGTTAATATCTACTAAATAATGAATTAAAACCAACCAGTTTTAACATACCTGTTGCAGCAAACCTGCATAATCATTCCCCATGTTATTCTAATGGAGATTACAAAACATGTAAAATCTCGCTAAGTTGGATTGAAATACCATTTGTTGTGTTGCATCTGAAATTCGCTGAGTATGCAGGTCTGCTGCAACGGGGGTATTTCTCTGTAATTACTTATGGATAAATAAACGTATTCATTCATTCAATTAGATTAGGCTATTATAGCAGTCTCTCGGCGACATTGGACCGTACCCCCCTCCAATGTCTGTATACATTGCCCTCTCTTTCAGTCTTGCGGGGAATTAGTTCCAAGACTCAACCACAAAAGGCAGCACGCACTTCAGGCTTTAAACTATAGAGGTAAAATTAGATTAAATGCAAAATCATCATAACAGGCATAATTACAACTCCCGCTGCCGAAATAAAGATGGTGCCATAAACTGAATTTATGATTAAACAGATTAGATACTAAAACTAAACTAAACAATGTAACTTTTTTATATTACATAATTATGTCCATAAAATAAATCAACAAAATAACAATAAAACTGTGAAGAAAGAAATCAATTTATAATCAGCTGTTGTGAGTTACCGCACGGATCAGCCTACAATAGGCCTGCAAGCGATACCTGCGGCCTATGTAGAAGGCAGTGAGGTATAAGATGAAGCTTGAGTGTTTACAAACAAACCCAGATGAATTTGGATTTTTGGAGGAGGGGAAATAAATATTAACACATAATCAGTTGATTCAACAACGAATTTCTTGTGTCAGTCATGTGTTACATGCTAAACCAAAAACATGTCACCTGTTAATTGATTGTTATTCAAAGAGCAAAACATTGTTTCTAATATCAACCCACATTTTGTTTTGCTTTTCTATTTTTATCTACCAGACTAGAAGTGTAATCACATGGCTTTGTTTACTTCCACGTCATCGATGATTTCCTCCCCTCCTCTACTGAAACTTCAAACTCAAGCTTCTTCTTGTACCTTACTACCTAACTCAGCTGGCTGATTGAATGAACATTGAAAATGTAAACAAAAGATCGTCCATAACACTTTTATATGGGAAAATTTGAAAAAATCTACCTCGCCAAAAACCCCTTGAAGCATCGAATTTTGTAAAATCCTTTCTTAGCGGATGCCTACGCGCTAAGAGGAACGTCCAAGCAAAATTTCAAGGTTCTAGGTCTTATATAATTTGGGCTGTGCGATGATAGGTGAGTCGTATTTGACAAATATATAGTAGATTTTGAATAAAAGCGGTTAAATGCTCTTAATTGTACATCACAACTAATGTACCCATCAGATTACAAATATTCAAATCAAATACAAAAAATTTCATGATCTTTTGGCTTTTTAGTGACAAGTTATTAGCTCGGTATAAACGCTCTTAATCATAGCTTTAGGTTTTACGAAGCACCATAAACTAATACAACCCTAGCCCACTTTTTACATAATATTTATACAAAGTAATTATTTTTCTGAGAAAAGTCTACTAACTAGTTTCATCTTACTGTGATTCTGAACATTATTAGAATATTTTTAATTTAATAGATTACTGTAAAAAACTGTTAGTCCCACTATTTTAAGGAATGTTAATAACTATCTACTCCTCATGAAAATCAATACAGTTTGGCTGTAGTAACAGGGAACAGCTGCCGGTATTCATTTCCTGAACGCACTTAACTATCCTAAATATTTACGCTAAAATAACAGAAAAAGATTCTTTCCAAAAAAAGTCGTTGTTTCAACTTACAACATCTTATTCAAGTCAAGTACTACATTGACTTTTAAGCATATCACTTAATTAATTAAAATTGAACCAGCACAAATAAAAAATATGTAAATTTGTCCTTGTATTCAATAAGAGGTGATTTAGTACAAGATTTTATGACAGCAATGAGGTCGGTGAAAGAATGACCGAATGAATGGGAGGGCGGCAGGCACAATAAATGTTTGTTGTTGCCGCGAAGTGGTTAGAGGCCAACACGGGCAGATGTGGCGTCGGCGTCGAGTTACCGCACGGGTCAGCCTACAATAGGCCTGCAAGCGATACCTGCGGCTAAGCTGGCTGATGTTTGCCGAACACGCAGATTACACCCGCAAAACAACCAAGCGACAATGGAACGTAACAATCTTTTTTCCTGAATTTATCTTTTTAGTCAAAGATCTATATTTTACATCATAATTTATAGATAAGTTATACAAAGATTGTTCTGGCCTCAAATTACTAGGGCTTCAAATCAGGAGTCAGTGTCAAAAGTCTTATCTGTGTTTTGCCCATGTTATATATTTTATCTAAGCATTCAAGAAAATTTCCCAAATGTTGTACCTTTAATGTTTTAGAGAACATGGAAACATATGGAAACACTAAAAATAAATGTATAACATACGAGTAAGGGACAACCACCTGAGGAAGTTTTAATTTCTCCGAACAATCGCTCGTCGATTGTAACAATAAACTTCCCGTTGACGGTCTTCTTGATGCTTTACAGTAGTTATTCCCTGCCAATTTTGGTAACTCCACAGAATCAAAGACAGAAAGTATTGAAGTGGCTCTCCAAAACATTGCTCAAAATCACAATAATTTTTATGGGACGGTAGTAAGAAATCTGTTCCACTTAACTCTGAGTCTTGAAAACAGTCACACATTAATCTTAAACTGGCCAAATTTTGATGTACCAAATAACGTCATTTGAAAGCAATTCTTGAATTACTGGATATGAGTTCAAACATATACAGAATCTCTATCACTTTTCAGAAATAATTGAATGATGTAGTTCTGTTGGCGGTAGATATAGCCTTTCAATGGTGTAAATTTTGATATGGCCACTGGTGCAACAAAACCCATCAGAGGTTTTCTGGGGGCTTCATTTTCAAACTTTAATGTGGACTCGTAACATTAATTGGTCCAACAGCAACGACCATGGGTACTCTAATCGATTGCCAAGTTACACTCGAATGCAGCTCGATTAGGATTAAACACAACATGTAGTGGCCTTCATTGTTGATTTATCAATTCCGTTCAACTCCATTTTGTATTTTAAAATAAACGTAAGTTTGATCTATTTGTAAAAATATCTTTGATTTGAAGCTATTTATCAGCTGACAATACGTGATAGGGATAAATTGTTATACACCTATAAACCCTTAAATAGTATATTACGCAACTAGTGCGGGAAGTAGGTGTTTACGTGCGAGCATGATAGTTCACGCGCGACGCTTGCGGAGCGCGGGAATTTCATGCGAGCAACGTAAACACCTTCCCGGATGAGTTGCGTACGATAGTTTTCGCAACACTACCAGCAACAAATACAGGGTAAGTAAAAAACAACACTTCTATGAAAGTTAAAAGATTAAAAAAATATTAATTAAACTGTAGAGAAAAAATACGAACAAAACTATATTTATCTGTGCGGGGGAAATAACAAAAAGCGTTATCTCTGCAACAAAAAGCGTGCTTACTGCTGTTCAGCGACCGAGTAAGCCTTTCTAGGAATACGTCTTATCGTCACACAGACGGCACAATTAATTGATTAAATAATACTGCTCTTAATAAACTTATCGCTATTAACTGTACGTAGTCGCAACCTGGGAAACCAGTTTATTTACAATTGAGATATGGTTGTCAGAGTTAAAATGTGTATTTTGTGTTTATGTATAGTGTATGTAAATTGTGTGATGTACTATTTTGATTCTTGAGTTGGCAACATTGAGCATTTACCGCACTCGTGCGGTAAATGCTCAATGAAAACTCTTTACCGCACTCCAGCTGATTTGTTACTCACTACAGCTGATATTTGCCGAACTCTTTTGTAAACGGCGACTTCCCACACTAAAACGGAAGCGGAAATCGGCTAGTTGCTAGTGTAGTGTTGCGAAAAAGAAGTTACAGTATATAAAGGTTTTGTCTCAAAGTTAATAAAAATACAGGTTTCGTCTCACTTCCTTCTCTTATGCAAGATATTTAGAAGGTGTCCCAGCCTGATGTCAAAATACTGAACATAATAGCTCCAACGGCTAAAAATTCTCAATGAAAATCCAAAAAAAAGTCATTCATGTTAAAAATTCAAGTTAAAAAAATTTTGATTTTGGATGAAGCATTCTTTGTCAGTAGCCAATTAACTTATGTAAAAGAATGTTACATTTTAATAAACTATTACATTAATTATCATTTTAAGTTTTAAACGTAACGAGTCAAATTCCTCTAAGTGAAAAATGTAAAAAAATAATATTCATACACTAAAATAAAAAGCTCAAGTTCTTTAAATGTCCCTCTTGCGGTTTAGGAAATAATAGTTAGCTCTCAAATTTTCGCAGAGATTGTCCTAAATTCCGTTTTCAAACTTGGAACCTATTTCAAATTTTCATTTATTTACTCTAAAAACATGGTTACAATTTAGTTGTTAAGTTCCATCACATAATGCTCACTTGTTCAATTAACTTTGAAGGCCATTGGGACAGAGCCCGCAGATCGGTATAAAATTTTGTTATGCCAACCTTGGAACCTTGTCCCATAAGTGTTGAACACAGCAAAGAAATAATTATTCAATTCGGTGTACAGTTCGCGCATTATATCTCCGGCTATGACAGAGTCAGCTGGTTGCAAGGCGCGGGGGGGAGAGGGGGTACTTTTCTGAAAACATTGTTCTACAGCCCCAATGTGTGTCAAACGCAGTGTTTACCAAAATCATATGTTTAAAATATCATATGATACGGTTAGTAGTGTAGTGGTCATAGCCGGAGATATAATGCGCGAACTGTATTCACGCTTTCTTGAGTCATTAAAGAATGACCAAGGGGAACAAGGATTGATTTTTATTCACAAACACAGGGAATAAACAGCTTGAATGAGCTCTAGATTACATGTAAGGATTGACGAATCAAATCTTAAGTCCAAAAATGTTTTTCCAGCTAACCATCTAACACGCTCGACGTAATTATTGAAGGAATAACTTCGTTTTACTATTTTTATATGGAGTACCTGGTAGATCAAAGCTTAGCTCGGTAATATTTAAATACCGTATACCAGTTCAGCCGACTACTGTAGCAAACATCTCGTGTCGTTATCGCCTACTCATACAATCTTCATCCATTACGCTGACTTGGCGTGTAACCTGGCTTTAGTTTGCAAACAGTTGCTATGATTAGTTATTCTTTCGTCTTTTGTCTTCAATTTTTCATTTGCAACTGTACAATACAACAATGACCAAAATCGCTAAGAAAATGGTTCCGAGGATTTCCTCGGAGCCATTTTGAGATAATTCATCGAGCAAACAAACATACAAAAAATCACACATTGTTCTTATAAAGTATAGGATAGGATATAATACGTTTTCGAGCCTGAAAGAAGTTTGCTCCAGCATTTTAAAGTAGACCTTAATCCTCGAAACCGTTTTCGAAGATAATAGCAGAAGCGAGCATACATTACTCATATCAGTGAAAAGAACAATTAACTAAACAGGTTGGTTCCCAACCTGAATAATAAACTCATCACATCAACTATGAATGCATTTACCTTTACCTTGCGGAATGGGAACAGATCTCTAAGAATGGATTTATGCGGAAACTTCTCTTGGAGGAAAAAATAACTAAATATTTGGAGAGTGATCGTGTTGGAAGTTATGAATTAAATGCTTCTATTAATGTACCGATTAACAGTATATCTTCGTTTATTTTCCAAAACTCTACCAATAACTTGATAATGCCGTTAACTCCAACTCCAACTTGATTTGCAACAAACTCATATAGGTGGTAAAAAATAAGAGTGGCAAAAACAAATGGCAAATATAATAACAAATACTCTTGAATAATTTATGTGTTCGTTACACACTTTAATGGTCTTGATGAATCAATTTCGGTCCTTAAATAATAAAGGTGAACCATCTGTCGAGAAGGGGCGTGGCTTAGCCGCCAGGACTCGCCGCATTGGCCGAGCGAACCCTACAGGGCTCATCGCTGCAGGGGTCATATGAAAGAAGCGCCCCTAGGAGAGGGTCACCGTGATTAGATGGGATATTCGATAGGCTCTAGGGGCGTACTTTGGGTTAATTTACAAATTGCTAACCGAAACATTAAATAATCTCCACTACAGGCTTCCTATCAGATTAGCGGTGGTAGAAGAGGCAGAATGGGCCCTTCGCGACAACGATAGCTTACAATCATACCGACGTTACAGAAGAATCAAATAGATACACGATTTATTGAGGCAACTTATTCGCCTCAATAAATACGATTGATAGATACTATTTATTGAGTTATTATTGAGGCAACGTATTCGCTTTTTCAGATCGATGCTGAGCGAACGCCGTAAAAACCTATTCCCATAGGCCCTATGGCTATTTTAATGCGCAATGTATCGGTTTTTTACAGAGGACAAAAATTCCAATAAAATGAGCATAAATAAGTGTAACATATTTCTTATTTTGTCTTCCTTGTGGCAGGAGTATTAGTTTTAAAACGTTTTGAAATATTAACAATATCAGCAATAAATTTTAAAATATGTGATATTTAACTATTATACCTATATTGGAAATTTTCCCCTGCAAAATCGCCATTTTACACTTATTGCGTATCTTATGGTTTTCGTATTGATTGGGAAGATTTATTGAAAAGCACGGACCGAAAGTGGCTTTTTAAGAGACAGACACAGGATGGATTTCCGGGGACTTTTGACATGTCAATTTGTCAATTAGAGAGGTTTACTTAATATCCAAGTGAAGTTTCCCCTTAATCAGAATTTCATAGGTCGAATTTCTTAAATTCTCCTGTTAGCCAAATATGATTGACTAATGTATTGTTCTAGGTTACTGACTAAAAGTCGGAGACCTAGAGCAATAAAGTGTATGTACTTAAGGCGGGTTTACACGGTATGTTTAATCTCGGACCGAGTGAACTCGGAAGACCACTCGGACCGTGCGCAACAATCCGAATAGCTCTTATGTAAACAACTAGGCCCATGTTAGTCGGATGGAGATATTTTCACGGATTGAGTTTTGATTTAATATTGGATACATTTGTCAATTCAATCCGAATGTACTAGCTAGCTCACTGCTTCCGAGTAAACTCGGACCGAGCGTGTTCTACGGACCAAGTAAAAATCAAGCTCGGTCCGAGATTAATAGGACCGTATGAACCCGCCTTTAGCTTAAATTATATTATCTCTCATCGAAACATATTCTTACTATTCCTCACATATTTGCATTGTTGTTTTTAAAACTAATAAATAATACCACATATTGGTAAAACCTACCGAAATTCTAGACTTTTAGAGAGAGTTATTTCAAGCAATACCCAAAATTTATACGATTAAATGAGGGAGTGAAATCTGTCATTTAATATTGATTTGTGACTTTTATATTGATTAGTGCATTGATGCTAAATTTATTAGAGCAACTCCATAATAATGTTTTTGGTTGGGCTTTTGAGGATTACAAGATTTCTGTTAGAAAGTTTCACAGATCCATGAATACCAAGGAAGACTAGTTGTTGTTCAGTCAGGGTGGTTTGTTTGTTTTGCCCCGAGTGAGCGACGCGAGGGATGGGTAGAAGTCGGCAGCAGCAATAACATCCACTGGCCTGGAACTGATCTGGGACCACACGCGGAGGCTGCTGAGGCCGCGGCCGTCGCAACACAACTTCCACCTTCCACCTCGCGCCATCGGAATCGAAATGAAGTAATCCCAATGTATTCAAGCTTTATATACTTTACTATTATATTTCGACTGGCCACTGAATCTTACTCATATAACTACTCTGCTTCAATATGTCGGGTATTCTGACGGAATACCTCTTCATCAGGTTCAATGTACAGTAGATCCTGTTAACATCGATCATATCAAAACATTGGATCAACACAATTCAATTGGATTTAACATCAGTGGTTGACTTAAGTTTATACGGTATTAATTTTCAAAGTGAGCCGCTGTATGAAAAACGCAAAAAAACGGGTAATTTTAACATTCAAACTGCCTGAAGACTCACTTAAAATAGAACAATAAATTATTAACTTACATCAACAAACGCGCAATTAAATTCCTGAATTTATGATGTAGTTTGTTGTTTTGTATCTCCTCTGGTTACGTTGCAATTGAAGCTCAAACTCGAGTATCTAAACTTTTTTCCCGAGGGTAAAAAACTTTTTATTACAACAAGCCTTCTACTCATTGGAAGAATTTTTCTCTTTTTCAGCTCAGCATTAGGGTAAGAAAGCCCCCATTAACATGTCAAGCCTACTAACTACTACTAACAATTCCACCATCAAAATCACCAATATAGTGTCCCGGTTTCAACGGGCTCTTTTTGACAACTCCAACGCCGCAGCGGCCAGACGGAGGCAATAATAGGTAATAGATAGGTAAGGTAACATTTTGCTAAAAAAACTACATTGTAAACTAGGTGAACTTTAACAGAACTACTCTTAAAGAATGGCATAATTTAATCCCTACAAGCCCATATACAGGCTAAATTTATTCAAATCATAAAAATCTTAGAAAGCGGGTTTTTTGGAGATATATATTTTTAATTTTTTTTAACAACGGATTGATGCGACGTGATTTTCATAGATAAGAGGAAAAAATTGATTTATTATTGAACTAACGATCTGTTTTGAGAAGGCGCAAAATCAGCCACTACGAGTTTACGTAGTGAAGAGAGATATGCATTACGCATCTAAAGAAAACCTCAAGAATAAGAATGGGATTTCCAAATTTTAAGTCGTTGGTTTGATGAATAAATTACTCCTCCTCAATCAAACACTGAAAATAATCTCAACAACGGTGCTAAGATGGTGTACATTAAAAAAAATAGTATATATTTCACAACTATAGTCAAGAAACTAGCCCATTCCGAAATGGGACCTTGTGACGAGTTGAGAACAATACTCTTCATCACGATGCAAATAAGTAACCAAACTTACAAAAAATCATCCGACATTTCATAATTTAGTCTTTTTTTTCTATAAGCAAACGCAATACGGATGAACTGTCTATTTCAATTTAAAGTCAGCTGGTTGAACTGTCAAAATAGGAACTTCGTTTGTTTGGGTACGGCAAGACTTTGTTTGGGTACCGAAATAGTTATTTGTGCGTTTAGGGACTAAAGTGCAACCTTTCTCCGTGAGGGAAATTGTTGTCGCCCGATGGCGGAGCCGAGGCACACAATCTTGATGCACACAAATTTTTCCTCCACCTACACCACTAACAATAACTGTGACAATACAACTTTATCTTCATATGATCCTTTTCTCCTTTAAACTAGGATTGATAGAATCACATATGAATATATAACATAGGGTACTTAGGCAATTTAAACAACCATTTATTCACACCATTTTAACACTATTTTTTCTCAAGTCTATTAATAAAAATACCTCCCAAAATCTGTAAGTAACACTCTGTAAGTACAGTTCTGTAACGTATCTGTAGGTCCCATGTTTATAAAACGTTCGGTATACTGGTAACAACAAACTCTAAATCAGGTGTTTTTATATTCAGTTGCAAACTTGATTCATGCAAATAATTATTACCTGGCTATGAAATGCATACGGTTTTGTTTTCTTAAGTTGAAACTCTGAAGGTCTTCAATTAATTTAGAGTAAGCAAATGAAAATCGACAGTTTTGCCACATTTTCTCACTGTCCATCGCGGCGTTGCCAGATTTCTCCCCATGTATTTCTTATGAGATTACTTTTAGTCCCTTGGGAGAAAAAGTAGATACTTTCAGTCCCTTGGGAAAAAAGTAAGTAGCGTAAGTAAATCCCATGGAATATAAACTGGTTCTTTAGTATTATATTCCAGGGACTAAAAGGCGACTTTAGATAGTAGGTGGAGGAAAAGGTTTGTTTGGGTACAGAAATGTACAGAAAAATCAGATGATCATTATTTATTTTGATGTAAGGAAATCGAGGGTTTTCGTGGATCTCAGCTGTACGGTAACGGGAAATTTTCGTATACAGATTGATGAAAAATTATATTTGTAATAAAATTCGTTACACTTGGCGCATTATATCTTGGCACTTGGGAATCTCTTACACCTGAAGCAATTGAGTGCAGTGAAATTCATCAGGAGACCACAGCTGATACGCAAAGTTGTACTAGCCTGACATCTGACATGTTAGCATTTTACAACAGCTGTCAGGGTATATCTTAATTGTCAAAAAATAAAATACAGTTGATGTTTGTAGAAATTTGTTTTTATATTGTTTGTTGTCCAAAATCATTGACAATAAACAATATCTGACAGCTCCAGCAATGGACTAGGCCAAGGGTCAAGATATAATGCGCCAAGTGTTCTGATTTAGACAAAAATCATTAATATTTTAAAAAATGAAAAATGTTGCAACCTTTGTAATGTAGTAGCCTATTATGTCTGTAAATGTTTTTAATTTATAACTGCACGGTAAATTTACCGTGCAGTGTACAGTAAACTTACCGTGTACTAGGAGACGGAAATAACGGAAGTATAAACAATCAAAACAATCAGCTGACTGCAGCAACCGACGTTTAATCCATGTTTATATGTTACTTGAGGGACATGTTGAGGCAGTATACTGGTAGCAGTATTGCAAATGTTTTTTTATTATAGGTTGGGTTTGGAGAATTGGGAAACGTTATGGTTTATGCAAGGAATACAATATGATTAAAAATATGTTATTTAGCGAATTTCTCCTGTAGAGAAGAAACTATATTACCGTAGGTCTCATGCGATAAGACCATGATAACTAACTTTTCGTTTTGAGGCCCCGGAAGCAAAAAAACACCATTCGTTTGAATTTTTAGATATATAATATGTGTGTGTGTATCATCGACCACATAGTACAATAGACGGAGCACTAGAAACCGCGAAGTGAAGCCTAAATTTGCTTCTAGACCATATGCATGGTAAAAATAAAGTACGTAAAAATTACAAATATGGTATCAAATTATACGTCTGAATCTCAGAATCACTATCGTACCAAATATAAATGGCTTACAGGTAGTTTACACATCGTAAACACTGATAACCTAGAAGCTTGTCCTGACATTTTTTGAAAGAAGCTGCCGCCACGGAATACACCTGTAACGTTCCTGTGATGTGTAAACTGCTTCTAAACCATTTATATTTGGTACCATAGTAATTGTGAGATTCAGACCTTTAATTTGATACCAAATTTGTATTTTTTTAGTCGACTATATTTTTGTAAATAACAGTTTACGATTGACTTTGTTTTTATGCAGGCGCCGCACGGATAAACTCTCCCGCAGTAACTAAGTTATCGACCAAAATTACTACGTCAGCAAATTTTTTCAAAAAATATGATTTGAAAAATTCAACTCTTTAGCAACAATTTGCACCGTTTTTTATTTTGCCTGACCAAAAAATAAAAAAGTAGTAGCCGGCTACTTTTTTCATGTCATGTTTTAAAGTTGAATAAAACCTTGTGATTTTATATCATTTTTTAAATAAAAAAAAATATTTTCGAAATATGATTGATACTATTATGGTTCCAAACTAAAGGACTCTTCACATGCAAAATTTCAACCTTAAGCCTCAACGCTAAATGGTATAAACTACGAGTTATTTGAAACATGAGCACTGTCAGATTACGGGTTAAGCGCCGTTTTATGTTTCTATACCCAGACAATATGGCGGCCCAGGCCTCACTTGCTGTAATGCAAGTAGGATCGCTAGGCTCCGTCTATTTCTACTATGTGGTCGCTGGTGTGTATAGATATCCATGATAGCGGCCGTAAACATGGTCCGATCTTTATGAAATTTTGTTAAGACATCTAAAGTGGTAATCAATTGGATGAGTTCGTGAACCAGCCCGATCGGACTCCCGGAAGGTAGGGTAAAGGGTGATAAACCCCCCCCCCCCAAATGGGTTTTTTGTGTTTTTCACATAGAAAAATAAAAATAATTCTAATATGCATACCACCATTGAATTCAGCTCGAAAAAAACAAACAATTTAGTATTGAATTATTGCTCTACTAGATAACACGTAGCTCGAAATCGAGCAAAAGTCATATAGTAAAAGAATGAAGAATAATCAGCCTACTCATTTACTTTTAAAGTTTAATCAAAGGGCTAAATTCATTAACAAAAATATGGCTTAACTACTGAAACCCGCCACTCATTAATGTTAATTTGATCTACCGCAGAAGTTTCCGGTAAATGTAATAGTAGTTTATGCAACGATTGTATAATGAATGCCTTTAAGCCACGAGTGAGATGTAAGTTAGAACACGAGCGCAGCGAGTGTTCTAAATATCTCACGAGTGGCTTAAAGGCATAATACAATCGTTGCATACACTATTTTATCTACGACCAACAATATACGACAAAATTCTCCCCGAAGTTAAACAAAACTCATGACTTTTACTAATGATGGAATAGGTCAACTAAAATTTGAGGTTAGGCAAATATGCAGACTGAACCATGAATCGTTGTGGAACAATCAGCTGATGGGATAAGTAAACTCAAACATGAATCGTAATGCAACAATCAGCTGATGTGCGAATTGCGTAATCTATATATTAATACGCAAGCAGTTTTCTTTTCACAGTCCAACCACAGTAACGGCTGGGCGGATTTTAACGTTTGAGGTGTCAAATTAAAGGGAATTTTATATAGATTTGTCAACAAGTCTCAGATTTAATAAGATTTTAATAAGATTTGTTGATTCTCAGGCTTCAACAGTTTCGCTTTAAAGGAAATTATACATGTTATAGCACAACCTTTAGCCAGCTTAATTAATTTAAGTTTTGAATCTGGTACTTTTCCTAGTTTGTTAAAAAAATCTGTCGTTGTGCCAATTCATAAGAAAGGTAGCAGGGATTCCATCGATAACTACAGACCAGTCACTCTCCTGTCTGTCTTTTCAAAATTATTTGAGAAAGTAATGA
Source organism: Flexamia atlantica (assembly GCA_035578135.1). Classification (NCBI taxonomy): domain Eukaryota; kingdom Metazoa; phylum Arthropoda; class Insecta; order Hemiptera; family Cicadellidae; genus Flexamia; species Flexamia atlantica. The sequence goes on along the minus strand of JAQJVK010000006.1, from coordinate 3,225,895 downwards.
GAGTAAGGTTGTTGAACTACCTGGAAAGACATAAAATAATGTCAAAAAAACAGTTTGGCTTTAAAAAAGGTTCTAGTACAGAAGATGCGGTTGGTAAGGTAATGCAAATCATCTACGTAAGTTTAAATTCAAATAAGAAAGTATCAGGTCTATTTATAGATTTCAAGAAGGCGTTTGACCTAGTTCGACATGACATCCTGATTGAAAAACTGAAATTTGCTGGTATCCGTGGGGTCGCACTGAGCTGGTTCCAATCTTTTTTAGCCAACAGATCACAACAAGTTAAAGTTAAAAATGTCTTAAGTGATGTAAAAACTATTAATCTCGGAGTCCCTCAGGGATCGGTACTTTCTGCCGATCTTTTTTCAATTTTTATTAACGATCTTCTTCTGCAACCATTTTACGGCGAAATCATTGCCTTTGCAGACGACGTAGTTTTAATATATTCTTCCAATAGTTGGTTTGAAATCGAAAATTACATCTTGCAAGATTTAATCTTGCTTAATCAATGGTGTCGCAAAAATTCAATGATCATTAACGCTTCCAAAACAAAGATAGTAAATTTTGACCTTGTTGGCTTTTCTTTCAATCGACAATTTAAATATCATGATAACTGCAACAACTTTCTAAATTGTGGCTGCCAAGTAATAGAACAAGTAAATGAAATTAAGTATTTGGGCATCTATCTCGATAGTAAAATTACTTGGAAGACTCATATAAACAACCTTCATGCCGAAGTGAGAAAATCTGTGAGAACCTTTTACTTTTTACGAAATATTTGTGATGAACAGTTTTTGCGATCGTTGTATTTTGCTCTGATTGATTCTCGTCTTCAGTATGGAATCCAATTCTGGGGCGGCTCTTACGAATATCTACTTAATAAACTTTATATCACCCAAAAATACTTTGTCAGAATTATTCTTTTCAAGAATCACAGGGAAACCTCAGGTCCTCTTTTCAAACATTTGAATATCTTGCCAATAAAAAATTTATTCATTTTTAAAGTTTTAAAGATGTTTTACCAAATGAGCGGAAATTTAGCGGTAGGTGGAAATTTAAAATACACAACAAGAAGTACAACCCGGCAGCATTTTATTAGACCAAAAGTCAATAAATCTTTTTTCTCCAAATCTTTTGTCTACCTTGGGCCAAAGTGTTTTAACTTGCTACCTGAAAACATTAAAACAGAAAATAATATAAAAACATTTTCCAAGAAACTTAAGAATTGGCTCATGACAATTGAAGATATTAGCTTTTTTACCACTATTACCGCTTAAAATTGTAACACAATATCTTTCAGTATTATATACTTAAAATCATTAGTAAAAGCCTTAGTTAGTAATTATACAGTTAACCTTTGTTAGCGATTAAAATTTTATTATTGTACTATAATTTAGCATACGCTCAAGTAGACCGCAAATATTATTAAGTTATGTTATCAAGGGAAGACTGAATGGACTGATAACAAATTGCAATTTGTGTGAATCCAAATAACCACCAAAAACTGGTTGTAGGTGGTTATTTCATTTCCAAATAATTTAAATGCTATTGTAAGAATGTTAAATGTGGAAAAATAAATATTCTTATTCTTATTCTTATTTCATAACACATCCTGATAAAACTTGATATTTGACTTCCTCTAGTTAAGATCTGCTAAATATTGAATTAAAACCACCCAGTTTCAACATACCTGTTGCAGCAAATCTGCATACTTATTCCTCGTGTTTTTTATGGAGTTAGGCCTAACAAAAACATATCAATTTAATTTAATTTAAAATTTTAATTAAATTAAATTAAAAGATTTAAATCTCGCTATGTTGGATTGAAATGTGTTTTTTCTTTTGAAACTCGCAGAACGAAAAAACCAGCCACTACAAGTTTACGTAGAGAAGAAAGCTATATATGAAGCAACTAATGAAGACCTCAAGAATAAGTATGGGTTTCCCAAACTATGAGTCGTTGGTTTGATATATATAAATTCGAACGAATGGTATTTTTTGCTTCTGGCGGCCCCAAAACGAAAAGTTATCATGGTCTCGTGCTTAGGTCTTACCATGAGACCTACGGTAATAGCTTCCTCCCTACAGGAGAAATTCGGTAAAAGACCTTTACCTCATAGCTTAATAATGATTTTATATGGAGCTATAACACCTAATCAAAAATTTTCATAAGCTATATAAAGTTTGTCTTCAGTGAAATATTTGTTTTAGAACTCCCCGAATACAAAAAAAGTGGTTTTCGGATTGCTACCTGCCCGTGTGTGCGTGCGTGCGTGCGCGCGCGCGCGCGCGCGCGCGTGTGTGTGTGTGTGTGTGTGTGTGTGTGTGTGTGTGTGTGTGTGTGTGTGTGTGTGTGTGTGTGTGACGACATCAAAGGTCGAATTTTTACGAAATTTCGCATGTAGATATAAAACCAAAACCAGGATATCTCCAGGTTTTTTCTTCTTTTAATTTTTTCAATTTTTGATTTTTAAGGGGATTTACTCCATAAAATCCATAAAAATACAAAAATTTAAATTACCGTACTAAAAAACGGCTTTAATGATTTTGATCAAACATTCGTGGTTTTTAGTGCTTTTTAGATGACAAAAAATGCCCCCCTCGTATGTCTGTAAACATTCAGGTTCAGAAGCTAAAGAGATCTAGGCCTAGAGTTGAAAAATAAATATCTTTCCAATTTCTCTAAAAACGTTTGGTGGTAATCGCAGTACATTGTCTAATGTTATATTATTGTGCAACGGCATAATATAGTTAATAATCGATATCTTCGTTATTTACTAACCGATTTTAAAAACTCGTTATGTATTTAATTGTACTAGATAACACGTAGCTCGAAATCGAGCAAAAATCATATATGGTAATAGCATGATGAATAATCATCCTACTTATATACTTTTAAAAATACCCCCGTTGCAGCAGACCTGCATACTCAGCGAATTTCAAATGCAAAACGATATATTTTAACCTAACATAGCGAGATTTGACATGTTTTTGTAAGCTACATAAGATTAACATGGGGAATGAGTATGCAGGTTTGCTGCTACAGGTATGTTTAAACTGGTTGGTTTTAATTCAATATTTAGTAGATTTGAACTAGAAGAAGCCATTTACCAAGTTTTATCAAGATATGTTGAGAAATAAGCGAGATATAGAATTTTACTTATTTCCCATAAGGTTAACATTGGGACAACGTACTGTGTTTACCATATTCAATATCTCGGTAGCCAATGGACATAGAGCAACGATTCAAAATACTAAATTGTTTGTTTTTTTGAGCTGAATTCAATGGTGCCCACAAAAAATTCGATAAATTTTATTTTTCTATGAAAAAATTCAAAAAACCCATTTTTGGGGGGGTTTATCCCCCTTTACCCCCCCTTCCGGTGGTCCGATCGGGCTGGTTCACGAACTCGTCCAATTGATTACCACTTTACATGTCCATACCAAATTTCATAAAGATCGGACCATTTTTGCGGCCGCTATCGTGCTAACAGACACATATATATATATATAAATTCAAACGAATAGTGTTTTTTGCTTATGGGGGCCCCAAAACAAAAAGTTATAGTGGTCCCGAGCTTAAGTCTTACCTTGAGTGAGACCTACGGTAATAGCTTCTTCCCTATAGGGGAAATTCGCTAATAATCAAAGGGCCAACTTCATTAACAAAATTATGGCTTAACTACTGAAACTTTTAAAGTTAATTTGATCTACCGAAGGAGTTTCTGGTAAACGTAAACGAATTTTTAGGGAACGCCTTCATTTTCCCATGTTCCATGTTTTAACACCGGCAAAAGATCACGCTCTGCTTACAGCAACATGTAGCTGACCGAGAGCAAACACTGGCGCCATGAGCAATGACTTCCTTTGTTTAGGGATTACCGCTGCACCTTACTGATAATTATCGCCAAAACAGACATTGTAGGGATCGGCTGTATTTATAGGCAACATTTCCTTTGTGGCAAAAACGCGTAAATGACGCACTACTCTACCAGTCTTTTCATTCTTGAAATGCAACCCACCGCAATGAAAACATTTTTAGTTCATTGGTCTGGGGTTGGAAGGAGTATTAAATGTTACATCGGGAGGGCGATGCCAGCGGTTCTTTCCTACTCCTCCGACCGGTCAATGTTCGTCTTCTTCTTGTCGGTGGCATTATAAATACACCAAATACAAAAATAGATTTGCTCAGGTTAATATAACTTCAAAAAACACTATGAGATATCGTAAACTACATTGTAAAACTGGTAACTGCAATGTGTAAGAGCTTTAAAAACTCCATAACATAACCTAAATTACATAATAAATCTTAAAAAAAAAACTGTTGAAAACAGAGCCAAACCAGCTGTAAAAAACTGCTCTTTTCGAAAAATTTAATTATCTGTGGTTTACCTGTAGAACTATTTCAAAGCTTGGCCATATGTTCAGTTTGTAAACAAAGTAAACTGAGCTTGATCAAATGTCGATGAATAGCGCCACTGTTCCGAAACTTCAGCCCTTTACTGTTCTTTATTGATGCCCTTTTTAAAAATTCTGAGACTTGATGACAAATCTACATAAAATTCCCTTTAATTTGATACTTCAAACGTTAAAATCGGTCCAGCCGTTATTACGGTTGGACTGTGAAAAGAAAACCGCTTGCGTATTAATATATAGATTTTTTACTGCAAGCTTTTCTTTCTTGCTTTAACTGGTTTTAAGGGAGAAAGTATGTGTCAGTTTCGTGATACAGTTTATTTTTACCAAGGAACGTTTTTTTAGGGCAAACTATTGTGTATTTAAGCTGAATTGCTTCGTCCTCGCTAAATTTACAGTTAAGTTAAACTACTGAAATAAACTTATTTTTTATTAAAATGTGCAGACGGATTTATCTTGAACAATCGAACAACAAAGATTGGACACGACAATTGAACACTACAAATTTATTCTTTCCGAAAGCGGAGTCGCGGTGTCGTTGTGCTGACAAACGCTCCGCCGTCACTGAAGTGTTTTGCCGGGAGCAATGTGGCAGAATAATCCCCCTTAGAAGTGCCGCCCCAAACCACAATAATGGGCTTTATCAAAATAGGAACATCCACGGTCGCGGCCCTTTGGCGGCCTCCATATTAGCTGATCCGCTGATGGCTCGTGACAATATTGCATCACAGCTTCCCCGAACAATTTTCTACATGAAAATGGAGTTTTTAGTACGGTGGATAAATAATCTAGTATGAGTATAGCCTACCTAGGGTCGCCTGGGAGTTCTTCAACCCGGCACCAACCTTGATGTGTTATTAAAAAAAACACGTCGACCCGGCACTGGTCCTGTCACCGGCCGCAATGACAGTATGACAACCCGGCACCAGCCACCCCTCTTACCCTATTTACATCTTAAAACTTTGCAAACTCGACTCTTATTTGTAAGCCTTCCATACAGACGAGACAAACCACCTTTGAACAATGATATCAAATATCAAGTTGATTAATGAGCAAAGTGCAGTTTCAAAGACGAGTCACGCAAAATTTTCATCATTGGCTTCTATTTTTGATTCATGTTTTACACTAGGGTTGGATTGCATTTCAACTTAAGTGGTAAGAAACGTATTGCAAGTCTGATTTGGAACTACATTTCGTCAACATCCGTTTCTGATCCTGTCCAACAAATCCCAGTCCACATTTCGACTTACACTCAACCTCCTATCGTGGCTGAATACGGACTGCTCCCCCTTAGCAGGTAGAATCAGAGGCATACGGATTGCTCCCCCTGCCAAACCGGTCAGATTTTAACTAGCGCCGACATGCGGGGCGCTTATCACGCTCCCCCTTGCCGTGATAAAATGCTTGTCAATATTTCTAGACGAGACTGTACTCTTTCAAAGCGCTGATTAGTAAGTGAGACCTGTCCTATAAATTTAATGAATATTTATCTGACACGAGATTTATACCTAATCTGCAATTCGTTAATCACTATATATATATATATATATATATATATATATATATATATATATATATATATATATATATATATATATATATATGAGTTGTGTGTTGGTATATTTCGGGCTACAGCCAAAACTACATGTCGTAGACACTTGATCTTGGTGTCAAATTAAAGATTGGAATCTCATGATGTGCACTATGGTGGTTTGGTTTTGATATCTTTAAGGGCTTAGGCCCAGGATCGTCCGAAAGAGACCCATGTCAAGGATTTTGGAAGTTCTTTCATTAGTTGCTATGGTTACCATTTGAAATAGCTACTATGGTTACTATCAGAATGCAGCACTAAGAAACTTCAAAAATAATACGACAAGAACAAAATAATCTCCCGGGCAAAGCCGGGATTATCAGCTAGTTTACTGTATTTAAATAAAGTGTATTAAGATATGTTAAATAAATTATTTAAAATCTAAATTCAATCATAACAAAGTTGTCACTAATTAATGAAAGATTTTCAATACTGATCCCACTATAAAATTTCGGAAACATACAAGTTGAAGTACATTAATAACTGTAGTTTTCTTTAAAGTTCAAAGTTTTGGATTCAATGCAAACTGAAATGAACGTGGAATGACTCGCACGCATTTGTCGTTACTGATTGTTTTACAAAGGACGCCCAGACTGCAGGTGGAAATAGACATTGTCTTCCATGTAATTATTCACAAGGTAGTCGGCGAACTGCTTTTCTCTGCTGTCTTTGGGTGGTTCTGGCCTCAAGTCGTCCACAAATGGGGGTGGAGGGCCAGGGTGGTTTGCATTCCAAAGGAAAACAATTATAAATTCCTCCGCCGCGGCGGTAACCAGTTTTCATCGGCTGTTCCAAGATGGGGTAGAACCTTAGGTTTTCCCTATGGGAGAACTTCATCTGAAATATGGTTATCCTGATTCGGTTTTCTAACAATGTTTAAAAAAACATTAAAGACGTTTCCGAAAATATTCTTTCCTTCTAATACTATAAATGTGAAAGTATGGATGTTCGTGTGAATATCTGTCTTTCAGCCACGTGAAACATACTGGACCAACTGAGCTGAAATTTTGTAGGAAAAGAGCCTCTATATCAGAAAAGGATATAGGCCTATTCACTTCCTTAAAATCCCCTCGGGCTACGCTCCGTCCTTAGCTTCAATGTTTACATTTTATAAGAATGTAAACATTCAAATACTGAATATTGTGAATACTAAAATTTGACAGTTCAAAGAGCAGAAGTAAGATCAGCTGTAATTTTTATCGTGAGCGAAGCCAGGGGCAATTGCTAGTAAATAAATAAATATAACAAATTTCTACTCTTTGTTGTTTTAGTTATTTGTTGTTTGTTGCAACAGTGCATCCCATATTTCAAAAACGCCATAACAATTATTTTGTTGGTTCAGTCATGTCTAGAAGCATGCCAAAATGGCAAGAGGGTGCAATCCGTATGCCTCTGTTTTTACCTGCTAAGGGGGAGCAGTCCGTATCCGCCCCCTATCATCTCCTCTCAGCGGAGTGATTCACAAAGGCCTTTTTTAGGAATGGATCTGCTGGGGTGGAATCACCGAATGTACGTCAGAACTCCTATCTGGATTCCGAGTCGAGGTAACTCTCTGCAAATACTCCACCAAAATATCTAGGGCATTGTGGCCAAACTATATATGAAAGATATTTTGATCGATTCTTTGTCCCCTGAGAATTTGCTTTTCCGAACACTTCTTCCGTGAAAATGAACTTTCCTGGCTATATTACAGCTGCTATAGATCTGGACAGCCTTACTGGCGTGTCAGTGAGTGCGCTGTTGTCGTAATTAGTGTTTATTATCTGCAATGTTTTGGTTATAAATCACATGGTCATTTGTTTATGTAGAGGTACTTTGCACAAGAAAATATTTTGCTGCAACCGCAAGTGCAACTAATGTTAAATGCTTGCAAGCTCAACACAATTCATGAAGTACGATGACAAAAGTGTGGAAACACATTCTTAAATGTAAACAAATCATTTAAGATGAAAGGTTGCCAAACTAAAAGATCAGCTGATGCATTATGCGCAAATATTTTCCAGAAATTTTAATTGCGTAAGAAATCTCTCGGTGAAATATTACAGGGCATTCTTTTGTAGTTTAAATGAGGTGAAACGTAAACAAAGTTTTGACAGTTCTACCAAAACATGTGTTTATTTAGCAGACTTTTGGGAGATTACAATTTTCGCCACCCGCCAGAAACAGGGTCGGCTCCACCATATAGGCGAACTAGGCGACCGCCTAGGGCGCCAGGGCCTGAGGGGTGCCAAAGGGGGCGCTAAGCGGCCCGGTTTTTCCATAAAAGGATGGCGCAAATAAAACACTTTGATTTTGGAAAGGAAAATCATGAAAGTAGCCTAAACTTCAATTTATATTTACATTTTATTAAATTATAAGTTTATAATTTGGGAATAGCTCGCAGGAACATGCTCTGCTTGTTACTTTTTTAAACGCCATAAACTTATCTCCTATTGAGGAAAATCATACTCTTCCAAACTTGTATTTATATACCAATAGTAAGCATGCGACATTCTCTGCTCTCGAGGCGCCCTCGCCGGGGCCATTATACAGTTAGTAGTTTAGGTTTCTTTTATCTTGATAGCCAAATTTCAAGACCGGTCCACTGTAGTCCACCATTTTCCCAATGCTGGCAAGTAATATGTTTTTGTGTTGTAGATTATTCTTCTAAATAACTTAACTAAAAGTTTTTTTTTAATTGTTTGAGTCGTATATTGTATTATTTTTATTTTATAAACGGTAAATATCATAATCAGAAAAATATTATTTAACATTTTTTCCTACGATCCAACTCCATCTTAATTCTATAAAGCCCCATTTTATGAACACAATTTTTCAAATGGCATCGTGTCTATTGAACACTCGATGTGCAGTCTCCAATTAAATGAAGTACAATAAAAACGTAGGAGCCGGAAACTGACAGTTAATTAGCTATCACAGTATTTTTTACTTATTTCGCTTTTATTTTGTTAATAACATGGAACCCCATGAGGTCCAATGTGAAATATTTAATTTTTACTCTCAAATTCTTTTAATTACCTATGCCATTGAAAAGCGTTAAAAACTTAAAATGTTTGAGCAATTGGATTTTTCATGGGATATAAGTTTTTTTCTAGCCCTGATAGTATTGTACCCTTTTACTGAACCTAGAAAGTGGGGGGGCGCCAAACGATATATTCGCCTAGGGCGCCTAAAACTCTTAAGCCGGCCCTGGCCAGTAAGGCTGTCCAGAGCCTTATAGTTTTGTAGGTCTCATATGGATAAGGGTGGTGTATGCATTTTCGTTAAGGAGTCTTTGACATTCACAACGGTTGATGTGAGTAAATTTTCTATTGAAGGCTATTGTGAGATGGTCGCTGTTACTTTCACTTGTGATAATACTTCATCATTTTTCCTACTTTCGCTTTACAGGCCACTTCATGGAACGGTGAAGAGTTGTACCCTCTTCTTCGAATCTGTCCAGGATTGCTTGGGTCCATTTGTGAAACAACATCATAGTATAGGTGACTTCAACATAGACTTGTCTGTGAATGATAGCTCTTCAAAACAGCTTGTCAATCTTATGCTGTTTTGGGTTGAAGAATGCTGTCTTTTCATACACGCGAGTTTAATGGCACGTAGATCGCTTATTGACCTTGTGTTTTGTAATATTCCTTCAACCTTGGCACACTCTGAAGTAATAGTCTCTGGACTTTTTGTTTTAAATGTCTTTTTGTTTTGTTGTCTGGAGCATTATGAGCAATTAATGGACATAATACCCCCGTTGCAGCAGACCTGCATACTCAGCGAATTTCAAATGCAAAACAACGTATTTCAATCCAACATAGCGAGATTTGACATGTTTTGGTTAGCTCCATAAGAATAACATGGGGAATGAGTATGCAGGTTTGCTGCTACAAGTATATTAAAACTGGGTGGTTTTAATTCAATATTTAGTAGATCTGAACTAGAAGAATCTATTTACCAAATTTTATCGAGATATGTTGAGAAATAACCGAGATATAGAATTTTACTTATTTCCCATAAGGTTAACATTGGGACAACGTACTGTGTTTACCACTTTCAATATCTCGGTGACCAATGAACATAGAGCAGTGATTCAAGATACTAAATTGTTTGTTTTTTTGAGCTGAATTCAATGGTGCCAACAAAAATTCGATAAATTTTATTTTTCTATGTAAAAAACTCAAAAAACCCATTTTTTGGGGGGTTTATCCCCCTTTACCCCCTCTTCCAGTGGTCCGATCGGGCTGGTTCACGAACTCGTCCGAATAATTACTACTTTACACGCCTGTGCCAAATTTCATTCCGATCGGACCATTTTTGCGAGCGCTATCGTGCTTACAGACACACACACATATATATATATATATATATATAGATAGATATATTATATATATATATCTAGAAATTTGAACGAATGGTGTTTTTTGCTTCTGGGGGCCCCAAAACGAAAAGTTATCATGGTCTCGGGCTTAGGTCTTACCATGAGACCTACGGTAATAGCTTCTTCCCTATAGGGGAAATTCGCTAAAATTATCCTCACCTCCTTCTTCTTGTTTACCCAAATACATGGTGAAAAGATCCTTCAATGACGATAATGTTCGTACTTTTAAGTCGATTCTCCAAGGGGGAAATTGGTACACAATTTTTTCTGCTCAAGGCTCGGATAACAAATTTGACGCTTTTCTATCTGTTGTTAAGTACTACTTTGAACTTGCTTTTCCATGTAGAAAGAAAGACCAAGCCCAAACAGAGGAAGTCTTATTTTACGAAAATTAAATTAACTGTCTTATTTAAAGGAACCCCTACATAATAAAGGTCTAATTTAACTTTCTTGTATCTCTTATAGTTTATTATGAGATCCCAATGGTGCGCAAAAAAATGAGCACGCTGTATATTGAAATGGGAAAATGTTTTAGCCTAAGGGTCTCGTGAAACGGGCACGATCTAAAATAGATCTACTTATTATTATAGCTGTAAATTTGTTTAATTATCCATTCAGATGTTTAAACGTTAAAAAACAAACATAATGTAACTGCAAATTTCAATGTTTATTACTTAGATGCATATAATTTAATTCAACACTTAAGGGGCTTATAGACGGGGATAGTACTAGCTGCTAGTAGACGCGTAATGTACTAGCCGCTAGTTACTAGCTGCTTACTATCCCTGTCTAAATACCTACTCGCCTTTGCAGGTGCGAATAGGTACTCGCGGCGAATAAAATAAAACATGTTCAATTTTACTCGCCACTAGCACGCGAGTAGAGATCACGTGACCTATTCGTCGCTAGTACTCTCCCGGTCTAAACACGAACTCGCATTCACTCGCCAGTTGGAGTGGCGAGTAAATTCATCGTCCGGCTCGTTGACAACAATGTGACTCGCCAGGCTAATAGCTACGGAAATTAGCGGCGAATACTATCTTCGTGTGTACGGCTACTATCCGTCACTTTTACTAGCGGCAAATACTAGCGGCTATTATTAGAAGCTAGTACTCTCCCCGTCTATAAGCCTCTTAAGACAATCTATTTTGAGCTACACAAACAAACAACTTACAAGACAATCTACAATGGCTAGTAATTAAAAAATACCCCCGTTGCAGCAGACCTGCATACTCAGCGAATAAAGAACATATTTCAATCCAAGATAGTGAGATTTAACATGTTTTTGTGAGCTCCATAAGAATAACATGGAGAATGAGTGTGCAGGTTTGCTGCAACAGGTCCGTTAAAACTGGGTGGTTTTAATTCAATATTTCGTAGATCTGAACTAGGAGAAACCATATAGCAACTTTTATCAAGATTTTTCAAAAAATAAGGACTTTTTTATTTCCCATAAGGGTAACATGCAGGTTTGCTAGCACAAAAATGGAAATTTCGGGGATTTTAGACTAAAATACATTAGATCTTATCTAGATGAAGCCACAAACCAAGTTTTATTAAGATATTTTGAGAAATAAGCGAAATATAAAATTTTAGTTATTTCCCATAAGGTTAACATTGGGACAACGTACTGTGTTTACCACTTACAATATCTCGGTAACCAATGGACATAGAGCCGAGCATATCATGCTCGGCTCTATAGTATTTTTAGTATTTCAAAATACTAAATTGTTTGTTTTTTCGAGCTGAATTCAATGGTGCTAACTAAAATTGGATTATTTTGATTTTTATATGTGAAAACCCCAAAAACCCCATTTTTGGGGGGTTTATCCCCCTCTACCCCCCCTTCCAGAAGTCCGATCGGGCTGGTTTTCGAACTCATCCGAATAATTACTACTTTACACGCCTATGCCAAATTTCATTCCGATCGGAGCATTTTTGCGAGCGCTATCGTGCTTACAGACACACACACATAAATATATAGCTGGATGGTCCGATCGGTCCGATCGGAATGAAATTTGGCACAGGCGTGTAAAGTAGTAATTATTCGGACGAGTTCGTGAACCAGCCCGATCGGACCACTGGAAGAGGGGGTAAAGGGGGATAAACCCCCCAAAAAATGGGTTTTTTGAGTTTTTTACATAGAAAAATAAAATTTATCGAATTTTTGTTGGCACCATTGAATTCAGCTCAAAAAAACAAACAATTTAGTATCTTGAATCACTGCTCTATGTTCATTGGTCACCGAGATATTGAAAGTGGTAAACACAGTACGTTGTCCCAATGTTAACCTTATGGGAAATAAGTAAAATTCTATATCTCGGTTATTTCTCAACATATCTCGATAAAATTTGGTAAATAGATTCTTCTAGTTCAGATCTACTAAATATTGAATTAAAACCACCCAGTTTTAATATACTTGTAGCAGCAAACCTGCATACTCATTCCCCATGTTATTCTTATGGAGCTAACCAAAACATGTCAAATCTCGCTATGTTGGATTGAAATACGTTGTTTTGCATTTGAAATTCGCTGAGTATGCAGGTCTGCTGCAACGGGGGTATTATGTCCATTAATTGCTCATAATGCTCCAGACAACAAAACAAAAAGACATTTAAAACAAAAAGTCCAGAGACTATTACTTCAGAGTGTGCCAAGGTTGAAGGAATATTACAAAACACAAGGTCAATAAGCGATCTACGTGCCATTAAACTCGCGTGTATGAAAAGACAGCATTCTTCAACCCAAAACAGCATAAGATTGACAAGCTGTTTTGAAGAGCTATCATTCACAGACAAGTCTATGTTGAAGTCACCTATACTATGATGTTGTTTCACAAATGGACCCAAGCAATCCTGGACAGATTCGAAGAAGAGGGTACAACTCTTCACCGTTCCATGAAGTGGCCTGTAAAGCGAAAGTAGGAAAAATGATGAAGTATTATCACAAGTGAAAGTAACAGCGACCATCTCACAATAGCCTTCAATAGAAAATTTACTCACATCAACCGTTGTGAATGTCAAAGACTCCTTAACGAAAATGCATACACCACCCTTATCCATATGAGACCTACAAAACTATAAGGCTCTGGACAGCCTTACTGGCCAGGGCCGGCTTAAGAGTTTTAGGCGCCCTAGGCGAATATATCGTTTGGCGCCCCCCCACTTTCTAGGTTCAGTAAAAGGGTACAATACTATCAGGGCTAGAAAAAAACTTATATCCCATGAAAAATCCAATTGCTCAAACATTTTAAGTTTTTAACGCTTTTCAATGGCATAGGTAATTAAAAGAATTTGAGAGTAAAAATTAAATATTTCACATTGGACCTCATGGGGTTCCATGTTATTAACAAAATAAAAGCGAAATAAGTAAAAAATACTGTGATAGCTAATTAACTGTCAGTTTCCGGCTCCTACGTTTTTATTGTACTTCATTTAATTGGAGACTGCACATCGAGTGTTCAATAGACACGATGCCATTTGAAAAATTGTGTTCATAAAATGGGGCTTTATAGAATTAAGATGGAGTTGGATCGTAGGAAAAAATGTTAAATAATATTTTTCTGATTATGATATTTACCGTTTATAAAATAAAAATAATACAATATACGACTCAAACAATTAAAAAAAAACTTTTAGTTAAGTTATTTAGAAGAATAATCTACAACACAAAAACATATTACTTGCCAGCATTGGGAAAATGGTGGACTACAGTGGACCGGTCTTGAAATTTGGCTATCAAGATAAAAGAAACCTAAACTACTAACTGTATAATGGCCCCGGCGAGGGCGCCTCGAGAGCAGAGAATGTCGCATGCTTACTATTGGTATATAAATACAAGTTTGGAAGAGTATGATTTTCCTCAATAGGAGATAAGTTTATGGCGTTTAAAAAAGTAACAAGCAGAGCATGTTCCTGCGAGCTATTCCCAAATTATAAACTTATAATTTAATAAAATGTAAATATAAATTGAAGTTTAGGCTACTTTCATGATTTTCCTTTCCAAAATCAAAGTGTTTTATTTGCGCCATCCTTTTATGGAAAAACCGGGCCGCTTAGCGCCCCCTTTGGCACCCCTCAGGCCCTGGCGCCCTAGGCGGTCGCCTAGTTCGCCTATATGGTGGAGCCGACCCTGTTTCTGGCGGGTGGCGAAAATTGTAATCTCCCAAAAGTCTGCTAAATAAACACATATTTTGGTAGAACTGTCAAAACTTTGTTTACGTTTCACCTCATTTAAACTACAAAAGAATGCCCTGTAATATTTCACCGAGAGATTTCTTACGCAATTAAAATTTCTGGAAAATATTTGCGCATAATGCATCAGCTGATCTTTTAGTTTGGCAACCTTTCATCTTAAATGATTTGTTTACATTTAAGAATGTGTTTCCACACTTTTGTCATCGTACTTCATGAATTGTGTTGAGCTTGCAAGCATTTAACATTAGTTGCACTTGCGGTTGCAGCAAAATATTTTCTTGTGCAAAGTACCTCTACATAAACAAATGACCATGTGATTTATAACCAAAACATTGCAGATAATAAACACTAATTACGACAACAGCGCACTCACTGACACGCCAGTAAGGCTGTCCAGATCTATAGCAGCTGTAATATAGCCAGGAAAGTTCATTTTCACGGAAGAAGTGTTCGGAAAAGCAAATTCTCAGGGGACAAAGAATCGATCAAAATATCTTTCATATATAGTTTGGCCACAATGCCCTAGATATTTTGGTGGAGTATTTGCAGAGAGTTACCTCGACTCGGAATCCAGATAGGAGTTCTGACGTACATTCGGTGATTCCACCCCAGCAGATCCATTCCTAAAAAAGGCCTTTGTGAATCACTCCGCTGAGAGGAGATGATAGGGGGCGGATACGGACTGCTCCCCCTTAGCAGGTAAAAACAGAGGCATACGGATTGCACCCTCTTGCCATTTTGGCATGCTTCTAGACATGACTGAACCAACAAAATAATTGTTATGGCGTTTTTGAAATATGGGATGCACTGTTGCAACAAACAACAAATAACTAAAACAACAAAGAGTAGAAATTTGTTATATTTATTTATTTACTAGCAATTGCCCCTGGCTTCGCTCACGATAAAAATTACAGCTGATCTTACTTCTGCTCTTTGAACTGTCAAATTTTAGTATTCACAATATTCAGTATTTGAATGTTTACATTCTTATAAAATGTAAACATTGAAGCTAAGGACGGAGCGTAGCCCGAGGGGATTTTAAGGAAGTGAATAGGCCTATATCCTTTTCTGATATAGAGGCTCTTTTCCTACAAAATTTCAGCTCAGTTGGTCCAGTATGTTTCACGTGGCTGAAAGACAGATATTCACACGAACATCCATACTTTCACATTTATAGTATTAGAAGGAAAGAATATTTTCGGAAACGTCTTTAATGTTTTTTTAAACATTGTTAGAAAACCGAATCAGGATAACCATATTTCAGATGAAGTTCTCCCATAGGGAAAACCTAAGGTTCTACCCCATCTTGGAACAGCCGATGAAAACTGGTTACCGCCGCGGCGGAGGAATTTATAATTGTTTTCCTTTGGAATGCAAACCACCCTGGCCCTCCACCCCCATTTGTGGACGACTTGAGGCCAGAACCACCCAAAGACAGCAGAGAAAAGCAGTTCGCCGACTACCTTGTGAATAATTACATGGAAGACAATGTCTATTTCCACCTGCAGTCTGGGCGTCCTTTGTAAAACAATCAGTAACGACAAATGCGTGCGAGTCATTCCACGTTCATTTCAGTTTGCATTGAATCCAAAACTTTGAACTTTAAAGAAAACTACAGTTATTAATGTACTTCAACTTGTATGTTTCCGAAATTTTATAGTGGGATCAGTATTGAAAATCTTTCATTAATTAGTGACAACTTTGTTATGATTGAATTTAGATTTTAAATAATTTATTTAACATATCTTAATACACTTTATTTAAATACAGTAAACTAGCTGATAATCCCGGCTTTGCCCGGGAGATTATTTTGTTCTTGTCGTATTATTTTTGAAGTTTCTTAGTGCTGCATTCTGATAGTAACCATAGTAGCTATTTCAAATGGTAACCATAGCAACTAATGAAAGAACTTCCAAAATCCTTGACATGGGTCTCTTTCGGACGATCCTGGGCCTAAGCCCTTAAAGATATCAAAACCAAACCACCATAGTGCACATCATGAGATTCCAATCTTTAATTTGACACCAAGATCAAGTGTCTACGACATGTAGTTTTGGCTGTAGCCCGAAATATACCAACACACAACTCATATATATATATATATATATATATATATATATATATATATATATATAGTGATTAACGAATTGCAGATTAGGTATAAATCTCGTGTCAGATAAATATTCATTAAATTTATAGGACAGGTCTCACTTACTAATCAGCGCTTTGAAAGAGTACAGTCTCGTCTAGAAATATTGACAAGCATTTTATCACGGCAAGGGGGAGCGTGATAAGCGCCCCGCATGTCGGCGCTAGTTAAAATCTGACCGGTTTGGCAGGGGGAGCAATCCGTATGCCTCTGATTCTACCTGCTAAGGGGGAGCAGTCCGTATTCAGCCACGATAGGAGGTTGAGTGTAAGTCGAAATGTGGACTGGGATTTGTTGGACAGGATCAGAAACGGATGTTGACGAAATGTAGTTCCAAATCAGACTTGCAATACGTTTCTTACCACTTAAGTTGAAATGCAATCCAACCCTAGTGTAAAACATGAATCAAAAATAGAAGCCAATGATGAAAATTTTGCGTGACTCGTCTTTGAAACTGCACTTTGCTCATTAATCAACTTGATATTTGATATCATTGTTCAAAGGTGGTTTGTCTCGTCTGTATGGAAGGCTTACAAATAAGAGTCGAGTTTGCAAAGTTTTAAGATGTAAATAGGGTAAGAGGGGTGGCTGGTGCCGGGTTGTCATACTGTCATTGCGGCCGGTGACAGGACCAGTGCCGGGTCGACGTGTTTTTTTTAATAACACATCAAGGTTGGTGCCGGGTTGAAGAACTCCCAGGCGACCCTAGGTAGGCTATACTCATACTAGATTATTTATCCACCGTACTAAAAACTCCATTTTCATGTAGAAAATTGTTCGGGGAAGCTGTGATGCAATATTGTCACGAGCCATCAGCGGATCAGCTAATATGGAGGCCGCCAAAGGGCCGCGACCGTGGATGTTCCTATTTTGATAAAGCCCATTATTGTGGTTTGGGGCGGCACTTCTAAGGGGGATTATTCTGCCACATTGCTCCCGGCAAAACTTTTTGTATGACTGACAATCATTTTGGCATAAAGAATTCTATGATGTCATCAAGATGGGCTTATTCAATTTGTGATTCTTCATTCCTAGATACTTATGATTCCGCTGGTGGACATGCGAGTACGACATTCATTCTTACTAAAACAGGGCATTGAGTTTTATTTTACAATATTTTATTTCCACTCTACTATACTACAAATCAAACAAATACACAACATTGTCTCACTGCTGAGAAAAGGACGGAACATTTAATATCAAATTATCAAATAAAATCTCAATAAAGTAAATTTTTTAAACTGCCATTCCAAGTTCCGTGCGGGACATTTTGACCATGATCACTAGTTTATTGACTGTAAAAAATATTTAATGTGTTCTTACAGGATTCTAATCCTGTACAGGAGACTAATTCTTCATTACTGGCTTTTATAAAAGTTAAATTAAGATTTTGGTGAAATCAAGTTTTTTTTTTACTATTTAATATAATTTACTGTACTATATATTTTGCTTATGTGATAGAAAAAGTTATTTTAAAAAGAGTAACCTTGCTTCATTATTGATTTTCACAAAAGGTTCAATTACATTTATTTTAGTTTGATAAAACCTATTACTGCTTATATACCTAATAAAAATGTAATCGCTAGACCTCCGATTTTCTCAATTTTCCATTTGTTCACTAATATTTGTTTACAGATATATATATAAATAAATACAACAAATTATAGGTCATGGATGGCTTTGACATAGATATTCATGAGGAAAGTAAATCAGTAAAAAACTACTAAGTAAGTTAAGTAACAGTTTAGTAACTTTGGGTTTGAAATATTGCTTGCAGCTTGCAGTGTTAACGTATAGCCAATATGTGGTTTTGTTTAGTATTGAAGGAAAGTGAATTGTCAAGGTAAGTATGTTGGTTGCCTGCATATTATAGGGGCCCGGACTTCTTAATTGCACAGGGGCCCGAGAATCCTGTCGCCGGGCCTGGATTCAGTGCGAGTGCGTGCTTTGAAGACCCAACGGATTTTTTTACCCGGCATATTATCAGTAAGATAAGCTCTATCGCCAAGGTCGCTCTAGCCGCCTGAACACATGCCTCCCTACTCTCCCCCCGCACCGCCTCAACTACCAATAGCAATTAATTGCCTTTATAGGTTTTTCCATTTGGCATGGCGTGTAAGGGATTAGGAGACCCTTACACACACAGACACACAAACGCAGCTACCCCCGCCGTCCGTCCCGCCCTGCCTCGCCCGGCAGGTAGATGACTCATGCACTGGGGCCTCTAGGACTGAATGGAAACTTTGTTTGCTGCAGTTTTGACCATCTATGATATTAAATCTGGAATCTCTGTGCAATTACGAGAAAAATGATACCGAATAGTACTGTTACGGTGATATATTAAGGCAATACGCCCACAAAGCTGTTTGGTTTGGATAATGTTTGAAAGAAGCGATAATTATTACTATTATTATTTATTATTAATACAATTTTTAACTTGGACAATAATACAAGGCGTTTTTAACCCATTTTTAAGATTGAATAATGTACATGTAAAGATGAAATGAGTATTGTTTTGTTAAACTTTAAATTTTATACAACCTATTATTTAAGTTTGATCACATTTAGCTTACATTATGTGTTCAAACAATTCGTTAATATTCTGCATTTGATTAATATTATGTTTATTCGTCTTATAATACTACTTGTGAAAAATATTATTTAGTGCTATTAAATAATAATAAAATCAACGGCCTATAAATAGTTTGAACATTAAAACTCGTTAACAATTTGTACATTATCTTTTTGTAATTTTTTAGAAAGGATGCCAAATTGTTTCATGCTTGTAAATACCCCTAAGTTAGCTACCAATATTTATATTCAGCTTAAAGTAAACATTCAAAACATTCTTAAATTAGTTTATTATGTGGAGTGAATTTTTATTCTTATAATAGGGAGGTTTTGTCATCTAAAATAGGGAGTTTTTGAAGTTTAAGGTAAAACAACACGATACACCTTAAACGGTTAAATCAGCTGATTTTATGCATTTAGCACAATGTCAAAAAATATCGTTTAACGTTTATCATGTTGTTTTCTGTGGGTGGCAAAAACTCCCTAATAAAGCAACACGGTAAAAGTTAAACGGTATTTTTGACATTGCGCTAACTGCAGGAAATGTGTTGATTTTATTTATTACATTAGTTTATCATAGGTGGCAAAAACTCCCTAATAATTTAAGATTGAAAGCTTGGTAGCTAGAAACAGTCTCGATAAATCGTTCTTCATAATGGCAGCCGTGCAGAGCTTCAAAACAAAAACAGCTGGCTTTATTCCAATATAATCAAAAGGTGAAATGATCACCTGGTTAAGTTATTAAGCTCGCAATTTCAGGACGGCGAGTATAACTCAGACTTTTGATCTTAAATTTTCTAATTTTCTATAAGACTTTGAAATATTGATTATATATACGTTGTTCCGTGCTGTATCCATGTGATTCATTGCTTTTCAAAATAAATTACTCCACTGACTCTACTCAGGCGACTGAAAGAATTAAATAAATAGTTATTTTTATCAAAATGGGAAGTACACGAAATTTTTCTTTTACTTGAAAAATGTATAAAGCTACTTTTACTTATAGATTAATCTATAGTTGTATGTTTCATGAATCGTAACAGCAAGCAAATTCCATGAATTATTATCTTAACTATATACGTATTTGGTATCATTTTTCTCGTAATTTCACGAAGATTACAAATATGTTATGATCATTTGTTAAAATTAATGTTTTGAAAAAATGCAATTACTCACTTAAGACCCTAGTGCATGAGTCATCTACCTGCCGGTCAGAGGGTACTGGGGCCGGCCGCTCCGCGTTCGTGAGTGCGCGTGCGAGAGCAAGGGTTTCCTTAATCCCTTACACGCCATGCCAAATAGAAAACCGTATAATCTCATCTAACGGTCAATTGTCTAAATTAACTTCAATTCCGTATTTTCTACCTAATAATTTCCAATCCTTACTCCAATATATATTTTTATTTATTATTTCTTTAGCAATTAACTTTGGCAGACGGTTTGGCGGTAACGTAAGAACGTGCAAAACGTACCCCAAATGCATATTTAAAGTGTAAATATATTCCTTTTCTAAACCTGTCTCTAACAATAATGCGTAATTTGGGGTGCAATTTGGCAAGCCAAAGACTCTACGTATAAAGTACAAAAGAAAACAATTAACCAAGTCGTTTTCCCACAAACCCTAAACCTGACAACCATATCACAAGATTACTCGAACTAAAGCACCATAACTCATGAATTTTTTGCTTATCGGTACTACATTTTTTTTAACCATGCCAAACACTATTTACTGTAAATTTCGCGGAAGTAACTTTTTCTTTAAGGAGGGTTTGCAATGTTAAACTAGGTGTTATATTTAAACTCCCAAATATTTACACCGATTAACAACTTCAACTTTCTCCTCTTTGTAATACCAATTTCACTTTTAATAATTCTACCACCTTTTCTAAAAACCATGATTTTCGACTTATCTAGATGGACTTTCAGATTCATAAGGTTACAGTAGTCTTCAAGATCGCGGATCATTATTTGCAACCTTGTAGCAGTCGGCGCCATCAAAACAATATCGTCGGCGTAGAGCGGTGTTTTAATTTTTACAACTGAAAATAAGGTTACATACCTTGTGGACTGTCATCAATTCATTTGTAGAAAAAAGCATTCATTTCTACAAATGAATTGATGACAGTCCACAAGGTATGTAACCTTATTTTCAGTTGATACAATCAATTCAGGAGGCGAAAAAATCATGAATAAATTAATTTTTACTCCTTCAAAGTTACAACCACCTCTTAATGAATCTATTAAGTCATTTACAAACAAGCAAAAAACAAAGGCGAGAGAATACAGCCCTGTTTTAATCCTAATTTTGCTTTAAAATATTCAGTGGTACCCTCTTTACACCATACCGCCGCACTGGTCCCAACATATAAATCCCTTATCACGCGCAACATATGAGAGGATAATCCGAGACAAGACAGTTATAGAACAAAGAATTGGGGTCAATAGTATAAAACGTTGCAGAGAAAACTACAAAAAAGGATATATTTTATCTTTTTTCTTATTTGTCATTAATTTTACAGCATTGTAGAGAATGAAAATGTTATCCACGGTAGAATAGCCTTTTCTGAATCTCGCCTGAAATTCACAAAGCATATTCTGTTCAACAGCTCACCTATTTAGCATATTGTACAGCAAACTAGTATATATTTTAGCAATATCTATATATATAAAAGCCAAAACGGTTGACTGACTGACTGACTGACTCACTGATCACAGTTTCTCAAAAACTATGAGACTTCGGGCCATGAAACTTGGCACAATTAATCATCATAGGCTGTAGATGCGTACTAAGAACGGATTTTAAAATATATTCTCTCAAAGGCTAAAATAGGGTATATTATAATATTCAAAATGGCGGCCAATTTTAGTTTTCAAAGCTTATTTTCTAAAAGAATGTAGAGCTTTGGGCCATGAATTTTGGCTCAAATATTATTCATAGGCTTTAGATGCATACTAATGAGGGATTTTAAAATATTTTCTCTGGAAAGGCTAAAATAAGGTAAATTAAAAAAATTCAAAATGGCGCTTTTTTCACTTTTTAGAGCTATGATTACAAAATATCAGTAGAAGGCCTCTAGAATATTTTAAAGAGACAAAAAATATGAGTTCCATTTACTAACTGTACAAAACTAATACGCTTATCATATATATTTGTCAGATACCACATACATAGGCTACTCACGTTTCACGGATCACCCGAAGTGCTGTAATCGAACTAGAATCTTGAAACTCTGCATCTACATACTTCTTGGTGTATTAATGAACATACTAAATTCAAATGTTAGGTCTATAGAGTCCGCCCTTTGTGATATTTACATCAGTTGTGCACGCCTCTTTTTCTTTTATGTCAAATTAGTAGACAGGTTTTAGTGCACAGCGCGATGCATTGAAATCCACTGAAGTGGATTACTTTTTATTTAAAATATTAAAAACCCAATTTTATAGGTTAAATAATAGATTAACTAGGAGATTACAGTATTCTTAAGACCTAACTGAAAAATTAGAATATGTTAGCACATGGTAGCCAATTCATACCATTTGAGGGGAAAAGGAAAATTCATCGAGGAAACGTTTCACCTTCTCATGTCAACCTGGGATGGAGATGCAACCTTAAGTTTGTAATTAAGCGCTTAAAAACGTGTAGTTCAGATAAATTATTGAAATCATAAGTCGATTTGGAAATTTCTGGAAATTACACATTACAAATTACGTATAATTGAACAAAACATTTGTCATTCTTTTAGCGAGCGAAGCCGCGGGTATATCTTCTAGTAATCTATAAAAGACAATCCACGGTAGTTTTTTGCATTATTGGGGTCACCTTTCTTAAACATTGGGTAAATAATTGATTTTTAAAGCTATCTGCGGCTTTACAGTTCTTGAAAAAAATGTTATAAAATTCAAGCAACTTTAACATAAAAGACTCCGAGCAATTAAAAAAAACTCATACGGAACGCCGTCAGCGCCTGCAGCTTTCCCATTTTTTTTTTGTAATACAGCTTTTAATTCCTAAAAACTAAATTCACTGTTTAAAAACTCGTCTAATATCAGGGGCTCCATTTAGCACAAACTTTCAGACAACAATGGCGGATTTAAAAGCTGCTTAAAATGCTCAACCCATTTTTTCGTTTCCACGTTCCCTTTTATTAACAGCTGCCTGTCTATATTTAAAGCTATTAATTTCCCCCCACAACTCCCTCCCTCCTTTGGCCTCTTTTATCTTTTCAATTAATTTATCGAAATAGGTTTTCTTCTTAATTTGAACTAAAGCCCTGTAGTGTTTACAAGCTTCAATGTACTGAACTTTTACTGACATTGAATTAGTTTTCCTAAATAAATTTAATAAACTAAATACCCTCCTCCTACTTTTCAAACAATCATAATCAAACCTTTCCTGCTTCTTTAATAATTTCTGCTGGGTAGATGGTTTAGACTGTGCCGCCGATTTTTTTTAAACAATTAATGATACCATTAACATTTTTAGCGCAGTCTTGTGTTATAGTTACGTTACGTGATTCAGAATTAATTTTATCCCTAAAATAGACAGAATCTAACTATGTCCACTTTAACCTAGGGAGCAGAGGTGACATCGCCTCCGCCCCGCACTCACCCTCTCTGCTTATCTGTAACGCAAACTCCACCGGCAAGTGATCTGATCCACGACCTTGAAATCGACTACTTGCTGTAAACAGTTTATATATGTTATAGCTAATCTATGACAGATGCACCCATCGAATTTAAAAATCTAAATTCACCCTCAGCATCTCCTATTGTTCTCCCGTTTAGTTTCCCGTTAGTGAGTCAGTGGCGTACTCGACCCCGGTTCTGTGGCGGCAGCGTCGCAGGATCGAGTCCTGATGATGCCGCATACTTTTAGCAGTACTGTTCATCCTTGTACTGTACCGGCTCACTCCTTGGGTTTGCTTGTTAACTTCCACGCACATGCCTGAGGCCCATGTGGGGGGCGAATGGAAGGTAAAAAGAGGCCGCCACCCTCTTTTTAAAAAGAAAAAGAAAGAAAAGAAAGTTTAAAATTATAAAACCTTAATCGTCACACATTTCTAATATCTTTATTGAAGGACCTGCTGTAATGGAGGGCTGATAATTAAATATAATTGTAATGGTCAAAAGTATGGTTTCACATTGCCAAAGTGAAAATTTGGATTACCACTTAAAGTTATATTGTGTATAAAATAGCCATAAGTTATCAAAAATGTCTGAATTTTACGTCTTTCGCGTGAAAAGAGCTGAGGCAATAGCCAAGTGCAGATTATTATCATAGGTAAGCCATAGGAACACCCAAACTCAGTTTTCTCATAAACACCTGATTTTCTCTACATCACTTCCTCCCCTCTCCATTTCCTCTATCCCCTCCTCCAGACGCAGACCACACATGGATGGACACATGACACAGTTTAGGCATATGCTCCCTTGCCCGTAACCTGACGTATACGATCTGGAATACGGTTGTAAGAAGCGCTTATAAGAATGTGTCTATTAAGTCTGCATACCACATTAACGTGAGTTTGAGCAGTCAAAACAAGTATGTATTTAATTTGACTAAAATTCTAATAATATGTTGTCTGCTCATGGATATAGTAATATTATTTACAGTTTTTGTTAGTTATGCATGTGCCACAAGTAAATATAACTGCATTTCTTTGGAAAAAAGGTTACATACCTGGACAACTGTCGTCAATTCAACCGTAATCATATAGTGATTTACTTGAGTTTCGGCATTGGCATTGCCATTTTCAAAATTTTAATACAAGAATGTTTAGTTAAAATTTATTTTCATCTAATATTTTAGCTGATATTGCCGAAAAATGTTTAGTTTGAACAATTCATGGTCCAATGTATTTTTTATTTGATTTTATCAGTATACTTTAATTTATTTTGTAGATGATACATAGTGAAAAAAATTAAAAAACGAAACGTACAAATTACTTTCTTATTTTTTTAACAACTCTCAGTAATATGAAATACAAGTCTTGAGCAATATGACATATGCATTCATCACAAATAATTGTTGAGATTGGATTATATGAATTTAATCTAGAAATATTCAAATAATTACCTAGTATCGATGATAATTGGCTTTTACTACAGTACATATTATAAAAATGGCCATCCAACTTGTGGAAGAACAGCCTGCACAGTTTGTCTAGTTTATTTAGACTGGAGGGGGTATTAAAGATCGTGTCATACACTTCCCCTCCTTTTTGAATGAAGTTTTCATCAGAGACCAACATCTTCTGGTTTTACAGCATATATAGTGTACGCTGATACATCATTTGTGGGTCCACTGTCATGGCGGCTGGCGTAAAAACGTCCACATTATGCTGGTCCACTTGAGAACCAAGATGGCGGATTTATATACTTGTTCACATCAAGCTGGTCCGACCAGCATCTTCTAAGCGTGGACCAGCATGTTCTATCGGACCTGCTTTGTTCTGCAGAGAAATAGACGTCGGACCAACAATTTCGGGGGTTTAAAAAGTATATATATATATGTATCATTATAATATATATATATGTGCTTATATATATATGTATATATATAAGCACATGTATATATATATATATATATATGCTTTGAACGA
Organism: Flexamia atlantica; assembly: GCA_035578135.1. Classification (NCBI taxonomy): domain Eukaryota; kingdom Metazoa; phylum Arthropoda; class Insecta; order Hemiptera; family Cicadellidae; genus Flexamia; species Flexamia atlantica. The sequence continues at coordinate 3,200,005 of JAQJVK010000006.1, read as the reverse complement.
ATGGTGTTTTTGGTATCTGGGGGCACAAAAACGAAAAGTTATGATGGTCCCGCGCTTAGGTCTTACCATGAGACCTACGGTAATAGATTCCTCCCTATAGGGGAAATTCGCTAAAACATTATCATTCAATTATTTACTTGAACTACACTCGGGATATTACCTCTAAAAAGCTAGATGGGTGTTCAGCTCAGTCAATACACCACTGCGAAAGACAGGGAAAGTTGGAATTATTTCATAAAAGTAGTAGCTAAAAAGGTAGTTGTAGCTGTAGGAGGATTTTTGTAACTGTAACTTGCTACTTTTTAAAACCTTTAGCTACAGCTGAAGCCACAAGGAGATTGGGGGCCTGGGGCAAAAGTACTAGTGAGGGCCCTTGCTATCACGTCGAATACCAATCACATTTTTGAAATACCAAAATTTCTATTAATAAAACATATATTTTTTGCTGTGCTCTGATAATGATTTTTAAAATAACTATTGTACTCTTTGTAAACTCATTTTGTTACTAAATCTTAAAGCCTAAGATAAATAACTTGTATGGAAGCTTTACTATTAACCAGAATAATATTTGTGTACAAAAGATTGATTTTACTTAGACTAAACATCATAATATACTATGATTTAAATTCAGATATCTTTATTTACATAGTACAAAATGTACATAAAGTAGTGTCAATATTTACAATCAATAGATCAAAATCCTTACTTACTAACATGCGATTTTACTTGAAAATTGGGAATTCCTTCATTGTTTCATAGTATAAAACTCTTCAAACAAGTAATGTGGATTATTTATTAAAAAAGGTTTTAATTTTGCCTTAAATTTAAGCTGATTTGGTGTATTCCTTATTTCTAATGGTAATAAATTGCAAATTTCTGTACCCATGTAGCTGGTTTTTTAGTAAAAAAATAAAGACTATGATTTTGAATATTAATTTTGTTTTGTGTCTTGTGTTAGGGCCTATGTGAATGGCAATCAGAACGGAAATCGAAATTGTGAATATTGTTTTTTATGTACAAAACACAATCGAGAATATATTGATCATGTACTGTAAAAATAACTAAATTTTTAAAATGGTCCCTCATTACATGATTATCCCACTTCAGCTTCAAGTTTATCCTTATAGCCCATTTTTGGAGAGGTAAAATTTTATTGAGGTTGTAATTACTGGTTCCCCCATGAACACAAAGCCCATAAGCAATATGACTAGATAGTTTTAAAAACAGAAACACTACATAGCTGACACATTCTATCCAATACCGTAAATATATTCCTGAGTGAATTTTTTAAATAATGTTTTTATTATGTAAGTCCCAACTTAACTTACTATAACTTCTAATCCTTAAATTTTTGCATTGTGAATTTGATTAATATTATTGCTTTCACTAACAATATCTGGTACAACTACGCTTCTATTTTGCTTTGTTTCAAAACCAACAAAATTTATTTCATCCAATTTTAAGAAAAAGTCGTCATTTTTTGATATTTTTGAATTGTTGAGATTTGAGTTTTGCTAATTTTTTCTAAATCATCTATATTGGTGGATGAAATAATCATATTAGAATCATCTGCATAAAGAATTAATTATCTTTTTAACACCTGGGATATTATCTAACATTTTAGGAAACCCTTTAAAGTAACATAGAAATAACACCGGTCCAAGTACTGAACCTTGAGGTACTCCCTAAGCACCTTTAATGATTTTGATTTTACCAATGTAATTTGGTTGTTTTGAAAAAATGAAATTTCTACAAATTGAGACCTGTTACTGAGGTAAGAATTAAACCAATTTAAAACCCTACCTTTTATGCCAAAAGTGTATAATTTTTTTAAGTAATATATTGGGAGAAATAGTATCGAAAGCTTTAGACGGATCCATAAAAGCACCGATAGGTTTTTCACCTTGATCTATTGAATCAACGACCAATCACATTTTGGAAATACGAAAATTCCAAAATAAAGGGGGGGGCTATAAGGGTGGTCACCAATTTGCCCCTCCTGAATCCATGCTACTCTTTATCGAAAAGGTTATTTTCTCCCAAGAAAATTGCCAATCTGTTTAGCATAACTCGTTCATAAACTTTTGATACTGCAGGAAGCACGGATACTGGCCCGTAGTTATTTGGGTCACTTTTGCTTCATTTTTATAAATCGGTACTACTTTAGAGATTTTCAGTTCCGAGGGAAAGACACCCGTGATTGATGAAGTGTTAGGCCTAATTAAGTACATGAGAGGTTTCAGAAGAGGTTTCACAGAATGTTTAATCAATTTGGTTGGAATTTCGTAATAACCACTTGATAGCTTGTTTTTAAAAGTTTCGACTATGTCAATAAATTCTTTTTCATCTGAGAGGGGGCACTTAAGTGTTTTGAAAAATTATGCTATCTGTGTTACTTTATTCAGTTTTAACATGATCATGATTTGTTTTGTTGCTGTTTTTATAAGATTTTGAATTGTATTAGTAAACTAAGCATTGAATAAATGACTTATTTCACATGGATCAGTTATTTGCTTATCGCCCCCTCTCAAAACAATGTTTTGAAATGAAATGAAATGAAATGAAATTGAAATGAAATGTAATGAAATTTGTTTATTCCTTTCAATAACAGTCTACAATGTTATTCAAAAAACATGATTTAACAATAGGAATTAGTTCCCCACATGGGTCAAAGCCTGTGGGTGGGGAACGAGTCAATAATCAGCCACTGTACAGGAATTTGTAGTTAACAAAATGGAAAATAGTAAATTGTAATCAAACAGAAAAAAAAAACAAAGATAAATTTAAACAAATATGCACGTAAATACCACGGGGACAGTAGTTTACACTAAGGACAGAAGTTAATGAGTAAAGATATAACAGTAATATAAAAGCATAAAACGCCCTTGAGATAACCGAGAAACTCGGACCAGCCATGCTCACACTCACACGGAACACGCGCTCGACATACGGACGGATCCTCACTCACTCACACACGAATCGCACTATCGCACTCTCTCACACACACGCACGCACGCACGCACGCACGCACGCACGCACGCACGCACACACGCGCACACGCACACACACACACACACACACACACACACACACACACACACACACACACACACACACACACACACACACACAGTTGCAATCGCTCTGTGACCTTGACCCTAAGTATACGGGGAAGTAAAGAAAGTCTTAATTTGATCTCGCCCTATTTCCAATAGCCATTTGTCAATAATTTTTTTATAAGTGCGGTTGCTACAGGCTACGGGATATTTAATATGATTCGGAAGTCGAGGGAAAACTAAATTAGCTACATAAAAGGATGAGGTAGTATTTATTGTTTTATTCAAACGAGGGACAACAATACCGGTATTGACAGCAGATCTTGTAGAATATGAATGAACAGGACGACGAAACAAAGAGTTCAGATTACTGGGGATGTATAAAATTAGTGTTTTCATAAAAAGTTGGCGGATACTGAATACTTTAAATTCATCAAATAAAAGGTTTGAAGGATATCGTCGATTTTTTTCAATGCCGCTTTTATGATGGTTTTTGGGTAATTTCTAATGGCGTTAAAATACTTTGAAAACAGCTGCCCCAGGCTAAGATTCCATACTGCAATAAAGACTGAATATAAGCAAAATATACTATTTTAATCAGGTCTGGAGCAAGGATATTATTTATATTCCAAAACATAAAAATAAATTTACGCGGCTTATTTCTTAAAAATGTAATATGTCCAGCCCATTTCAAACGATTATCGAAAATAACACCCAGATATTTATATTCAGCCACTCTTTCAATATTCAGCCTTTTTCCTCAAAGCAAGTCTTTGAACTTCCAGTTCCCAAATTAACAATGATCCAAGTTAATTGGTTAAGTGGTTTTGCTAACATTTGAAGAGTTTTTTTTTATTTTTTCATCAAAATACTCTTTTTTACATTTAATCAATTTGTGTTTGAATTGCCTGTTTCTTAATTATACAATGCCATGAAGTTCCTTGTTTTTACTTGCCCTATCAAGTTCACTTAATCCAATTATATCCTGCTTTTCTTGTTTTACATCATTGGATATCCAATGATTTACAATTATCTCATGAACACATGAAAAATTGTATTAAAATCTGTTAGTAATTAACGGAGATATCAGTTTTAAAATATTTGCCATAAAAATAACATTAGGCAACGTACTGTGTTTACCGCCAAATGAAAACATCAATAACCTCCGCACCCAGTTGACTAATGATTCAAAATACTGGATTATCTATTTTTCAAGGCAAATTAATTAAAATTTGGTTACAAGTATATTTTGATTACTGATTAAATTTTTAAGTAAATTTGAAACATCTGAATTTGTTAACACTTAAATCCCCATAACTTCTGAACCTGAATTTTTACAGAAATGCGGGTGGTGTCATTTTGTTTGTCATGTTAAGCTCTAAAAACCGTGGAGTTTTCATCAAAATCGATAGCAGTTTTTATAAAATTTTGATTGTATATTTTTATGGGGTAAATACCCATAAAAATCAAAAATTTGTCAATGAAAAAACACCTGGAGATATAATGGTTTGATATCTACTATCCAAATTTCATAAAAACCATTGACCATTGGTGTCACCTCTTGCTCTGTTTACATACATGCACACACATTCACATGGACTGACAGACACCACTCCGAAAACCACTTCTTTGGGTCAGTGGCATAGACTTTTGTCAAGGGGGGGGATATAACCGAGGGGTCTGGGGGCACCCCCCCAGAAGATTTTTGAAAATTAAAACTTTTAAACTAGCATTTTTATGCAATCTAGAGGCATATTGGAACCAAAAGTGGAACTCATATTACCGGTATACGGAATAATTGATGCAGACACATGGTCGCCGCGCGCATACCAGAAGCTGGCATTGGCTCGTTCTTCAAAAGAATGCTGAACACATTTGGCAGTTTTTCAACTACTAAATAAATAATAATAATAATGACTTTATTTATATATTTTTAAAAATATTTTTTATTTCTTAATGCGGTAAAAGAATTACTTCCTAGTTAAAAGTCGTAGTCTAACTTTAATTTTTTTGAGGATAATTAATTTTTAGCGAATTTCCTTAAAGGATTAAGCTATTACCGTAGGTCTCATGGTAAGACCTAAGCCCAAGACCATGTTAACTTTTTATTTTGGGGCCCCCAGAAACAAAAAACACTATTCGTTTGAATATATATATATATCTATATATCTATATATATCTATATATATCTATATATCTATATATATCTATATATCTATATATATATCTATATATCTATATATATATATGAATGTTAACACGGTAGCGGCCGTAAATATGGTCCGACCTTAATGAAATTTGGTACAGTCGTGTAAAGTGGTAATCACTCGGACGCGTCATGAACCAGCCCGATCGGACCACCGGAAGGGGGGGGTAAAGGGGGTAAACCCCCCCAAAAATGGGTTTTTTGAGTTTTTCGCATAGAAAATTAAAAATTATCCAATTTTTGCTAGGATTATTGAATTCAGCTCAAAAAACAAACAATTTAGTATTTTGAATCACCGCTCTATGTCCATTGGATTCCGAGATATTGAAAGTGGTAAACACAGTACGTTGTCCCAATGTTAACCTTATGGGAAATAAAGAAAATTCTATATCTCGCTTATTTCTCAACATATCTTGATAAAACTTGGTAAATGGCTTCTTCTAGTTCAGATCAACTAAATATTGAATTAAAACCACCCAGTTTTAATATACCCGTAGCAGCAAACCTGCATACTCATTCCCCATGTTATTCTTATGGAGCTTACAAAAACATGTTGAATCTCAGTATGTTGGATTGAAATATGTTGTTTTGCATTTGAAATTCGCTGAGTATACAGGTCTGCTGCAACGGGGGTATTTACATACTATAGGGCCAAGGGGGGGATATATCCCCCTTATCCCCCCCCGTACCTACGCCACTGCTTTGGATTCAAGTAGCACTAAAACAATAATATTAACAACTTGAATTCGAAAATTTTTACGAAAAAATTCTTTTTCCACATATTATGTTTGGGGGGGGGGAAGTAAAAATTGTTTGACATATTTTGTTGATTGAAAGGAAACCTGAAATTGCTATTTTATACCCTGATTATCGAAAGAAGGTGAGCGGCGCGGCGGCGGCGGAGCGAGCGCGCGGCAGTAAAAACATTCCTATTTAAAACGCTGTAGAAACGTAACAAACACTGTTAAAAATTTGCAGTCGACTTTGTTCCAATGGCCAGTTAATTACGTTATCAGCACCGTTTTCAAATAATTTTTAATGTTCATCGTTTAGTTTATACTGTGAGTTATATTACTAAAAACACGATTTGCGAATTAAAAAGTCAATTCTTTGTGTTTGATTTATGATAACTCTGCTTAGAAGCATCGGGGAAAAATTCCTATAGAGAACCTTTAGTCGACTTTCTTGGGAACAATATATCGAAATTTGAGAGTCTTGTGATTTATATTTACGTCGTTATATTAATTGATTTTCGTAATACTACACTAGTAAGTAGCCGATTTCCGCTTCCGTTTCAGTGTGGGAAGTCGCCGTTTACAAAAGAGTACGGTAAATATCAGCTGTTGTGAGGTAAAAAATCAGCTGGAGTGCGGTAAAGAGTTTGCATTGAGTATTTACCGCACGCGTGCGGTAAATGCTCAATGTTGCAAACTCAAGATAAAAAATAGTATATCACACAATGTACATACATTATACATAAACACAACATCCACATTTCAACTACGACCATATCTCAATTGTAACTAAACTGGTTTCCCAGGTTGCGACTACGTACCGTTAATAGCGATAAGTTAATAAAGAGCAATATTATTTAATCGATTGTTGCCGTCTGTGTGACGATAAGACGGATTCTTAGAAAGGCTTACTCGGTCGCTGAACAGCAGAGATAACCCTTTTTGTTATCTCCCCCGCACAGATAAATATAGTTTTGTTCGTATTTTCTCTCTCCAGTTTATTTAATATTTTTTAAATCTTTTAACTTTCATAGAAGTGTTGTTTTTTACATACCCTGTTTTTTTTGCTAGTAGTGTCGCGAAAACTATCGTACGCAACTCATCCGGGAAGGTGTTTACGTTGCTCGCATAAAATTCCCGCGCTCCGCAAGCGTCGCGCGTGAACTATCATGCTCGCACGTAAACACCTACTTCCCGCAATAGTTGCGTAATATACTATTTTAAAGTACTGTTATCTCAGCTATTAAACTACTTTGATGAATAAAATTCAGTAAACAATGTCTTTGAATGAAATATAGGTTAATTCCGTCGCAGCTTTATGTTTGTATTGGAATGGTTTCTCATAATCGATTAATATATAAACGATAGTATCACTGCGAGGCAGAGCGCAACAATGACTGTTGAAGTACAGTCTGGACCTAATGGACCCATTTTATTCGCGCGCCTCTGCATGTCTCAGTTTGTCTCTTATAAACAACACACCTGCTTCCAGATGTAGAATTAATTGTAAAAAAATTCCGATTTAACTACATTGAACAATAAAGAACCTTTCAGTTTCTCCGGACTGCATATATGCAGTATGTGTTGTAAGCATGTGCTCCGTTGTTGTTGGCCAGTTGCTGTACCTCGTCTGAATCGCGCTCGCCCGAGCAAAGTTGATAATTAATTTCAATTATCAACTGATTACGGATTTATCTAGTATTATTGAAGTAATTTATTAACTAAATATTGATTGTGGAAACTATCTAATGTCATTCAAGGAAAAATGAAATGAAAATCTTAGTTAACAAAAGAGTTAACAGTTCTTTAGAAATAAATTAATAACGAGGTAAATATCAATCACAAGACTCTCAAATTTTGATATATTATTCCCAAGAAAGTCGACTAAAGGTTCTCTATTAGTCCAGGAGCTACTAAGGAAAGTGAGCATGCATAAAAGTATGACGCAATGTTTTTGCAGATTATTGTAATATGGACCTAGGTGATGCCGGAAACACATGTCGTCACTTTCCCAGGTGGTCGATAACTTAAGGGTCGGGGGGCAAAGATGGCGGGGGGCGCTACGCGTTAAAACACTGATATCTCGAAAACGGTTAAAGATAGTACGTAAGTTAAAACGTCATTTTGTTTGGAAAATTATGGACTTTAAGAAAGGTTATTAGGTCCGTGGTCGTATCTCGATTAATAAAAGAGATATTAAATAAAACATGAAAATATGGAAATTTCGGTCGATTTTTTTTTACGAAATTAGGTTAAGTTTGTGAGTTTTGTAAACTAGTCTGACTAAATATTGTCACATACTGTTGCTGTACGGAGTGTTGTGATACCGTTAACGCATGTCGTCACCCTTCCAGGTGGTCGACGACATAAGGAGAGGGTGGGCAAACATGACGGAAAGCGCTATGCAGAAAACAGCTGTATCTCGATAACGGGATGAGATAGAATCGCGGGAAAAACGTCATTTTAATTACAAAAATTACTTAAATGAAAAAGGTCCTTAGGTCCAAGTTATATCTTTAATAATAAGCGACTTATAAAAATCAAACACTTAGAGACTTATAAGTCTCTAGTAATACTACAGATGTCTTTTACAAAAATCTTGACATTCTGCCAAGATTTGTTGTTTTATTTGATAATAACATGATAACCATGTTAACGAAATAAATTTTTTTATATTAACAGATTTAATTATTGCGTAAACAGTGTGTTAACATGTAAAACAAGTTATCTAAATTGCGCCTAATACAGGAGGTTGTTGCGATGTAGAGAAATGGTTCGCAGTGACTGGTAAATAGGAATAAAATATAAATTAAAATAATTTCTAATTAGTTTTTACTATGAATACAATCGGAGATCATAAGTATTAATTCAAACTGGATTTCAAGTTGTTACGCCAAAGATAGTTTCGAAACGACATTATTGTCAGTTGCATGTATATATATTTATTGAGCTGTACAAATACCTGTTACCTCCGAAGTGCATCCCGTAGACCATACTGGCATGAGACCCGTAAATAACAAATAGACTCTCTAAAAATATATAACAAATCTAATGATACATTTGATGTCATTTAAATCTGGATTGTACTGCTTGTCAGATGTCTAAGAAAAAACGTTACGTGGCGTCTTGTTTGTTTACTCACTCCGGAGCCCATCGTCACTCGTAATAACCAGTGACGTATCTACACTTTCTGTCGCCCAGGGCAAAATCGGAGTTTCGCGCCCCCCCCCCCATCACAAAACACAAGAAATATATTATATTTTTAGTCTTTAATGTTTTGGAAGAGCAGTTATTTCGTACATCATAATATGATTTTATCTAATGGTTCTTATGATTTTTTATAACCGATGTTCATAGGCTACGATACAGCCAAACTAAGATCTGTTATTGCCATAATATGACCGAGAAAATTGTTTCGCTCATTTAGTGGTCGGAAAATCGCCTGCTTGTTTTGCGGCCGGCAGATCTCTTGATCGCATTATGGACGACAAGTCTCTCGCTCTTATCGCGGCCGTCACATCTATTGGCCGTATCTTGAACAGATAATCAGTAGTTGGTGGCAGGCACCTTCCTTTGTTGTTTCACTGCCGACAAGTATTTCGCTATTTTCGAGGTCGTCATATTTATTGACCCCATTGCGGCCGAAAAATCTGTCGTTTAGACCACGGCTGGCAAATATGTGTAGCATTGCAACTACTGCTTGCCCTTTGTCACGGCCGGTTTCACCTTCCGCGGTCGCATCGTTGCTGTCAAATCGCGTTCGTATACACCACGGCCGGCAAATCTCTCGGTCGTATTTCGGCCGTAAAAAATCGCTATTTTTCTTTGACCAGCAAATCTCTAGGTCTCATTGCGGCTGTAAAATAATATTGTATTTGACTTTACATAGATTGGGCTCAAGTATTCGTTTTAGAAGGCAACATGGCCAATTTCGCTGTTCGGGGATTGATTTGAAATACAGTATTTGGGAAAGGTCAGAAAAGAAGTCGGAAGTTTCATATGTGAAATATGGTAGACACATTGCTTTGGTTTTACAGCGGCTGGCAAATTTCTCGGTCATATTATGGCAATAACAGATCTTAGTTTGGCTGTATCGTAGCCTATGAACATCGGTTATAAAAAATCATAAGAACCATTAGATAAAATCATATTATGATGTACGAAATAATTGCTCTTCCAAAACATTAAAGAATAAAAATAAAATATATTTCTTGTGTTTGGTGATGGGGGGGGGCCAAACTCCGATTTTGCCCTGGGCTACAGAAAGTGTAGATACGTCACTGGGCCGCAATGTGGTCAATAAATATGACGACCTCGAAAATAGCGAAATACTTGTCGGCAGTGAAACAACAAAGGAAGGTGCCTGCCACCAACTACTGATTATCTGTTCAAGATACGGCCAATAGATGTGACGGCCGCGATAAGAGCGAGAGACTTGTCGTCCATAATGCGATCAAGAGATCTGCCGGCCGCAAAACAAGCAGGCGATTTTCCGACCACTAAATGAGCGAAACAAGCGAGCGGTTTTCTTGCCTTCAAACGACGATAAATGTGACGGTCACGAAAACAGAGACAGGTTTGACGGCCGCGATGCGACAGAGATTTTCCGGCAGTGATATGCTACTGAGAGATTTGCCAGCCGCGAAACGAAAAATATCACTTTAAATTAATTTTTTCAATTTTTACCTAACTGGAGCCAGCCAGGTGGGGTGCCGCTGGCGCCCCCTACTGGCCGGCGCCCGGGGCACGTGCCCCCGCTGCCCCCCCCCTAGATCCGTCACTGGTAATAACAAACAAGTACATAGTACACAAAGCTAGTACAGTGCCTGATATTATCGGTTAATATATCGGTAATCCAAAATTCAGCTCAGTGCTACTCTGTATTTTGTGTGGAGAAGTTCTATGTAAAGATTTCTAGACTTCAGAATTAGTTGTTTGTTTGTTGAACTCTCGTACTGGGCGCAATTAAGATAACTTGTTTTACATGTTAACACACTGTTTACGCAATAATTAAATCTGTTAATATAAAAAAATTTATTTCGTTAACATGGTTATCATGTTATTATCAAATAAAACAACAAATCTTGGCAGAATGTCAAGATTTTTGTAAAAACATCTGTAGTATTACTAAGACTCTAAGTGTATGATTTTTATAAGTCGTTTATTATGAAAGATATGACCTTGGACCTAAGGACCTTTTTCATTTAAGTAATTTTTGTGATTAAAATGACGTTTTCCCCGCTATTCTATCTCTTCCCGTTATCGAGATACAGTTGTTTTCTGCATAGCGCTTACCGCCATGTTTGTCCCCCTCTCCTTATGTCGTCGACCACCTGGAAGGGTGATGACATGCGTTAACGGTTTCAGAATACTCCATACAGCAACAGTATGTGACAATATTTAGTCAGACTAGTATACAAAACTCACAAACTTAACCTAATTTCGTGAAAAAATCGACCGAAATTTCCATATTTTCATGTTTTATTTTATATCTCTTTTATCAATCGAGATACGACCTCGGACCTAATAGCCTTTCTTAAAGTCCACAATTTTCGAAACAAAATGACGTTTTAACTTACGTTCTATCTTTAACCGTTTTCGAGATATCAGTGTTTTAACGCGTAGCGCCCCCCGCCATCTTTGCCCCCCGACCCTTAAGTTATCGACCACCTGGGAAAGTGACGACATGTGTTTCCGGCATCACCTAGGTCCATATTACAATAATCTGCAAAAACATTGCGTCATACTTTTATGCATGCTCACTCTCCTTAGTAGCTCCTGGACTATATAGGATTTTTTTCACCGATGCTTTTAAGCAGAGTTATCATAAATCAAACACAAAGAATTGACTTTTTTGATTCGTAAATCGTGTTTTTAGTAATATAACTCACAGTATAAACTAAACGATAAACGTTAAAAATTATTTGAAAACAGTGCTGATACGGTAATAAACTGGTCATTGGAATAAAGTGGACCGCAAATTTTTACTAGCGTTTTTTACGTTTCTACAGATAGTCCAGTGAAAATAGGTTTTAATAAGGAAAAAATGCAAGCAGAAATGTTTTTGCTGGAAAATGTGCACCAAGACGTCCTGAGTCAAAACCCAAGTTTTCTACTTCGGGTCAGGTGAGCTAACTCCGCCATCTTGGAAAATGGCGGCCATGTTTGAACTACTTTTATCGACATAAAATCCACAAAAATTATCCGATTTTGACAAAATTTGGTAGGAATGTGTAAAATTGGGTATTCTATTAGAAAACAATCGCATAAATTTTATTTTTTACTATTTTAATGGTTTTTTGCAACTTTTATGTAAAAAAACATGTTTTTTTCGTTTTTTAAAAAGGTTATGGGGTTAACTGTTAATTTATGGATATTTCCGAAAAGTACGTAAAATTACGAACAATTTGGTATATTCAACTTGTATTTTACTGTTTTTACTTTTTATATAATCAAAAAATAAGATAGGCAATTTTTTAAAAAGTGCTAAAAAATTAAAATCATCCAAATTTGGTTTTGTGTGGTAGAAAATGTTCATTGAGGGGTTCTGAGTCAAAACCCAAGTTTTCTACTTCCGGTCAGGTGAGCTAAATCCGCCATCTTGAAAAATGGCGTATATGTTTGATTTACTTAAATCATCATAAAATTCAGACGTATTGATCGCGTTTTTTTAAGTCTTAAGTTTAAGTGTTTTAAGTTTTAATATGATAAGGGTTTATAGTGAGTTAAAAATAATATTATGAAACATGAGACATGAAAAAAGTGTATTACCTTTTATACAAATTCCTTCAAAAGCACCAAGGTTGAAAAAAATATATGAAACACTTTTAATGATTTACTGGTAACATATATGTCATATATATAAATTTTTTACTCCATGGAATTTAAAACCAAAATAGCAGAGTGATTGTTATAAAAAAATTACCCTAAAAGCCTATGTTATGAATTGTTAAATTTTCAAGTATGTAATCAAATATGTCCGTTTTTTAGGTGCCACAATGTAGAGGTCTTAATGAATCATCCAAGCCCCATTTATTTTATTTGTTATTATTTTTGTTACTGTTTTGTTATTTGAAAACTAAAACAGCATAGTTTTGGTTGAATATATCACATTGTTTGTAATTTTATGTACTTTTCAAAATCAATTCATGGTTTTTATGTTTGGTGTTAATTTCGAAATGAAAAATTGAAAAAACCTAATATTTTACATAAAAATTATAAAAAAAATATAAAATGATAAAATATGCTTGTTATTTCTTTAGTAGTATTACGTAGTGGCCATAGTTATACACATCCCTACCAAATTTTATCGCAATCAGATGACTTTTGTGAATTTTATGATGATTTAAGTAAATCAAACATATCCGCCATTTTTCAAGATGGCGGATTTAGCTCACCTGACCGGAAGTAGAAAACTTGGGTTTTGACTCAGAACCCCTCAATGAATATCTTCACTGAGGGGTGCCTAAAATATCTTATTTTTTGATTATATAAAAAGTAAAAACAGTAAAATACAAGTTGAATATACCAAATTGTTCGTAATTTTACGTAATTTTCAGAAATATCCATAAATTAACAGTTAACCTCATAACTTTTTTAAAAAACGAAAAAACATGTTTTTTTACATAAAAGTTGCAAAAAACCATTAAAATAGTAAAAAATAAAATTTATGCGATTGTTTTCTAATAGAATACCCAATTTTACACATTCCTACCAAATTTTGTCAAAATCGGATAACTTTTGTGGATTTTATGTCGATAAAAGTATTTCAAACATGGCCGCCATTTTCCAAGATGGCGGAGTTAGCTCACCTGACCCGAAGTAGAAAACTTGGGTTTTGACTCAGGACGTCTTGGTGCACATTTTCCAGCAAAAACATTTTTGCTTGCATTTATTTCCTTTTTAGTGTGTTTTTTCGCCTATATTCACTCGACTAAGAGTTATGAATAAGAATGTTTTTACTGCCGCGCGCTCGCTCCGCCGCCGCCGCGCCGCTCACCTTCTTTCGATAATCAGGGTATAACAGAGTTGCCCAAGTAAGCTGGATGGATTTTTATCAAATAAATGTCCTTAAGAGTAGGGTGACCAGATTATTTCCAAATAAAAACGGGACACAAACAAAATTCATCCCCCCCCATCACCAATACAACACACCACACACTAAGGTGTTTAAGTATACGGGGGTCTCTGTAATTTACAAATTTTGTAATGGAAGAAATTAAGTATCAAATTGTTTTTGAAGCTTTTAGACCATGAATTTTATTTTCCAATTATTGAACGTATTACATCGCACTATTGTTACAGTTTTTCTTCAAGAATACAATAAAGGGCATGCAGCCATGAAACATAATTCAGTGCGCCACATACTGAGGATTAAAAATAATCAAGTCACGTTTTGAAGTTCTTAATATTTAATTAAAAAGGAAAAAATATTTACTAACAATAAATTATGTAGGTGGTAATATATATAAAATTGTAGGATAAAAAGCGCAGCAGTACAGCCAACCGATTATAGTAGTTGGCGCAAAACTAAAATCTTGTTTAGCATTTAGTAAAAGTTCGTAATATTCTTTTCTTTCCTTAAGTAATGACAGATATCTCTAATTTTAAGACAATGTTAGGTATATCTTTTTATATATAGCCTACTTTAAAAAAACGGGACATTTCGACGTCCCGACAAAGTTTTTCGGGACAACGAAACGTAACGTGAAAAAACGGGACTTTTCCGTTTTTACGGGACGTCTGGTCACCCTACTTAAGAGGAGGTTGGAGTTGGCGGCCATATTGGATTTATACTCCATAAGAACCAATGTTAATTGGTATGCGGGATTTCTCGTTTATTTTTGGTCGGAAAACTAAAGTTTATATGTCAAATTAAAGCTCTTTTTAAATTCTACCGGACATAGGAATTACATTTTCACATAAACTAGCCATTTTTGTAAAATTGAAAAAATAACTTTCGATTGCGTTTTTTACGTCATTTATCAAATTTATCGAAAATCGGCTTCCTACGTCCGGTAGATAATTTAATTAAGACTAGAGTAACCCCGTGCAGCGCAAAGCGCCGCAAAAAAACTGATATTCATACTATTATTTTCCACTATAAAGACACTGGCATAATATAACATCTAAAAAATTAAACAAATTTTATGTCATTTGTTCTGTGATTAGAAACTTAATTCTACATTAATCACCACTGAACTACTTCAATGAAATAAATTACAACATAAACCAAGGAAGTTAGCAACCGCGAACCCGGGGAGGGGCTCAAATTCTCCCAAGCTTGGAAAAATATGCCAAAAATGAAAAAAACACAATTTTTTAAATTGAGGCAGAAAAATCTCTAAATTGTGTAGTCTTTGGTTTAGATTTCTTAATTATTTCTTAGAGATTCGGTGATTTCACAGGTATCAAAACTCTTATCACCGTCGGTCGATCTCGGCATATGACTATTCTTCACTATACTGGTTTTCCAGCCTAAGTTTTCCAATAGCTAACTTTTAATTTTATGTATGACATTAAACCTCTTACAGCGAAAGCTAATATTTTTTACCTTTTTAGGTATAGGCCTATATTTCAATTTTTGAAACTTCTTGTAACTTACCAAAATGGCGGAAAAAATTAATTTTTCTTATAGAACACCCTGTATTTTATGGTGTTTTTGGATTCTGAACTTAATTTTAAGAACTATTTATTCCGTATACCAAAACATATAATCATATGTTAATACGTTTAACAACATATTTTCATACACCAAAGTAGGGTACCCCCCACTTGGGAACAATTTGACCTTGAAAATCAGCTGTTCTAAAAAAAAGCGCGCCAAAACGGAAAAAAAGCGCGGGAAAAACGGAAAAAAAGCCCGCCAAACAGTGTTGCCAACAGCATAGAGTAAAATGCATATACTATAACAGGTATACACTATACTATAGTATATATAACATACTACGTCACGCCAACCCCCTATAGGCATAGAGTATAACCCCATAGAGTGCTATACGTCACGCTATTCCTATTACATATGTACTTACTATGTCATAGAGATAGTAATATGTCATATTATTCCCTATAGTGTAGTGTGTACATAGAGTATTAAAAGATGTCAAGTTGCCCGTCCCCCGCCCCCGCCCCCGTCCCCCGCCACCGTCCCCCGCCCCCGATCCCTGTACCGGTGTTGCCAACAGCATAGAGTAAAAAGCATATACTATAACATACTATGTCACGCTACCCCTATTACATACGTACATACTACGTCATGCTACCCCTATTATATACATTTATATATGTATAACGGTATATTATAATGGTTTATGTCATACTATAATAATGGTGTATATTACGTCACACTAGATATATCAAGTGACCTGTATCCCTGAAGGTGGTGTTTTACGCTGCAGACTTATGCGTGGGAGCGCGTATTGAAGGTAAGAGTGAAATATTATTTTTTACTTATAAAAAATATATTGTGGTCAAAATAATTAAGTGTACAAGTTAAACTTGTATGAAAAATAAAGCTAGTTCCAGTCAAAAGGTTATTGAGACACTTGGTCCTTGGAGGTATTATATCATTACATTTTATTCGAAGTAGCCTAATATAAATTATGAATAAATCAAGAGAGAGAATAATTTAACTTTGTAAGCTAGAGTGAGTGAAGCAGATGATTGTGGATTGCGACCGCGGGCTGCGGTCCGCGGCCTGTGGCTGGTTATCGGCCGGCCATCCGGTCTCCTTATCGTCAGCGACACCATATCTCTCTCACACTCTCTGTCCACCAGACAACATCGCTCCAGTTGTGCTTTATTTAATGTAAGTATTTTCACTTACTCAATATGATTGTAAGTAGATATAGGTTAGTCCCTTTTTATTTGGACATATAATACTCGTTTATCCTATATGGTTTCAGGATTACTATGTTTGGCTCGCTTGTCATCATATTTGGTTTTCCTTTATGGTCTTGGATATTTTTTTGAGACCCTATATCTTTTAGAGCTCATCCAAAACCGAGGTGATGGTTTTGGTTTTTTATGGCGATAATTATTAATAGTAAATTATATCTGAGAATATATGATTTTCAGCCTACACAACCAGAGGCCAATTAGCCAATTAATTGAAGAAAAGAGTTACTGCTTGCACCACAGTATGAAGTGTTCACTTCTCAATGTTTTTTCATGTAGATAACCTTACAAACTATAAACTCTAGTCCAGGGTGGCCTGGCTCTGCTTCCAGATTTATTAGCACGAATATCCAAGTAATAAGAATAAACTTTTTTAAATGTGATAGATATCTATAAACCTCTGGGTGGATTGAGTAGCCCTGAGTTTATTTTCTTGACTGGTTTCTTTCAAACCTAATTCACTAAATCGTTGAGAAAATTTCCTAGCATATTTGAATAGGCTTTCATTTTCAGTAGAATTATATTAGGGTGAGAAGCCAACGCCCCTGTGTCGTAGTAAAGGACCTGATCTCCAAGAACATCACGGCCTTTGTTATCATAATTATATACAGTGATTTTGAAATCTTTCAACAAAGCCTGGAATTTCTCTAATTCAAAAATACCAGCTCCACCCTCAGGGATTTCTACCCTCGCCCTACGTATGAGTTCTCGAGCTGTAGGCCGCAATCACTACATTTACATTTCTCAAAGGTTCACCAACTTCTTCCAAGTACTCCCAGCTTACAACCAATACTTCTTCATTTACCTAGTATGAGTTAGTATGTGTTTTTCAAAGTCCCCAGTTGAGTAAACGATTTACAATTATTACTACACATACAACAATTAATATTACATATAACACAATTATTACTACACATACAACAATTAATATTACATATAACACAATTATTACTACACATACAACAATTATTATTACTTAATAAATAACACAATTATTAATAAATAAACAATATTAAGCCCCCCTCTGTACTTAGCCTATATCTGTATACAGTCATATTGAAACAAAACCTTTCACAGGTGGAGGAATTCAAGGCCTTTGCTGAGCAACACTACCCTACCCATGCGGCATTTCCAGGAAACTTCTCTGCAGACCGGAGTAAGGAGGCAGGGCGAGAAAGCTAGCACCTGAGGTGGGTAGTCTTGATATTTAAACAATTCTTTAGGGGATACTAGTAATGTCCCTGTAGGCTTTGGAAGGCCAGTATATTTAGACCATATGATAAAAATTTTGAACGTCCAGTTTCCACACCACGGTAGGTCGTAACCAGGCCGTATGGACGCCGGCGCGCTCTTTTTGTTAACCCAGAGCATCCCCTGTAGGCCTAACCTCTGGGGTGAGGATAGAACCATTAGTTCTATCTCTCACGGTAATGTTGAAAATTTTGAACGTCCAGTTTCCACACCACGGTAGGTCGTAACCAGGCCGTATGGACGCCGGCGCGTTTTTTATTATAGTGAGTTCCCCAGTAGGCCTAGTCTCACTTTTTTAAACCACTGCCCCATCCATCGCAGTGGTTCGTGACAGTCATTCCGTAACAATTTGCTGCCTCCGAAATATTTTTTTGTATTTTATATTTTTATATATTTTTTCCCCCTCTGTTGGTCCGTTCATTGTGTATGAGGTTTAAGGTAGAGACTTTGTCCTCTACCTGTATCTCTCTCCATTTACTGAGACCAACAGAGGATTTTTTAAAATTTTACATTTTTTTTGGTCTCTTACAAATACTAAGGTAATCCTAAAGATGGGCAGTAGGTACAAGGGGAAACATTTCACGTTTTCTAGGTGTTATCCAAACCCTTATTATGTTCACCCGTGGTCTTACAGGTTTTACGCTAGCCTGATGGTGAACATTGTACCTTAAAACATTCATACTTGGAGAATTGCTAGAGGGAAACATTTCACGTTTTCTAGGTGTTACCCAAACCTCTTTTACTTGCCCCATGGTCTTACAGGTTTTACGCTGGCCTGTTGAGCAAGTCGCAATCTCCCACATACACACACCGGGCTGTTCAAAGGTGTAGCCTAGACCCTCCTCGGATCTAGGCGCCACAGTCTACTAGGCCCTTCATCACATTCACACCGGGCTGTTCAAAGGTGTAGCCTAGACCCTCCTCGGTTCTAGGCGCCACAGTTTACTAAGCCCCACATTCACACATTCATTCCCCCATCTTGGATATACCAAAAATATATGTAAGAGACCTATAATACTTTCTCAGCATAGAATTGTGCCGATTTTAAGGCACAATTCTCGCTATTCAATTTATGTTGATTAATAATGCAGTCTACTGTAATATCATTATCATCTATATACAAACTTTCATCTATTTCCAAGACATTATAGTGAAACTGTCTTAAAAATTTTGCCTTTTCCAGGCCTTTGGTGTAAATAGCCTCAAATGGCTTACACAAATTTTTAATCAATTCTTTACTGTAATGAACATTACCATCCTCCCACCTAAGGTGGTGATAGTCAACCAGCGGGCTGTTCGCTTCATTTTACTATTTAAAATATCATAGTCAAAAGGAGGTTTGAACACGAGTTGGGCTCTGTAAGATTTCCCAACAATAGCAAAATCTTTAACTATAAACATATTATTATTGTCTTTAAACCCCTGAAATTGAACTACGGCCTCCATCATCTGATTGATCCAAGTAAAACAAAACTTCTCTGTTTAATCTTTCCACTATGTGGGGAGGTAATAATTCAAAATAGTTTTTGAAAATATTGTTTATTATAATATTTTCAATATAATCCTTGACAAGGTCTTCTATATAAAACAATTCCAAGAGGTCCCGACTGATTAGATGCAAATTGAAAATAAACTGATCCCACTCGTCTTTATTCAAAGACAAAGTATGCTCCCCACCAGTTAAATAAGCATGTTTTCTGTTAAGAATGCATGCAACTTTGATCTTGTCTTCACTTTGGTTCTCCTTCTCAATTATACAATCTTTTTGGTAATGGAGTGCTAGTGTTATATCGTTGAAACGGTCAAAGAATTGACAAAAAGTATCGTAAGACCACCATACCCAACCTCTCCTTCCTTTAATCAAAATACCAAGACTGTTGTCTCTGTTTTTGAAAATACCCGTGATGATTGACTTTGTCCCCTCACAGTTGAGAAAATAGACTGACTTTAAAAAGATGCTAGTCTGAATATTTATAGGCTCCAAAGGCTTTGGAATAGGAACAGCTGTTACATCCGCTCCGGTCGAAGTCATGTCTGCTACTGATTGATCCCTTAAGTTAAAATACCCTCAGCTAGAGCCACCCCCTCCCCCTCTTCCTCCGATGAGAAATATTCGTCAGAGGAGGAGGAGGAGGATGAATAAGATGATATGCGGCCTGTGGTTTGCCATTTTACTTTAATGTTTTGAGCCCCGGGAGGAATAGAAAATTTTCCCTCAACAGGAGCTAGGTAATTACTGTCCAAGTAATGTTTCTTTACCAAACCCCCGTTGGAAGTGTAAAATTCAATTTCAATCCACCCGTGACGAGACATGATGTTACCTCTCCCAGCGCTGATCCCAGACTAATCTCTAATCTCGCATACATCTACCCCCCATCTCTTTAAGCAGACACTTTTCTAACATCCCCGGTGATGGGTGTGTAAGTGAAGTGAGTGTCGTGAATTAAAAGACAGTATCCCCAAGTATGTTCCGGGAAGGCGGTTTTAGTTTCAATCTCTAGGCATATATCTACAGGTCCCGTTTTTATGCTATCGTCTTGCTTTGAACAATCAATAACATAAATCGGACACTTTGTTTTATATTCGTTAAAGTCTAGTGCAGGGGATCCCGTTCTCCCATAATAAGAACTTTGAAAATTAGCAAACATGTCATAGAACAAGCAAGTATTCCCCCGTAAATTATCATAGGGGAAAAATGAAGAATTAAGAAATAGTTTTACATCCAATAGATCGCACGCATCAAACTCACTCATATTTTTAGTCAAATCGCCTTTTCTCCCAGTTTGGAATGCTAAGATGACATAGCGTGGCTTTTCAGTCTGATTACTTGTTCTCAAAGTCCAGCTGAAATTCTTTGTACTCGGCAAATTAGGGTACTCTATAAGCTCACATTGCCTGAACGGTACATGGATAGCAGGGTCTTTTTCGATAAATTTATAAAGTCTTAGCTTTTGAGCATCATTTACTGTTATGTGCGGTATGCGCCAATATATTTTTTCAATAACTAGGTTAATTGTACCGGCTACCGCTGTTGTTACGGCATTAATGTCTGTGGCTGAACGTAAAATAACCAATTCCTGCTTAATATTGACCAGTACTTTTCTGTAATCCTCTGCAAAACCCAGTAAATGTTTAAGCGGGATAGAGTAAATAAAATCTGTAACTGTTTCAGTCTTACCCGGTCCTAACCAACAAGAATTTTTCAAATAGTTTTTCTCCTCTTCCCGAATAGATACTATATTTTTTAAAGTTGTAGTGATACCGACGTTTCTCACCCTATCGATCTCCTTCCCACATATTTCATATCTGATTTCATCAAAGAGAAACGCGATCGCATTGTTAACAAATGAAACATCTTGGGCGGTATCGTCAGCTTTTTTCCCACTAACTTTTCCATGTATAACAATACAGCTTTCAAACGGGGCCGTAATTATATCTTGTTGTAGGATGGGAATACGTAGTTCATCCGAATTACCATATGTTGTTGAAGCGTAAGGGTTGTGCGTATGATATTCCATACTAGTTATCAAATCATCGTACAGCGCCTTGCTGTCTATTGCTAACATGGCCATTTTGAAATACTTTGAAACCGAGAGAGCGGAGAAACTTAATATTTCTGTGAGTTAACACTTTGGCTTTCTGAATCTACCCTCCAGGGATGTATCCCTATATACCAGTCCCATTACTGCGTCTGAGATGTAGTCTCACTGAGATTTTTTCTCCGCGAAAATTTACAAGTTCCCCGTCTTGGTCTTTTAAACTGACAGTCAGGTTGTTTATCCTCTGACTGATTACCGGTAAATAAATTACATTCCTAGGTGTCTCTATAATTTTATAGCCTGGAGGATCGGACGGGTAAAACTCGTGTATAACATGCCCCTCGATACCGTTTTGGTAAGATCCGCGTGTAATGTTACACTCTACACGTATTGAATTAACTTTGATTATCGCAACAGGCAGTTCCGAAATATGTGTTTTATTCGCCTCGTATACTTTATCTTTGAATCCCAATAGTTTTCCCAATGAATGATCTTTTTTAAAATCAACCTTTTCCGAACAAAACAATTCGGACTTTAAAGTATTATTATTGGGTTTTAATGTAAATTTTATATTTTTCGGTAACCGGGATACCAGATATTTTTCAATGTCCTCGATTTCATAAGATCCTTCAGGAATAGTTATTTCCTGCTGGTCACCATAGTAAAACTTGTCATTTTTATTTTTTTCTACATTCGGTATAGAGTTATATGTTGAGAGTTCAATTAACCCCAGCTCCCAGTCACCATTGCTAACGTCAATCGGAAAAGGCAAGTCGTATGACAGTTCACTAGTTATTCCCGTTAGACAAAACATTATTGCACAGAAACTTTAAACACAAGTGCCCGCAAATAACTGAATCGAAACTCTGTTGTCTCTCGTAATTATAGTAAATTTCACATCCGTTAAAATACTTTAACAATTCATAGGGTGGTTTGAGATTGCCAAAGCTATCGTAATAGTAAACCTTTTCCTTTAACTTTTTATAACAGACCCAATGGGTCCCTGGACCACTTGATGTATCCAGGTTAACAATTGCAGTTTCGTATCCTTTAGGCTTTTTGGGTAATGAATCCCTCATGAAAACTCCTCTGAAATTTGGGATATTCAACAACTTTGCATACTTGATTAAATCAAAGTTTGTAAGCGGTTTTATCGGTATTGATAAGCTTTTTTTCTTCTTGCAACACTTTCTTTTCTTCCTTTTTTGTCCGCCGCCGGCACCTCGTTTTGGATATGGTCTGAGATACAAGCCTTTGCCTTTTTTTGGACGCCTTACTTGGCGTTTTTTCTTACGGCCACCACCAAATTTCGTCTTTGCCTTCATAGCTGTTGTCACCGCCCAAGCTGCGGCTCGTTCTCCTATAGATGAATCTGAGGCTTTAAACCTTTGCCAAGCACGTTCAGCTAGCTCTTTGTCAGCTTGTCTCCTTCTCTCTGAATCCTTATACCGCGAGTAGGCAATGTCGTGTACCTTACAGGCTTGGTCCAATTTATTGATTCCCGGGTCTCCTCTAGCTAATCTCTGCTTTAATCTAGTTCCCGGTCCACAATACTGATAACCACCGGGTAAATGAAGTTCCACAGGTAATAGGTCAATCGCCTTGTTCAGGACCGACGAAACTATACCTCCACCCACTTTCAGTGCTCCTTTATGTCTGATTGATTTCCTCTTGGTCTTTGGCATTTTATTGTAAGTACTTGATCACCTCGTACAGTTTGTTTAGCAGTGTTTCCCTGATACACCCAATCCCCAACACATCGAATGTAGTAGGCACAGTCCGAACCACAGAATTTGTGAACTCGTTAAACTCCAAAACACCACTGTCAGTCATAAAGTAAATCATGCCATTTATATATTTGAACGCACCGTAAACTTTGCCCGAGATACCACTCAATACACTGGGGACCAGACCCATAAAAGACCCGGAAAAGTTACACTCATAAATTTCAACCAAATAATAATCATTATATATCATAAATGTTTTTGCTTGGTTTGTGGAAAATACAGCATTAACTTTATTAATCTTTCTACCGGCAACCAAGTCGACATTATATTTATATCTAAGTGATAGTGCTGGGTATGTAAATACGTATACATCATTTCCGGTAAATAGGGCAATACTCCCATCTGGTCTCTGATAAATAGCTGAAATTTCTTTGAAATCCCCAGGAAGAAATCCAAGCCAATCGGTGATTTTTCTTACCTCTGTAAATTGATCAGGAGTTCTTTCAGTAGGATTTAAACTTATAACCCATACATATTCCTTATAAAAAGCGAATATCTTACGGTTCACAACTACATACTTGGTAATTTGGTTATTTTTAAACTCGCAAATATCTTTCTCTTCTTTTAATTCAACTAAATCGGTTTTAGGTGTTGTGGAGGTTGTAGTAGTGGTAGTAGTGGTAGTGGTACTAGTGGTAGTTGAGGTACTGGTTGTCTGAGGTCTACCATACAAAAACTGTATTGCCAATATATCGTCTTTACCAAGATCAAACTCGGTCAAGTTAACAATACCCTTGGGTGTTATTGGGTAGGGATACATGACTGATTTTTCATCACTAGAATGGTCCAAGCCCAAGGCATGACCAATTTCATACACTAAAGTTTGAAAGAATGATATGTTATTACCTCTTGTTAGGTTCATTGTAAAATCCCAGGGTTCTTCAGAGTCTAAATGAATATCGGTTTGGTTATACCTATTTGTTGGCAGGAAAGCATGAGCCAACACACCTCCCGGACCATCGAAATCGTAATAACACATGTCATTTCTAGAGTAAAACATGTGTTTTCTATCATCAGCAAATGAAATTATTATTGTTGGGTTTTTAAAGTCTTTTTTAAAAGTAAGATTTGCATGTTTTCCCCACACATTAAATGCTTTAATGATTAGTAGTATAACCAGCATCTTTGAATGTTGATTGGTTTATGACAAACTTTGTCTATTTTACCTCTATTTAAAGTCTTCTATCTCTGTAATAGTCTGTATCGTCACCTTCCTCTACTGGGAGATGTACATCAAGTGGTAGTACACCACCACCACCTCTATTTTGAGCTGGTGGTTGTGGATTGGGTAACTTAAACAATTCTTCCCAATTTAAGTAATCATTTACGCCAGCTTGCGGTAAAATAGCTGCTCTACCGGTCTGTTTTTGATTGATATAATTGTATACATATACTCCAAACTTTTTCAGTTGCATATCGTGATAGATCTTATTACTACTGATTAACCCTTCGCATTTGGCCAATCTAGTATTAATTTGTGTCATATCAGAAATTACCTTTGCAAGGTTAGTAGTTAATGGTAAGATTTTGTCACTACATGATTGGTCAACATATCCTTTGGTAGCCGCATCATTTGATTCAGCGGGTATCGCAGTGTTTTTTATTTGCTTGTTCTGAGCATCATAGTGCTCATTACTAAGTATCATACTTAGTTTATTCAGGCTTTGCAGGTTTACAGCATCCATAGGGTCTACTGGGTCACCGATATCGGAAACTCTCTTCTTTCTCATATTGTATTTATATTTTGTATAAGGTATACAGTTTTCATCCACATAGCTCTTTGTTGCTGCATCAGGTGGCGCCAAAGGTATAGCCAAGTTACAAAGTCTTTTAGTTTGCATATCATAGTTACCATCGGGCGTTAAATTGAAACCTTCACCCTTGGGGCCTTTAAGGCTCTTAGAGTGGGATGTTAGGCTACGTCCAAACTTGTCAATAGTCATCGTAGTAATGCTTTAAATCTACTGTTCCCCGCTCCTTTTATGTATGTTAATTCTTCTTATATCACACTCAATATATCCACGGCTGCGGCTGCGGCTGCGGCTGCGGCTGCGATTTCAATATAGTAAAGCTTTAAATCTACTGTTTCCCGCTCCTCTAACGTATCCAGCTTCTCTCAATTCTTCGATTATACTCAATATTTCATTTGTATGTACTCCTCTGTTACCACTCTCGGTGGACATGGCAATGTGTCTTAGCCTCTCAACCAACTCATTTGGATCATCCCAGTGTATAATGTCGTAGGACTTTGCCTTTTTCCAAAGTAATCCCGTACCCTTTGCTGAAGGAAACAGGTTTTTAATAATGTTCATGTACTTTGTCGCCCTACTTGATTTTATTTTACCATTAAACGTATGCCCGTCCCTGTGAGCATTAGTATTAATCAATATACTTTTATAAGTATTTAAATCATCACCATTGAACACTGTACTGTCGGGTACTCTTTTGAAAATAAGTTCGTATAGACCAAGGGATCTTCCATACTTTGTACCACCGATAATTATATTTCCATCATTATCAAAGTCCAAGACTTTGTCACCAATCATAAGTGTGTCGTTTTCATAACGTGGCCCAAAAATATTGTCAGTCATTCCCCTTTTTCCGGCATCTCTAATAAATAAAGTCATATACTCTTTGGTAGTAGGGTTTTGGAAATATTTATCAATAAACTGGGTAGTTGAGGCCAACTCTTCTTCAGTGGACACTAGTTGTGACAAGTCCCTGGAATTAGGTGTTGAAACCACTGATGGTTCAAATCTGTCTCTTGCTCTTGCTGTTGTTTCAAACGATTCTTCAAATTCCTCCCCCTCCTCCTCCTCTTCAGAGTCTGCTGTATCATAATTCATAGGTTCTTCCTCCTCCTCCTCCTCCTCCTCCTCCTCTTTTTTAATACTCTTTTGCTCGGTTTTAATATTATTCAATGCATCTGGTGTATTGGATTTTTGTCTAAGTTCTTTTAATAAAGGTTTATACTGTTTTTCAAGCATAATATCGCTTTCCTCCACACCGTCTTTAAACATTTGATACTTGCGCTTGATAGCATTTCTCAGTTCGATGAGCTTTGACTTGAGCTGTTTACTGTTTCGCTCCATAATTGCAAATGATGGTGTTAATTATTATACTCGCCGATTTATGGCATTTCCACTTGTCTAAAAAAATAGGGCATGCTTTTTATATCTTTTAACATAGTCTATTATGTCTAACAGTGAAACACCGGTCCTAAAATCCAACCCTCTAAAGTAACTTTCCTCTCTCCTGTCAAACCTCGGGATCACATAACGTTTTGTAAAACTCTTGAATACAAAAGTTCTCTTCCAACCGTCTCTCCACTCTGGTATCTCAGCCACTGTATACTTGTCGTTTTCAACAGTTTTTTCCATAAATCTCTTTAATAGCTCCATAGGTCTAGGTTCATTTATATGTTCTAAAAGGTATGAATTTAGAAGCCAAAATTCACTCGGATTGGCTCCTGTAAACGATCGCCACTGCTCAAATAGGCCTCTGTTAGTTATACTGTATACACCGTTATTTAGAGAAATACCAAACTTTTCACACTGCCTTGGCAAGCATGGTAGGGCTTCTTTAAGGAATTCTACAGTGTATAACCCTTGACAGAGGTTATTAACTCTGTTATACGGTTTATTTCTACGACATTTAGGAACACTATCTGGCACTTTTGAATATCCAATGTTATAACTAATATCGATATAACACTTGGATTTTATTGCCTTTTTATAAATCTTTAATGGGTCTCTTATGGGTATAGTTCGCTCAGTTAGCAGTATACATTTAGAGGCATAGGGTGTTTTACTGCCGTATGCCAACATTTCATTGCATATTTGTGTAAAGTTTACACTACCATGAAGGTTACGTAATGGTAACACTTTGCCAAACAAATCGGGGATAGGTCTGAATCTTGACAACATATTTTGGGGGTCTCTCACGGTACAATTTCCCATGTTCTCGTGATAAATTACAAGCTCCAATGGTATACCTCTTTTTTCACATTTATTGAGAAATGTCAACCATGTTTCACGGTTGTACGTTCTCTCACTCGCGGAAATCATTAAAAGTACAACAGGTGGGAGCATAGCTGAGCTCTTTGGTTTTTTATGTCGCCAGCATCTTTTGTTAAATTGATGGCCGTGAGGAGGTTTTCTACTACAGTAGTTGCCACAAAACTTTTTCTTGTCTTTGTAATAGTATGAACATAGGTTTGATTTTACATTATGCGGTTTGGTGTTGTAGCCCCTTAAATCGTTATATGCATAGATCCTAACCATTATGCTTCCGGTACAAAACTGTCCAAACCGATCCTATATCTTCCCTTATATGGGTCAGAAGTCTTGTCGATAACCAAAAACCCAAAGTTATCTTGCCAGGCCTTGGCGCATAACTCTTTGAATTTTTCAAATGACATGTCAGTTGTGACATGGTCGTTGTATATATGTTTTAAATTCATTTCGTCTTGTTTGAATAAAATGACAAAGTTTGAATTATCCCGGATTAGCTGCTTGGGAATAGCGCTATATGTCTGCCCCAAGTAAAAGGTGTCAATATGTTTATGTCTACCCATAGTGAAATAACTCCTTATACAATTATGCTTTTCACAAGATATGTCATCGAATATCATTATAGAATTGAGTTTAGCTTTATTTGGATGTGTAACCAAACTATTGTCATCATACGCGAAATAACCCACTTCTTTTGGTAATACCTTCTTTAAAAACTCATATTTAGGCTGGTATAGTGATTTTGAAAATACATAAATATTCTCAAACCTTAATCCGTTAGGGTCGAATAATAAATTAAACAGTACATTTGTTTTGCCTGAAGAACTCGGCCCACAAATAATACAACGTATAGAGTCGGGTAATAAATTACCGTGTTTATTCTTTTTAACCATGCCACCTGCCCCAATATACTCATCAAAGTTTCTAACGGGGAATTCAACTTCCTGCTTCTCGATCCGCATCGTTAATGATTACAATATCTAATCTACAACGTGATATATACTTTCCCTGGGTGTTGTAGTTTTCCTATGTTGGATCAAGCCAAGTCCTTTCTGTCAATCCAAGAGTCATGACTACTATCATACCCCTTCCACCTTACAAGTAATTTGGAACCTTTTCTCCGTAACACTTTTTCAACCAAATATACATCACCTGTCTTGGACTTGCTAATTTCTTCAGTATAAAAACCCCCTTTAAGAATTTCACCTTTAGAGTCTTGTAGTATATATGTCACGGGTCGTGTAGGTTTAATCGCGTATATTTTAAAAGTTTCATTTGTCCAATTGGGGAGGTAACCCTTTTTAAAAACCATTTTAGCCTTACTAATCCTAACACTGTCCCCCAAATTAAACCTTTGCTTTTTAACTTTTTTACTTTTCTTGACTTTATAATTTTTTTTCAAAATATCTTTAACATGTTTGTGTTTGACATCTTTTGGTTTCATTCCAATAGTCCTATGTTTAGTGTTGTTGTAGGACTTTACAATATCTGGCAATATACTCAACCATTCATAGCTACCTCTAGCTGTAAACTCTTTCCACATTTTATTTTTCAAAGTTCTGTTGAACCTTTCTACTATACTCGCTTTGAGTTCGGAAAATGTATGATAGTGATTTATTTTGTACTTTTTCATAAGGCCATTTATATGTTTATTGAACCATTCAGTACCTTGATCGGTGTGAAAGTTTTTCATTTTATGTTTAGCTAAGATTGGCTCTAACGCCTTGGCTACTTCAGGCCCTGACTTGTCTTTTAAGGGAATAGCAAAAGCAAATTTCGTCAAACAATTGATCATAGTAAGAATATACCGAAACCTCTTATTAATTTTGGCATAATTCTGCATTTCGACGAGATCTGCCTGATAAAGGTCATTAATTCCTTTTAGTGTCACCTTACGTCTAGGATAATGTTTCCTCGCGGGTCTGTGTAGCTCTTCAGCTATTGCCCTCTTTCCATCCATTTTATAAATGATGGGTTTTAATCCTTTAACATTAGTTTTATAGAGTTATTCAATGCACTTACATCTGTATCACATTTTAAATAAATATCATGCAAGCTAAAAGTACAGCAAGAACAAATAGCTTATCAGTCAACCATAAACCACCAAACAAGATACCGTACTTCCTGTCGATAGCTGAATCAATACTGAGTCAGTCTTGAACGCAATGTGGTGTTTAGTGCAGTGTTTGGGTTGTTCGCTCGCTTGTTTTAAAGACTCGCCACCACCACCGCCGACCTCACAGGAGCCAGAGTACGCGGAAATAATCGATAGGCCCCCACCTCATCGGAACCCGGTCAATGCTGTCATGAATCCCGGTTACTCTGAATAAGTAAGTTACAGTTATTTCTGTTTGCTTGAGTGGGGTTTGAGACCACTCGTGTTTACACACCCAGGTTAAACATTATTCCATACATGGGGAGTCCAGACGAAAACTTCACTCAGTTTTCCCGCTTTCACCCAGTATGAACTAATGTCCTCTCCCTTTTAGCAAACAAAGGACAGAGGGTTTTTTTACGTAGCCAATGGCCCCACCACCGCCATGGCCCGTGGAGGCCTTCCACAAACTAGTTGCCTCCTCCGTATTTTTAAAGTTTTTTTTTAATCACCCCACCGGGCATATTAATTGAATGACCCAGCCAAGTTCTGAGCCAAACTATTAACTTTGCCCTACCATTCAAGGTTTACGGGTTTTTACACCGCGCCAGTGACCATCATTCAGGTTTACGGGTTTTTACACCGCGCCAGCGACCTCCATTCACACCGGACATCAAGTCCTTGTCTGTGGCAGACGCAAGAAATCATTTTCTACGGCAATTAAGCCAACTTGCCATCCACATATGGACTTACCAGGGGTTAGCCCAGCCAAAATGTGGGTGTCTGTCCACAGAACAGAAGCTTTCAAGACTCAGCCTTACTAACTTCTCACATACACACACACACACACACACACACACACACACACACACACACACACACACACACACACACACACACACACAGTGGGGTGATTTTTACATTTTTCAACAATATTTACAAAGTTGATAGAAACATTTTTTTTAAGTTACAAATACAGTTACAAATGGCTGAACCAAGATAGGCAGGGCTCACGCCTCCTGGCTCCGCCCAGAGTGGGGGGAACCAATGGGAGAGCGATTAACCACTACCACCACTTCCGCGACACTGAGGTCTGTAGCAGCTCATGGTTCAATACTCAAAAAATGATCTTTTACTATTTCCTTGTGCATGTGGTAATGACGACCGGGTATATTATTAATATATAGATTTGAAATATAAAAAAGTGCTACAAGCCATAGTGGAATTAGGTGAGTTTTTGTAATTTATATCCAAACGGCACTGTATCGTTGTCTTCAACTATTTTCCTCTTAGGTCCTGTGATTTTAAATATTTTTTTTTCACTGATTGTTACAATGTCTCTATCCTTAGTCCTCCTGATTCGTTTCTCTTCAATTTCCAATGTCTGTTTCACTTCACTCAAAACCATTTCTTTCAACTTTTCAAAGTTTTGGAAGTTTTACAATTTAATGTCAATCCTTTTATTTTACAGACTGAGACAAGGGCTTGCTTGTTAGTTGACCAAACTATGTAGGCATAGGTTTTAGGTCCCCCTGACACAAACTCTACAATATACGAACCTGGACCGTACTCTGCAAGCTCATCAGTCATTTCACCCAGGTAATCCCCTGTAGCCACCCTGTAAAGTCCTCCCCGGAAGTAGTAGACCACACTGTCAGTGTCGTAGTAGCACACCTGACACCCCAAAGCATCCAGATGTTCGTACAATTTTAACCTCGCCTGTGCTGTAGTATAGGCTGCTACTACGACATTGACATTGCTGAGGGGCTCCCCGACCTCTTCAATATATTGCCAACTTACAACAACCACCTCCTCGTTTAGCACATTGATCTTGTTGACTTGAACCTCAGGGATTATTAACAGATCAAACAACACTTTGGATTCCCTAACTATCGATGCTTTAGTCTGGTTCTCCCTCTGTCCAAATTTACCCCAAAAACTGTTCAACATCAACTTGGCCAATGATCTCAAACCCCCATTCTTAGCAATTTTGTCCTTTTCCAATTGAATCCCTTCATGTTGAAAATAGTCTGCAATGTACTTGTGTTTGTCTTCCTCAGTCTTACACCATTCTGGGTACCCCGATGCTTCCTGTTTCATTTTCAAAAATTTATTGATAAAATCAGTGAAGAGGCCTCCTTTCTCGTATGTGGCTACCTCGTACTCCCACTGCTCATACATGTCCAACACCACATAACCCTTCTCTACTGCTTTTCTCAACTCATCCATGGTCCATGTTCCCACTAAAGCTCTTTCTTGACTTTCATGTTCACACTCCCCTTGATTTTGAGTTTCCCCACAAGTCCTACACAGTACAAACATTAACTTGTCATTCATTTTAGCTGGGAGTACGGGGTGGTAGAGATCCCTGGGGGGCAGGACTTTACATTTTAGCAAACCATCTACTTCCATACCTCTCTGCCTACACTCCCTATCACCAACGTAGATTGTAGGGTGACCAATTGGATATTTCCCATACTTACAAACATAAGGGTATAGAGAACATACATCCACATACTGTATGCTTTCTCCCTCCTCCTTACATTTGTAGTAAGTTTTTGAATTTCCAGTTCTACCTCCAAAGAATGACTGGCGTGGGTCAAGGGGAAGGGTGTTGAGGATAGGCAAACTGTCCAAATGTTTAAGGTTTTCTTTCTTTTTCAAAGCCCTAAACTCGCACTCCCACATCTGAACAACTTCGTACTCGCTGATTTTTTACATCTTTTTCAAAGTCCTCTCGTACCTCAAATGAAGCGAGTCAGAGGGATCCTCCTTCAGAGGAGCCTCTCTGTTGTAGGGAAAGCATTTTGGACACCCGTGCCAATAACACCCGTGAAATTCATACACATTCTCCCCGTCAAACCCATCGACTTTCAGCCCATTAATTTTGACTTATTTTCCCCTGCCTGCATGCTCTATCCTCACACCTCGCTTTTCCTCTTCCCACGACAACCACTGAAGGGCTACTTTTGATTGATTATCGGTCAATCTGTATCCGTCTTTTGGTATCAGGCCAATTGTGTTTGGTTTTAAAAAGTTTCGGCGGAAGGCCAAATTGCAAGCACTAGCAATGGTAACAGCCTCAAGGAACGGATCAACATTACATTCCTCTAGGAAAATCTTTCTAAATTTCAAACAGGCTTGAGCCAGGATTTCCACATCTGAGATGCAGTACTCCAAAATTTCTTTTTTAAAGTCAAACACATAGTTTTCAGCTACTCGTTCACTGTACCATTTCTCAAAGGCGTTGTGATTTTTCTCGAACATCGCCTCTGGGCAATAGTACTGTTTGTCTGGCATAGGGCCCACATAATTTTGATTTGCCAATGTGTTGAACAAGTGTGGGAAGTAGCCCTTCTTTTTCTCGGGAGGCAGATCAAAGGCTTTAGGGAGTGCAGAGAGGGCCATGGGGAAATAGCTCAAAGAGTCCACAAACCTTACATTGTCCAATTCCATCAAAATAATTTTGGTTCCCCTCATGATTAGCTCCGGTGTGAATTTAGTCTCCTCAAGCACATACTTTACCAAAAACTGAAAATCAAAGCCCTGACCGTTGTGAGCAATCACACAAACTTGTTTAAACTGTTTTCTAACCTGCATGACATAGTCCATGAATTGTTGAACCGGGTCAGAGTTGAAGACTCTTGTTCGGTTCTGGCAAGCCATACAGAATTTTCCTTCAATGCATTAATAACAAAACTGTTGTGAAACACACAAGTTCACTTTGTGAACATTTTTACTAGGATCAAAAGCCAAAGTCTCGTCTTGACGTGTTTCCAAATCAAAGAAAATATACAAGAAATCTTTAGTTTTCGGCTTGCCTTTATTTACCTTCATGTAACATTTGTGGTTGGGATCTTTAAATTCGCTACAAATTTTACAAAAGACTTCTCCGCACTTGTGAGGAGTTGATCTTTCACTGATTTGAATAAGTTTTCCACAGTCAAGACATTTTTTTACTTTTTTGCATCTATCTACTTTGTGAGCAATAAAACAGTGCTGGTTTCTCATAGTCATGTTACAGTCAGGGCAAGTTATTCCCCCATGCTCCTCTTTACAGGGAGGTGAGATGGTTTGACACTGTTGACATATGTTAGAGCACCTATGCTCACCCTTATGATCATAGGGAACATGGCATGCCTCGCAAAAGTATTTACAAACAAACGCAGCAGTCAATGAGTTGATGACATTGTAGTGACCATTATGAAAGAGCAAATTAATTTTGAATTTTGGATTGTCTACCCGGCCTTCAAAATAAACATCACGACCCTTATTGTCGTACTTATACACAGTAATTTTGATCTCTTTTAGGACGTCTTGAAATTTCTCAAGTTCAGGGATGCCTGCTCCCCCCTCAGGGATCTCTACCCTTGCCTTCTGCATAAGTTTTTCCGCCTCCCTAGTCTGCCTTCCCCGTCTATCCATTTGAATAAGTTTGTATTCCGGATCTTTCTTCACTTTCGCTTTTCCCACCACGATCGCCCTAGGGAGACACAATTTGTCTCTATTGTTGATCACTACTATCCCCCTTCTTGATTTACATTCTTCATCGAAGGTATTGAAGAGGCCGGGTCTTACTCTACCACTACCAACAGGGAGATTTACCCGGGTGCATTCGACCTGGATGGTGTCTGTTGATTTGATCGATTCACTGTTAGATTGCACAATCCCCCCAAAAGTTTGCCAAAGGATGTCTTCATTAATTTCGGTTGCAGGTCGAAAAGTAACAAAGCCAGGTTCTTTAGATTTTAAATTTAAACTGTTTAAAGTAAATCCAAGGTAGTCACTGTCTGAAGCTTCTTCTTTCATCATGGTTACAATCTGCCCAAACCCCTGTCTCAGCCAATCAATTTCATTAGTTTCAGGAGGAGGGTTGGAAAATTTAAAGGTAATTCTAGATCCGTACAATCTAAATTTTTTGACATAGGAATCATCTCTAGAAAACAAATAAACAGGTTCAACCTTTACTTCTTCCCCATCATCATTAGGACATATGGGTGCAGACTCAACAATATCAATTTGTTCCTCGTCAGAGTTAACAACAGCCATTTCTCACAAAATAATAATAATCAAAGGACCAAAGAGGTAACTAGATATACAAAAAAGCTAAATCTAGAATAATATACAAGGGTAATTAGGTTATATTTAATAAAAGTGAGGTTATGTTACACTAAAGTAAGGTTATGTTACACTAAAGTGAGGTTATGTTACAAAAAGTAAGGTTATGCAATATCAAAGAGCAAAGTAACGCAGGGACGTCTTACCGGCACAGGAGCAAGTAAGAGAATGAGCCGGGGGAAGAATCTAAAAGGGCGCTGATTCTCACGACCAATGAGAGAGCAGGAAATTTCGACCAATGAGAGAGCTTGAAATTTTCATGTTGCAACAGGCAAAAGGCGCGGATTTCATTCTTTCTTACCCTCCCGCGCATGCGCGACAGCTGTCACCTTGATTTTGTTCTTCTTGTTACAGGAGGCGGGAAAAGAACGAGCGAGGGAAAGAGGAAGGTACGTATCCATTAGTACGTATTACTCTGTTTTATCTTACCTATATATAGTATTATATGTATATGATATTCTAACATAATATACACCATTATTATAGTATACCATTCAATGATAGGAGGTAGTATGACATAAACCATTATAATATACCGTTATACATATATAAATGTATATAATAAGGGGTAGCATGACGTAGTATGTACGTATGTAATAGGGGTAGCGTGACATAGTATGTTATAGTATATGCTTTTTACTCTATGCTGTTGGCAACACCGGTACAGGGATCGGGGGCGGGGGACGGGTGCGGGGGCGGGGGACGGGCAACTTGACATCTTTTAATACTCTATGTACACACTACACTATAGGGAATAATATGACATATTGCTATCTCTATGACATAGTAAGTACATATGTAATAGGAATAGCGTGACGTATAGCACTCTATGGGGTTATACTCTATGCCTATAGGGGGTTGGCGTGACGTAGTATGTTATATATACTATAATATAGTGTATACCTGTTATAGTATATGCATTTTACTCTATGCTGTTGGCAACACTGTTTGGCGGGCTTTTTTCCGTTTTTCCCGCGCTTTTTTCCGTTTTGGCGCGCTTTTTTTTTAGAACAGCTGATTTTCAAGGTCAAATTGTTCCCAAGTGGGGGGTACCCTACTCACCAAATTGTTGTGAAGATATAAGTTTGATTTGAAATGTTGTCTTTGGTAGAGGTAGTGAGGTGTGAGAAGAAGCTTGGGTGTTTACAAACAAACCCAGATGAACTTGGATTTTCCCAGGAGGGGAAATAAATATTTACATATGATCAATTGATTCAACAACAAATTTCTTGTGTCAGTCATGTGTTACATGCTAAACAAAAAACATGTCACCTGTTTATTGTTTGTTATTCAAAGAGCAAAACATTGTTTCTAATATAAACCCACATTTTGTTTTGGATTAGTATTTTTTATCTACCAGACTATTAGCGTAATCACATGGCTTTGTTTACTTCCACGTCATCAATGATTTCTTCCCCTCCTCTGTTGAAACTTCAAACTCAAGCTTCTTCTCATACCTCACTACCTCTAGTCTGCATAACGGAAACAGTTGGGTAAATAAGAAATACCAATGATAAAAGTGTCGTAAAAATGTGACTGTTGTTGAGATTCAATCATATAAAACTATTTTTATTGATATTCACTCATGGCATGGTATTATTTAGAATATTCTTATATTCCGTAAGTAATACATAGTTTGGCACAGTTAAAGTGGATAAATTTTGAATTTGTTATCTCTTAAATTCTCATAACTTCTGAACCTGAATTTTTACAGACATGCGGGCGGTGTCATTTTGTTTGCCACTTGAAGCGCTGCAAACCATGAAAGTTTTATCAAAATCTTTAGAGCAATTAAAAATAATTGTTTTTTGTCGTTTTTATGGGTTTTTATGGGGTAAATACCCTTAAAAATCTAAAATTCTAAAAATGAAAAACAACCCCTGGATATATCATAGTTTTATACCTTCATGCCAAATTTCATGAAAATGAAACAATTGGTGTCATCTCTAGCTCTGTTTACATACATCAACACATTCACTTCACACACATACACAGACACCACTCTGAAAACAACTCTTTTGGATTCGGGGAGCACTAAAACAAATATCCCCTAACAACTCAAATTAAAACATTTTGACGAAAACAATACTTTCACCGAAAAACATTTTTTAATTCGGGGAACACTAAAAGAAAATTTTTCCATTAACAACTCAAATTCAAAAATTTTGACAAAAAACTTTCCCCTTATGTTATGGCAGGAAAATTAAAAAAAGGAATACGTACCAAAAATCAGCATAAAAATAAGGGGTTACCTCATAATAAGTTTAAAACTGTCTGACATGAAATGAAAAAGTTAGCTTAGAAAACTTAAGGCTGGACATTCGGTACCTATAAACAATGACAAAACATCTAGAAAGTTAAAATATGTTATTTTTCATGTTCTTAGAAACACAATTTTACACATTGAATCACCACTAACCTACTTAATAAAGTAAACTCACAACATAAACAAACCATGTTATGACAGTAAATCATGTGCTTTAAAATAAAGCTTTATAATCAGCTGAGCTGTGCTATTATTTTAAGTTAATCAGTAAAAATAATATTAATGAATAGAAAATATTTTATATTCCATTTCTAAAATATGAAATGAAAGAATGTTTAACTTTTCAGGCAAATGGCCAAAGGCCTATATAGAGTTAATTACCTTTCATTTACCACAACCTGCATGTAAATCGTTCCAATAGAACTCTAGATCGCACTTAAAATAGGCTAAAAACTTTAACACATGTTATTGTCTGAAGTGATTTTAATTTCCGTTCTTGGAAAATTGAGTGGAGTAACAGCTGAAATCGAAGAAAAAAGGGCAAATATAGATACAATTACCTTTTATTTGGTACCAGCCGTGTGCAAATCGGTCCAATAGTATGGTCAGGCTCGCTGCCAAAAGTTTAATTTTTCCCTATGTTAAATCTCCATAAGAAAAGTGTATTTTCCCTTGAACCGTATTAACACAGGTGTTTACAAATGTAGCAATCATCGTAGGTCTCAAAATGACATTTAATATGAGTGTAAACCATTAAAACTGACATTTTACAATTTGCCATTGTAATAAACATTTGGTCCATTAACGTTTATTGAAACCAGCTGTTTCACATAATTAAGTAATTATAACACTAAACAATTTATCAATCAAATATTATTTTTTATTTACACTCATAAAACTCTGTAATTTATATAATATAAATCTGTTTTTTTTTCCATTTAATAATACATGATAATGCATACATTTTATGTACTGACCATGATAAACCAAATGCTTCTTGAGCGTTTGCTCTTTCCCTGTCGTTAGACAAAGTACCTCGTGTCTTCACAATCAGCTGAATGAATGACTGTCAAATTATATCATTGCAAAGGTTTGGAAATGTCGATTTTTTTAAATTTAAAAAAGTAAGATAATGTAAAAGTAAATAAAACTGACAAATATAGAAAAGTTGAGCTTTTATTTGGTACAAACTGCATGAAAACTGGTCCTCTGGAAGTCTCAGACGTACTGTCCAAAGGATTGAAGGAGTTGATTTTTTCCCCCATGTTAAATCGGTTGCCTGTCATTTGACCGAATTGATAATTGTTCGCCGCGACACTTGCCCACTTTTTAAAAATAAAATAAAATAAATAAATAAAAGCCTGAATCCACTTGATCGAATTGATAATTGGTCGTTGTGACATTTCCCCAACTTTTTAAATATTAATATAAATAATGAAATAAAATACAGAAACCACTTGTTAGAATTGATACTTGTTCGCTGTGACAGTTGTCCGACTTTATAAAAATATTATGTATTAAATAATTGAAAGTTGACCGAATTGATAGCAGCCCTCCTTGACACTTGCCCACTTTTAAAAATGAAATTAAAATGAATTAATAAAAGCCTGAATCCATGTGGTCGAATTGATAGCTGGTCGATGTGACAGTTGTCCGACCTTTTAAAATGAAATAATAATAATTTAGAATTTGTGTCATTTGACCGAATTGATATTTGCTCGCTGTGACAGTTGTTAGAAGAGAGGAGGGGGCAGCGAGGAGAGGGAGAGGGCGGGGCGAACGCCCCTATTCTTTTTTTTTGGACGGCTCATGTGGGTAGAGGGTTGGCAGCCCGGAAGGCTGGCTGTACACAATGACGAGTTAATATTCTGCATTTCAGTGTTATATATTAATGAAAAATGTTGTACCCAGTTTAAATGTTTTTATTTGCTATAAATGTGAGTAGTCAAGAATCATTTAAGCCATATATTTTTAGATATCATCCGTTTTTACTAAGAGTAATTTGCAACTGAAATTTGGAAGTGGACGGACTATGCCTTAACAGGCATGAGAAGCACTAAATAAGCATACATAATCTCTAAGTGCAGGAAAACTTATCGATATATTACTTATTTAATACGCGAGCAGTTTTTTTGTTACAAAGACTCCTCCTAAACTACCAAACCAATTTTCATGTTTTTGGTGTCATTGGAAAGAGCTTGGCGTGAAGTTTTGCAGGAAATAAAATTTAAAAAGGTTTGACCAAAGGGAAGAGCCCTAGGTGCCCTTAAAGTTTTGTATTAGTCCATAAGATTTAACATGGGAATAGAAATTTCAAATAAAGCAGCTGATTGGAGCAAACAATGTTTTTCAGCAAAGCCATATGTTGTTAATGGAATTGAAACCATTGCATGTAGAGCTGGGGGTATTTCAGTTGATGGAAGATGTAAATAAATAAACTATTATCCTAATACATACTTAAGGTCAGAATTCAGTTTTAAAAACATTTATTTTGAATCACATGTGTGAAGATCTTAATATTTACATATGTTTATATTCCAAAGAAAAATACTAAAAGGAGAAATGAATTCTTATGTATAAATTCTATAAATATAAATATAAATAAAAGAAAAAAGAAACAGACTTAACATTGATTAAAAGTAGATTTGTTGAACCATTTTAGTTCGGTTTGAGATTAAGACGGGTCATACACTACTTAGGGCCGTGAAACATGGACATCTCCTTAAAGATGACTGAGTATCCACAAAAAAATGCTTTTGTAAAAAGTTTTAGTATAGGAAGTTCAACCATATAATTAATAGAATAGTTCTAGAATACTGAACCATAATTATTTTTATTTTGAAATCAATACATAACAATTGCTCGATTTCGAGCAACAGGTTTACTAGTTTCTGTAATTCAATCTAGTTGAGGAAATTAAGGCTACCACACAACTAATAATAATTTTCCACTGTGCTAGTATGGTCGCCACAGAAGAGGATTTGGCAGATGTCTGGAGAAAAGGTAGGCCTATCAGTAATATCAAATGTGATAAGTGAAAAAAATCGTGAGAAATGGCATACTATGTGACTCTTGCGATCTATGGAAACACTTCAAATGCGTAAATGTGTTGGAAGACAATTTAGAGTATCTTCCAAAAAGAGTGAAAAGAGTGAATGGCATTGCCCAAAGTGTATTATGACTTCGTGTCGTGTAGGCCTAATACCAGATGATAAACTTAGCCTAAAAGATAATGATAAGATCGAAGAGGCGAATTTTTTGCAGATATTTTCCTTACTGAAACAGGATATACAGCATATAAAAGTTGAAAATGAAAAGTTAAAATCTTCTATTGCTAGGGAAGATGCCAATATTATCGAGATTGTTGAAGCTGAGAATGAGTGGGAGACGGTTTCGGTCAAAAAACCAGGCAGGCGTAGGTCTGTTCCTACATTGACGCAAACTTTCCAGTTTTAAGTAATATATTTAGTGCTCTGTTAGTTTAGAGTATCAGTAATAACAATAACTCTGAAAGTAGGCCTAACAGTATGACAACAGCGGGACAGGTTATTAGACCTAATAGGTACTCTTTATCACCCCAGTAGACCTAACTTAAAAGTCATTGAAACCTCATCTCGAGTGAGGAATTTATTTGAGAATACTAGGCCTGATTCCAATGTAACCAGGACTAAAAGAGGCAGCATGTTACCAAAAATTCATCTCTACGCGGATAGTCAGGGTAGATAAGTAGGCGAATTAATAAGGAAATACACCCGTTGCAGCAGACCTGCATACTCAGCGAATTTCAAATGCAAAAGACCATAATTCAATGCAACATAGCGAAATTTGACATGTTTTTGTAATCTCCATAAGAATAACATGGGGAATGAGTATGCAGGTTTGCTGCAACAGGTATGTTAAAACTGGTTGGTTTTAATTCATTATTTAATAGATCTTGACTAGAAGAAGCCATATACCAAGTTTTATCAAGAAATGTTAAAAAATAAGGAAGATATAGAATTTTTTTTATTTCCCATAAGGATAAGTTAACATGGGGAATGATTATGCAGGTTTGCTGCCACAAAAATGGAAATTTCGGGGATTTTAGACTAAAATACATTAGATCTCATCTAGATGAACCCACAAACCAAGTTTTATCCAGATATATTGAGAAATAAGAGAGATATAGAATTTTACTTATTCCCCATAAGGTTAACATTGGGACAACGTACTGTGTTTACCACTTTCAATATCTCGGTAACCAATGGACATAGAGCAATGATTCAAAACACTAAATTGTTTGTTTTTTGAGCTGAATTCAATGGTGCCAACAAAAATTTGATTAATTTTATTTTTCTATATAAAAAACTCAAAACCCCCTTTTTTGGGGGGTTTATCCCCCTTCACCCCCCCTTCCGATGGTCCGATCGGGCTGGTTTACGAACTCGTCCAATTGATTACCATTTTACATGTCTGGACCAAATTTCATTAGGATCTGACCATATTTACGGCTGCTATCGTGCTTACAGACACATATTTATCTATCTATCTATCTATCTATCTATCTATCTATCTATATCTATAAAAGAGGAAGTATGTGTGTGTGTATGGGTATGGTCCCTATAGACGCCCAAACCGCCCAACGGATTTTTATGAAATTTGCAGGGATTGTTTACCATGTTCCCAGGATGGTTTTTGTCAAGTTTGGTGTAAATCAATCCACAGGGATCTGCCCCACGGGCTCCTAAAGATACCATGTTATTCAAATGAGCTTTTGGTTTGTTTACAAAAAAACATATGATTATACTTAAAACTCCAATACACTGTTCTATATAAGACTGTGACTTGATGTAGTTCCTCATTTTTCCTGCAGACTGCATCACACACAGATACAAATTGTGTGTTTACAATGAACAGCTGACTTGATGATCCTTTTTCACACAGTCTGCAGCACACTTAATTTTCTATAATTCCTTGTCAAACTAACAGCTGTAGTTAAATATTGAGTTTGTTATTATGGTTAAATGTCAACAAACCAAATAAATTATGTTTACCTTTTTGTGCTTAAAAACGTGATTTGTTATGTTTTACATGTTCAAATGCTTTTCTAATCATGTATAATTTTTTTTATTTGATGTATTTAATTATCATGGGCGCAGCAACGCGCGCCGGGTAACGCTAGTATATATATATATATATATATATATATATATATATAGATAGATAGATAGATAGATAGATATAAATTCGAACCAATGGTGTTTTTTGCTTCTGGTGGCCCCAAAACGAAAAGTTATCACGGTCTCGGGCTTAGGTATTACCATGAGACCTACGGTAATAGCTTCTTCCCTATAGGGGAAATTCGCTAAAAAGAAGCTAACTGTGAAATACTGTCTTTTGTTAAGCCCAATGATAAAATGAGTTATGTAGTACCATCTGAGCAAGAAGTCTTTGGATGGGATGACTTTGTTGTGTTGTTTGGGGGGACCAATGATTTAGCTTGTAATGAAAAAAATGAATTGCGTAAGTGTCTAAGAAGAAAGTTGAAAGAGCTGTCAATGAATAATACAGTAGTGTTTTCAGTACCTCATAGGTATGACTTACCTATAAATTCAGCTATATTTGAAGAAATCAGGAAAACTAATTCAGAAATTGAAAAACTTTATAAGTATTTCAAGAACAGCACTTATGTGGATATAAGTAAGTTAGGGAAAGATTTCTATACTGCAAATGGTTTTCATCTTAATGTAAGTGGAAAGCATTATGTAACTGATCAAATAGTGGCATGTGTGAACAAATATATTGACTCCAAGAAAATGCTCAATAATGAACCTGTAGTTGTTAAAAATAGTAATTTTTTAGCCTAGAAGACAAATGCTTCTCAACAAGTAGGCCTAAGACTTTTTCAGATCAAACTTTGAATTTGTTTTTCTGGAATGTCCAGAGTGTTTGTAATAAATTGGATGTCCTTGGCCTTATGTGTTGTAGTATTTAACAATGTGAGTGTTATTACTTTAGCGGAACATTGGTTAAATAATGCTGATGCCTCTTTTTTGGCATTACCCGGTTATTCGCTTGCTTCTTTCTATGGTAGAACTAACAAGATCCATGGTGGTTCTGCAATTTTTGTCGAAGAGGATATTGACTATCTTGAGATATCCCAAGTTAAGGAAGCCTCCATAGAAATGATTTGCGAAGCTACGGCGGTAGAACCTTTAAAGGAAAAAATTGTTGTTATTTCTGTCTATAGGCCATATAATATGGACCCTGTATATTTAGTAAATTTTCGTAATTGTCTTATAACATAATATGTCTGTCATACAAATGTAATTGTAGCCTAACTTAGTGGTTTGTGGCGAATTTATGTAAATTGTAATTCTGATACGGTAGTAATTTTAAGAATGATCTTGTAAATTTGTTTAATTGTTTTGGATTGATGATAACAAATGAAGAGGCTACTAGACCTATGTCAGGAAGTTGCATTGACAACATAGTCACAGATATTCATGATTCCAAATGGATTTCAAGGGTTATTCTTACTGTTATTTTTTCAGATCATGATGGCATAGTGTTTTCACTTAATACAGATGTTAGTTCATGCAAGGAAAGTAAGCCAAAAAATCTTGCTAGGTTAGTGAATGATTTTAATTCAACTTTGTTTTTAGATAGGCTCAGCCAAATTAATTGGATTGATGTGTACATTTTGGATAGCATTAAAGATAAATTTAAGGCTTTCCATGATTTGTTTCTATGGGCTGTGAATGAATCTTTTCAAACCAAATAAATCAAACATTTATCGCTAAAAACAATTCAACAATACCAGAAATAGTGTATTATCTGACTGTGTTAGGCTTAACAATCATTCATTCCGTTTTGTTCTCAAAACTAAAAGCATTACTTATTTTCAATTAATTACTTTTCTTGTATGTTGCAACATAAAAATATTTATATTAGAATTTACTCTGAAAACAAAAGATTTAATTCAGAAATCCAAGTATTCCATATTGATTGAGAAAAAACGATATAATGAGATGAGATTGCAAGTATATGACTGAAAATGAGTATCAAAGTATTATTTTTATTGTCATTCAACAAAATGTATTTTCGTTCAGAACCCCCGGCATAGCGGAGGACACAGAAGAAGGGCGAGCCCATGAACTCCCATCCAACTCTGAACTCTGAAATAAATGTAATCTGTCCGGGGCTCGGAAAAAAGGAATGTTGAAGGCGCTGAGGTAAGTCCATATGGATCTAATTGCTTTCTTATCTGAAAATTTAAGCCTTCACATACATGAAAATAAAATTTTTGAGGCTGATATCTTCTGCCTCGGCTTGACATGAATCTTTTGCTCCAAGCTGTCCTTACCGTGGAAAAGATAATTATCTTGTTGAATGTTCGCCTCAATGTATAGCCAAGCCAAATTTGATATAGTAAACATTGCAGTTTTGTTTTAGTAATTTCCTCCACAGACCCAAATGTTTCTGAGATGGTTACGATTTTTAACCTTATGGCTCAAAATCTTGTCCGCCGACGAAAGACAAAAGGACATAATTTAACAAAATGTTTTTTGCACCATTTGTCCCTGTTCACACCACTGTGACATACTGGACAATATAGACATAGCGGTGTGGTGTCTTCGACACGACGACATCGGATGTAACGTTCTGTTCATTGCAAGAATTACACCTTTTAGTAGTGTATCTCTCATCAAACACTATAACTTTGTGTCCTCACTCCGCAGGGCGGATATCAATTTTTCGTGTGAAAACTTTCTCCGGGTGCGAAATTTGGCAGTCTTTATGAAAGTAGTGCCAGTCCCGTTTACAATAACTTTATTTTAAGGCGTAAAGTACTCTTTAGCGACAGGGGCGGCTCCAAGGGGGGGGCAGTAGGGGCAATTGCCCCCCCCCGAGAATCTGGGGACTTATATTTTTTAATATGAATATTTAAAACATCAAAATTGTAAAAAGGTACAAACAATTACAAAAAGCAA
Source organism: Flexamia atlantica (assembly GCA_035578135.1). Classification (NCBI taxonomy): domain Eukaryota; kingdom Metazoa; phylum Arthropoda; class Insecta; order Hemiptera; family Cicadellidae; genus Flexamia; species Flexamia atlantica. The sequence continues at coordinate 3,155,071 of JAQJVK010000006.1, read as the reverse complement.
CGTGACATAAAAGTCCAAAACATATTAAGTATTTTCCCATGAGAGAATCACGCATTATTTAATATTTCATAAAAAATAAATTTATATAGGTTTTACTATCTTGTAAATTTCTATTCAAGTGGTGACGTTGGTAGTCTCTCATAGCGAGTGGCAATACTGACTCAAGCTGGCTGCTAAGAATACTACTGTACTCCCGCGTTCATGTCAGCCTTAGTTTTGAGGTTTTGTGGGAAAGAGAATTCGTTGCACTCAGTGTCAAGTGTCAGTGTTTGTTTCAATAGTATAGTCTATTTATTATTTTGCTTGTTCTGTCTGATTGATGTTTGATGTGTTGGCTAAAGATTTAAAATGGAGGTAAGTGTAAATTTATAATTTTTCTTGGTAATGTAGGTAGAATAACGTTTAAAACAAATTCGTAAACTTTTCGGTTGTCTAATATTGCCTGATGTCAATGGACAACAATTTATGTTTGCAATATTAAGGCCTAAACTTGAGCTGATTAAATTAATTGTGATGAATCGAAGAGGACCTAAGACAGCTGCAACCTAAGCACTATTGCACCTAACCTCCACCTCGAAACCCGTCGTTGGAACTGTGCGCCCGGTCCGGGCCCGTGCTTTTGCTTTTAGCAGACATCTACTGCGTGAGATAGTGGAAGACTATACACTTTGACTGTGCGGGATTGTGGATTAACACGTTGTGTGCGTCATGACGCAGCGTCATGCGAGTGTAACGCGGGGAGCGGCTGACGGGGCTGCGTCACAGTAGTGTTCTATTTTGTACCCAGAACTCAATCCAGGCAGTGCTGCTACCTGTGGGTGTTTTGGCTAACTACTTCCACTCTCCTGGTAACGCAGCACAACACCGCACAATGATTTGCGATTCGTCAGACCGAAATATTTTTAATTTCGTCTGTGCTAATCGCGTCCGCTGCCACACTTTGGGCAACGCCCTCCATCCCCACCCCCGCAGCGAACGTGATAAGGTCAAACAAAAGTTGTTGGTTTTGTACATTGAATTTCAATTAACTCCACAACCATTTGTCTTAGATTGATAATTATAATTCAAAATACTGAATCTTTAACCTTTTTAGCTTGTTTGAAAGGTGATTACTATAAGATTACCATTTAATTTTATAGTAATCTAATTTAATCCCATCCATTTAATGGGCAGAACACTATTACAAAGTTGTTTAGGCTTGTTTTGTACAACTGAGTGGGGTAGTTACTCAGTTGTTATTGTCGGATTAACAACTGATTTTTCTTAGCACTATTAACTCCACAACTTTTAAACGCCTAAAACTTTAACAAATGCATGTGGTGTCATATTATTTTGCTTTTAAAGAATATAATTTAAACACATTTTAATATATTACACAAATAAAATAAATAAATAAAATATAATTAAAGAATAGGCTATAAATCACAAAATGTAATCAAAAGCCGTTTGTGGGAAATTTAGATTTTTTGTGATTTTTTATTGTTTTTGGCGTGAACTTCCCTTGAAAATAAAAAAAAACCTGAATATATAGCGATATAGTGAACAAACAATGTAGGGAAAAAGTAAAAATTTAATATGAATCAGCATGTAGTACACTCTAGTTTGAACTAATTCATATATTTGATTTTAGGGGGACCGTTTAAAAAAAAGAAAAGCTCAAACAAGAACAATTGATTCTTTTTTTACGAAGTCTTCCAAAGTATCAACAGTCGCAAATAATATTGATGAGCAATGTGCATCAACTAGTAAAATATGCCAAACTCAAGAAAGTTCAATCGAGGATTCTATTGTTGATAAAAATAATGCTGTTTACATGGAAATATTACCGTCGGAACCTCAAGATCAAGGAACTGATGCTGACGATACCGTAAAAGGCGTTGATAACTGGGACCTGAATGATTTTTCAAATCAAAGGCCCTCATCGGCCTCATCTGAGTCAAATAACGATTTTGTTCCTGAAAACGACATTGGGAGTTTCATTAATTCAAAAATCAATGATTTAACAAAGTATAATTTACTCAAAAACCACTGGAAACCTTCAAGTAACTATAAATTCCCATTCTCCGTACACAAAGTAAATGGAAAGGAAATCAAACGTTACTTGGGATTGCAACATTTTGAAAATCATAAGTGGCTAGTTCTTTCTCATATCCAACAGGGGTTATTTTGTAAATACTGCGTGTTGTTTGCTGGAGACAAAGTAGGACACAATAAAGGTGTAGCTACACAAAAGTTTGTCACTAGACCAGTAACAACGTTTTCAAAACTGTTTGGAAAAGATGGTTATTTGATGACACATGAAAATACGCATTATCATAAAGAATGTGTTCAAGCAAGTCAAGATTTCATGAGAACGTTCGAAGCACCAAGGGACGAAGTTATAAATCAGATTAACAAACAAAGGCTTCAACAAGTTGAGGAGAACAGGGCTAGATTACGTCCCATAGTTGAGACAATCCTATTTTTAGGACGACAAAATATCCCTTTGCGGGGCCACAGGGATGATGGACAACTAGATGATGAGGCCCGGCCTTCAAATTCCGGAAATTTTAGAGAGCTCTTAAAGTTTAAAGTTGCCAGTGGCGATAATAATCTAAAAATGCATCTGGCAACTGCCTCAGCAAGAGCTACTTACATTGGTAAAAATACCCAAAATGACATAATAAAGTGCTGCGGAGAAGAGATTACCAGTATGATTATCAAACGGATTAGTAGAGCAGGATATTACTCAATCTTGTTCGACGAGACTACTGATATCTCGCATATCGAGCAACTATCATTCAGTGTTCGGTACATTCATGATGGAGCTATTCGTGAAGATTTCTTGAAGTTTGTCGACGCATATGCCGACCAATCAACGACAGGACCTGATGGTGACCCACTACTGACCGAACGCAAGCTATCGGGAAAAGCACTGGGAACTATCGTGTTGAACATCATGAAAGAACTGAACCTTGATCTGAATTTGTGTGTAGGGATAGGGACAGACAACTGCAGCGTAATGGCTTCCGAAGTTCTAGGGGCTGTAAAAGAAATAAGTGATCAGGCAACTAATGCATGTAGAGTACCTTGTTACAATCATTGCCTGAACAATTCTTTGTCAAAATCCAGTACAGTGGTGAATGTTAGGAACACCGTAGACATAATGAAATCCATTATTACATTTTTCAATGTGTCCGCAAAGAGAAACTTCGTTATCAAGAATATTCTAGAATTACAGTTATCAGGACTTTGTGAGACAAGATGGGCAGAGAGGCACGATGGTGTACTACAATTCAAGATGTACTTCACAGAAATTGTAGAGGCTCTCACTCGCATTTCCACTTGGAAAGACACACATACATCATCCAAAGCTACATCTCTACTCCATGCACTGTGTTCACCCGAATTTATCATCTCAACCTTTAGTCTAGTGGATATCTTCCAAGTAACTCTTCCAATCAGCAGACTGCTACAGTTGCCTTCTTTAGACCTCAATCGAGCATCTAGTGCCATTCACAACACGCTTTCTACTTTGGAAAACAAAAGAAGAGATTGCGATGAAGTGTTTTCCAAATTGTTTGCGGAAGCTAAAGAAGTAGCTGATTCAGTTGGTGTAGAAATGAAATTACCAAGAATTGTTGGAAGGCAGACTAATAGAGAAAATTATGCAAGCAGCACTCCAGAAGAATACTTTCGGCGATCCATTTACATCCCCTTACTTGAAAACATCTGTGAAGACATCAAAGGAAGATTCGGGCAATCTACACTTCAATGCTTTGGGCTGAGAAATTTATTGCCAAAAGCTTTACTATCTGAAGACGGAGAAAGTTTTCAAAAAAAACAAGATCATCTTGAAAAGGCGCTGGAACAGTTTTCACCAGTCTTTAATCAAGAAAAGAAGATGTTATTGTTCCATTTAAGAGGTGAACTGCAACTTTGGGCCAACAAATGGAGGAATGTCAACGTCAAAGAAATCCCAGAAAATGCTATCGACCTAGTAAACTGTTGTGACGAGGATTTATATCCTACAATCAAATCCCTCCTGAAAATCCTTGCCACTCTGCCAGTCAGCGTCGCTACGGCTGAACGATCATTTTCCACCTTGAGAAGATTGAAGACGTGGCTGCGCTCAAGGATGCATGAAGACCGATTAACTGGATTGTGTTTGTTACACGTGCACAAAGACATTGAATTAGACATTGAAAAAATTATTGATCGTTTTTCGAAAACCAAATGTAGGCGACTTGATTTTGTTATTTAGATCTTTTTTCTTTAGGACATCATCTGGATTTGTATAACAAAGAAACCATGTTATACTATACTTGTCTTTTCTTTGGTTTACCTTCAACCTCCCTAAAATATTACTTTTAGTTATGGCTGCAAAAATAAATACTGTATGAACAAATAATTTTCTTATAATTTTTTATTAATTATTCACTTCCATTGTATGTCTAACGGTTAGATAGGTAACGTAATATACTTTTTGGAATTTTCTTAAACACTCTGAAACAATAAAAAATACACAACAATTTCCAATTTTTCCAAGGCGTGTTTCCCGGAACCACCTTTAGTTTGGGGGGGGTTTGTACGCAATCTTGAAAGATTGCGAACGACCGTGTGCTTTATCGGCCGCTAAATTAGCTTTCGGCCCGACCCGATCTTGGCCCGATCTTTCCGACCCGATGTCTCGAGCTGGCCCTGACCCAAGCCGGCCCGAAAAATTCGGGGACCCGCAGACACCTACAAAAAACCGACGAAAAAGTATAGTGTTCTACTCAATTCACTCGCCAGTAAAACCTGTTTTTACATTTAAAAAAAGCTAAGTTTGATAACATTTTTCACGTCTCAGGATAGATAAAAACGCAGTTTTCTGTGCCTCATTTTTGAAAATTTTCCGGGGGAGGACCCCCGGACCCCCCTCCACCCTGGGGGGTATTCCATACCCCCCAGACCCCCCGGATGTCCCCCACCCCAAATCTCCCCATTTGCCCCCTCCGAGAATAGATACTGGAGCCGCCCCTGTTTAGCGATGTTGTCAAAAAACCGTTGAAACCTCGTGTATCAATCGAACTTCAAACTTCTCATTCTCCGTAAAACGTAAATCTCTTGTCGGCGTTTGAACCATTTCAGTTTGAATTCTGTGAAGGCCCAGTATTTTAAAATACTCTTCCTAATAACGATATCTTTTTACTTTTCTTTTGCTCCAGATCTATTCGAATTTGACGGTCGATATCATTTTTCCACCTTTTTCTTTTCTTCTTATGAAAGTATTCGCAGGTGTCACAGATTACGCGCCCCACAGATAATGATTGGGAAATTAAATTTTTCTGCTCTGTCTTGCGGCCAGTTACTAGAGGTAGGATAGCAACGGGATCGACAGAAACGATATCATTATGATTTTCTCGAATTCCTTCATAACCTCCTTGATAAAACGTCTTTCTTTTTTTCAGACCTCCTTCTTTTTGATACATATCCAATTGTTTCGTTTTATTAATAGAAAACGATACTTGAATTCCATCCGTCTGCATACTAAATCCACCGAAAATCCTCTATGTGTTGTTTAAACTTAATGTTTACTCAGAGGTTAGTAATGGAAATGTTTGTTTTTTACAGAGAATATAACAAGGAAAGAATAAAAAGACAACCCCCATCAAAAGAGAGGACAGAACTTTTAGAGTTTATTAAAGAATTCTTCGATTCGGATACAGAGGAATCAGCAACAGAAACGTGAGATGTCCCTGTGGGCCATGTCCCCTGAAGTCATGAAAATCAATGGTAAATTATAACCCATTATTTTTTTACTATGCCAGATATGCAATTGCAAAGTTTAGTACATTTTGTTAAGTATTACAATAAATATTTAATCTACTCTAAGCCTTTGACCAACCCCTTATGTAAAAGAAATTAAAATATACAGTACAAAAGAAAATACTGCTATGAATTTTCCTGTTAGAAGGTAAAACTATTATTAATTTTACCAACAAGGGGTAGCTCGGGGCAGCGATTTCCAACTGAATGTGATAGAGAACATTTCAAGCTTTTTATACCTGATATAAAATATACGGTAAGAAACAGTACGAATCAAAACTTAAGTCTCTCTGAATATTATAAAGTTTTTTCCCTGTGTAAAAAATATAGCCTTACAAATTATTGTACATGATTGCGTAAAAACAAGTATATGTTTTACCTCTACGGCTCTGCTGGATAACATTACTCTCTGGCAAAACCGCCATAGCAGCAAAATAGTTTAATTTACTAATTAAATTTTTTACTGATTTATATTTGTTGGTAGTGAAACAAACTGCCACACGTTCGACAGCGGTCATATTAATAATGACCAGTCTTTAGGGGATTCCCCAAGATATTGGAATGAGCCCCTGACCTGATAATGATATATTTTAGCCCTGCATCTATTAACAAACTTTAAGCAATGCCTGAATCAATTAAATTCAAAACTTGATTTTTTCACTTTTGGTCACGTTTATTGGGATTTTGAACCACTGTGCGACATAAGACGAACGGACATAATTTAACAAAATGTTTTTTTCACCAATTTTGTCCCTATTAACACCACTATGGCATACTGGGCAATAGACACACAGTGAGGTGTCTTTTACACGATGATATCTGAAATGTTCTGTTCGTTTAGTAATTCGTACACCAATTGATGTCTGAATGTGCCTTAACCCAATGAAAACCCATTACTTAAAATTTTATTTTTCGTTGACTCTCCAACAGTCAACATTGAAGGTTGAGATCAATATCTTGACAATAGTGAATAAATTATGGAAAACAATATGGTTCAAAATCGCATATTTGATTTGTCCCTAAAAAGGTACAATGGGTCTTGGGAGGCTAATAATGGAAATGTTTGTTTGTTCAGAGATCACCACAACGAAGGAGTCAGCAGCTTGGAGTCTACGCCGGAGGAGTTCGAGACTTGGACAACAACATACACGAGTGGATTTTTTAACTACACATGTAGAGTTGTAAAGGACAACTTAAATGACACAATTACTGCATATAACATTAAAAAAGAACAAAGAAAATTTAAATAAACATATATAAACATTACAATGTTGTAATATTATCCTTAGTCCCAAGTATTCTCAAGAGGGATTTGATTTTTATGGCTCAAAATCCTCTCCGCCGACGAAAGATGAACGGAATAATTTAACAAATTTTTTTGCATTATTTTGTCTCTCTTCTCACAACTATAACATACTGGGTATTAGACATAACGGTGTGGCGTCTTCGCAGGGGCGGCTCCAGGACAGTTTCTCGGGGGGGGGCCAAGTATGAGAAAATTAGGTTCATCTTTAGTCATCCCCCCCCCCAGTGGCGTACGCAAGATTTATTTTCGGGGGGATACACCGGGGGGCCGGAGGTATGGAATACCCCCAAAGGGGAATGCCGGAGGGTATGGAATACTCCCAAAGGGGGGAACGGGAAATTTTCATAAATTGCAACTGTAAATTCGCATTTTTAGGCAATCTAGAGGCACAACAACAAACAGAATAACTCCCGAAATTTGAGCTAATTTGAGACTGCTCACAGATTAAATTCTGAAAATTGTTGATCACATTAGAATTTCAGCAAAATGTTTTACACAGTCAAAGGAATAGCATATTTATTTAGTAGGCCTTACATTAAAATACGACAGATGAGAAAGCAATTAAAAAATTACACGCTCTTAACCTTGGGAAAAAATAATGTTTTTCTATTTTATTTCAAAGTAAAAATTATATTTCACATTCTCATTTATTGGCGCCTCGGACCTTCTGGACCTAAAGTATCCGGATCCTAGATTATCCGAGCGAGGTTGATGAATAGAATTAGAAAATGCAGGTTGTCACACTTCTGTAGTGTTTCTCAAGTCCCAGAACACGACCGCAAAACTATGTTGTACACGTTAGGCCTAAGCATCGGAGGCTAATAATAATCGCATAATAGTGGTACTTCAAATACCTTTTACCTTTTACCTTCTGTCGTGAACTTTTGCCAAAAATTTGGATTGTTCATGTCAAAACTTCACATATAGTTACTTTTTTGTAAAAAAAAACATTTCAACACATACTTTCAACAAATTTAAATTAAACACAAATGGCGAGCAAGGAGGTGAGTGAGTCGGCGAAGAACTCATCAATTGTATAAAAGGCCATGTCTTTCAACCACCGCACCATAATACGCGCAAAGCGGTTTAGCTCAAGCAGCCTGACTTTACTCGGGAGTCTGTTAAACATTTTCACTGCCAAGTCCGGGAAACGTTTAGAAGTCTTCACCAGCCTGCGCCTCGGGATGTCCAAATTAGATTTGCTTCTGATGTCGTGATTATGAATTGAGCCCCTAGTGATGAAAGAGGCTTCGTTTCTCTTGACATGGATCAGAGAAACCAAGATGTAGTTTGAAGGAACAGTGAGAATTCCCAAACTCCGGAACAGAGGCCGGCAGTGATCCAAAAATCCACTTGAGGTGATGATCCTCACCGCAGCCTTCTGAAGTAGAAGCAATCTGTGGCATTCCGAAGCATGTCCCCAGAGAAGCAGTCCATAGCTGATGTGGGCATGGAACAGGGCATGATACACCATTGTTAGGTGTTGGCGGGTGAGCAGATTCTGTAGCTTCCGAAGCAGGTACAAAACTCTAACAGCCTTTTGGTGAGAGAGTCGATGTGCCTATCCCAGGATAGTTTGCGGCCCAGTGCAAAACCCAAAAGCATTACGGGATCAGTGGCTCCATGAAAATCCAATTCGCCGAGACTGCAGAGTAGTATCTGGGTTTTGGATTCATTAAGCTGTAACATGTTACACTGGGACCATGACTTAGCTTGATTGAATGCTAGTTCCTGCTTGGCAGTCAACTCTTCTAGGCTACGCCCCCTACTTAGGAGAGTGGTGTCGTCAGCAAACATTAAAACACCTCCCTCAACACTAAGGTCGTTGATGTGCAGAATAAATAATAGGGGGCCGAGCAATGAGCCTTGCGGCACACCATTGGGTAACAGTTGAGTAGCCGATGTCGAGCCTTTGATCGTGACACACTGCAACCTTCTATTTAAGTAGGACTCGAGCATACTAAGTGGCGCACCACAAAGACCGTAGTATTTAAGCTTTTCCAACAAAAGGCTATGCGATACGCAGTCAAAAGCCTTTGTTAAATCGCATAGTGTCAAAACAACGGAGTCTTTGTTTTCAAAGGCATCAGAGACCTGCGAGACAAGGTCCATAACAGCTGAGGTGGTGGACTTCCCTAACCTAAACCTATGTTGTGTACTAGATAAAAGACTATTTCCTTCTAAAAACTCCACTAGTTGTTTCTTCATGATTTTTTCGATGATTTTACTTAAAACAGGGAGGATCGAGATCGGCCTATAACTACTTATTTGTTCCGGGTCCCCCTTTTTGTAGATGGGAACAGTTCTTGCAGTCTTCAGTGCATCCGGAAAATAGCCATCTGCCAGGCAGAGGTTGATGACATGAGTAAGAGGAGATATTATGGCCGGGACTACCTTCTTGAACAAGGACACACTCATACCATATATATCGGGGCTATTTGAGTCCTTAGAAGCCTTTATTACTCTCAGAACATCAGCTTCAGAAACAAAATTCCACTCACTGAACTTCACTCTGTTTCCTGAATGTATAGGCCTAATATTAGCAACCGGGTTAAAATTAAATGCAGGAATGTTGCTCATTATATTGGATACAGAGTCAATAAAAAACCTGTTTGCCTCATCAGGACTGGCTTTGCAAGCAAAAACACTAGGCCTAGTACGGTTACTGTTTACCAGACTCCATGCTGCTTTGCATGGGTTTAACGCCTCACTTATAAACTTAGCATTAGCTTCCTTTTTAGCTGCATCAATCTTAATGCTATACATTCTCTTAGCTTGTAAGTACAGTCTATAGAAGTGATCTTTTATATCAGGTGTGAATGCCGTCTGAGACCTATCTTTCAACATCAGAACAACGGTCTTCCATCTTGCCAATTCAGGCGTAAACCAGTCAACAACTGAAGGGCATTTAGAGCATTTTTGAGCTGATTTCGAGTCACTACCGGTACTACTGTTCAAGTTTTGCTTAGGCTTAGGCATACCAGATTTCACCTGCTCAGGGAAGTTAAAATCAAAAAGCCTGGTGAAAACAGAAAAAACACTTCAAATGCATCACGACCACCATTTAATGACCATAAATCACTCCAATCTGTGTTTAAAAGATCGTGCTCAAAACCAAACAAGGCTCTGACATCATTCAGATTTCTAAAGGTTCTGATATACATAGATTGCCAAGGAGGAAAAGTGGGTTCAAAACTTACCGAACCTCGGGTCGTCTTGACTATTACTGCCCTATGGTCCGCAACCACTGCAGGAGGAAGCTCCACGGTGCACAAGGCTGGGTCACAATCAGAAGCAACACTGTCCAAACAGTACTTGCCCCTAGTGGGCAGACGATTAAACAAGTACAGCCCATGGCTGCGCAGCAATTCAGTGAATCTAGTGTTCTCACTACAGTCCAGATTTAGCTTGATGTTGAAATCACCACCAAGGTAAGTCCCAAATAGTGGAAAACACCGGAAGAAGTTTGATCTCCGAAATTTGACAGACTTATCATAAATCTTTCTAGGTTTGACGGTGAGACTTGGTTTTCACGCAACGTAGGCAGACGATTTTCGTCTGCCCCGATGCTGCTACGAGATCGTCCGACAAACGAATTGCGTAAAGGACACGGCCCTGAGAAGACGAAAATATTCGTATGCCGCATTTTAACATCGTGATTTTTTTTACCATGAATATTTCACGTGATATAATGAGTCTTTAGCCACATCTGACGACGATCGCGGATAGTAATATCCGCGGATAGCAATATCGCGGATACCATTAATGGCCACTGTTTTCATCAGTAGTTTTTGCTTGCCTTATGTTCTTATAGGCCCACTCCCACCAATTACTCACGATTACCTCAATAGGTAAAAATACCCTAGTCCAATATATCATCCCCGAACAGTTATCTTTAAAATAATATAATTTAACTATTTAAACCCCTTATAAAAGTTTTGTGAGTGTGTAGTCTCTTTCATAGCAAGTTTAGTGATACCACCACCTTAATTGTGAACAAGATATTAATGTTCCCAAAAATTTCCCATCACCCAAAAATTTCGGGGGGGATATATCCCGATTTCCCCCCTTGGGTACCCCCCCCAAATACGGTTTATTAACACCTCTGACTATGAGACTATTAACACTTTGTTAAACATTTTACTTAAGGGGCCATCCATAAATTACGTAACGCTAAAATCGGCCTTATCAGAAACCCCTCCCCTCTTTTAACGGACTAGTAACGCTGGCAGTGAACCCCCTCAAAAGTTACGTAACACTGTACTATCACCCCCCCCCCCACAAAAAGTCAAAACTTTGTACTTTGAAGATAATTTGAATTTGTTGGAATAATTTATGGAATTAATTATTAAGGTTTAATAGGTGCTTAACGTTGCGTTGAAGCCCCCTATCTCCTTTGTAACGGTACATAATGCTGACGAAACCCCCCCCCTCCTCCCGTAAGGGCGTTAAGTATTTATGGACGGTCCCTAATTTAATGATTAAATAATTTGTTCATTTTTTAAATAGGTCTAAGACAGGCTAAATGAACTCCAACTTTGTTATGATTGTACGTTTAGTTGAGACTACAACTAAGTAGTCCAACTATACAAATATAGTCCAACTACTAGTTGTACAACTACAGTCCAAATAAGTATTGAATGCCAGATAGTATTCAAACGGAATAACGGATCAATCACTTACTTGATGTTCTTGGTAATAATAAAATTATTTCAATCCATACACACAGGAAATAAGCGCTAATTTCATAATAAACGTATATTGTTTTGTTTTCGTCAAATAATATTTTCCAAACCCAAATTATGGCGGCAGACATGGCCATCTCTAGAGATGGCTATGCGGCAAATCGTGACGCGCTGCCAACCTAACAACTTAAAATTTCTCCTACTATTAATATTGAACAAAAAATTTAAGCTTGAATTAAGTGTACATAAGTAACAATTATATAGATATAAAAAAGCTTCGTCTTCGAGAATCTTGTATACAACGGCTTTTCCGATATTGGGTCAAAAATGATTTCATATACACAAGAATGAATTTTAGTAAAACCTTGTTTGAAATTAAAAAAAAAAAATTCGGAGCTCTCGGGGGGGGCCATGGCCCCCATGGCCCCCCCTGGAGCCGCCCCTGCGTCTTCGATGCGATGATATTGGATGAAATATTTTGTTTGTAGAAAGGACTGCAAATGTTACGCTCAGTTTCTGATTATCGGAAACAAAACAAATGATTTTCACCCATCAGAAGTAAACTCTTTTAGAATGCTGTAAAATAACTGCAAAGGTTTCCAACAGAAGTAAACTCTATTTTAATGCTGTAAAACAACTGCAAAACTTTACACAAGTCCTTGTTGAACGATTCATTTCTAGACATTAGATGGTGATTCACTATTGTAGAAAATATCAAAACAAGTATCATGAGATTCTTTCTCTTTTAATGTCGGAAATTTCATGTTCAAATAGTGTTTGATCATTGAAAGGTGTGAAAAGTGATGTTGGTCTGTGTGATGGTTTCTTAACATTTCGCGATGAACCATCAACTGGTATCTGCTTTTACAGTCATAATTCAGAAACTATCTCATAGCCAAATAGTGTTCGATGACAGAATCAAAAGAAAATTTAAATTTGCGTGGATGATGAATATTCCACACCCTTGTTCGTCTCTTTCCACAATTTATCCTTTTTTTATATAACGGACAGAAGAAACATCCGATACATTTCTTCAGGGTTTATCATCATCTCTGATCCGTTTCTTATGGGAGGCCATTGACCACATAGTACAATAGACGGAGCAATAGAAACCACGAAGAGAAGCCTAAATTTGCTGCTAGTCCCTATGCATGAAAAAAATAAAGTAAATACAAATTACAAATATGGTATCAAATTATACGTCTGAATCTCAGAATCACTATAGTACCAAATATAAATTGCTTACAGGTAGTTTACACATCGTAAACACTGAAAACTAGAAGCTTGTCCTGACATTTTTTGAAAGAAGTTGCCGCCGCGTAATAATAATAATAGTAATAATAATAATATTACTTTATTGCGTGAACAATGGTTGTACATTGCATTGCATGCGTCAATATATATATTACTAAAGCTAAGGTTTATCATTCATACCTGCATACATACATACATCAAGTTGCCATACATTCATCACATTCATACCTAACACCGATGGCATAGTTTATTTAATTTTGAACTATCCCAGCAGCCCCCATAAACTCGTCAACAGAGTAGAATGCCCTAGACGCCAGGTAGCGTTTTAAATTCGATTTGAATTGTTTTTCGTTTGCTGACTGTTTGATGGCATCAGGGAGCTCGTTGATTAGCTTAACACCGATCTGAGCTGGCAGACTTTCAAATTTTGAAGGAATACACCTGTAACGTTCCTGTGATGTGTAAACTGCTTTTAAACCATTTAAAATTGGTACCATAGTAATTGTGAGATTCAGACCTTTAATTTGATTCCAAATTTGTATTTTTTTTTGGTCGACTATATTTTTGTATATAGTAGTTTAGGATTGACTTTCTTTTTATGCAGGCGCCGTCTGTGGACACCCGGTATATCTTTGAAAAATTATTCAAACATATGATCATTTTCAATATTGGCATCTGTAATCCATCCATGTATATATTTGCATAATGCAAGTCTTCTGCAAAACACAGCAGAACATTTTTCAAGAATAAGTATTGATTTAGTTTTTGTACATATAACACATAAAAAAATATGTAAATAAATAAATAAATAAATAAATAAATTGAGTTACATATTTTTTATTATCTTTTTAACATTTTTGAAAAGTCTTATTAAAGATTTCTAATTTTATACAGTTTTAGTGTAATGTTAACATTGCTGAAATTTTTCAAAGTGTTCGCTATGTTGGTGTAGGACAGCTATGTGAACAGTATATTTTATATATTTGTAATTATCCACCGCCGGTGATAATTTCACAGGACCTATTGACCGAATAGCTGTTCTAGAACAGCTATATGAACATAATCAAAGCTCTTATTTACTTAATCAATAACAAGCCTAAAAGATTGTACCACAATTATGCTACACTTATTGGTATTGCACTAAAGAAGTACTATGGGATCTCAGGGGTTTATCTGCGAGATAACAAAGAAATTTGAAGTTTCAACTGATCAAGTCATTGCAATTTACATTCAATTTCAGTAACAAAACATTAAACTCTGACAAGTGACTGAACTGCGGAACCCGAAAGATTTTACCACAGTTATGCTACACTTGGTGTAGCGTTGTAGAATTGGTGTTGCACTAAAAAAAATTCTATGGGATCTCATGGTTTTCTCTGCAAGATAAAAAGAAAATTACAGTTTCAACTGATCAAGGTATTTCAATTTACATTCAATTTCAGTAACAAAACACAAAACTCTGACAAGTGACTGAACTGCGGAGCCCGGTAAGTTTAAGAAATGTGAAACTTTTGGTTCCCATTTTTCTTCTCCAAGAACCAGGTAGTTGGCAAAACAGACACGGGCCTTCACGGTGTTTCCACTTTGAACTCAGCATTTTGCTCATATTATCCCGATTATCAGGACACTAACTGGTGCCAAAATGTCCAGATAAAACTTTTACTGTCATCCCTGACACCATTGAACAGAGGCAAATACCTCCTCGGATAACACAAAACATAAACATCTCCCCACAACACCCTAACACGTACCCACAACACTCAGATGTAAGTACTAACCCAATGCATTAAACAATGGCACCGTCACTTTGCGGTAGCTTTAACTATAACAGCTTCCAAAAATACAAATCCCCACTAACTTCCGAAACCCAAATCTCCGGCAACATTCTGAAACGTAAAACTCCGACAAACTTCCGAAACACGGAACACCGGTACTTTCCAAAATGCGAAACTCAGACAACTTTCCAAAATGCGAAACTCAGACAACTTTTCGAAATGCGAAACTCTGACAAATAATTGAAATGCAAAGCTCCGGCGGTTTTATCTCTGATAAATTACCAAAATGTAAAACACGACAAATTTTCGAAACACGAAAAATGCTCGACAGTGTGAGTACTGTGCATTTCCTACCCAATTACTAAAGCAAGGATGGTTTAGATTTGAACAACTAATCGCTGACACCCAGAAACACCCACATCTTGTATACTGAGAGATGTCTGCCATTGGTTGGAACTTAAATAGAATAATTTTATTTATCTACGACCATTGCAATAAGCACCAATTATGGTATTACAATAAACATCATAATGATATACATTAAAACACCAAAAACCAAGCAGTACTCTAATGCTGGAGTCACTTTAGAGTACTGGTTATAGACCAATGAGAGCTCGGCATTTGACGGAAGTTGTGTCATAATAACAATTATGAAACCCTCTAAAGAATGTTGGTGGTGAAAAGGAGGTGCTAGGTTTGTTGCATTCATCGATAACTAAATTGGTTTTAGATTTTGCCAAGACCTACCTCTACAAGGTTACTTGTATTTACCTGTGCAGTGGTACAATTTAGACCCCAACACAGCACAAAAACATCCCTAGGATAACCTTAGGAACAATCCATGGGGATATTGGGAATATCCCCAGGATATCCACTATAGGTGAAAAAGTAATATCGATAATCGGCAACGATCCCTATTCAAATATATGACTGATTTTAGCGAATTTCCCAAAAGAAAATTAAGCTAGGACTGTCGGTCTGTTGGTAAGACCTAAATGCGGGACCATGATAACTTTTATTTTGGGGCGCACAAAAGCGAAAACCATTAGTTAAAATTAATATCTGTCCATCTATATACCTTTCTATATGTGGGTCTGTATAAACACGATAATGGCCGGAAAAAAGGTACGATCATAATGACATTTGGCACTCACGTGTAAAGTGGTATTTATTCGGACGAGTTCTAACCACAGCCCGATCCGACCATTGGAAGGGGGGGGGGTTAAGGGAGTTATTACCCTCCAAACATGAGGTTTAGTTTTTTTTTATATTAGAAGACTGAAACTCCCCAATTGCAGCTGACCTGCATACTCAGCGAATTTCCATTCTCTAAACACATTGAAACCAAAGATAATCGCCTTTCTTTTTTGGTATTCTCCGTAGGATTAACATGGGGAATGAGTAAGCAGGTTTTCTGCTACAGGTGTGTATAAACCTCGGATGAAACATAACTGGATCGCGCCTTCCAATGCTAAAGTCACACTGAAAAAACTCTATGGTAATAGGAATATGTAAGATGGGTAAAATCAACCAAACACTACGGTCACTATTTGACCAACCAAACTACAGTTGTTTTTACCCATAACTTAAGGTTGAATTTTTTATGGTAGTAATAACTGTAATAAAGTACCTGTTACCTTAGTATAGTTATTTTAGTTTACAATATCAGTCCCCTAAGGCAATGGTTACCTTACTTAAGGTTACCTTTAAGGTTGATTTTACCAATTTTGAGGTTAAGTTATGGTTTCAATTACCTTACATACTATTACATATTTTGGCATGTTTAACCATAAAAGGAATTATTTAACTGTCAAAACTCGTCAAAAAATTAATAAATTTATAAATAAATATATAATATTAGCCTTACATTTGATTTTCATGAATAAAAAATATGGCGACTCCACTGGGATTCGAACCCTGGACCTCTCACTCTATCGACCCTGCGCCTACATCCTAACCTAACCTAACCTAACCTAGCCTACGCCTTTAACCACTCGGCCAATTCGACTTGTGGGTGACACGGCATAACTTGGGATGTAAAACTGATTGGGAACGCTGTTACTCTTAATCAATGATATTAGTGGTTTTACTGTCCAGTCAATAATATAACCCACGGGTACTAGAAAAAAAATCATTAACTATGGTATTCATAATCAAACCTGAAATAATTGAACTTAGAGTGTTAAACGTGTTTCGTTATTACAAGTTTAAAGTGGTCAATACTGTAACTTACAAATAAATAAAGTACGGTAGTTATATTCACTGAGCTCTAATCTGGAGTCGCCAGTCTGTGTTTAAAAAACGTGCCGCTGACTCCGCTGTGTTTTTAATTGTTTTGTTGGTGGGACAGTGATAATACAGTAGAGCGCCGATAATCCGAAGTAATTGGGGACAAGGGGTGTTCGGATAACTGAATATTCGGATAATCGAACATGAAAAGACAAAATTTAAAAATTATATATGTAATGTAATTTTTACTAGTAAAAAGGCTAAAAAAATGATCAAACAAAAATTATTCATATAATTTTATTATGAAATCGATCAGAATACATGGGTATAAATTTTTAAAGAACAATTTATCACACATAGATACAGTACACTGTATACTTATTATTTAGAAAAAAGTCCAATATTTGTGTTTGGTTTAGCCCTGACACATTTTTTGGCGCGCAAATTTGGATTGCTTGAGAATCATGTTCAAAATATGAATTTACGGCGTTCGGATGACCGATGTTCGGATAATCGGCGCTCTACTGTATTCATAATTTAAGTCAATGTTAATTTTGAGAGATTTCCTTTTCAGTTCTATTATGATTGTTTTAAAGTACATTACAATTTAAAACCAGGTGTCAAACGTAACTTTTAAATCTTGGGTGATGTTTTTATGAGAAGTAACTATTTTTTTAAGTGGTATAGAAAAAAAGGGCTAAATGTCATTAAAGATAAATTTGGTTATTTAATAATTATGGTATAATTCCGTCGCATTGTGTGGAACGAAATCGTTGCTACAAACGTGAATCATAAAACACGATTGCAACACTGAAAAGAGTCACTTTTGCTCCTAGTGATGAATTGAATAGGTACTACTAATGAATCAATAATGAAATTTATTATAAACCATTTAAAGTCTTCGTAATTAATTTTTCAAGCTTAAAGTAGTCTATACTTGAACGTACAAATAAAGTAGTAATTACTATATTACTTTCCATTAATATCATGGAATTTGTAAAAACAACCTTAAGTGTTTGGTTATCAATACCACAATTTCATTCTACAGTAGTCATTACCTTATTACGGTACCTATTACCTTATTAAATTAACTTTAAGTAATGTGTAAAAACAACCGTAACTTTGTGGTAACATGTACAGATATTTCATTGTTATTGTACAAATAACTTTAGAAAGGTTGAAAATAAGGTTAACCTTAAAAATATTGTAAAATCAACCATAGAGTTTTTTCCGTGCAGGCGAAAACCGTGCCATCGTTTTCACCGTTGGGTGGCAAAAAGGTCTTATCTGGCGGGACCCCGACGCCAGTCGAGTGAACAGCGCTTCAATCAAACTGGCATTTACCAAACAATAAACTGAGTAAACAAATATAATTTTATATCACATTTTACAGCTTGAAATGACGAATCTTATGGTAACCATTTTGATTCCAAAAACTAATTGCATGGATTTTAATAATTTGTTTAGCGCCAAATGTTTTTAATTCTATTAAAATAAGAGGTGAAGAAAGTAGTAAGCGAGGAAGTTTTTTATATTTTGGTCAGGTAAAAAGTGTCAGTGAGAAAGTTGTAGATAACATTCCAGAGATATTTTTTTGTCTGAACAATTGTTTTTAGGATTTTTCGTTTTTGCTATAGACATTAATTTAAATAATTGATTATCAGGTGGCGCGCGAATAAGAAAGTCCTCATATGATAACGCGTGGGCCGACTGTCTTACTACGACAGACTTCCCTACATTGAACGAACATCTTTATTATTTGTTTTTAATAATATCCAGCTGACATATTGTCCCTTATCTTTGTTAATTATTACAATTCAAAGTTATGTTTAAATTAGGAAATATTTTTCTCTACTTTTACGAAAAATATTTATAATATTTAAAACTGATGCGCCTTATCTTTTAAGACAATATCACTGAACTCTTTAAATATTGTATCATACATCTATTTCCGAATATTGACTTTTTACTGTCAAAAAAGGAAGGATAAAAAATAATATTAAGAAAAACTCACATTCTTCGTAAGTAGATAAGAACGAAGTACAGATCTATTCAGCCAGGAAGTCTTGTAGGGGTGGAAGTGCGAGAGAGATGGAGAATACCCCCACCACTGTTTTTCTTCATCGGTTGTGTATAGTCAACTTAAAATCCCACATGGCCTATGACAACATTACAAATAATGTTGCAAACAAAGAATCATATGTTTTGACAGATGAGTTATTTCGAAATTTGACTGTACTGAGACGCGCGGAGGGGAAATCTTCACTGCGCATGCGCATCCCACAGGACTTCTGGGCTGAACAGATCTGTAACGTGTTGTTAATATTATTTCCGTATGTTTCTACTGCTCCTATTTACAATTACTGGTAATAATTTTAAACTTATATGAAATGAGAAGTGAAATAAAAATACAATAGATACTAGGAAAATACAAAAGTATTTTTAGACTGAAGTCATTGTTTAAAATTGTTTTTCCTGGTTCACAGGCGCCTCAAGAATGCAATGGTGAAGCTAAAACGTTCCGAGGACCACGAGTGTGTCCTCGGTACGTTTTTCGTCCTCAGTTGGTTGGTCAAAATACACGTGAATGTCCCCCAAACGAACCATTAACAAACAAACACACACACACACACACACACACACACACACACACACGCACGCACGCACGCACGCACGCACGCACGCACGCACACACACACACACACACACACACACAGAGAGAGAGAGAGAGAGAGAGAGAGAGAGAGAGAGAGAGAGAGAGAGAGAGAGAGAGACCACGCCGAAAAACCATTTTTTGGATTCAGGGAGCACTAAAACAAATATATCCACTAACAACTCAAATTCTAAAATTTTTACGAAAACAATACTTTCTCCATATACTATGTATTATAGGGGGGAGAAAGTAAAAATAACTAAATATAAAATAAATTAACTGCATTAGGCCTAATGAAAATCGATGTTAAATTTTCTTTTTTCTCTTCAATGTCACGAGTACTGAAATAACTTGTTGTCTCCATAATTAAAACATGAATTTCCATTTACGAAAACAAACATATAAATTAACTGGGCTTATGTAGGATGAAGGGTAGGATTAGTGAACGGATAATCTGACCTTAACTGAGGTTTTTTCACATTTAACATAATACATATCATAACTTTCTAACATCGGAAGATGACGCTAGGTACCAGTTATTTATTTCATTATTGATTTTTCTCATAGATATTTATGTATCTACTCACGAAATCACTGCTATAAGGCAAACAACTTTGAAAAGAGCCTGCCCACAGTTTCATTTTTGACTGGCAATCTAAAACTGAAGGGAATTTTGTAAAACCGTTTAAGAATGATCATTTGGGGCCTAAGAGGAACCTGTAAATGCCAAATGTCAGGATTTAGTTCTTGCAGTTTTGGAAATAAGACCTAGAGATCGATTGGTAAAAGGCTCTTTAGTAAGTTGTCAGCCTGTAGGATTAATGCCGAAAACTGGGTTTTCGTTATTTCTAATTTTTTACTAGTTCCAATATGCAGGTAAATTTATTACAGTAATACAACTAGCTTACGTTGGTACACCTGTTAACGTACAACGCTCTCAAATATAAGATGGCGAATACGGGCTGGGCGCCCCGCCCACTCCCTCTCCTTGCTGCCCCCTCCACTCTTCTGCCAACTGTCACTGCGAGCAAATATCAATTCGGTCAAATGACACAAATTTTTAATTATTATTATTTAATTTTATAAAATCGAGCAAATGTCACATCGACCAACTATCAATTCGACCAAGTGGATTCAGGCCTTTATTTATTTATTTTAATTTAATTTTAAAAAGTGGGCAAGAGACACGGCGAGCAGCTATCAATTCGGTCAATCGTCAATTATTTAATACCTAATATTTTTATAAAGTCGGACAACTGTCACAGCGAACAAGTATCAATTCGAACAAGTGGTTTCAGTATTTTATTTAATTATTAATATTAATATTTAAAAAGTTGGGGAAATAGCACAACGACCAATTATCAATTCGACCAAGTGGATTCAAGCTTTTATTTAATAATTTAATTTAATTTTTTAAAAGTGGGCAAGTGTCACGGCGGACAAATATCAATTCGGTCAATTGGTGGGCTCCCTGTTAGGTTTCCATAAGAAAAGTTTATTTTTCATTTTTTACACATTTCAATTAAATATTTTCAAAATTAAAATAAAACCTGCACATATAGAGCCGATAACCTTTGTTTTGGTACAACCCCGCATGCAAATTGGTCCACTAGTACGGCCAGGTTCGCTGTCATAAGCTTAAAATTTTTTCCCCATGTTAAATCTCCATAAGAAAAGTTTATTTTCAATTTTTGACCCATTTCAATCAAATATTTTCAAAATTCAAATAAAACCTGCACATATAGGGCCGATAACCTTAGTTTTGGTGCAACCCGCATGTAAATCGGTCCAGTAGAACAGCCAGGCTCGCTGCCATAAGCTTCAAATTTCTTCCCCATGTTAAATCTCCATAAGAAAAGTTTATTTTCCATTTTTGACCCAGTTAACGTAGGCCTAAACATTTTCAAAATTCAAATAAAACCTGCACATATAGGGCCGATAACCTTCGTTTTGGTACAAACCGCATGTAAATCGGTCCAGTATAACGGCCAGGGTCGCTGTCATTAGTTTTACAAAAGTTTTTTAATATATAAGATTTCTAATATTCGGCTTTCGAAATTATCTAATTATTAACAACGACAAATTCTCGCATACCAAAAAGCATGTCAAGCGAAAATTGAAGGTAAATTTGAAGGAATTGTTAACGATCAGCTGACTTGTGATGACAATTAGCCGGCGCCGGCGCGGAGGAATACATTCTGCTTGCTGACTACTTCATGTATGTGTCCATTGATTGCTGTTTCAGCATCATTGACTAAAGATATTACTTGAAATCAGTGTGTTTACGACATTTTCATTATATTTAATATTTTTGAAAAGTTTCAACAATATTATTACGCACAATTACTGATATGAAAATTATGATAAGCCTACTTAATGATTTACATTAAGTTGAAATACATTTATGATTGCTGTACCATGCCATAAAGGAAATCAGACAGTTAATATATGTTACTGCCTTGTAAAAAATCGGTCAGTTCAATCATCAGTTGTATATGTTCTATAGATTTACAGTAAAAAAGATGGAAAACAATTTATTGCTCAAACTGCATTGTTCTTTGTCGTCAATTTTGACATGTACCGATTTGTCCTCTAATTCCACTAAGTTATTTTTTAGTATTTTAAGTGTAGCCTATCAGTTTATTTTTAAGGTGGAACGGATTTAAAATTCTCTTTATCTTGGCAGAAAAGTACCTGATGCAGCAGACCTTAACTAATTCATTAATTAAAAACCCTTGAATAGATATATTTACAAAGTTTCACATACAAAATACCATCGAATACAAAATGACAAAAACAAGAGAAGGCGCAGCACGCTGATGTAAAGGACGCTAGTCTTGAACTTATGTTACATGCTTTATGTTATATTTTTGTTCTCAAAACATGAAATTAATGGCATGCAATCCCAACGTTTAGAACATTAGGGGTACTGGTACTAGAATGTTTGAGTTTAAATGTGCTGGTCATGCCAGTAGGCCTCCATATTCTCCGATTACCATTACCATAGTGTAACAGTCGAACATTTGTTACGCTTAGTTGTGTGGACGAGCTTGTTAAGATTGAGCGGCTTGACTTATGAGCGGCTTGAACGTCCAACTAAAAAAGAAAGGTAGGTATAGACGACATCGAACTTTTTAGTTAGATTGTTGGCTGGCATTTTGAGGAATTCATACAGGTATGAACAGTTGGGCAAGCCACCCGTATTGGTTGAGTATTTCTAGCCGTGTGCCCAACTCAACAAATCCTACAGCATTTTGGGAAGAAGGGCAAGCACCAACTGTTCGTCCGTATACGCTGGCCTTTAGAATCCAGACAAAATTATGGTAGTATTGTGTGTGGCTTATTCCCATGTTGTAAAGATTATGCTATTTATACCAAAAAGAAATAAAGGTTTAGAGCTTATTCAGTGTATAGCCTAAAAAGACCATTAACATTATTGTGAGAGAATGTGCCAAAAAACTTTCTGTTTGGTATGTTTTAAGTCTCATCTGTTAGGAATATTAACATTAGGAGAAGATACAATTTAAGAATAATAGAATAGAATGAATTAATTAATTAAAATAGAAGAGTTAATTAATAATAAACAAAATCGGTTTTACAAAGAATCCTTACAAACATTATCGCCAAATCGTTCAACGATACCAGACGTTGCTTTTTTTGGACGTACAATTCGTTGAAGCACTCGAGTATCAGGTTCCTGCTCTTTGACGCCGTGCTCGCCGACACACTCGGCAAAATGTTTGAGCGGATAACTTAGAACGTAGCTTATGTTTTCCACTGTAATGTTTATAATTAATTTAAATTCAGCCTTAATTCGTGCTCATGGTTTAGTTTGTTTAGTAAATATACCTGAGCATTTAATATAAATTGCCTCATACCAGCACGTAAATATGGTTAGATTAAAAATTAGTCTGGAATTTGAATATTATTATTTACCATATATTTTGTTTTTTAAATGAAATAATCTTCAGCTGAAATTAAGCTTAAAGGTTTCAATGTAAGTATATGGTATATAAGTTTCAAGAACAATTTCTTAACCCTTGAGCGGGCGCTTCACCGGCAAAACGCGAGAGGGCGCATGCGGAGTTTTACTCCGCAACACTATATTGCACAAATTTAACCCATTTTATTTGTTTTGTAACGAAATATTGTATTTAAATGTTGACAAACTTCATTAGGAATCATATTACATCTTCGATGCAATTAATTGTTCAACTTCATAGGTGTAGTATTTCAATTAAACATAGTAAGTAATTTTCTAGTGTAAAATATGTATTTATTATTATTTACATTTTTGGACTTTTCCTTCCACTTCTTTTTTTTGAAAGCAAAAGGAAAAGTAAAAAAAATGTAATAATTACAAATCCTTCGCTATTATGAATTTTAAAAATATGTATCACTGTCTGTGTAACGGGCGAGGGTGCTCCATAAACTGAGACAGCATCTCTGAATTGCAAAAAACGAGGTACAAAGGGAGCGGGGTGGGGGGTATAAATAGCTTTAGGAGATTCCTGGAATGAGGGGCGTAAAGTATGGAGCCGGACACGACCGCCGACACCCATTATGTCCGATTATTTTAACATAAAAAACACGTGCGGAGGAAAACTCCGCGTGCGCCCCCTCGAGGGTTAAACTTACAAAAAAAGACATGTTTAAATTTTCGTTACTTTTCATTCCTTTTTTACATAAACATAAACAATTCAATAATGCTTAACATATGACTTTTCGCCGACACACTCGGCGAAAAGTCATATGATAACCTAAGAATAGAAGAACCCTAACACCGAAAAACATGGCTTGAAATTAAAAAACATGGCTTGAACTTACATTTTTTTATGTACTGAAATATGTACATATAAAAAAGAGACAGGAAAAATGTGAATATTCCCAACAAACAATAATCATTCTAGTTAACAATACCATGGCAATATTACGCACGAGATCTGATGTTTTTGTCGGTCACAAATCCAAGTTCTGCCTCAAATTACGATGTTTGACATTTTTGAGAATATCGAATGACGTAACGTTTGTCCCAGCTGTTAGCTGCATTCTAAAAACGACAAACGGCACTATTTCGTGCATTGCATACGGCGGAGCAATATAGTTTCAAGCTTTGCTGCATCATTCTATTAGCAGCACCCGTCTATACAACCTCCTCTTAAACTATAAGGTTGCTAATTTTAGCGAATTTCTCCTGTAGGGAAGAAGCTACTTCCTAAGGTCTCATGGTAAGACCTATGCACAGGTCCATCATAACTTTCTATTTTTGGGCCCCCAGAAACAAAAACACTATTTGTTAAACTATATATATATATATATATATATATATATATATATATATGTCATGTGTGTGAGCACGATAGCAGCAGTGAAAAAGGTCCGATCTAAATTAAGTTTGATACAGGCATGTAAAGTGGTAATCACGATGAGTGTAAACCAGCCGATCACAACACCAGATGGGGGGTTAAGGGGGTACACACTTACAAAAATGGGGTTTTTACATTAAAAAAATCAATTTTTGTTGACATTATTGAACTGAGCTAAAAAATCAAACAATTAGGTAATGAATCGCTGCTCTATGTCCATTGGTTACCGCGATATTGAAAGTGGAAAACACAGTATTGTCCCTGTATTAACAAGGGAAATAAGTGAAATTCTATATCTCGCTTATGTTAGCTTAAATAAATAAAACTTGGTTTGTGGCTTCATCTAGATGAGATTAAATGTATATAAGGCTACATATCCTGACATTTCCATTTTGTGGCAGCAAACCTGCATACTCCATGTTATCCTTATGGGAAATAAAAAAATGCTATATCCTCCTTACTTCTTTTCTTAACATATCTTGATGAAACCTGGTAAATGGCTTCTTCTAGTTTAGATCTATCACATTTTGAATTAAAACCACCCAGTTTTAACATACCATTGCGGCACACCTACATTTCCCAATTTCCCTTGTTATTCTTAGGGAGCTAACAAAAACATGTCATATCTCACTATGATGGATTGAAATATGTTTCTGAATTTGAAATTCATCGATTATGCAGGTCCACTGCAACTGGGGTATTTTGTACTCTTCTATTTATCCTCATTGTGGCCCAAAAATAATAAAAATGAATTTTTAGGTTTAAAATAATTTAAGGTTATTTAATCTGAAACTTCAGCCTTGGATTTCCTTACAACTTCTCAAGTTTTGATTTAATTTTTTCTTAATTTTTGCTCCTCCTCTAAAAACTTTCCACTAGTTCCGGCCCTGTTGCCAGGTAATAATAACCAGGTAGGGTGATAAGAAAAACACACAGCTAATTTTCAGTGATTTTACTTCTGTACTATATGAACAGCACAACAAACTCACATTTCAAATCTAATCGCGATTTCAGAAGTTTGATAAATTGGTGGTTACTATTAATGTTGAGAAAAATTTTGTGATCCTAATATTCTATTCTTAAAACCCATTACAGGTGAGTCTCTTACAAAGCCTTGGTAAATTAACAATTCAATAGGGTAAAACAGATTTTTTTGTGAAAAAAATATTTTTTGTCGTTCATACTTGGGAGGAAATTAAAAACATATAATGTTATTTTAGCTATTATTTTTAACGGAAACCTTTGAAAACCATTCTAATAACCATTGAGATAAAATAGAACTATATAATTTGAAAATAAAAGGTGTATTTTAGAATAAATAAAATAATGGTTAAGTAGTTGGTGCAGTATTTTTTCAGGTACACAAAAATATGTTCTTATGTTTATTTTACGCTAACAATAATTTTGTATTACACAATGAAATCAATTTTGCCCTAAATTAAATAGAACAGAGAAAATGGAAGATACTTAATGTAGTTTGTTCCCATTGAATAGTTTTTGATTCTGAGGGTTTAAAAGGCTAATATTGAAATCGGAGATTGATCAACTTAGGTATTTATGAAAATACATAAAATAGATTAAAAACCGCTATTATTTACATATTAGCAACAGATACAAAAATTGAAACATTTCAAAGGCAGTTTATTTTAAAACACAGACAATTAAAAACATGTATGAAGTAACCTATAAAACATTTGACCATTTAAGTATTGCTTCCTATTTGTAATGGTAACAAAACAAAAGAAAGAATACTGCATTTTTTAAGCCCGTCTACAAAAAATGGTGTAATCTTGTAATTCCACCCTTTATAAAATTTTGCCTAAAATACACCTCTCAGTCTTCTCATAAATCACACAAAACCTTACATCACAAACATTAAACGAGGAATGAATACAACAAGTTGTGAGTTTCTTAAAATACACAAAAAAACTTAAAATCTATCAATCTATGTGTGGATGAAAAAGCAACTGCAACACATGTTTGTACTATCGGAAAAGAGGTATGACGCAGGGACTAGATATACAGTATTACAAAGAGGCACTCACAAGCCGAACACGATACTTACAGTAATGATTGTACAAATACTAACCTACTGAGACCAACTCAACGTGTCGTATCATATGTATTGCTAATTACAGTTATTAGTTAAATATTAATTTCATTGATTTACAAGGTTAGTAGAGATACACTGGATGTACATGACATTACCTTGAGGCTCTTTTTACTTTCTACTGAAACAAAAATAATCCTTAATTAACCTAATGATTAATACAATAATACTTTTCCTCGATAAAGAAAAGTAAATATTTTTAACTACTATAAAGGGTATGGGAGTCAAGTTTTAAGCATATCTGTACCCTATTGTAACTCTTTTGCATATAAAATCTAATTATACAGAATTTTTCTGAAAGACAATATTTATTTGATAATTAAGCCATTATAGTGAAGACTAGAATTTTCTGGGCCCTTACGCTCACAAAAATTATATTAAGTCCTGAGTTAATGATTGAAGTACACTTCAGTTGTCCGGGTGGAATTCATACCTATAACCCTTCAAATTTATGTTTGTGTAGCAGCTCTATAATAGTGTACAGAAAAATAAACTGGTGATGTTGATGTGAGCTATATATGACAGAAGGAGTTTAAATATTAATTAAATTTTGCTTTGCACATAGATCTTAATTTTAAAAAAATGTTTGGGGCATTAAAATTTGTTACCGCTCAATTAAGACAAATTAAAAAAAAACTAGTCAGTGTTTTTAGGGTTTTTTTTAGAAGCCAAGCATTGGTTAATTTCCTAGTTTTAAATTTTACTTGGGATGAAGATATTATTAATAAATTCTGCATATTTTAATCTTTCAGGCATTATACACACTCGGTGAGTTATATTTTTAATTATAGCCTACTCCATTGTCGAAGCTTTCAGACATTAAAGCAACAATAAACAAACGACATGAACTGGGACGGTAAAAATTAATTCCAGTTTGTTTACAAATTACGACAAGTTATAAATAGTTGGCTATTCGAAAATGTTGATACATCAGGCTAGTACGACTTCAAAGAACAGCTGTGGTGTTTTGATGAATTTCACTCCACACCTGCTGCAAGTGTAAACGATTCGTACAGATCAAGATATATCACACCAACTATATTTGATCAGATAATGGTAATTGTATGGTATATAGAAACAAAATTACATTTGCTGCCAAATTTGACCAAAATAAATATAAATAGAATATTTTAAAAAGTATTTTTACTGAACTAAAGCAAAATTTTTTAACCCTTTGTGGTCGTAAGGCCAGCAGGAGTGGCCACAACGCACTCAGCAGCTAGTCGGTATTAATATCCGTAAGGCTTGGTTCCGCCAGTCGGACGACCAGCTGTACTGGCCACGCCCAACTCCGCGTCAGCTTGGCATTCATCATGGCGGCTCACTCCCGTCAGCTCGGTATTGTTTTCACGCCCGGCAGCTCGGTATTGTTTTTATTGTAAGCCAGCAATGTTACTGTAGGGTATTTTCACTATTCAATGTTGCAAGCCTGCCAATCATTTAGTTAAATAACTCCTCCCTAGGCAGCAGCACTCTACAGGCATCAGGCAAAATTTAGAAAAAAACAAACAAAAACATACGTTATCGGCACTTATCGGCCAGTTCTGCTGGACACCCGAGCGTTCACTGGATTTTATGTTGGTCATCCGATTGCAAATGACAACTGCTGTGGAGAAAATCTGACTTCTGTACGCTAATGGTAGCGGCCAGTAGAGCTGGCCTAACGATCGCTACGGAATAGTGGCAAATATTCAATCCGATCGCAAAGGGTTAAATTAAATGGGAAGCTATGAAATACTTTAGTACATCAGAAAACTTTGACTGATTTGTTTAGTTTATCTTTATCCTTTTTTCAGAGGATTATAAATCTTTCATAATATTTCATGAGATCCCTGTTAAAATTAAATACTGGAATTACCTAATTAATTTTGGTGCAAAAATTTTAATTCTTTCAATTCTAGGTATTTTTTCAATTCTCAATACTAGGTCT
Source organism: Flexamia atlantica (assembly GCA_035578135.1). Taxonomy (NCBI): domain Eukaryota; kingdom Metazoa; phylum Arthropoda; class Insecta; order Hemiptera; family Cicadellidae; genus Flexamia; species Flexamia atlantica. The sequence continues at coordinate 3,125,973 of JAQJVK010000006.1, read as the reverse complement.
TAGGAGTATCTTTTTATAAATCGCCAGAACACCCGCAAAATAATTTTTTTATAGCTCCAGGACTTTCACTAATTTAGTTTTCTGAAGGACATCATTAAGTATGAAATTTCTTTCACAGCAAAGTGACGTACACAAGAGAGGTTGTTGGTATGTTATTTGAGCATCCTTATCTGTATTTTTAGCTTGTTATAAATAGTTTTATCGTTTTCATTACTTATATAAGAAATCAAACTGATATGAACCATCCTCATGGCAATAAAATGTACTATTTAAGGCCATTTCTAGAAGAAGCGAAGCAAAACTACACTAATTATAACAAAAATCAAGAAATGTCAACAAGTCATGAGTTGTTGAAAGCAGTCTGTATATTCTCAAAAAAGAGTATTATCACTTGATAGAACTTTTGTCCTAATTTAACCTATATTTTTTTCTAAACGAGTTCAAATGTTGTAGTTATCCAAGATAAAAAATTAAAGTTTGTTCTTCGTCTGATGAGAAACAGAACATTTTGTCCAAGACAAAAGAGGTTTTACAAATAATTCTTTTTCTTGCAATTGTGAAGGCTACTACAACAATTAATTTGACATGTCTAGATTGAATAAAATCTCATTTAAAACATTAAAACTCAATGTAAAATGTTTTCAGTAAATTTAATTATACATAGTATTAATATCTCTAAAAATTGAAATAAAAACATTTCATGACAATAATTTGATTATTTAAAACAGTAGAAATATAATAGATGGTAAATGAAAAACAATCAATTTCAGCATGTAAACTACACCAATCATGACACAGTCTCTCAACTATTTATCTTGATCGTGTTGGATTTTTGTACCATTAGTTGAAATAATTTAATCTTTTCAATCAATTGAATGAATTTGCTTTTTTGAATGGTTTTTTTAGTGGCATTTTAAATGATGGATTAAAAGGATATTTTATAGAACTATTAGAAATTCTTTTAACTCTATAAAAATACTTGTTAAAATGATTACTATTTGGTTTGATATTATATTGTAGTCTACATTTATAAAACTCATTTTAAAACAACCTTCTAAAGAGAAGAGCAATTTTATAAGTAATTTTGACTCACAAGTCACCTTAATTTGGTTCAAAATATTTAAATAAGATTATATTAATGAAAATGTTGACATGTTGTTATGATTGAAATCAACTGATTTGTATATTTATAACTATTTAACGAGTAGAACAGAAATTTATAAGCACATTGAACAGTCATGTACATGAACATCACCAAAAATTACTTCAAATAAAACTGGAGTTCATTATTTATTGCTTTTTCCCTGCTGTGTATTTTGAGAATATACAGTAGATAAAAATAGAAATAAAATCATGAACAAGACATCACATTAATACATTTTTACTAGTCTAAAAATACTTTTATCGATAAACAAGTTCATTGCACGGATAAATTTAACACAAACGAACAACACAATGAAGTGGAAATTTTTTCCAAAGTTTATAACAAAAAATTACAACATTAAGAAGGCACATACAAAAGTAATAAAATTTTAGCTCAACTAAAGTATAACATAAACTTAATCTTTAACAAAATAGACTAATAGATTATCAGTGCTAAAAAAGTAATCAATTACTTGTGATTTTCTAGTCTGCTAATCTAGCTTTTCTTCGCGGAATTGAGTTGTTATAAATACTTAGAGGTTACAAAAGAAAGTAGCAGGAAGCTCACTCTGAAGAGCTGAAGTAACCAGAGGCGTCCCCTCGGCAGATGGGGCATGTGCGGTTGGACTGGAATGCAGGTACAACATTATTAACTGATCGAGTATGAACATTGATTGTATCAATGACAAATTTTCATTGGTCCAAAGTTTACAGGGTATAAAAACATTAATATCACCTTGTATGAAGTGCTAAATTAAATTATGTTTAATTATAATGGGTTTAATTTAATTTTAAAAATCAAGGTTTAAGGTATATGTTTGTGAGGAATTCTGAAGCCTCTACATAAATCCAACAGTTTCAACAGCTTTCTTGTCAGTGCGGTTGGATGAAGGTTTTTTTTGCTTTTATCTGTTGCAAGATTTGTCCATTTTAAAGACAACTCTAGAGATTTTAGCTCCAGACTAAATGTAAAATTGTTGTAGGCTAAAACCTTGTTTAACTAAATTAAACTTATGAAGGAGTATAAAATCTGTTTTTCTTTTTTTTTTACAGAAAAAAACCTCGGGGCCCAGTAAGGTGGATGCGCGGAAGCAAAAACGGCTAGTGCGCATGCGCGACAACGCGTCACTAGAGCGCAGCACTGTCATTCTGCTTTCAGCCGTCAACAATAGCGTGTCACTACATGTCGTCCTAAAAACATTGACCGACGGAACATTGACTCTTATTGACGATTAATGATCTGTTTTAATTCTGTTCAATAATGTAAAACATTTCATAAGTATTTATTAAAGCGTCTTGATACTCTGAACAACGATTGACACAGAAACAGTAACTACGTGCGAGCGGCCGAATATACGCAGCCAGGCTAGTACACTGTCGGCCGCCGCTGCCGCTACTACTCCCCTCTCTCCTCCCAGCCTACCTACTCCTCACCCCATGCGCGGACTGGGCCCCAAAAATTGGCGCCAGTTATACTTTCTTAGTCTGTTTCTTTTTAACCATGCTTTAACAAGTGAATCAAGTTAAAGCAAGTTAAGTTATGTTAAGTTTATCAAGTTGAATTAAGTGACTTTCAGTAAATATTTACTAAATAAAAAAATAAAAAATAAATAAATTTGCTAAATCTGAGTAAATCTAAACATATTCCTTTCCTCCAAATCTCTTCGGACCAAACCCCATAGGGATTAAAATATTATGTTTTTTAACCTAGAAAATGGAAATAGATTTAATGAAAATGGATATTAATAAGTAGACATTAAAAACACATAGAGCACAAATAAGAGTAGCTGTTTTAAGCAAATCTTGAACCTCTTTTGAGAACAGGCACAATACCTAGAAAATTAAAAAAACATCAAAATTAAATTTGTGTTATATTGACAGCAAGTTCAAACAATTCAAACAAATTATTTAGATCAAGACTTAAGCCTCCTCTTCTCAAAAAAAGTTAATGGCAAATAGGTTTTGCTAATAAAACAAAATTTTGTGTAAATAACGATTAAGTCTTAAAATTGAATACTCACTTTCAGCCATTTGTCCACACACTTGGCATGGAACTCGTGGGAGCAAGGAAGCCCTCGCAAGACCTGGCGGGGCTCGAAGTCACACATACACACCACACACGACGTCTGGTCTCCCTGGTGGGTCTCCGCGTTGAACCTGCGAAGTAGACACAAACATGAGATGTCAGAACCTTAACAGTCTTCATTGTGGATTGTAAGCCTCCGGATACCAATAAATACTATAATGGTTTAAATACCTGTTTTATGGTGTCCAATGTTGTACTATTGTGCAACTAGTTTCGACTTGGTCGACAAATCATCTTCAGGCAAACAAGGATGTTAACACCTATCTTGTCATCTTCAGTTGTAGATTGTCGTCAGTAGATAATAAAAATGAACATTCAAAGACATGACAGACACTACACAAACACTTAAAAACATCAAACAGATTTTTACGGAGACGACGCAACCCGGCGCGGTAGTAGTTGAGTCTAGGTTGACCGGTGCGGTGGTCAAGGACAAAGCATCGCACTCTTTATCTGTTATCGGTTCGGGTTGCATTCTTCCTACCCTCCCCCTCCAGTACCTTAATAGGTACGTCATAAATACAATTCTGAAGTTTACAAGATCAGTTGCACTGATTGTTCAAAATATTATATTGGCCAGACGTCACGTTCTTTTACGAAACGTTTTAAAGAGCATCTACCAAAGAAAACTACAGCTCCACAAACTTCCAGCTTTGCAGAACATTTGTTCTCAAACAATCATAGCTATATTAATATTAACAACGATATCAATATATTACATTTTTCTAAGGACCGATCCAAAATAAATACTAAAGAAGAGTTCGAAATATACCGAGCCGTCAAATCAGATCAACAGAATGTCCTAAACTACAAACTATCGTACGCATTGAATTTTATTTATGATGTAGCTATCAAGGTACTGGAGGGGGAGGGTAGGAAGAATACAACCCGAACCGATAACAGATAAAGAGTGCAATGCATTGTCCTTGACCTCCGCACCAGTCAGTCTAGACTCAACTACTACCGCGCCGGGTTGCGTCGTCTCCGTAAAAGTCTGTTTGATGTTTTTAAGTGTTTGTGTAGTGTATACTGAATATGGATAGTATAAAATAGTTTTTTAATTGAAAAGATGGACTTTCAATGTGTGATAATTACCACCACTATGTTGAGCCTTTTAGGTGAAATAGACACTAACCAGTTCAATTTTGTGACACCCATTTTATTTAAATGTTCCATAAAACAAACAATTTTCTTCTTTGGACTTAATGCAAGTGTTCATTTAAATAATTGTATAGATTTTTCAGTCAAATAAACAGTTTTCAAACATGTGACTTTTAATTGTCCAATTCCTGATTATATTATTAATATAAAGCTTACCATTTGATCTCTTCAAAATAATAATTATTTTTTTCATATCATAACCAATTACATTTCACCTTATAATTTGTCTTTTACTTTCCACTGCATTTAATTTATATAATTCCATTAAAGAGCTATTTCAGCCCATGACACATTTTTACAAGCCAGAAAAACCAACAGGAAAAGACTCCACCAACTCAGACAAGTTTTACCCACAAAACTGCTGAGTCATGAATCAGCAATTGGACATTTGAATAGCCAACAAATAAGTGTTTCTCCCCATAGCATTATAACATATACAGTATAAATTTTCCCCCGCTCATTAAAGAAACACTTATTTGTTTTCTTACTTGCATCAAATCCTCACAATCAAATTAAATCAAATCATTTCCACCGGATACAAAACAACTATGTTCTTCGAATCGCCCCACCACATCTAGTTCCAAGGACGACCGCAAGGCCGCAGCATCAGACCGTCTATCTTCACCCCTCAGGTTCTGTCATTCAGACACAAACCACTAAACTCAAATCACTTTCCTAAGTAGCAAAGGACACTTTTAACGCCGTATTAACAAATTGTTACAATAAATCTTTGCTTAAACAACGCTTATTACAACATTTTTATTTTATTTTAGCAATTAATTAACCTTCACAAACCATTTCGTCAGAGATATCACTCATCATTGAGTTGAGCTATTGAACCTTTCAACTTTCTAAAATTCAGCCATTTTATATCTTAGACCTTTAGTTTGCATGCGTGATTGTTTTGTGCGTTTTTGAAATGATTTTTTAACTATTTGTGTTTGTGTCGCGTGTGAAGTGTAGTGTTATGTGTTTATAGATTTAGGGACTCAAAAACAATTATATATACAAGGTGTAGGGACTTAGGCCCATCATACATTTACTCATACAATACATATACCCATCATGCTAGGCCCTTAAGATCTGAGAATAGCTTACCTGACACTAACATTTCACTGACTTAACTATTTTCAATTAGGCCCTACTACCACTTATCATACTATTTACAACTAACTCATTGATAGTTTATTCCTTTAATATAACATCTCATGACATTTTCAGATCAACAATATGAACCTTTTTTACCTCAGTTAACACACTTGGGATCTGGAGCAATACAGTGACTGGAGACAAAAAATAGATTATTTTGTAGGGACCAACATACCTCAAGGCTAACTTCTTTGAAAACTGTTTTATCTTATTACTCAAGTAGTGTGTCTTGACATACACTAATGATACTACCTTAAATGGATGGTTACATCTGGGATTCTGATACTTGGCTCTTTGTCTGTTCAATAGTACACTTCTCTTTACATTCAAAATTGCTTTACCCTTTTTCTTTCTTTGTTCCGTACTAAGCCTATCAGAAGTCAAATCGTGAATATTCCATAAATCTGATAAACAAGTATTACAGTCATGGTTAAACATTAAGCTAAAGGCATCTGATTTCGGTATTGAGACTCGTTTGCACATAGCCTAATTCTGTATCCCAAGCAGTTTGATTATTATGATAAAAACATCTTAACAAAGTGGTAACATCTCTAATGTGCCTTTCCGCTCGATTGGAAGCGGCCCTATATGCTGCTATTGTCCTGTGTGTCACAAAATTCTTAAACAAAAAATGACTTAAATTCCTTAGATACAAAATAAGAAGCGTTATCGCTAACTAAAACCTTAGGAATACCAAAATTGTTGAAAATAATTTCCTCTAATTTACTTATGATATATCTCAATGTACAATTTCTAAGAGGGCTTAACCATACATATCGAGTCATTCCGTCTGAAACAACAAGAATAAATTGGTTACCGTTCTTTGATCGTGGTAATGGTCCGATTAGATCCACAAAAATACACTCCATGGCAGCATTAATGGGGGCAGACACTAATTGTCCCTCATACTTTTTCTGCATACTCTTTGACATAGCGCAAATTCTGCATTGCCTAACACTTTCCTCAACAAGGACATCTAATTTAGGGATATAAAAATACTCAGAAATTTTTGCTAAGGTCCTAGCAACACCTAAATGCCCTCCCACAATACAATGGTGGTAATAATGAAACACAACATTATACAACCTATTTGGCAAATAAATTTTTGCTTTACCTTTGGTTCCTCGGTACATCAATACATCATTTTTGACAAAATAACACAACTGGTTTGTCTTATCCTTGATACTTTGCAATATCAATTTACATTCATCATCTTCCCCTTGATGGTATCTTAAATCTTTAAGAGCTAACGGAATTTCACCTATGATATTTACAAAATATTCATCATTCACATTCAACTCATTATTATTTACAATATTTTCACAATTGACACTACTCACAACGCCTACCTTGGGTTCAGATACAATTTTTTCCTCTACTTCTGGTTCATCGTCAAACCATCTGGACAATGCATCCGAAACTGGGTTCTTTTCGGATTTCACATGTTCTACAGTATATGGTAAATCTAATAATCTCTCAATCCATCTAGATAAGCGCCCCATCTTCTTATGGCTGTCCAAAACATACAATAGCCCTCGGTTATCAGTTATTAGCCTGAAAGGTTGTACCTGCAAAAACTCATGCCATTTCTCCATACACAATATGACAGCATAAGCCTCTTTTTCATAAGTACTATACCTTCTCTCACATTCAGAAAATTTCTTTGAGTAATAGGCTATAGGTAACAGAACACCCTCATCGTTCTCTTGCATAAGGCAACCAGCTGCAGCAATGTCACTGCTGTCTGTCATCAAAACAAACTGTTTCTTAAAATTAGCTATTTGCAACAAGGTGGGTTCATTATACGTTCTTTTAACAACTCGAAAGCCCTTTGACATTCAGGTGACCAAACAAATTTAACATTTTTTCTTTTCAATCTAAACAATGGCTCACAAATATCAGCATAATTTTTTATATATTTAGCAAAAAATCCTGTCATACCTAAAAATTGCATTACCTGTTTTACATTTCTAGGTGGCTTAAAATTTCTAACATTAGATGTCCTTTCCAGGTCTATAGTTACCGAATTTTGCTTTACAATATTTCCCAAAAAACTTATTTCCTGGCAGAAAAACTTAGCCTTTTTAACATTAACTGTTAAATTATGATCTGACAAACGTTTCACTACTTCGGTTACATGTTCCAAGTGATTGTCTCTATCTTTACTATAAATGATAATATCATCACAAAAGTTTATTACATATTTAAACTTTATATCCGACAAAACTTTGTCCAAATATTGTGACAAAACCGAACTACCTACCTGTAAACCAAATGGTACCCTTTTGAACTGATACTTAGCAAATATAGTAATAAACACTGTCAAATGTCTGGACCTATCAGACAATGGGCACTGCAAAAATTACTTATTTAAATCAATCACAGAATAATACTTTGCTCCTTGCAGAGGTTGATAGTAGTTTTGCAGATCCCCAATAGGGAAATTTACCTTTTCAATTTTTTAATTTAACTCAGTATAATTTACAACAAGTCTATCCTTATTGGTTAAAAATGCAGGACTGCTATAAGGTGAAGCTGAGGACTCAATTATGTCTTGCTCCAACCATTCTTCAATAATTTCTTTAACTTTTTGCAATTTAGGTGGACTTAAAAAATAAGGCCTAATGTTAACAGGTGTGGAATCTATTACTTTCAAATCAACCTCTAAATCTAACGCCTGACCTATCTGTGAAGTAAAAACATTTGGATAATCACTTATGAGTTTATCTACTTTGTTTTTCATTTCGAAACAACCTATCTTAATATTATTGATACTTTTCTCCATTTCTTGTTCCATACTAAGAGCCAATTTAACTTCAGGCTCAAATTCAAAGTAACAACAGTCATTCCCAAAATCCAAAATAAAGTTCTGCTGTCTGACAAAATTGGCCCCTAAAATTACATCAAAATTTATGTTGTTTGCTACTAAAAATGAAGTCTTCCAAGTAAACTTTAACACCTTGAGAATTACAGTACATTCATTTGTCACTTTAATTTGACTACCATTTGCTGCTAATAGACTGTTGTTAAATTTCTTAACCTCTATTACTTGGCCGTTACTTTCCAACAAATCAAATATGGGCCTACTTAAAACATTACAGCTAGCCCCAGTGTCAATTAAGGCCTTAGTTTCAACTTGCTTACCTAATGTTACATTGATGGTAGGTAGTTTTTTAATAACTTTACCTTTAACCTTAGTTAAGTTAGGCTTTACCATTCTGTTCCAGCTTTGCGTTAATTTCCTTAACTCAGATTTAAACATGGGACTATTTTCACTATACCTGGATTTTTCAATGTCTAACACACCACATTTTGCATTACTATGACAGACCCCGGGAAAAATTTCTCTTTCGGACTCTACTGAAATTTGTCCCCTGTTTACCAGTTTTTGAATTGCTATAGCAATTCTTAGACAATAGACAATAGACAATATACTTTATTTCCTTTAAACACCGGTTAGGGTGTAATTGGACACGTCAGGTACATCATGATAAACTTATAGGCTACTAACAAATTTGTACAATGTCATAAAAGGAATTTAAATTTAAAATTACAAAGTTTGAGTGACCACTAGGCCATCAGGAAAATTTAAAGTCCATGTATTCAGCAACAGAGTAAAATGCTTGTTCTTTCATCCACTCAGTCATAACTAACTTAAATCTGTTACAAGATAGGTTTCTAATATTGCTGGGGAGTTTATTGAAAAACTTGAGCTGTTGGTAAACATGACTGTTTAAAGTTTTTGAAAGTCTTACATAGGGTGTTACAAGATTAGTATTGTGTCTAGTTGAATAGCTATGAACAGTGTTTTGACAAGAAAAGGAATGGATATTTTGTTTAACGTGTCTTCGATATGTGGCCAGGTTTGTTACACTTAAAACATACCCTATCTTGCATTTGATTTTGACTAGGCCTAGCTTCCCTACTATTTACATAGGACTGGTTGTCAAACCTCATCGTTGACTTAGGCCTACTTTCCCTGACAAAATCATTGTATGTTACATTATTACTAGCAATACATAACTGATCCAAATCACTGAAGGAAGTGGGAATACGTTGGAATATTAGCCTATTCCTACACTCTGGGTTCAAACCGTTACTTATGATATTCACAAGATCTTTTTCACACAGGTGGGTTTTCAAAACTTGGTGATTTATTTTTATTTCCTCTACATATATGGCTAAAGGTTCATCCTTCCATTGGGGTCTAAATATTAAATCATGTTTGAGTTTTTCCCTCAGACTTAAGGGAATAAAGGTAACAAGGAGGTCCCTATGCAATGTTTCAATAGGCCTGTTTTCAGATTGGTACTGTAGTACCTTAGTTAACATGGGCCCTTGACAATAACCAGGCAATAAACTATATATTTCAGCAGATGTTAATTTCGATTCATTTGTTATTTTTACCAAATTTCTTAAAAAGGCTAAGAGGCTATTTACATCTAAACCATTTACCACTGGAAAACCAGCTAAATATTTTTCGATGGGGTTCTGGAGTTTGGCGTACTGGATGGCTCGTCTCGGCTCGTAGATAGGCGGCTGACGAGTCGTCTCGGCTCGTTGACTATTACCATTCCGCTGAATCTCCGAAGTCGCCGCAACATACGCATGCTCCTGCCCTGTGGGTATAGTCTCGGGTACTCTCGTCTCCAACGTCTCTGCTGCAACTGACCTATGGGGAGTGGACATCTTACCTTCCCTCACACTATTCTGTAAGTCTTCGTGCATATTATCTTCTTCCCTCATAGACTTAACCAACTGGTCATCAAATTTTTGTACATCTTCCAACGAGACCGTCGTCTTTACAGAATTGAATTCCGATTTTAGGCCTACGAGTTTTTCGCTAAGTTCGTTCCATCTGGCCTCTTCGTCAACGCTCAAAGCGGTTGCTTTTATCGCACAAAGCCTTGCTTCCAATGTAAAATCATGGCATCTACCTTCGCTGCATTTAAAACATCGGCACTGTCCTTAGCACTGTCTAGGCTAACCTGAAAATTTATTAACTTTTTGTCTAGAGCATTCAATTGCTCCTCAACACTGAATTTACCGGCAACATTTTCACTACTAGTTGGAGAATCTTTATGGAGTCGTAACAATTGTCTCAATCGCTCGACTGTATCATCACTCCTAATCACTATACCCCTCAAAATCGCCTCAAACACAAGCTCGTCCTTTACAAGGTAATTTATTTTGGTAGTCATTTTACTATAATGGTCCTAATTTATTGCAGACAATCTATATCACTTACTTTCTTGACTTTAGTCTTTCACTAAACACAACCTATTTTTTTTACTAGGTAGGCCTACGGTATTTACCGTCATGAGCATTTACAGACTTCAACAGTGAACAGTGGTAATATAGCAGAGTGGCGCAATTTTTATACTGAATATGGATAGTATAAAATAGTTTTTTAATTGAAAAGATGGACTTTCAATGTGTGATAATTACCACCACTATGTTGAGCCTTTTAGGTGAAATAGACACTAACCAGTTCAATTTTGTGACACCCATTTTATTTAAATGTTCCATAAAACAAACAATTTTCTTCTTTGGACTTAATACAAGTGTTCATTTAAATAATTGTATAGATTTTTTCAGTCAAATAAACAGTTTTCAAACATGTGACTTTTAATTGTCCAATTCCTGATTATATTATTAATATAAAGCTTACCATTTGATCTCTTCAAAATAATTATTATTTTTTTCATATCATAACCAATTACATTTCACCTTATAATTTGTCTTTTACTTTCCACTGCATTTAATTTATATAATTCCATTAAAGAGCTATTTCAGCCCATGACACATTTTTACAAGCCAGAAAAACCAACAGGAAAAGACTCCACCAACTCAGACAAGTTTTACCCACAAAACTGCTGAGTCATGAATCAGCAATTGGACATTTGAATAGCCAACAAATAAGTGTTTCTGCCCATAGCATTATAACATATACAGTATAAGTGTCCATCATGTCTTTGAATATTCTTTTTTATTATCTTCTGACGACAATCTTCAACTGAAGATGACAAGATAGGTGTTAACATGCTTGTTTGCCTGAAGATGATTTGCTGACCAAGTCGAAACTAGTTGCACAATAGTACAACATTGGATACCATAAAACAGGTATTTAAACCATTATAAACAGTCTTCACTTACTCGATACGAGAAACAATGGTGGGCACACATTGACATAGACTGCACTAACCTGTGCTGTCTTAGGGCGAGGATATATCTGTCAACAGTAAATTGCCTAATCAGAAGATATCGAGGGTTTTATGTGAATTGGGATGAAATACATTTCAAATCTACAAAAATATAACCTACAAACCTATAACCTTCACAAATTTTGCAGTGTCTGAATCAATAACTCTATATATAAAAATTCAGGTTAGGTTAATTTTGAATAGCTCTGGGCTGTAAAGATTTGGTAAAAAGGAAGGGGATAGACAGCTAGCTTACCTGGTAAATATGAAATCAGGTGAAGCACAAAATAACACTAAAAGAACACACACACAACAATGTCCTCTGTGGAGAGGAGGGGGGTAAAATGTTGTGTGTGTGTTATTTAATTGTTATTGCTTCACCTGTTTTCATATTTACCAGGTAAGCTAGCTGCCTATCCCCTTCCTTTTTACCTGATAAAAAATTCAGGCACACCTTTGATACCACCGAACCCATGAACGCCGGAATAAGGGTCCAAGAATACTCACTTGAAGGACGGGAGCTGCTCTATCTCGGTGCGGTGGAGTCCGCGGGGCTTGGCCTCCCCAAGCCGCTCGGCCAGGCTCAGCAGGGCCTCGTAGTTCTCCGTCTCCGTCGAGTCCGGCGAACTCAGCTCATTCTGGCTGTACGGCGACAGCGGCGGGTTGGAGAACATCGCCCTGTCACACACGATAAACCACCCATAAACATCCACTAAATCAAACAAAAATTTATATATTTTCAATATATTTCAATATTTCAATCAAAACAAAATTTTTATATTTTATTAAACTTTCATTTTTTAAATACGTGGTACCGCAGACAAGTTAAGAAAAACGTTATCAGAGGTGCCTTGGGGAATTAATAAGAAGTAGGAATACATGAATTGATTGTGTGTTATATTATTTACGATTAAAAAACACATTACACATTAGATCAGGTTTATAATTGATTAAATATCAGCTCCTGAAATGGTTAAGGCTAGTAATATAAACCTAGCTCTTTTTATTCAAGGTTTTTATTTGTATTAAATATTAAATTGATAAGAATGAAAACTATTTAAAAAATACCAATAATGGGGCCATGAATTATGTTTAGAAGACTTAAACAGACTAAACTCCAGATCAAACCTTAGTTACTAATATAAAAATTTTCAAGATCGATATAAGAAATATCAAACACTAGAATATCAATAGAAATATTAGTAAATTTATTACAATTTTAGTTATGTTTAAAAAAATTGGCTTGTAAACCTGATGTTGCCGAATGGTGGTTCAGCATACAAGAAGTGCAGCCAGGGGGCGGGGTAGGCGGCGGAGGGTTGCAGCGGCGGCCGCCATCGCCGCGAGGCGTTGCGGCGGTTGAGATTATTGCGCCGCACATCCAACGGGGGGCCTCGCACCTGAAACATCCATGTCTGTTCAATATCTCAATATTCTTAGTCAAGGTCGAGGTACTTAACATTTGAGAAAAAGTGTAGTTAAACTTATTGGATCAATTTAGTTTTAGAGTTTTCACAATGAATTGGATAAAAAAATCTGCCACTGTACTTATAACTAGGCTTTCAGAAATGGGACAGTTTGAAACAAAAGTTTTTAGAGGAGATGAATAAAGAAAAAAGCTTAGTGGGGTGCAGTGGAATACAGGAGAACGTCAATTATCAGAATGATTGGGAAATGGGGGTGTTTACACAAGGGGTTTTTTTTTTAAACGCAACCCATTTTTAAGATTGAATAATGCACATATAAATACGAAATGAATATTGTTTTGTTGATCTTTACATTTTATGCAACCTATTATTTAAGTTTGATCACATTACTTTACATTATGTGTTCAAACAATCCGCCATTAGCATTTTTATAAAGTTGTGCACTCAAACACTTGTTGCAAGGTGCCTCTTTGAATGTCTTGCATTAAATTTGTTATGTTTGTTTTGAGGCGCTAAATATCCTGTGAATTGTTTTTGTAGGCCTTAATTTTTATGTATTCCAAAGAAAATAATATTATGGGGTAAAATCCGGGGATCTTGGGGGGTAATAATCCTTCACTGATGAAATAAAGTTTTGGGTTGCATTTTAAAAAAACACCCTGTACAATAGTTTTTTTCAGATAAAAGCAAAAAGATTTGACCACTCATGGGTAATCAGTAGGACTAAATTTGTTGAACAAGGAAGCGTCATCTATATTTACAGACCCCATACAAAAAATACAAAGACACAAATGCTCAAAAGGATGATAACATAAATTTACCACCCGTGTGTATGTGAGGATTTACTTTGCTACGAAGAAAAAATGCCATGATGGACAATAGCACAAGATATCATCTGTGACAAATTGGCTTCAATATGTGTTGTAAAATGCTGCTGCTACTAAGCCGAAGTTCAGGATAACCGCGCTTCTGATAATTGACGCTCCATTGCAGCAGACTCCTAGAACAAAGACTACCTTTGGTAGAACTTTTCAATACCTTTTTACACGTCTAGAATTATAGAAATCAATCAGCCATTTGCAAGTGAGTTTAAAAAGAAAAATTTCAAAATGGCTCTCGTTTTAGGCCAGTAGCTTTAAGAGTAAAATCCGAAAGGTCACTACATATTTCATTCAATTTGTTTGATTTCCATTTTATAAATGCAGCTAATTATGTTCACTCATTTTTTGCTGAACTAGAGGGGCTTACATATTTTGTCATTCCTCTATATAATGAATATCAACAATTCAATAAAGTAAACAAAAATATTAAGGCGTCATAAAGGAGTAACACTCCCCAGTCTCATACACCAGACTGGAGAGGACTAGAGGGTTAAAACTAAAGAGGTAAGTTTAAAATTAAGAATTAAAGATGGAAAACTCACCTCAGAGATGAAAATGGATGGCGGAGAGGAGGGTATGAGGGGGGTGTGGTCGGGACGTGGGGGGACCAGGTAGGGGGGCACAGTGGCCAGGGGGGGAGGGGTCGTGTAGCTGGGGTGGTGGTGGTGATGGTGGTGGTGCGCTGGCGGTGGCGGGTGGTGATGTGGAAGACAACTGCCGAAGGGAGAAGGCACCTGAAACCGGTGACCAACGATTAGCTTTATCTCATAACTAGCAAATTTTATAGTAGATCACTTTGCATAATATTATTCTATAAGGTTTTTATCCTTATTTTTTAGATAAAATAGCATCAATGAATGAGTGTATACTTCAATTTTATTAGTTGAACTCTGTTACCTGACAAGGATTGAAGAGACAGGGAGAGGGTGCAGTAGTGCCAGCTTGACACACAGTCAGTGGTGTGGAGTACAGGGACAGAGGCAATGTCACTGGCACCTGCACACCAGACAAAATCATCTCTATTAGAAATAATGTTATAGTTATTTCATGTAGAACAAAAAATATGATAAAATAATGAATCTAAAAACATTACAAACAGAATTTCTTGTAATACACATGTAATTTGTTATGGTTTACATTTGATCAGTCTTAACTTTCAATTTTTTAAATAGGGGTGGAAGAGGAGGTGTCTAAATTAAACAGCTTGATCAATATTAAATCCATCAAGATCATATACTTGCTGCAGTTGACATTTAAACATGAAATTCTCGTGAAAAGAAGACCAAATACACACATTAGTTACACATTAGCCCTCAATATTACTGTACCAATTAAGCTTGTTTAATGAGAGGCATGAGATATCAAGTTAGATAAAAAAGGTTGTTTCACAAAAAAAAAAAAACAATCATTGCTGTTGCTGTAGTTAACTGTTTGGATAGGTGCCGTCCATAAATTACGTCATCTGAAAATAGAGGGGAGGGGTCCAAAATGGAAATGACGGTAGGATGATGTGCATGGGGGGGGGGGGGGGTAAACGCTGAGATGACATAATTTTTCAAATTTGATTTTAAAACTATTTTAGATAAGAAAATGTAAACATGATTCATTAAATTAAAGCTGAACAGCTTAGAAACTATGTACTAGATTTTCAAAATATCCTTTTGGATGGTCATTTTAGCTTTAGGTCAAAACAAAGCTACAGTAAATGCAGATTTTAATGACCAATTTGTTTTTAGATTTGCAGGCAGCGTCCATCACTACAGTAAATATGAGTACAGTATATTGTAATACTAGAAAGTTCAATTTCAATCATTGAACATCAAATTAGCCCAAGATGAGTTTAAACTAAATTTGTTAGTTCAAACATCCAACAGAAGAACCCTTTAATAAGTCTTTTCCAAAGACTGGCATTGTTTCAGGAGTGTGTCCCCTATGACGTCATTTTTCAGGGATGGGGGAGGGAGGGTCAGGCGGATTATGATGGTAGGATGATTGTAGGGAGGGGGGGGGGTCCGAAAATGGCCAAAAAGCAATGAGCATAGTGTTTTTCTTTGCAATTGTAATGTCAATTACTCAGAATTATTACTTACGTAATATAGCCTGTAGACATCAAAAAGTTATTTTATTTTATGCCAACATGTTTCAAGGATATGACTCCTCATCTTCAGGGTGATTTATACTAAACTCACATGGCCCACATTTCTGCAGTTGTCAAAACTTAAAAATTATTACGTAAGTAATAATTCTGAATAATTAAAGGCATCAAGGCTGTCAGAGTAAAAATAAAAATGTAATGTCAATATTTTAGATGTGAATACTTCCCCTTCCCCTTTTCAGGCCATTAAGTTCTTTTAACCCTATGCCATATTTTGACGGAACAGTTCCGTCAAAGCATTTCTATGACCTCCAGGTGTTGTTAGCGAGGGCTTGGCCTAGTAGTTCACTGGTTTGCTGCTAGAATCGACTGTAGGCTTTTTGCACCAATCGTTCTCCGGGCCGACAGTGGCACCATAGCTCTGTTGGCTGATGCGTTATACTGACGAGTATAGTGTTGAAGTCGTTCAGAGGTGCGTAAGTTCGATTCCCGACCATGCACATTCCCTATAAGGCTTGCAAATGTGAGGTAAAGTTGGTGGGAGGGCCCAACTAAAATTAACGGTGACCGGTTTGGGTGGAGGCTGATGGCATTTATACATTTAATAGGGATTGCGGTAGACACCTGTTTTGCTTCTTTTTTACCCTTGTAAAGAGGACTTGTTTTTTGAATTTTAATTAATGAACTCAGCATATTGTCAATACATACGGACAATCAAAAAGGACAAAACCAAAATATTAGACCAAATACAGACAAAATAAACAAATCAAAATTAAAACTTGAGAAGTAAAAAAAAATCATAGGTAAAAGGGTTAATATCTGCTGAATTTGTATCTAAGGACACACATGCAAATGGTTCATTCCTGACATCTGAGATATTAAATTATATTACGACAACAAAAAATCATACCTTTAGCTCTCAAATTGTCTTCAACTGATTGGCTAACCCTAACAGGAAATCATGATGAAACTGAAGGTAAAGTTTTATTTATTATTGTGTTAGTAGTAATATTAAATGCCTTAAATCATTATAAGACCTTTGTAAAAGTAAGTAAAAAATAGCTCATAAAAAAGGAAAAGAAACTGGTACACAAAATTAGCTAGCAGCCATGAAGGAAATATATATATGTAATATTAAATTGGTCTCTTAACATTAATACCAGTAATGTTACGCAATACAATATATTAAAAACCCAATGTAGGAATGCTGTAAAAAAGCCAAACTTGTCAGTAATACTAATTATATTTAAAGAAGTAAAAATAGATGTAAAGCTGTTTGAAAAGTAATTAAACTCAATAATGTATCTACTAAAAGTTAGTCATAGTATCGATCCGGATATCTTTGATACATATTTTAAGGAATGGGCGGGTCCCAAATTTAGGGAAAGTTTTGGGTTTATCATTGATGTTGGAGTGGAATTTGTACTTACTTCAGAAAATTTTCTGAACGGAATTGTTTTAGCGATCACAAATAATTGGCAAGTGTATCTTTAAGAAACTCATCGGCAAGTGTATCTTTAAGAAACTCAAGTAATTTTTGTTCAAGTAATTAATCTTTGCATATTTTTTCCATTAGGCCAACAACATACGATTATTAAGCTTTGAAAACTGAAATAGTCACAATCTTTAATTTTACCATCTAACTTATTTTAGATTTTTGAGTGAATATATTTTAAAATCCTTTGTTAGCCCATAAACAATAGTTGTGCCTAGTTTCATGGTTTACGGCCTTATAATTTTTGAGAGATTGTCATCAGTCAATCATATTTGGCTTTTATGTACATAGATTAATTCAAGAATAAAAATTCTAAGGTGAGCTAATAATTTAGTTTTACCAATTCAACAATTTGAAAGAAAGCTAAACTAAGGAACGGCAGTGGTGGAATAACAGACAAGATCTCATTTATTATTTACAGATAATTTTAGCTGGGACTTAAATGTGGGTTAACCATTTATACTGTTTTTCACAAAACAGGACAACATTCGAAGGTTAATTAAATGTTAGTAATCCAACACATTCAATTATATAACGATATTTTATTATCCTAATTAATTGTTAATATTAAAATTACAGCCTGTTGTTAAAGCTGTTGAATTACTCACCAAATTTCAGCTGTTGTGGTCCATTTGTTAGTGTAAAATTGTTAGTCAACACACATTTATTTTTTTTTAACTGGGATGAAGCTTTAGAAAATTTTGATAAATGCTTTTTTTAAATTAATATATTATTTAATGGTAATTAAATCACAACACCAATAAGGATAGCTCATAATACAAACATTTCAATTCTCTCATTTGTTTCATTATAACTATGAAATTAATAGACTTATACTTACAATTAATAAATGGATGTAGGAATCGAATGAAATTTAATAGATATTTAATTCAAAAGTTTGAGGAGCTTCTTGTTAAATTCTAGCTCCATGGTCCAATGGAGGCTTAGGAGGTTTAGTTTACTGGCTGAAATACATCTTAGGAATTAAAGACGAAAAATATCACAGCATGATGAAAACATCATGCAGAAAAATAAATAACATGCAATAAATTTTAAAATGTGAAATAATTGATTGTGACCAAGAGTTACGAGACTAAATTTCATTTAGAGTGTGAAAAGGTATAATGGGATGAAATATTTTAAGATTTAATATTCACATTGTTACACTTGAAGTTGGCAATAATTTAGGGTACAAATAAATGCGTTTTACACAGGCAAATAAATAAACAAATAAGCCAATGGTTTTTGTTTGCACAGGACAAATTTTATCTGGAGTGTAATCATATTAATTGTGAGTGTAAAATAGTGAGTATATCGGATAGCTTTTCATTTAACATAGACCAGCTGACGTTTAATTCCTAAGGGGCGTTATTAAACTTAATAAAAATTGCCATGAACAAAGGGTCCTCAGGACAGGGTTGGTGTTGCAGGCACTCCAGGTGAGTCTGCGGTTTACCTGGCTGACATCCATGACCATCGCGGGCTGGGGCTGCGGCTGGTGCGGGTTGGCGAGGAAGCTGTGGTGATTCAGTGGGAAACCGTCAGAGCTCCAGTCTCGGTAGCAGTGGCGCCTGATTGGTGGGCTGCAACAACATTACACAGGGTGAAAACTTAAAAACATCAACAAGTAATTTCCACACAGGAGGAATCCGTTTAATATGTTCAAAGTTTTTTTTTGCTTTCCAAAACCTTGCGTCATAATAGTGTATGTGCAAAACTTAGGCCAGGCCGAGTGCATAATTTTGGAAAAAGTAGGAAAGTTGGTATTTAAGAATATTATTAAATAAATTGAGTCTCAAAAATTAAGCACTAGATAACTTAGTCATTAGCAGGCCGAATAACTAAGAGGCAAAGACGGAAAATATCTTGCTTACAAATGATTATGTGCATAGCAATTTTAACAACCCTAAAAGGCTTATTATTCTACGTTAAAGTAGAGGGTTCTGTCATGTATGGAGGGGTTGGCTTGATATTCTATATGCTTTAGATTTCTTAAAATTGCGATGCAACGTCAAATTTCAGTTTAGTAATACTGATGATTTTTAGGCAGCAACTAACTACTAATGAGGGCTGGGTAAATTCCCAATTGGTAAATATAAAAAGGGTATTTGAGCCAAGTCTGGGTGGATACCCAAAACCTGGGTATTTTCTATTTATATTGAAACTAGCTGATTCAGGTAAAAACTGACGTAAAACTCCATCAAATCAATTTGTATATACAGTGTGTCCATTTATTTGTGCACCATTGGGATCTCGTAAGCTATAACAGATACAAGAAAGGTTAAATTAGCAAAGAAATGTGTAATAATAAGAGAAGTAAAATGGGGTAAGTAAAAATTGTGAACACTTCTTTTTAATTACTAGCCATTGCAGGCCTACTCAAAATACAATGTCTAAGTGTTGAATTAAATGATATGCATCTAAGTAATATACATTAAGATTTGGTGTTAGATTATGTTTGTTTTTCAACATTTAACATCTGAATGAATGTTACAGCAAAAATAATACAAATTTACAGCTAAAGTAATAGTAGATCTATTTTAGATCGTGCCCGTTTCACGAGACCTTTAGGCTAAAACATTTTCCCATTTCAACATACAGTGTGTTCATTTTTTTGCCCACCTTGGGATCTCATCAACTATAAGAGATACAAGATAGGTTAAATTAGCAAAGTAATGTGTGATAATTAGACAAGTAAAATGGGGGTGAGCAATTAAAAATATTCGACCAAACTCGTTCGCTACGCTCAAAAAACCATTTTGGCCCCAAAACTAAAATTGCCCATAACTCCCTTTTTCCCCTATAGGGAAGAAGCTATTACCATAGGTCTCATGGTAAGACCTAAGCCTGAGACCATGATAAGTTTTTGTTTTGGGACCACCAGAAGCAAAACACACCATTCATTCGAATTTATATATATATATATATATATATATATATATATATTGAAAAATTGATATTTTGATTACGGCTACTATAAGTAAATAAATGAAACATAATTTATTAACAGAGTACCCTTTTATTAGTTTAAAAAACATTTATTTGACGACTAGTTTCGAATCATTAGATCATAGTCATGTCATAATAACCTCACTTTAAAATTCAATCTTATAATAACCCAAATAAATATTTAAAAATCATGTGTTTAGATAAATAGATGCAGGTCTTGGGGAATATTCATATATCTTTCTTAATGTATATTTCTATATATTTATTTTTGTCTTTTCTTTTCCAAATTATAAATCTGATCGAAGATTGGATTTTCTCGATTAATATGTATTGTGTTCAACAAATTACTAGGGTTCTTTTTATGATTAATATATGAAAATCTTCTTTTACAAATACTTTTTCTTTTTCTCTTTTGTATTCTATGACCAATTTTACGTAGAGTCCAAATATTCAGTCAAAAATGTGATACCATTTATGGTTTTCTGAGAATAATGCCCAAGTCCAGAGTTTTAAATGCCAACATTTTTTATTAGAAGGGTCAAAATCTGAAAAGGGTACAATCACTGTCCCTTCATAAAAAAATAATGTAGCCTACTGTAGTTATTGCTAAAAATGTTTTATTTTGGAAGTTTAGGTCTTAATCTTATTGTCTATACTGTTTATATCATGAATTAAGAAGAGGTTGGGGCAAAATACTGAGAAAAAACTGGCCAAAGTAGTGACGGTCACGTGTCCCCAATCCCAGTTTTACCGCTAAGGATACGTTTTAAACAAGTTCACCAATCAAATAAGTGAATATAAAACCCACGTTTATATTGTCGGATACAGGGAGATAATCAAATAGCGCTTATTACGGATGAAACTATATTATTACGACGCCGAGCTCGGTTAAAAGTCGTGTCCCCACCTTAAGCAGTAGCGTCGGTAGTGTAGTCTGTTTCTCATCGTACAGCGACACTAGCGCTTGTAGCAGCCGACAACGAGTTTAATTCAGGAGTATCATGGCGGCGAGCAACGACGGATGTCGGAGTTCGTCGTGTGAAATGAATTTGGACGTGGAGGGAAATAGTTTTGTTCATTAAAATTGTCGTGTCTCATTTTTTGATGAAGCATCGGTACATGATTTATTGTTAATCAAAAGTAAATCGCTATCCATCGTAATAGTTTAATTCGTGCGTAATACGGCCCGGTTTCAAACGCCGATTTGTCACTAGCGATAGCGTTCGCCATTTTGAGGTTAGCAGACACACCAAGCAAAATTGTAGTGTCGGCCTGGGAAGCGACGGTCGCGAATTTTGGTTAATTTAACGTGAGATCCGCTACTTTTGTGACCGGTTTTTCCATTTGACTGATATACCTTATATTCTTAATGGTGATGTATTTTTTTTAATTACGGCCGATTTTAATACTTAATAGAGTAAAATGAATTAGTAAACAATGTGTTAATTATGAAAATAATGATGCAGGGTTGCCACCAACAGGGAAAATCGAATTGTACGGGCATTTTTAGTTCCAGAGGCAATTTTTTACAACTGTTATACATTCTTTTATTTAATCTGAAAATGAAATTAGCTGTTAGAAATTCTTTATATTCTTTTCATAGCTTATTCTTTTTAGGAGTATTTGCCCTTGTTTCTGTTTCTACCATTGACTTTGAAACTCTTCAATCTACCATTGACTTTGAAGAGATTCAAAGTCAATGGTTTCTACGGTATACATTTTTAAAATAATTATGAAGGTATTTTAATGTATATCTAAAATCAAATTTGGGTGAAAGTTTTTGATTGATTGTTTTTAAGTTTGTATTAGGCCTATATGCTTTAGATTAATTTATTAAGTCCATAGCTTTTTTGACGTTTGTTACCTAACCTTTGTTTAAAATGTTTGATACATAAAAAATGTAACACGTCTAACATTGAAACAAAAATTTTTTTTAATGCTTCTGAACATTTTTTAATTAAGTTACTTAATTAATTAAAATACAGCATGTCTTAATAATATTTTTTTGAAATTTAACTTGTGAGTAGCATTTTTTAATTATGACAAATAATTTTTTAATGAAAAGATTTTTAATTCCGTTTGGTCATCTGTTTTTGCTGCAGTTTAAAAAGCAATTTAATACATTTTGAAAAATATAATGATTTTAATGTGTTTGAACTTACTCTAAGAATAGCTAAACGGGTTTTCTTTTTCTTTTAATTTTATTTTTATGCTCTAAACTATAACTATTCAGGCCTAAGCCTATTTTTAGAAATTTGTAATGAAGCCTTCATTTAATCGTTGAAACGTTTTGATACACAACCACATTAAACATACCGTGATCATTTAAATGTAATTTTGAAGAATTTCAAAATAATTTTTCATGGCTAAGTAATAACAATGAATGATTTTGGAAATAGAACATCCTATACATCATAAGTCATTAAAAATTTTGTATTATGCTCCTAATGATTCATTTAAGCTTATTTTAACACTATTGTGTTGTCTTGTAATTACTGAAAAAGGCCTATATTAGAAATCAAATTCATCCTATTTCTGACTATGAAAGGAACAGATGAAGATTTTATATGAAAAAAAAATTAAACAACAAACATGTAATGGAAGTCATATCCATGTAACTGAGGACACGCGTTGTAGCAGAATGTCACATTTAAAATTTTTTATTTAAAAATATGTATGGTCAAAAAATATATAAATGGTTATATTTTTTCAATTAAGTACAGTTCCAAGTTGGTACACAATAATTTTCATGACAATGGAATGGAGTAAACACATTGTGAGGTTAAAAAACCTGACCAAAACTTGTATTTGTAGGTGAATCACATCTTTTCTAAGCTATTATTAAGATATAGGTCGATCAAAAGTAAGAGGGCTGTAATATATTTAAAAACAGTATATGTGAGCAACAAAAAATATGAAATACAATGGGTTTTCCCTTTTATTTCATTATGTAATATTGATTTATCTGGGTGTGACCTCTATTACGAAAAATGGGAGTTTCCGATATAAAACTGCCTCTCATTGACATACATGGGTAATGGTGCTTTATTTATTTTTTCTCACATTCTATAGAGTTCAGAGTATTAAAAAATGTAACTGTCATGTAGATACCAAGTAATAACTTTTTAGTTTTTTCCTACTTTGCAATTGTACCCTTTTCAGATTTTGACCCAGAAAGATATTTTCCTACTGATTACAAAAATACCACTTACCTTCAAAATACTTTTCTCTTCAAATATGATTTTAATCAGAGAAACTATTTTTTTATAAATGGTGGGTTAAATTGCACTGGATCTATCATAAATACCCCCGTTGCAGCAGAACTGCATACTCAGCGAATTTCAAATGCAAAACAACATATTTCAATCCAACATAGCGAGATTTGACATGTTTTTGTAAGCTCCATAAGAATAACATGGGGAATGAGTATGCAAGTTTGCTGCTACAGGTATGTTAAAACTGGCTGGTTTTAATTCAATATTTAGTAGATCTGAACTAGAAGAAGCCATTTACCAAGTTTTATCAAGATATGTTGAGAAATAAGCGAGGTATAGAATTTTATTTATTTTCCAAATAAGCATCTACTGTATATATTTAAAGCCGTGAGGAAAAAACCTTGGGACAGTTCGTCTGAGACTTCTACAGGGCCGATTTACATAAGGGTTATACCAAAACAAAGGGTTTCGGTCCTATAGCAGGTTTTATTTCTATTTTGAAAATGTTTACGTTAACTGGGTTGAAAATGGAAAATTAACTTTTCTTATATGGGGATTTAACATGGGGATTTCTCTTTTTCAAACCTTTGGACAGTTTGTATGAGACTTCCACTGGACCGTTTTAGATGCGGTTGCACCAAAACAAAGGTTTTCAGCCCTATATTAGCAGGTTTTATTCGTATTTTGAAAAAAATTACACTGAATGGGTCAAAAATAAAAAATAAACTTTTCTTATGGAGATTTAACATGGGGAAGAAAGTCAACTCTTTCAATTCTTCAGATAGTTCGTCTGAGACTTCCAATGGACCGATTTACATGCAGTTTGTATAGAATAAAAGCCTAACATATCTATATTTGCAGGTTTTATTTACTTTTACATTATCTGGCTTTTTTCATAAAAAAATCGAAATTTACAAACCTTTGCAATAATCTTATTTAACATTTCTTCAATCAGATGAATTTAACGGCACGAGCTACTTTGTCTATCAACAGAAGAAGAGCAAACGCACAAGAAGCATTTGGTATCCAGTACCCAAAAACGTCTACAAATATTAAATATATTGTCCTTTAAATTGAAAGGGAAAATTATACTGTTTTAAATTATTTTAATCAAACAAGTTTATAGTTAGTGAATTATAAAAACAAGTTTTGATTGTTAAATTAAGTTGGGCTATATTTAACGTTACTTAATTATGTGAAACAGCTGATTGCAACCATTAAATGTTGTAATGTAAGTCAAGTGATGACTGCAACGGCAAATTAATTGTAAATGGCGGGTTAGTTTAAATGGTTTACATTCATAGTAAATACCATTTTTAGCATACATAATAAGGAACTATAAGTAATTTAAAACTCTGCAGTATGGTAGCAGTTTACCTTTAAAAACTCATATTAACCCCGATTATACTTTTTTAAGTAATAATGCACCGGTTTTAATTTGATGCGTGCTCCAAATCCTGTGTGTGTTAAGGAAATTATCGTAACAAATAGATTTATTCCCCAGCAAGTAGTCAGTTGTTCCGATTACTTAATCATACTTTAGGGGTGGGCGAGTAGTGGATTTTGAAGTCGAGTCGAGTATTAAGTCACATACTCGAATATCGAGTCGAGTCGAGTCGAGTAGTTGTTGGAGCTACTTTATTAAAGCTTATGTTTTTATATTTTTCTTGGAAAATAGAACTCTGATATTCTAATACCCCTACACTGAAAAAACCCTACTTTTAAATGAATTAGTTGACTATATGCTAAATCACTCAAAATAACAAATCACTTAATGTAACAAGATCACACAATAAATTTATGTATAATATATGCAGTTGTAAAATTTAAGCAGTAATTAGATTTAATTATTAGCCTATTATTTTAACAATCAAAAACAGGTTTGTGTTTTCCCTAAAAATAATTGTTGGCCCTAATAAAAACCTTAGCCAAGAAATTGTGGAAGTAAGAATTAAAAACATCAGGGAGGAGAGCTATGCCCAGTTATTTGTTTACTTCTCTAAACCCAACCCCACCCCCTTGCCTGACTGCTGATCTTTTGTTGTTTGACATCCAATCACTTGAGCAAGAGTGACAAATCTGCGACCAGATAAGAAAAAGATATCCCCCCAATACAAAAATTATAAAACCTTAACTAATTGCATTGACTTTACATCTCTTGAGACATCCCATTCTGTACAAAAATCTGTCGTCGACAAGCGTAGCGGATTTCAGCCGAACTAGTCGGATAAACCCTCCCATGCAGTGTCGCTCCTATCGGCCATGGCTTGAAGCTCGCCCGGCTCCGCCCTCAGTGCAGCGCGCGCACACATGGCATGACGTGCGTATCCCCTCTCCCCCCCCCCCCTGCTTCCGCCACCACAACGCCAGCGCCGCCAGCCCAAGCCAATTCAGCCTTCTCCTCGCCGATGCGCCGATGTTTCTTTACGATTCCGTCGCCGCCTCTAAGCCCAAGCCTTTCACTCGGAATTCAGAGTAGGACAGAGCCCACGAATAGGAAACAATGAAGAATTTATTCATTCTTTCCTATTTGGTAATCATTAGAAAAATTATAAAGCTTGTCATTTACCTTGAGGGTGTTATTTTAAACACTTCTCAACCACCATCATTGAAGGAACAACAACACAAACATTTGAAGAATAATTGTTGTGCATTGTTTAAGAATACAATTAATTGGTTATATTTGTAACTGTATGAAATTTCCCAAAATCTCTATACCTTTTTATAAAACCAAGCAAGATCCGTTTTGATGTAAATAATATTTTATTGACTCGACAATCATAAGCTGAGGCCACACTGACTAGTGCTAGTGATTCTGTTATTCCTTCTTTGGATTTAACTGAACAACCTCAAATCCAGGTTAGAGTAGACTGGCTGACATGGATAAAAACATTTATGCTTTCGACTTTTTATATTAAGGAATAAAATTTAATCAATATAAAAATTTAGCCATTAGGTGAAATTCCTGAAAACGCACATGAATGTTTGTTTTAAAACTTCATTCTTTGGAAAATTCGTTTCGAATCAACCTTAAACGTGCTGTTCCAATCCTCGAAATTCTATGATTTTGTCGGGCGAGGCCCCCGGGTCTTTGTTGGGGGAGTTGTCCATTACGTCTGCAGCAGTAGCCTACATTGGTATTAATTTTATTACAATGTTACTATAATTTTTTTTTTTAATTTTGGCTACGTCTCTAAGTTATAAACATTACAGTAATAACGGTACCTGTCAAGTCCGTCCTTTTTCAACACTAACCTTGGGGCACATTTTAATTTTAAAACATTTTAAACGTCCATAACTTTGGTTGTGAACATGATATTAACCTTGGGTTTGCGGCTTTTTATTTGCGACAGAATGTTTGTGGAAAACATCTCTATTGTAGGAATAAGAAACAAATTGAAACAAAATGTAGACAACTAATTTTTAAGAACTTCAACAATTGGATGAAGTGCGGCAGCGATTCCTACCCTCACCGAGTGTTCTTGGTCAGAAAGATTTTACCAGGAAAATCGCTTTGGAAGGTTAAAGAGATTTCAAAAGATATTCTTCAACCTGGAGGGAAGCATGGTAGCTATCACAAGAAAGTGAGAATTTTAGAAGGAAAATTTGTGTTCACAATCTTTCTATGCTTTATTTTTCCTAAACACACATTTTAATTTGGATTTGTTAATCATTTAAGGCAATTTTTAGAGGCAATCTTCCTTCGAGACTACCAGACGTTAGCTAACACTCTTAACATTATGCGAATTAATTTAATTTTACTTTTAATACTTCTTACGTTTATTAGAATAAAAGGTAGAATCAGAGGCATACGGATTGCCCCCCCTTCAAAACAGGTCAGATTTTAAGGGGCAAATGTAAATTTATGATTGTTTTTTAACAGCCAAATGTCTCAGAAGATCCAGTCCACATGCTCCATATTGACATTTTCCATTATTTTAAATAATATTTTACTTCGTGGAATCATTACAAGTCTAGGGAAGGACGTTTTTGGTCCTTCTAAATTTTTACTCCCTCCCCTCCATCTAAAAAGTGGGAGATACAATTTTTAAACAGAAACCCTATTATGTTGTATATCATGTTAAAGGGCACAATGAAAGGAGATGAATGTTTTGTTCGAAATTTAATGTTGTATTTTCAAAGTATAATATTTTAGAAAAAACACAGTTTTCAAGATATTTGCTAAACATTAAAACAAATTACATTTTCCCTCCTACTAACTGCCTTCCCACCCAAACCCGACGCTCAAATTAGGGTAACTTTTGTTTACATTTTGGGGGAAGTGTATTGAACAAATTGGCACCAGCTAGAAACCTTTTGGATGTCCAGGCTTATGTCTAATTGCACCGTACTAATATGAATGTGACGAGTAAAATTTTCTGTATCACATTTTACCCAAAAAAACAAGCATAAGAATACATACGGCAATGCAAGCATCGATTTACAATTACAATTCAAGTCCAAATATAAAAACAAACCACTCGGCTTGTATTGAACAACCGTCGCCGCCGCGCTACGCAGAACCATCGATGTAAATTTATTAACATCGATGCGCAGAACAGTGTCAGCGTCAAAGCAACCGCGCAGCGGTTGGGAGTGACCTTGACGGAATCCTCCCTCCTCCCCTGACATTGTGTTTAAAGATTTATTCAGAGAAAACTCAAGTTTTTTGCCTTCAAGTTCTTTTTCTGGTTTCTTTTTCCTATACTGGCTACCAGAGAGTCGTTTTCTCCCCTCCATAATTTAATTTAGCCTACACTGCTACACAAAACAGATTTTCAAAATATAGTCTATCAGTAACACACGGATTCCTAGTCAGCTAAAACTAAAGTCGTTATATCCTTATTACTGGAAGTGGCACTAAATTTTCTAAGGTTGGTAAGCAAGTTGGGATGTTAATAAACTATTAATTATTTTTGTACATAAACTAATCTGTGAAATGAGTCAAACTATTGATTTAGCTGGCCATAGAAATGCATTTTTCAAGAGATTTTCACTGGGCCTAGTTCTGTTTAATTGTGTCTTTGAAATATCGACAAATAAGATAATTTCATCAGATATTTTATGTTACTGTTCCCTAAGATTTACATTTGTCAAAGCCTTTAAAAAGTCTAAACCAAAAACAAAAGGTGGAAGAAAACCTAGAACATAACAAGATTAGTAACACATACCCAGGAAAACCTGGAGAAAAACACAGCTAAAACAGAGAACTGTAAAAGCAGTCACGAAAACAATAAGCTGAAAAGAAAAACAATACACAAAATAACACAGTAATCACAAGTATCAAGAATCACCAGGCAGGAGAGAGCACGTCCACACCCAATCAGAGCTGAGCTGAGACTGGTGGGAGGAAAGCAAATGGCGGCGCCCACAGCCAACCAAATCACGGCGCGCTACCGGTGGCGAAAACCTGAAACAGAGACATGTGATATGCAAATCCCGTGTGTCTGTTTGTGTTTTTTTAGTTAATTTTTAACCTGATTTTGCCCCTTGGCCTTGCTACGGGTTAACATGTTATGAGAATTTTGAACAGAATTGTTAGTAATTACCCTATTTGCTGACACTTTATTTTCCCTGTCTTTCAATTCTTTGTTTAATATTGGTAGCCATACTGGCCTTATTTCAAGTGAAGATTGACTGATTGGTTGGTAACCAATTGGTTGGTTGGTTACTAACCAATTGGTTAGTAACCAATCAGTCAATCTTCACTTGAAATAAGGCCAGTATGGCTACCAATATTAAACAAAGAATTGAAAGACAGGGAAAATAAAGTGTCAGCAAATAGGGTAATTACTAACAATTCTGTTCAAAATTCTCATAACATGTTACCCCATAGCAAGGCCAAGGGGCAAAATCAGGTTAAAAATTAACTAAAAAAACACAAACAGACACACGGGATTTGCATATCACATGTCTCTGTTTCAGGTTTTCGCCACCGGTAGCGCGCCGTGATTTGGTTGGCTGTGGGCGCCGCCATTTGCTTTCCTCCCACCAGTCTCAGCTCAGCTCTGATTGGGTGTGGACGTGCTCTCTCCTGCCTGGTGATTCTTGATACTTGTGATTACTGTGTTATTTTGTGTATTGTTTTTCTTTTCAGCTTATTGTTTTCGTGACTGCTTTTACAGTTCTCTGTTTTAGCTGTGTTTTTCTCCAGGTTTTCCTGGGTATGTGTTACTAATCTTGTTATGTTCTAGGTTTTCTTCCACCTGAAGACGGGATCAGATTCCAGATCCCGAAACGTCGTGAAACTTGTTTTTTTACTAATCAGTGATGGCAAATGTCCGCAAAAATCCTAATCAAAATATAAAATCACCATCACCAACAATGAATTTCAAACAAAGAACAAAAACAAAAGTTATTTGAATTCATTTCACGAAATAAATGATGCACTATAGCCTACTCGGGGCGTCATAAAACGGCGCGTTCCTAAATTACTTGATCTGCAGATCACTTCCCTCTACTTAGGGAAAGGGTTGTTCAAGTGATTTCGATGCTCACGATTGTATTACGCCTGTCGCCTGGATGGTAGACCTATAGTCAATTTTTTAATGCTTCAAACAAGCAATTGTAAACAATTTATATTTTAGATTTGTCTAAAATGGCTCTTACAACATCTCGGCTTAGTCAGGTGTAGGCCTATATTCAAAAAGCCAGGGCTGTGTAAGTAGTTGTGCTATCAGAATGGTACTTAGGTTTTTTCTTAAAACTGTGAACTTTTTCAAGCAGGGGAATATTACAAATGAACGCGTTTTAAATGTCATATAAAATTAAATAGTTAAGCATATATATATATATATATATATCTAACATCTAATAATATATATATATATATATATATATATATATCTAACATCTAATAACGGTTTTCTCTGTTATGTCCCTTTTTTCCCGTCCTACTCAACCAATGTTCACGATTGACTATTTTAAAGCTTATGATCTAGCGCACGGCTGATGAGTAATTAAAAAGGATATTTCGTTTGGGGCCCCCCAAGCTCTTGATTCGTTTCTGCTTTGTTTAATTAAACAAAGCAGACCTTTTTATATCCTAATAGTTTTTAAATAACAGCTATTTTTTTTTTATAGTAAGCTTAAAGCAATTTCAGTATTTTCCCCGAGTCCCTGAGATGGAGACCTTCAGTTTCAGCCCCCCCCATCATCCTGCAACCTTCCAAACACCCACAATTTCTTCGCAAAAATTTCGCTTACATATATATGTATAGATCATTTGGTATTAAATCTGCATAGTTACAACATAAACTAAACAAACGTACTTAACTTTTTATGAATTTAAATTATGAAAAACTCAAACGCTTAGTTATTATAAAATTAGAAAATCTTAAATTTAAAATCTTTTTTGTTAATAGTTCAGTGAATGTGCATAGTTAGCTGCATTTTGAAACAAATCCCACATGTCAACATCTGCCAAATGGCTTTGAATCAAGCATTAGTACCACATGTTCAATGTAAACAACGCGATTAGAACACAATGTAAAACATGTCGATTAGAAAACAAATACCGAATAAATTCAATGAATAAAACTTAAATCTCAGTAAATCAAATTACAAAGCTAATTGTCATTGTGGGGAGCAATATGAACATGTATATTTGAAAATGTTACTGCTCTCCCCCGAGCGAAGCTCGGTCCCCATATATTTCACATTAAACTGTGGAAGTATGGTGGGAGAGGGGGGACTTGAGTGCACGGCGCCGGCGGGCGCAGCGGCAGCGGAAGCGGCGGTCGGGGCGGCGAGCGGGTTACCAACCAATCAGTCAATCTTCACTTGAAATAAGGCCAGTATGGCTACCAATATTAAACAAAGAATTGAAAGACAGGGAAAATAAAGTGTCAGCAAATAGGGTAATTACTAACAATTCTGTTCAAAATTCTCATAACATGTTAACCCGTAGCAAGGCCAAGGGGCAAAATCAGGTTAAAAATTAACTAAAAAAACACAAACAGACACACGGGATTTGCATATCACATGTCTCTGTTTCAGGTTTTCGCCACCGGTAGCGCGCCGTGATTTGGTTGGCTGTGGGCGCCGCCATTTGCTTTCCTCCCACCAGTCTCAGCTCAGCTCTGATTGGGTGTGGACGTGCTCTCTCCTGCCTGGTGATTCTTGATACTTGTGATTACTGTGTTATTTTGTGTATTGTTTTTCTTTTCAGCTTATTGTTTTCGTGACTGCTTTTACAGTTCTCTGTTTTAGCTGTGTTTTTCTCCAGGTTTTCCTGAGTATGTGTTACTAATCTTGTTATGTTCTAGGTTTTCTTCCACCTGAAGACGGGATCAGATTCCAGATCCCGAAACGTCGTGAAACTTGTTTTTTTACTAATCAGTGATGGCAAATGTCCGCAAAAATCCTAATCAAAATATAAAATCACCATCACCAACAATGAATTTCAAACAAAGAACAAAAACAAAAGTTATTTGAATTCATTTCACGAAATAAATGATGCACTATAGCCTACTCGGGGCGTCATAAAACGGCGCGTTCCTAAATTACTTGATCTGCAGATCACTTCCCTCTACTTAGGGAAAGGGTTGTTCAAGTGATTTCGATGCTCACGATTGTATTACGCCTGTCGCCTGGATGGTAGACCTATAGTCAATTTTTTAATGCTTCAAACAAGTAATTGTAAACAATTTATTTTTTAGATTTGTCTAAAATGGCTCTTACAACATCTCGGCTTAGTCAGGTGTAGGCCTATATTCAAAAAGCCAGGGCTGTGTAAGTAGTTGTGCTATCAGAATGGTACTTAGGTTTTTTCTTAAAACTGTGAACTTTTTCAAGCAGGGGAATATTACAAATGAACGCGTTTTAAATGTCATATAAAATTAAATAGTTAAGCATATATATATATATATATATCTAACATCTAATAATATATATATATATATATATATATATCTAACATCTAATAACGGTTTTCTCTGTTATGTCCCTTTTTTCCCGTCCTACTCAACCAATGTTCACGATTGACTATTTTAAAGCTTATGATCTAGCGCACGGCTGATGAGTAATTAAAAAGGATATTTCGTTTGGGGCCCCCCAAGCTCTTGATTCGTTTCTGCTTTGTTTAATTAAACAAAGCAGACCTTTTTATATCCTAATGGTTTTTAAATAACAGCTATTTTTTTTTTATAGTAAGCTTAAAGCAATTTCAGTATTTTCCCCGAGTCCCTGAGATGGAGACCTTCAGTTTCAGCCCCCCCCATCATCCTGCAACCTTCCAAACACCCACAATTTCTTCGCAAAAATTTCGCTTACATATATATGTATAGATCATTTGGTATTAAATCTGCATAGTTACAACATAAACTAAACAAACGTACTTAACTTTTTATGAATTTAAATTATGAAAAACTCAAACGCTTAGTTATTATAAAATTAGAAAATCTTAAATTTAAAATCTTTTTTGTTAATAGTTCAGTGAATGTGCATAGTTAGCTGCATTTTGAAACAAATCCCACATGTCAACATCTGCCAAATGGCTTTGAATCAAGCATTAGTACCACATGTTCAATGTAAACAACGCGATTAGAACACAATGTAAAACATGTCGATTAGAAAACAAATACCGAATAAATTCAATGAATAAAACTTAAATCTCAGTAAATCAAATTACAAAGCTAATTGTCATTGTGGGGAGCAATATGAACATGTATATTTGAAAATGTTACTGCTCTCCCCCGAGCGAAGCTCGGTCCCCATATATTTCACATTAAACTGTGGAAGTATGGTGGGAGAGGGGGGACTTGAGTGCACGGCGCCGGCGGGCGCAGCGGCAGCGGAAGCGGCGGTCGGGGCGGCGAGCGGGGGGTAAGGGGGGGACTGACAGCCGTAGAGGGCGCTATCTTGTGGCGAAGCCATGAACTAAGACCGTCCGCTGCGCTTGTAGCGCTGTCTCACGGAGGCTCAGACGAACTAACTGAACCAACCGATCCTGGCTCAGGTCCGATCGCTACAGCTGCGCCTTATGCTTGGGATGTCTCAAGAGATTTAAAGTCAATGCTAATTGTTTTATGATGTCCACTTTACCAATGAAGTCCACAATTTTGTTCCCATTTTTACAAATCAAATGAGACAGAAATGAAGGCTGTGTATCATTCATAAGATAAAATATGATTAAAAATTTGTAGTTGTTAAGTGTAAGGTTAGAGCTAAATATAGCTGTAAGTTTTCAATTTCCGAATTCTGAGACATCTCTCAGAATCTGGTATTTCTAGATAACTGTCAAAATCCATTCCTCTATGAGTTAATGAAATATTGTCGAGGTTGTTGCTATAAAAAACTCGTGGACGGCTGCGAAAAACGATAGTGCATATCTGCCGGTCGCGGATAAACAGCAGATGTAGCTTTTCAAAACTCGCGATCTGCCACGAAATACGATCGCACGTATTTGCCGATCGCCGAAAATCGGCAAATGTAGCCTTGCAAAAGTCGCGGTAGGCCGCGAAAAACGATCACCTGTATTTGTCGATCGTAAATAAGCAAAATGCGACTTTGTGAAACTAGCGATCGGCCGTAAAAAACAGTCGCGTGTATTTGCCAGCCACAAATGAACAGAAAATGCTGCTTATTGTGAAACTAGCGAGTGGCCGCGATAAAAAATCTGCCGATTGCGGATAAACGGCAAATGTAGCTTTGCATAACTCGCGATTGGCTGTAAAATTTGATCGCACAAACGTAAATCGCATGTAAATTCGGCCGACATGTAAACGGCGGGAGTAACTAACTACTCGACTCTACCTCGAGTTGTAGCAACTACTCGAGTCATTACTCGACTGCCGAGTACTCGCCCACCCCTATCATACTTCCTCTAGCGCCCAGCACGAAGACAAGCTCAATTGACAGAGCGTCCGTCGGTCTGCCAACTTGGTGAGCCGGATTCGAATCCACACAGCGTCGCTGTACTTT
This sequence comes from Flexamia atlantica, assembly GCA_035578135.1. Lineage (NCBI taxonomy): Eukaryota > Metazoa > Arthropoda > Insecta > Hemiptera > Cicadellidae > Flexamia > Flexamia atlantica. The sequence goes on along the minus strand of JAQJVK010000006.1, from coordinate 3,091,246 downwards.
TTGATACGTCGTTACATATGGCGAAACTAAAGTCTTCGTTTTACTAATACTGATATTTATTTTCACAATGTCTATAGGCCTTTTAAAATTCATAAAGACTTAGGTCTATTATATCTTGAATATTTTAAGAACCATTTCATCCAATACAAATTTATAGTTTTAGACCTACTTATTTCTGATGTTTTTGAGCCTAATGGAACGCTTTAATTAGGCTACTGAGGTCTAAGACTAAGTAAACAGGCCCTAGGTTTAGACCTAAGGTTTAAGCCTTAAGTTTATCCTGTGTGTAAAATGTATCCTAAAGAGCATCTGTGCATATAGTAAAGATGCAGTATTAAATACTGTTTTAACTTTTTAGTTTGAATACTTTGACAGAAGCTCAAACTAAAATCATTGTGGTTTTTTTGCTGTTGGCAATTGGGTTTGTTATTGGAACTTCACGCATCAGACCATCCAAAGATATTTAATAAAATGTAAATGGTTATATACTGTGCTTTCAACAGTCAGATACACTTTTAACACCACACTGCATTAAACACTGACGTTTCAACCGGTTTCCGGTAAAAAGTAAACATTCTGTCTTTCACATATGGAGAATCCTGGTCTTTGGGCGATGACCACGATGGCGACGAGTTGGAGTGTAGTTGGCGAGTGAATGAGTGTAGGAATTCGCCTTGATAATGGACTGCTGCTACGCGTCCGAAACGTCGGCAACCTCCAACTCGTCGCCATCATGGTCATCGCCCGAAGACCAGGATTCTCCATATGTGTATGAAGACCACGGAAGCCTTTCACAACGTATTCTGTCTTTCAGCGGTTTCCGAAATTGTGACGCTGAGTCAATCACAGTTTGTGATCAACTTGCTTGGAATTCAAATGTTAAAGTACAATATTTTCGTGTAGAAAATATTGTGTAGTTTTAGTCTTAATTCATTTATGTATTTCATTGAGACAAAAAAAAAACATCGACCGGTGAGGAAAAGATTGTGCCAATTGTAGGCAATCAAAATTGCCTGTTCCGTGCAGTTTCATTTTTAATATTTTGAAATCAAGAACAGCATAAAAATATAAGAAGTAAAGTTGTTCTACATATTACAACACTGAGAAAGATATGGGCATTTTAATGTTGGGGATAATTCCTATAGAGTACTAATTATGTTGAAAAGTGAGCCGTGTCTGTCGAGCATCGATGGGCAACAACTAGTCTTCATTTAAAACAATCGATTTATTTGTAAATTAGCTTTTCAATGTTAATGCACTGTTTCCAGTCAATCAGCTGTTAAATATTAATGAGATAATCCCCTTTTCCTTATTTTTATTATGAATCCAATTCATCATAGCCCATCATCATGTACAATAATTAATTAACATTAACATGGGTGAGTGTATCAGTGAATGACCGGTTAAGGGCGAGATCTCGGTTCAAATTAAGATTACTCCCACACTAAATAGTTTTTGATGTCCTCTCTATCGTCTAACTCTTACATCTATCGTCTTTGTATGATATCTATAGATTGACATCAAATATTAATTATAAAGCTAAATAGAAATAAAAAGAAAACTGTGTCGTGGTTTCAGTGAATGACCGGTCTTGTGTCAGTAAATGACGAGGGTCATGTGAATGACCGGGCTGATTTTTACTAACGTAGATAAAAAATATCCCTGGAAAATAATTTAATTATAAAGCTCCAAATAACAACTTAAAATAATAATCAATAACACTTGTGAAGTTTTAATGAATGCATTATTTTTGTTTACAAACCTTTTTAGACCCAATTTTTTTATTTTATTATATTATTGTATCCAACTCTCAAAACCTTTGCTTGCTTCTTTCTTTCATTATTGTGTGTTCCTCTTCTTCTTTCTTCATCGTAGGCTTTTCTTTTCTCCACTCCTTTATTGTTTTTATTTTGTTTTTGTGTCATTTGATTGCTGCAAGGTTTTTTCCTTCAGAAAGAATACCTGAAAATGTGCTCATCCTCTTTCACAAAATACCCCCACCAAAAGTCAGAATTTGTATTCTTTATTTATATATCTGCAATAGTTAAGCAATTGTCCTACCAAAATTAAGTGGTTGAATGTGTCCAGCCAAAAATATTTCGAGATATTTACACCCCCGGTAAGTTACTGAATAGGACAAGAAACCTCCTTAAATGTTGACTATTGTTAAGGAACAAGGTAATTTATTACTATTTGTAGGTTTTTTAAGATAAATTGAATAATTCATGTCAAAATTCAGTAAATGATCAAATCGGTCATTCACTAGTTTTGACCAAAATTTTGATTCAGTAATTGACCGGTCTTGAAAACGTTATTAATATTTTTTAAATATCATGTGAAAACGATTTAAACACAATGTAAACTATACATTTACAGTTTTAAACTATAAAACTAACAATAGAAGAAGTATTTAGCCGTGAATTTGAAAAATAAAAATCGTCTTATACAGAACCACACTACAGTGATCAGGCTCTGATGGCCGTATTCAAGACAGTAAAAAGTAAAAACACCTAAAGGTAAGTTACAAATTAACAAATCATCCTAAGCTATCTATTATTCTAATTTGCTAAGGAATTTCTTGTGTACAGCAAAACTCCTTTATTTATGAACCGATTTTGATGATTGAGGTGTCAAATTAAAGGGTATTTTCTGTAGAGGTTATGGAATAATTTTTGTAATCCTAAGTTCAATGTGCTTTGCCCCACTGGACTTTAAAGTTCCCATGTATTTTAAATGGAAGTATATTTTACCAAACATATGGTTTATATAAATTCTTTTTATTTTAATTAACAGCTGTCTTGAGAAAATCCTTAATGTCTACCTTCTGTCACTTTGATATTTATTTACATTTTTTGGTTATTTTTTTAGTTTACAACAACTACTTTGTGAAAGCATTCATATCTTAATGGATTATTAATATTGAAATATAATGTTCAAATAAAATTTAAATCTGTTGTAGAAAATAAATCTGTTGTAGAGAATCACTCACATAAAATAATTTTTAAAAGTGGGTGTAAAAAACGTAATAAAGTAAACCAATAAATTTCATTTCACCAATGCCAAACAAATATATTCTCTTCAAACTGTCTGTCTAAAAGAAATTCCTGATGGTACTTCCTGGACCAACTTCCAAGTGGTACTTCAAGAAGGGTTTTACACTCCAACAAGAAATATGAAGGATTAGGAATAAGGAGGATAGCTTGGGAGATATGATTACTGGTTCGCTTAAAAAGGAAATATACCTTAGGATAGAATTAATTAGTTATCCATGATCAATTATTCAAGATTTGAAGGAGACAGAGTTTTAACTATGTTCCTCCCAGCCACAAAAAGAGAAAACAATATTTTTATGTACAAGCAAGTCCTACATGTCAAGTGTTGAAGAAGTATGGACTAAATCCAGGGAATGGCGGGATTGCATGAAGACGACCTGTAACGGTGAAGGTTGCCAGAGGGCCTAATAAAATTGTTGCAGACATTAGAATGCGTATGTGAACAAATTAAAGAAAAAAACTGTGAACCATATGAAGAGGAGAATTATGCATTTAGGATATTGGGAGTTCGAGGAAAAGTTGATGATAAAGCGAAAATCAAAAGGAACAAATAAAGGCTTAATACGAGTAGTTCATCTCACATTCAGGTTCGAGACCACTTCTATACAGCCCGAAGAAATTCACACATGGAAAATCTATAAACACAACACCTATGCTGTACCTCAGTGGAGAGAAAATATTGATTATTATACTTCTAGAAATCATCAGAAAAAATATGAAAATTAAAGAGAAAACCAAACTGCTAAGATAACATAGACTTATAAGAATTAAACTGATAATGATATCCAATATTTTGCAAACTATATAATATATGCCTGATCAAAGTTGACAAAATTTTCTCTCATCATTTAAATAGTTAATTTCATTAACTGGAAACGACTAGTTTTTATTATGATGAAAAAGAATAACAGCTATCTTTTACATGTGTTTCCATTATTTTATTTTAACTCAATTGAAACTCTTATTATGATTTTTTTTTTCTACAAACCAGTCATTCACTGGAGGTGGTCATTCACACTAGTGCACTCATCCTATCATTAATTAAAAATATTTAATGGATTATGATGTATTGGATTCATAATAACAATAAATAAAATGAGAACAGCTGATTAATAGTTAACAGATGATTAACAGTATAAAGATAACTTCTTTGATGGACGCGGGGGGGGGGGGGGGGTACGAGACAGACACTATTGTTAACGTTGCTAGCGGTCAGTTCAAGGTCGAGAGTTTGGAGCGGTCGCTTGGGCGCCACTAGCAATACGTTGATAGGATTTCTGCAAGTACTGAAATTAATTTATTCTTTCCGATCATCGCCAAATCCAGCAATGAGCGCACGCTTCGCCACTGATTGTACAACTGGTAAATTTAATAATGTTGCTAAAAAATGTGGGTACTGCGTACTGCACAGCCTAAATCTTATTATTATTTAACCCTTCTCTGGCTAAATTAAATGATCGGCTAGAGCTTAATTATTTGAAGTCAAAATTTATATAACAAAAATTTGTGTTATGTATTTTATTTATTGAAAATAATTAATCCTATAGGTTAAGTAATGTTTCAGAACTGAAATAGTTTTTTGAACGTTACAAGAAAAAACAAATTGGAGATGAAGTCTTTGGACTGAAAAAAAAACGTTGACATCTACTTAATTATGACTGAGATAGCTTTGCTCACCTGCCTCTACTGCGAGCGGACTGCTGATGACGCGAACGCTGATGTCGGTCCCAGCTGTTGGGATGTGGGTGGGGGTGGGCATGTGGTGGGGGGGTTGGGGCCAAGTCCACTATCTGGTGGTGGGACAAGCGACGCCTCTTCCTGCTTGGGCTTTCACTCTGAAATATGATGGGTATAGTAAAACCACCTATTATCTAGCAAGTTTTGAGTGAGGAAAGGGATAGACTTTCAGCTAGCTTACCTGAGAAATAATGTTCATGGTAGCAGCACATAGAAACACAAAAGGAGACACATTTAACACTAATATTTCGTCCTTCTGGAGGACTTCTTCAGAGTAAAGAGAAAATGGCTGTTGAGTTCAAATTTCAACTGTATGCTATTACTGTTGCCAACTGTGATCACTTAAATACTCAAAATAATGTCTTAATCACTGTATATACATGTAAAATCACCAAAGTTTGTGGTTAATACTATTGATGTAAAATCACCAGTTTGTTTTTTATTACTAAGAATTAAGCTAGCTGAAGGGTTAGGTAGGGGTGTTCTCAGGTAAGCTAGCTGAAAGTCTATCCCTTTCCTCACTCAAAACCTACTAAGCCCTTGGCTCTTCCTTAGAAAACTAACTATTATCTAGCAAGTCAATATTGCCAAGGATATTGAATATGTGGTCACCACATATTTGTATGATGTAACGGAACGATATCCAATCAAAACTGGCACAGACTTGAACTACCCAATTCATTAAATAGATAACAGCACAGGGCACAAACCAAGGATTAAAATTAGTGCCGTATATTTCTCAAAAAAAGAGAATGATCACCAACACTAATTAGGTAGCAATTCTAACTACAATAAAAATCAAAGACACGATTATAAATCATAAGTGACTCATTTGTTTATTTATTTATCCATCATTATTCTCCTCTTTTTATTAATGTGATTTCAAACAATTTTGTGGAAGAAGCCATATACCAAGTTTAATCAAAACTAGGGGCCCCATGCGCAAATTGCGCATTTTAAAATTATTTCTGTTTTGTGGAAAACTCGCCTACAGTTAAAATAATTTATATGACTTCAAACTCACCTTTATTAACCAAATTAACCTTTTCAATTGAAATTTAAAGACCTCACCTATGTAGACAAAGGCCTGACTGAACAAAACACACACAATTTTTATATATCGCCCTTACACTGTATTTTATTTTGGTTGTCTTCTCGCACAACAGTAGGATAACGGAAGTTTTTCTAGGAAGCCCATGTGCAAATTGCTCATTTTAATATTTTCTCTGATGTTTAATTAGTCTTTTACTCTTAGGAGTTCTATGTTCTTGCCAAAGGTTACGCGTATTTTCTTTAATCACATCGAGTCGTTTTTCTCTATGCCCTCTTCTACTTTATGTTTCAGGGTTCAGTTTGCAATACATTTATAATCTAAAGATCATGGATCCTCACCATAAAAAATTATTTACCTGCCTCAATTTGACTAAAATTGTCAATAAAAGTGGCCCAAATTCATTTTTCTACCCTGCATTGGATTTTGTTTACATTAGCATTCAATCTTTTTTTGTTTACAATGTGACTGGTTAGAAATTTGTCTCAAGGTAATCAGCTGTTAAATTACAATCACATTTTAAACGCAAGCTGGTCAGCATTGGAGCGTTGAAAGCGCCCTCTATAAATAAATTAAAGCCTTGGGGGTCGAAGCCGAAAAAGAAATACCTATTTTAACCCTTTTAAGGCCAGCTCCCAAACTGTGGTACTTGCGAAAAAGGCCAGCTCCCAAAATGTGGTGCTTGCGAAAAAGGCCAAGCCATTTCTTATGGGCTGTGCATAGTTTTAGTTAAAGGGCTATAATTTCCACAATTTTTATAAAATACTCATAATTTTTTTTTTAATTGTTCCTAATTAAATGGGCTTAAAAATGCATTAGAATATATTATGAAATTATGAGAAAGATATTTTGTTTACGGATATATGTAAGAAAATTTTAATGAGCTAATTTATATTTGTCCACTTTGACGGCATATAAAAAATATATATCTTTGTTTTACATCCAAAAAACATTTATAGCTATAAAGTAAAACTTATTTACAAGAACCTACCTTAATTAATAACAGAACTATAAGGGATAATGTAAAAATTGACACTTCGCTGTTTTAAGCCTAAATGGAAAACGCCACATTTTTTGCATACAGGAGGGTGATTTTGCTTACAGGTCATTTATCTCGACTTCTTTTGCTCATTCTTCATTGAAAACACAAGTCAAGCACACACAACTCATTTAATAAATGATATTTGGTCGATTAAAACAATAACCTCATCACATAACCAACAAAACACAAAAATAAACAGCAACAAAATCATCACATGGCCAGCAGACGATCATGACATGAAAATCTATACAGATAACTAGGAAATTTTGGCTAAAACAGCAGTATTTGCCATTATTCATGAAGCCCAGGTGTCCCTCTACAAGGGAATATCAAGTTTAGTGGCCTTTGGAAAACACAAGCAGCCAGTAAATGGGGAAAAGTGGACGGGTGTCTATTACGGCCGTCGGCCGCGAACGTAGTTTTTGCCATGAGGGCCTATTGGCAGCGGCCGCGGGGCCACGTCAGGGCGAGAGTTTGAAGCGGTTGCTTGGGTGCCACCTTTGACCAAAGAATATTATTGACGATACATTGACAAAATTTTCGCCAGGAATGAAACTAATTTATTCTTTCTGGTCATCGCCGAACCCAACGATGACCGCACACTTCGTTACTGCAATTACTGTAGGTCTCATGGTAAGAACTTAACACTGCATTGGTCGCGCGGATCACTATTGTGATCCAGGGGTAAATTTTGTGCTGCTGTTTGCAGTTGGTATTGCGCTTGACCTTGAGCGGTCATCTACCTTCCCCCCACACACTGAGAGACAGACCAGTGCTGTCAGAGCTTCCTTGCTGTTGAGAGTGTGTGACTAGTACAAGTTTTCTGTTACTGGATCACTATTGTGATCCACGCGACCAAACGCGCACTGTTTTTTTTTAATCTTGATTTATTTTGTATATTTAAAAACTGTGTCAGTTTACTTATATGGTGTATATATTGTGTATATATGGCATACACACAATATATACACCATACAAGTAAACTGACACAGTTTACTTATATGGTGCATACACTGCGTATACACCATATATACACAATATATACAATATATTGTGTATATATGGCACACACAATACATACACAATATATTGTGTATATACTGTGTATACACTGTGCATATACCATATACACACAATATGTGGTATATACATTATGGTAATACCATATATATATAATACGATATAGATACAATACATTATGGTATATATATACCATAATGCATTTGGTATATATATATACCAAATACCTTATGGCATATATATACCATAATGTATTTGACATATGTACAATATACACATGTCAAATACATTATTGTATATATATACACCATATATACAATATATGGTATATTGTATACATGGTGTATCATAAAATGTATTTGAAAAATGTGTGTTTTCCTTTAAATAATAATAATAATTCATTTAAATGTGCGTTGTACCTTCTTTTATACCCTCCACTCATCATATGATACATTTATATAAATATATGAGTGTGAAGAAAAATAATATGCCGTGGATCACAATAGTGATCCACGCGACCAAACATGAAATATAAAAGGCGCGACCACTGCAGTGTTAACTCGAGACCATGATAACTTTTTGTTTTTGGGTTCCTCAGAAGAAGAAACACCATTCCTTCGAATATATGTATATATTTGTCTGTTAGCATTATAGTGGCCATAAAAATGGTTTGGCATGTATATTTTTGAGACAATTCTACCAGTCAAACATAGATTGCAGGATATAGAGCTCATGGGAGATAACCACAATTACTTTACTAGAAATCGGGATAATTTAGCAATTAGTTTTCACAATTTACACCTTTTTTGAAAAGAAACTTAAATATGCTGGGTCAAAATTTTATAACAAACTTCCTGTAGAAATCCGTGCAGAAGTATCTTACAGTAAATTCAAAATGAAGCTTAAACAGTTTCTCATCAGCAAAGCAATGTATTCATTCGAGGAATTTGCAGTATAAATATGGCTTTTACTATAGCTGGTAAGGGTGAACTTGTTTTACGCATTCTTGTCGGACATTTTATGTACACAAAGTTATATCACTGTGTTATTTTTTGTGACGCTATTTTTGTACATTTTGTTATGTGCTAATTGACAAATAAAGATGTTTTGAATTGAATTGAATTGAAATTCGGACCAAACATTCTAAGTGGTAATAACTCGGACTAGTTCGCAAACCAGCCAAGTCGGACCACAGAAGTGGGGTTAAAGGTTATTTTTTTAGTTTTTTTACACAGACAAATCAAATGAATTCAATTTTTGTTAGCACCATTGAATTCAGCTCGAAAAACAAACTATTTAGGATTGTGAATCATTGCTCTATGTCCATTGGTTACCAAGATGTTGAAAGTGGTAAAACACAGTATGTTGTCCCAATGTTGAACTTATGAGAAATAAGTAAAACTCTATCCCGCTTATTTCTCAACATAACTTAATAACACCCCCATGCAGCAGACCTCAGTGAACTTCAAATGCTTAAATAAATCATCTATACGCTATACAAAACTTTAAATCAAGTAAAATCAAATTGAATCCTTAAATGGGCATACAAAAATAATTCTCCATAAGAATAACATGTGGGAAATGAGTATGCAAGTTTGCTGCCATGAAAATCTGAAATTGGGAGGTTTTTGTAATAATAAAATGTATATCAACTAGATGAAGCCATATACCAAGCTTTATTCAGATAAGTGAAGGACATGACATAGAAATCTAATTATTTCCCATAATGTTAACATTGGGACAACATACTATGTTTACCACAGGCAATACCTCGGTAACCAATGGACATAGAGCAGTAACTTATTCTTCTAAATTATTTGTTTTTTTTTTCGAGCTGAATTCAATGGTCCAAACCAAAACTTGATAATTTTTATTTTCCAATATAAAAAAATCCCAAAAACCCATTTTTGGAGGGGGTTATCCCTCCTTTCCCTTCCAATGGTGTGATCGGGCTGGTTTTTGAACTCGTCAAAATAATTACCACTTTACATGTCTAAGCCAAATTTCATTCCGATCGGACCATTTTTATGAGAGTTTAATGACACACATATAAATATATTAATAAAAATGAATAAACGGTATTTTTGGAATCTGGGGACCTCAAAATGAACTTATGATGGTCCCGGGCTTAGGTTTTACCATGAGACCTACAGTTTAAGACCTTCTTCCCTATAGGAGAAATTCGCTAAAACTTAGTTTGTGATCTAGGTGAGATCTAATGTGTATTAGTCTAAAATCCTTGTTATTTCCATTTTTATGGCAGCTAATCTACATACTCATTCCCCATTTTATCCTTATAGCGAAAAAATATACCTTCCTTATTTCTTCACAAATCTTGATAAAACTTGGTATATGGCTTCTTCTAGCCACCTACTAAATACTGAATTAAAACCACCCCAGAGGTGCCCAGAACGGGGGGGGGGGGGGGGCATGGCACAATTTGCGCCATCAACATTTTTGGGGGGGGCATGATTTTTCCGGCGGGATTTTGGTTTTTTGTGAGGAATTTTAAACCAGCGAATATGGGAAAATTACAAACAAATAATTATAAAGGTAATAAAGGTTATAAAGGTTAAAGGTAATGTTTATCTATCTAACCATTTCATCAGGATTACCATCGTCATAAATAGTCAAGTTCGCCATTTAAACCAACCCCGGAATCTCCGCGTCAATCTGTAAGTGTTAAATTATTTTGAAGGGCGGTTGGCAATTGCTAGACTGGCAGCCCTGTCTGACATCAGGGCCATAGAAGACATGGTGTCAGACAGGGTCTATGACCCCGGTCTGACACAGCCCTTAGCAATGTTGCCAAAAACTGGGTATTTACCCGGTTTTCAGGTATTTTGGAGGCCGTGCGGAGATGTTGCGGTGATTAAGACTTGGGTTGAGGAAATTTACTCAACAACCTGGATATTAAAAAAACGGATAAAATCGGGAATTTTGACGAGCTATGAGGATTTTTGGAACTCCAGATATTTATTTTTCGAACGATAGTTCGTATTATGTATTTGGTATGATTGTATTGGTTAGTTCGTTGCAGTGTTACCAGAAACTGGATATTTGCCCGGTTTGCGGGTATTTTTATGGCCGTTCGGGGACTTTATTGAGAAGGTTAAGAAAAAATTGAGTAAAATCAGGGATTTTAGACTTGAGCTGCGGGGTTTTCCCGTCATCCTAAATAAATAAAAACCGGGTAAAGCCGGGGATTTTTGAATTATGATTTGCTTTAAAAATATCTAATGTCCATTCAATATGAGAAAAATAATTTGGTTTATATGGTTTTTAAGAACAACACTTGAAGTAAATAGACATATTTTAATATATAGTGTGCAGTTTATTGATGTAATATTTCCCCTCTTACTTAGCAAGTTTAGGAAACTATCCGGTTTTGGGTGTTTTTAAAGTCATTCGGTGGTTTTTCTGGTAACTACCCGGTTTTTAGTACTTGGGGGGGATTTTGCAGGGATTAATGCTGCAAAACCCGGGTAAAAGCGGGGATTATTAATGGAATTGGCGGGTGAAATGCCAAATCCTGTCTCATAACACTAGCCATTAGAAATAAGAGCCGGCAACAGTCAATCGCCAGTCATATGAAGCATGGTTGGTGTGCCTGCTTGGACTGCGGTGAGGCAGTTGTACAAATAGTTCAGTTTCTGAGTGAAGTGAATAGTGATAACAAGTTCACATTGTGATGTGATATCGTGGTTGGATATTAATTTTAGCTAGTTAGATATACAGAAACTGTATTGTATTCTGTATTTTTTTACCTGTGGCAAACTACGGAGTGGTTTTATGTGTGTTTTGTTGAATGAACAGTAGGCCTCCTGGCCTAGTCTAGTAGTCTAGTATTTGAGGATTTAAACTGAAATTGACAACGGGCCATGGAAAAAGTACGTTCCAGACCCAAGTCACTCAACGAGCACACATGACGTTGACGTTCCTCATACCTCCACCAGCACCCTGGACCAAGACGGTTTTGAACCAACAGGCATCCAATATGTTTTTGAACCTACCAGAGAGAATGATGCCATTTCAAACCACTACTTCAATCTTTAATTTTGTAAAATCTCAACATTATATTATATTTACAGCCATGATAATTTTTCGTAAATTATTAAATGTAAAAAACAATCCATTAATTTCTGGTTATTGAAAAAAACAATAACGACCCACCATTATGGAAACAATATTAAATTAATGCATCACTGAACTGTGAAAATAAAAAATACTTGTAGGCTGTAAAAGCTAAAAAATTTTACAAAACTGTTTATTTGGATTGTATCACTAGTATCACTTACTGTAAAAAGCACGTCATTATTTTAATTAATTATATTAATGTTAACTAGCAACATACTTTTTTATTCACGCAATAAATGTATTTTATATATTGAAGTGATATCACTTTATTGCCAATGCTTTGTTATTGACTTGATCCCAGTTTTCAATTGTGTTTTTGAGAGTTTGGTAAATAAAATGTAATAATATCCTTTAGTAGGGCAAAATATAGGCCTAAGGTGTCTGTTTTTATTGACATACTAATTAATGTTAGAAATTAAAGGGTGGGGGGGTGTCATGCTTTGGGGGGGGCATTAGCCTTCGTTTGGGGGGGGGGGATGTGCCATTGCCCTTGGGGGGGCTGGGCACCCCTGAACCACCCAGTTTTAACATACCTGTTACAGTAAACCTGCATACTCAATCCCCAAGTTATTCTTATGGAGCTTACAAAAACATGCCATATCTTGCCATGTTAGATTGAAATATGTTTTTACGAATTTGAAATTCCCTGAGCATGCAGTTCTGCTGTAACGGATGATATGTTATCAAGGTATGTTTGGAAATAAGCGAGTTGAAATTTTTTTCATTTCCCATTGTGAACATTGGGACAATGTACTCCTGTGTTTACTACTCTCAGTATCTCAACCAATGGACCTAGACCGTAACCAATGGACCTAGACCAATCAAAATACTTAGTTTGGTTTTTAGCAGAAATGAGAATAGAATTTAAGAATTTGAATAAAAAAAGGCTAATTAAGTATCTCACATGTACTTACTTTCCGTCCATCATCCTGACTTCCATTTCTATAAAAAAGAGGAGAGTGGGGTATCTGAAGAGGGCTTAATCTTAAATCTGAAAAATATGTTAAAAGTTATTATTATTAAATTTAAAAAATGCAGTGAGTTAAAGGAAGAAGGTACTTGTAAGTCATTAATCTTATGGGCAAGCCAGAGCTGACTGCTCCTGATGCAGCAGGAGTTGGCAACTGACTGAGAATTAATTAGCCATATTAGGGTACACACAAATTTTTCAAAGCGAAATTCCAGGACTATTCCAGGACTTTCCAAGGACGAAAACAACAATTGCAATGGGCACAATCAACAATTGCCCGAATCAACTTTGAAAGAGCAAAACTAATTAATGTACTCTTTATTAAGAGTATCATAATTGTTTCGTTATTTTATCATGTATGATAAATATATGTGTAACTCTGCAACTGATAATGAGATTGTGGGTGTTTGGCAGGTCACAGAATGAAGGAGAGAACTGGAATTTAAGGTCTTGATCTCAGGGTTTTAGGAAAAATAGTGGCATTGCCAAAAGTGCCAGAAAAAGATAAATAACTTAAATATTCAATATTTAATAGGCATTGAAATTTAAAATGTTTGTTTTGTTTTCATCAAAACAAGGTTGTTGTGATAAAGATTGATTTTAAAAAGTGAGCTAAACAATAATATGTGGTTTATTTACTTGTATAATACTGGCTTAGAACAAACCTTTTTTTTGACTTTTTTAATTTATCTTATTTTAGCATTTTTAGAGAAACATTTTAAAAACCTTCAATAGTATGCGCCTAGAGCCTATGAAGAATATTTGAGCCAAGTTTCATGGCCCAAAGCCCAGCATTGTTTTAGAAAATAAGCTTTGAAAACTGAAAATGGCCGCCATCTTGAATTTTATAATATACCCATTTTAAGCCTTTTGAGAGAATATATTTTAAAACCTTTTCTTAGTACGCATCTAGAGCCTATAAAGATTAATTGTGCCAAATTTCATGGCCCAACGCCTTACAGTTTTTGAGAAATTGTGATCAGTGAGTCAGTCAACCGTTCTGGCTTATATATATATATATATTGAAAAAATGTCATGTTTAAACAATTGGGACAAAATTTCAGCAGTATCAACTATATGTTAAATCATCCATGGCAAAACAAATAACCAGCAAAAACATTCTCTAGTTAGTAAGACTAAAAATATCTTCCTAATCAGTGTAAAAAAGGGAAAACACTACATTTCTGGATCATATCCAATCAAGTTGCTATGACAGTTACAAGTTAGATTTAATATATAATGACTCAACAAGCTTCCCTTTTTTCACATTCAAAGTTAAAGCAAGGCTGAGGAAACGGAAGACATTGTCATTTTCTTGAACTAAACAATTCCAACATGTCAAACTGAAATCTTTAGAAATAATATATAAACTTATTTATAACAGAGTATTATCTGCTAAGTATCCATCAGTTAAGTAGGACCTTTTACAGGGTTGGTTACAAGCTAAGAATTATCAAAATTTGGAAAAAAAATCAAGAAAATGACTGAATCTTACACAAAAGAGAACCATACTACTCCAACTAGACTACTGTTTGAATTACCGGGGTGAGGGGTCCGCCGAGGGGAGAATTCCAGTCCCCGTTGGGTGACATCCAGGTGGCTAGATCCGAGCAGCCCAGGACTGATGCTCAACAGAGGCCCTCCTCGCACTGTCAGTCCATTCTCCTGAAGAAAACAATCAACTTTCACAAATGTTAAGAGTGGGAAATTTAGTGAACGCCAAACAGTCTTCTAGAACACGCACAAAGCAACTACAGCTTACAACTACATACAGTAGAACCTCGGTTAAAAGGCACACTCGATAGCATGGCAGCCTCTATAAGTCTACTTTTCAAATCCTCTTGAATTCCTACAATACTCAATGTTAACTAACCTCATCAGTTTTCGTCCAAACAACCTTGGTAATACGGCTTTTTCCCAATTCACATAGTAGCTCTGAACCTCTGTAACACGACCTTTTTAGGAACCAACCTCAATGAGGCATTTCCAAACTTCATACCACACAGTTCTCATACTTTTATGGGTAATGATTTTCACAGAGAGTGAATCACCAGAACCGACGTTTTGGAGTACACAATGAACGTCCGTTAGGACACTTCCCCTTCCCACTCTCGTCAGACATCTCTGACAAGTGAATGTCTGAACACGTGTTTGTTGTTAACACAAATGGTGATTAGTGACTAGGTTGATGTTGTTGTTGTTTATGTGCGTAATGGTAGTGTAACAGTACAACATGAAAAACCACTTACTGTTGATTTTAAACGCAGAGTGATTAAAACTGTCGAAGAATATCCAACAAAAATAAATTGGGTCTATTGCTGTCGAATTTTATATTCCGTCATCTACACTCCACACAATTTTTAAAAATTCGTCATACATTTCTGTTCATAAAATCAATTGATTGCTTACTTATGGGAAATAACTAGGGGTCTCAATCCCGGACCTAAATTCCAATCCCGGGATTTCGGGATTGATAAAAGCCGGTCCCGGGATCAGCTTCTATATATAGCTATATATATAGCTTCTATTCTTGGGTCTCATTTTCTATATAGGCCTATCTAGAATATATTGCTGTGTGAGAACAACGCTTTTGGTATTTTTTATTTAAACTACCAATAATTCTAGGTCTATATTACAAACTCGTCAATTATGAGCTTGTTGATGGCTGATTACCTATTGTTCCAAATTGTTCAATGGCTTTTATGTTGTGCGTGCTTGACAATTGACAAATGAGTGTGTAGTCCCTTCGTAGAGCCACCTAATGTTTTTTTCAACAAATTTGTAAATCTTACATTGCGCTGTTTTTCCGTCCTTTTGTGTAAGACGATGATAACAAACAAATGAAACATCACAATCTTTCTTATGGGCCACAAGAAAAATTTTTTGGTCTCTCATATTACTTCACTATTCACAAATAATTCACAGAACACGTTAGGTTATTACTAAAATAACAATTATTGATGAAAATCACTACACAAAATCGTCCCGACCGCTCAGATGTTCGCTAAACGAAACCCCGATAGCAACTGAAAGAGTTGGTGATCAGATAGATATAAAAATTCAGTACGATAAAAAATGCCAAAATTAAGCCCCCTGTGTGGGCGTGGCCTTTAGGATACATTGAATCGTGGGAATTAACTCCAAAGGAAGTTCGGGGCAGCGAAAAGGAAACTATTGAGTACTGTCCCATTATATTCCAGGAATAAGGTTATTGTTGAACTGAATTTTGATTTTGGATAAAGTGAACTTTGGGAATGGTAAGTAACAGTCTAAAGGGGCGTGAGTTAAAAAAATTAAAAAACGTTGCTATTAATTATTAGTATTGGAATATCAATTTCCTAAAACATTTTTATGTTTATATGTTTTAAAGGACAACTTTTGTAATAGTTAAAACATTAAAATCACGCAAAAATTCAGAAACAATGATTCTTTTGCAATCCCGTCAATCCCGGGGTTGAGAGACTCTGATCCCGGGATTATCAGGTATTCAAAAGCGACCAGGATCCCGGGATCCCGAATCCCGGGATCCCGAACTTCGGGATCGAGAACCCTAGAAATAACACTAAAACTAACACCAGCTACAGAATGTCTTTTATCTTTCTGCAACGAAATTTGAAAAATCCAAGTTGTTTGTGTTATATGGACTATGAATAAAGTTATTTGAATGAATATTCGGAAATAAAAAAGTACTTCTTAAATAAAATGTGATATTGACCTTATAAATACATTCATTAAGACAGGAAAAATAATATCCTTCCTTCAAATAGCTTTGAATTTAAAATACTCTTTGTTTTCGGCATACATTAGACTCCTGTGGACACCCCGGGACCAAGAACTATCCGGATAATGGGGTTTCCAGTTAACCGACATTCCCTTAAACATGTAAATTATAACTCTAACTAACTCTATAAGACAAAACTCTGATTTAAACATGTGGTTACTGGTCTCAAATCTTTCCCATGAGAACGGTTGATACAGTACTATCTATTTCCTGCAGATCACGTCCGGTTAAACCAATGTGTTGATAAAAATTGTCCGGTTAAAAAGATATCACTTCCATGGAGTGTAGTCTGGATAAACCGATGTCAGGTTAAAAATAGTCTACTTTCAACGAAAGATTTTTTTTGTGCTGATACAGCACTGATACAGTGAAATATGTATCAAAGCTTTGGAAGTAACGTAGTTTCAAAGTGATGCTTTTGTAACTACAAATTTCTTTCACAATGTTGCTGGTAATTTATAAATTCAGGGTTCCCACTCAAACTGAATTTTAAAATTCATGGCTCTTTCACGGTTTTTAAGGTCTGAAAATTATTAAATTTACCGTCTAAATATAGGAAAACATTTTGCCGGCTGAAAAGTTTGAGAATAACAGGGTGGGGGGGGGGGGGGGTAACGAGGGAAAACTCGGCAGACGCATAGCACCGGCGGCGGCGGCGCCAGCAAAACGGAGAAGTAATTTTGAACTGCACACCAATATAATTAAACTGTGTAATATTTTAGGCAAAACAAACTATGCCTGACGGAAATATAATTTTAAATACAATGCAATTAAATAAGTTACAACTATTTTACAAAATACGATGTGATTTTAACATTATTGATTACTTAAGAAAACACTGTACTGGCGATTGCGGAACACGCAAGCAACTAAAGTATTTTTTAATTTTTAACGCCATTCTCTCTTTTTTCCTCCCTTTCTTCCTGTCTTTCTGCTTTCTATCCGCCCACACAATGCGCAGAGTCCAGTGCGCACTGTATGTTGCCATGACAACCGTGTGTTGTCATAGCAACGAGCCAATCATGCCAACACACTGCGTTTTAAGACAACGAACAGGCCGTGTAATGAAAGACAATAAGATAGTCTGCGCTTGTGTGTGTTGACAACCTTTCAATCGATATTCGATAGTTCATTTATTGCGTCTTGACCGAGTTATTTTAATATATAACACATATTAAAATGATGTCGTGTTTGTTTAAAAATTAATTGCATGTATAAGTGCCTTCAATTACATTTTTTTTGTAAAATAGTTTTTGCGCGAATGTGGAAAGTAAAAACGTGTTTCAAAATAATTCTTGTTGCCAGTTTTGGACACCGGTTAGGCGCGCTGCCTGGTTAATACGCCCCCGGATAATTGGTGTTCTACTGTCATTAAACGTTGGTTAATGGCACAACGTTTAATTTGGTCGCCTGCAGGCATGTTTTCCAACGGCCGAAGTTAGGGCCTAGTTGTTGTCATTCAAACAGTGAAACAGTGCAATGGGTAGTGGTGAGTGATAAGCGATGTAGTGATGGGTGGCGGTCAGGCGAATGACGCACACTCACACACACACACACACACACACACACATACACGGGGAAGGAAGTGTGGAAGGGTGTAGGGGGAGAGGGAGAGGCTGACAAAATATAATAACGTATGACTCAAAATATTTTTGACATCAATATAAAACACAGCTTACTTATAATTACCTTCATAAATTTCAGTACAGCATCAAGTTAGGTAGATTGAATTTATCAGTCATTTGTATTACAGGATTGTTTCTATATTTTGTCAGAGCAAAAGAAAGAAATTCACTTATTAATTGCCGCGCAAACGTAAACCAATGAGCGTGCGTCTTCAACTATTTAGTCTTCTCTCTCTTCACCTTTCCATCCCTCCATCCCCCCTCCAAGGCAACCGATCGCCTTCCGCCATTACCTCCCCAGTCTCCACCCCTCCTTCCCCAGCCACAGTGGAATCTCAATCTCAGTTTAGCGGGCCCTACCGTCTAGCTCTGTACAAACAATCTACTTAAAGTACATAATTGCTGTCTTCGTCTTGGGACTGTGAATCATTTTAATGTCTCTAATAAATTTATACAAATATTTCTCTATAATTTAATAAAAATATTAGCTATTTTAAAATTGGCTGATTTTATAGGTCTGATGACGAAATACACGGCTCTTTCCGGGTTTTTTCATGGTTTGCCAAATTCACGGCTTATTCACGGTTTTTACGGTTTCATGGTTGAGTGTGAACCCTGTAAATTTGACAATATGTAGTAAGTAAGCCCGTTGTTCCATACTATGTGTGATTGTACTTTAGCATCTCTATTAGGGTTGTGATGTTAAATAAAGTTGATTACTTAAAATGACAATACAAACAATTGTTTCAGATTTAAACCAGTCATAATTTTTAAGAACATTTAATAACCAAATTTCCTCCCTTTTAGTTTTATAACTGACAACTTACCTGAGCTCGCAGAAGAGGTGGAGACAGCTGATGAGTGTCGGCTGCGGCGAGATCGCCCGGGTGAAGAGGCGGGTAATGCGGAGGACTCTGGGCTGTCACTGGCCCTGTTCTTGGGTAAAACACTGTGTCCTTGCCTGATGAACCATTATCGCTGAAACATAATGGTTTTGTTTACTCTGGCTACATTCACAGAGAAGAATCAAACACAGGTCGCTTTTAAATGGGTCTTCTGTTGCGCCCAAGTACTATTTACAGTTCCAGTTACGGTTATAGTTAAGTTACTAGTTACAACCAGTTACTAATTACAGTTAAGTTAAATTAGGAAAGGGCAGCGACAGTGCTGCTCTCTTGCGGAGTTAATGGTAAACTAAGTCCTCGACAATCGCTGGGCAGCGCTTGACAAACTCTGAGCGCAACATTAGAAGATACCTCTGTTTGATTCTCCTCTGTGCTACATCTTAAAAATAAAAAATACTCTAGGACAATTTATAGCTTTGGTTTTTTAACAGAAATGTTAGTAAAGACTTTATCAATTAAATAAACTTAAAACAGTCGTCATACAAGCTTTTCCATTATTTTCAATATTAAATCTAGCCTATATATTTAAAAAAATTGGTTTTTCTTTTCCGAGTCCATCCGGCTCTTCTACTCAACCAATTTTCATAATTGAGGTCTTAAATTAAAGGTATGCATGCGTAGATTTGCCATCAAGCATCCATATTCATTTATCTGCCGAATCATTCGAGTTATGCACAAAAGTAACTTCCTCCCTGTACATTTCTTATGGGAGTTAAATATGGTTTTCCTTTTCTGAGTTCGTTTTGCTCTTCTACTTGACCGATCTTCATAATTGAGATCTTCAATTAAAGGTATGCAGACACAGATTTGCCATCAGGCATCGGCATTCGTTTATCAACTGCATTACTCGACCAAAAAACATAAATTTGATTATTTCCGGGATTTTTAATTCAATTTAAAAGTTATCTTTCCCCAGTTCTAATTACAGTAAAACCTCGATTAACCGTCACTCTCGGGACTGGGAGTGTGACGGTTAAGAGAATAGACGGATAACAGAAATTTAGCTATAAACCTGTTCAATACGAAGATTTTAAATACTTTGGAAGAAATTATACCCTGTATAAGTGGATAATACATATTTATATTTAAATTACATTCATACAATGGTAATGGCGGACCTTCTAAACTGTATGTTGTGCCCATTCAGTTTTCGTAAGTGAATTACATAACCTTAAATTAAAAGATAGTCCGTAATCTTTTAAATGAGTTCGCCAACACCATACATCAGCGCGATACATGTAGCTGTTTCGCCCTTCCTTAACGTTTAATAATTTCGATCTTTTGGTCAAGCCCTAGTGCGACTCGTTTTCGTTTTTTAGCAGTCGTTAACAATCAATAGTTACTGTACTGCAGTTGATTCACAGTATCTATCTAGCTACACACTGTGTAACAGCAAACATTATGTAACGCTGAACTAAGAGGTGTGCCGTATAACCAAAAAAATCAACATGCCAATGAGTAATAAATAATTCGCTCACCCCCATATCACTCCTTGCTTGGGAGTGGTGATTTTCGGCGGAAACTCAAGGTCATTGGCCGCGGACAGTCGCGTTCGATCACAATGGCGCTTGCACTTTCTTTTGTGCTTTGCGCGACGCCAATTTACAACATATTGCGAGCCCGGAGGCAGTGACGGATAACAGAGAGTGACGGATAAAAGAGTGACGGTTAATCGAGGTTCTACTGTATGTAAATCTATATGTTTTGGTCTAAGAACCTTCAGCGAAATACCAGCTTTCATTTCAGCTATTGATTATTAAGATCGGACGTACCTGAAGCACTCTGCTGAATTCCAAACAATATAAATCATATATATTTATATATATTAGGTTTTCTTTTTCTGAGTCCGTTTATGTTCTGATCTTAATGAAATTTGGTACAGACGTGTAAAGTATGGTACCGTAATCAATCGGACGAATCCGTGAACCAGCCCGATTGGACCACCGGAAGGATGAAAATCTATATGTTTTGGTCTAAGAACCTTCAGCGAAATACCAGCTTTCATTTCAGCTATTGATTATTAAGATCGGACGTACCTGAAGCACTCTGCTGAATTCCAAACAATATAAATCATATATATTTATATATATTAGGTTTTCTTTTTCTGAGTCCGTTTATGTTCTGATCTTAATGAAATTTGGTACAGACGTGTAAAGTATGGTACCGTAATCAATCGGACGAATCCGTGAACCAGCCCGATTGGACCACCGGAAGGGGGGTAAAGGGGGATAAACCGCCCCAAAAGTGGGTTTTTTTAAATTTTTTACATAGAAAAACAAAATTTATCCAATTTGTGTTGACACCATTGAATTCAGCTAAAAAAACGAACAATTTAGTATTTTTAATCACTGGTCTATGTCCATTGGTTACCGATATTGAAAGTGGTAAACACAGTGCGTTGTCCCAATGTTAACCTTATGGTAAATAAGTAAAATTCTATATCTTGCTTATTTCTCAACATATCTCGATAAAACTTGGTTTGTGGCTTCATCTAGATGAGATCTAATGTATAATAATTTAAAATCCCCGATAATTCCATTTTTGTGGCAGCAAACCTACATACTTATTCCCCATGTTATTCTTATCCGGAGCTTACAAAAACATGTCAGATCTCGCTGTGTTGGCTTGAACTATATTCTTTTGAATACGTAATTCGCTAAGTATGCAGCTCTGCAACGGGGGTATGTTAGCATGGTATATAGTTAGTTTGAAAAGTCGTATGTGCCGGGCTGACATGTCGCTGTCCTGAAAACTTAAGTACAGAATATCTCATTAAAGTCCTACGTTTTCCTTTGTGGTACAAATTATTACCAATTTGGTAATAAATCGTGGTATAATTGGTTTTCTGAAATCCCAACATAACCGGGCCCAGCTACATGCAACTCTTTTTCAGCTTAGGCAAGTGACGGGCAAGTCACATTGACGTTGTGAAGCTGCATTGCATGTAACATTAATGACGAAGAATTATTTGATTTGAGTTGATTTGTGTCTTAGTACCAACATTTACCGCTGCGGAGCAGGGTGGGTCCTCTAGTTAAGTGATGAAAAGGTAAAAAGTTCCAGTTTTACACAAATGGCTAAAAAGTAGAAAGCTTTGTTAGCTTTCTAAAATGGCTTCATATTTTTATACATGCTTACATAAAGCTTTATAAATTTTTAAACTGAAGTTATAAGCTTAAATTTTAAATGTGCATTAAAGTATCTTTTACATAAATACTGGATACTATGATTTTAATACTTCAAAGGTACCGGTACATACTGTGTACAACTTTGCTGTTTCAAAACACAATTTAAAAATTTAATTTGTAAGTAACACAACTAAAAAATTAATGTTTGTTTTTTTTTCTTAAAAAAAGGGCAAATTCTAATCTATATTATTAAAAGCATTTCTGGGATTTTGTCAAGAGCAAATTGACCCCTAAAAAAGATTTGTCTATACATATTTGGTATCAATTGAAAGCTATTATTCTCTAGATGTGCCTTCTGTTGGCATGGAAAATATCACGTAAAAGGCCTTCGTATAGGAGGCTTTTGAAATTTCAGCGAAAATGCTACTATCTGCTATAAAATATATGAACTTTTTCCAATTCTCAATTGTTTATAACTTAAGTAAAACTGACACATTATTAACACCTAAAACAGGTTACAATATAATACAGGTAATATAATACAGGTTACAATTCAGGCCTCCAAGTGGTTTTTGGAAGCCAAAAAGTAGGAAAAGTAGGACTTTTTTTGGCAAAAAGTAGGAAAAGTAGGACCTTTTTCCATGTAAAAAAATCAAACTTTCTTGCTGAATTGTAGCAAGTTTTAGAACAAAGGAACATCACGAAAACCTATAAAATAGTAGGATATTGTTTTATGTAACCAAAGAACACAAATCCTGCAAAAGCTTTTAATGAATATCATTTCATCAAAATACAGTAGTGTATATAACTAAAAACAACTCTAAATACGATTACTTTGAATTTGAAAAACATCCCCAACCAAATTGGCCGGATAAAGTTTCAGTTGAGATGTTAACAAAGTTACTACTGTTAACTCCAATTATAATGAAATTATAAGGAAATCATTCCCTGATTTACTAATAAACTTAGAGATGTCATAAAAACTATTAAGGGGAAGTAGCAGTAATGAATGACAGGTTGAATAATGTATTAGTTAATCAGCCCTAACTTGTGTTCTAGTAAATTCATAAGTAAGAAATTTTTTTCTGTTCATGATCAAATGTCAGTTGTATACAAAGCAATTAATATTTAATATTTAATATTACAAAATAAAATTATAAAGTTGTTGCTAGTGGCGACTAGTTTTAACTCCTTATGGAGTCATCATCAGGCCGTTCAGTGTGTTGTTCTTTTCATTTGAAGATCGTCGTTGGGTTATAAGTACACATGACACACATTCAGATCGATACAAGCATTAGGAACAACAAATCGAGAAACACACTGAATAATTAATAGTACTTGAGGAACAAGACAATGGATTTCTTCCAATATGAATTAGGAAGAAGTTTAGACTAGACTTCTTAGATAATCAACGCAGTTTTAGTGATTTCCCATAGAAATGCTGATGTAGAACAAGGATTTTCACGAACCACACTTTTTGACAGGCACAAAAATATCTTTATCAGCTGCCTAAATTAGTACTCTGCAATCAACGAGTGTGACAAAAAATGTCATTAAGTCTAAATCACAAAAGACTTCGTTAACAAAGGTGCTAAAGCATATAAGGGACTATCTAAGAAGTCTAGTCTACACTTCTTCCTCACTCATATTGGGTTGAGTGTCTGATCCTAGAGTATTATTTATTGTTTAGTGTGTTTCGTTGTTCATAATGTCTGTGTCTGTCTGTAAAGATGTCATATGTACTTTTAAACCAACGACGTTCTTCAAATGAAGAGAAAAACACCCTTAAACGGCCTGAGGATGACTCCATAAAGGAGTTAAACCTCGCTGCTACTAGAAACAATTTGGATTTCTTGAAAGCAGTCTGTAAACCGATTCAATTTTATTCATTTAAATTTAATTGCCCATAAACAAAGAATACTCCTCCAGGATTTTCCAGGTTTAAATTTTGCAACTAAATCAACTAAAACGCTGGATGGGCTATGGCCATTATATTTTTTAATATTTTTATTTTATTAATTCATTTAACTTGAACAATACATTGTCTTGAATCAACTTAAGCTAAATATGACACAACATAAATGGAAAAAATTTAAAACTAGAATTAAATTAATGGTTTTTGTTAAAATAATAAGTAAATGAAAATATCTGATATACTAAAATATAAACCAAAAATAATCTTAATTTACCTTAAAAAATAAACTAAAACTCAACTTTGTTGTCATTAGAATAGTAGGTAAACAGTCTAATTATAAAAAAAATTAAGAATCTAGGTACATTTTATAGTAATAATAAAACGAATGCCCTTGCTTCAAAATAAATGAATAAAATGAAAATCATCTTGAATTAGAACTGTGTCCTAATAAAAAAAAAATTCTAGGGGCACTGATGTTACTCACTGCAAAAAAACTTGCATTAATTGTGAATGCACCATTAAAATCTAACTGGAGAATTAGTTAAAGTTGATTCCATTTTTTTCAGTTTTTTGTTTTGACTTGATACGAAGTAATCCAACATTGTGCGTTTGGTTTTTTTCAATTTCTTTCTGTTCCGTTCTAATTTTAGCTAGGTTGAATTTAGTTTCTTCAACCTTTTTGCAGGCAGCTTCTAGCATAGTTTGCCCTATTTTCACCCCCTTTAAATCTTGGTTTCTTAATGCATTCTTTATTCTTTCATTGGCTTCATCTACTAAAGTTTTGTATGTGTCCATCTCTGTTGCAGCTTCATTTTCTTTTTTCTCTAAAGACTTTTCTTTGAGTATCACTTCCTTTAATTTTCTAGTTTTCTTCTCAAACTCGGCTTTCTTTCTTTCCAAATCTTCGTTCTCTTTCTGTTTTTTCAGTTTTTCTTCTTCCTTTTGTTTTTTTCTTTTCAGCTTCAACTCTCTTCTCTTCTTCAATTCTTTCTAAGTAAGACTTATATGCTCTGGCACCTTTGTTAATGAAGTCTTTTGTTATAGGGACCAAATGACATTTTTTGTCATACTGTTTTAGTCCATCCTTCGTGGATTGTAGAGCACTAATTGAGGCTGCTGACAAAGATGTTCTTGTGCCTGTCAAAAAGTTTGAAGTTTGTGAAAACCCTCGTTCGACATCTGCATTACCGTGAGGAATTACTAAAACTGCTTTGACCAATTTGGTAAGCTCTGGGTACTTTTCTTCACCCACATCATTTTTCAAGGAAAAGATTTTACTGTAGTAGTAATCAACTCTCTTGTGGAATACTTTACCATCACTCTCATAGCTATGCCAGTCCTCTGGAATGTTTTCACACTGCAGAACTTTCCATTCATCACTAACTGTGTCTACATTTAGGGGATCTTTTAACTTTACACTAACTGCAAGATTTTTCACTGATGCAAGGCTCCAGGGTTCACATCTATTTTCAGCTTTGAGGCATCGAGCTTCACGGATTACTCCATCAGTTGGTAGTTTCTCCAATAATCTAGACGTTAAGCATCTCAAGAGCTTTCGCATGCCCACAACCAATTTAGATTGGTGTTCTCCTTTCAGCTTGCTCAAAACTTTCCTTGTGTTTTCTCCAACTTCAAGGTCTTTGTCGGTTAGTTCAATTTCTGAATTTGAGAATTTTAATTTCTTCAAATCTCCAAGACTCATTTGTTTCAAATTTTCAATCTTGATAAAACATCCAAGTAGGCTCTTAATAAGATTTACCATTTTATCAAATAGTAGATGGATAAGTGGTTCTTCCTTCTGGAAAAGTGCAAGAAAAGGTTGAAGCATGTTTGATACGGAGATCAGGAAATGGATCTTTGAAAGGGTTGTCATGGGGGTTTTAAAAAATTTTACAATTCTATTGTAACGACAGTTTTCAATTATTTTCTTATCCCTTTCAGGAAGAGCAGCCAGAAAGTACTCCTCGGCCACTTTCCACTGGCTCACCAGTCTTTCCAATGCAGGTCCTAAGGTTAGACACCTGCTTTGTACATGTTTCAGAAATTTAAGATGCTTAAAACCAAGTTCATCTTGTAAATCTTTCAGTTCTTCAACCCTTACAGGAGAGAGTTTGAAAAAATAATGTAGGTCAACTATTAAGTCAACTACGTCTTCTCCAAATTCATGTAAGGCTTTGGAATAAGCATTATGGACTGAATGTAGGTTACAAAATCCAATATTTAGAAGAGACGGCAAATCCTGTGATTTTTTAACTTCAGTTACCATCTGAAAAACGGCTTTGTTTACATTAGGTCCATCACTGCCTAGAGTGATAAAATCAGCAAGAGGAATCTGAGCATCATTGATTGATTGAATAATCTTTTCGGAGATAGTGTTGGCTTTTGCCTGTCCCATTAGATGGGTATCCAGATGATGGACAACAACTTCGTTTTTTATGCTTGACCAGTATCTTATTTTGAGGTCAAGTTGCTTTTTTATTTCTCGGTTTGTCAATTCATCAAAAGAAATTGCATAAGGAGATGAGGACCTCCTTATATCATATAATAGGACCTCATGAAAGTAGGGTCCAGTTGCTTCTGTTATCATGTAAGATAACTTTGTGTGGGGCATAGAAAACTTGGAAGCAATAGTGCTGTCAGGAAACATTGTTTTAAACAAATTTGGGAGGTCATCCGCTGAGTTATACGAAAAATCACTGCTAACTGCCTTGAGACACCATAACAGTTCTGCCTTTATTACCTCTTCTTTTGCAGAGTAATAACAAATGGTAGACTGTGTCTGTGGTTCAGTTTTGTCCACAACAATTGACTTTTTTGTTTCGCTAGCTAAGATTGTCTGTTTTCCGGCTAAAATATCTTTAATGATTGATGCATGCTGTTTAGTTTGTGCATGTTATATTAATTGGTTCAGACCACGGTTATCACAACGAACAATTTTCTTACAGAGGCGACAAAACACTTCGTATTTGGATCGTTTTACACACCATTGTTCAATATTTTGACCATTAGTGTCCTTCTTCTCAAGCCACTCCTCTTTAAATGAGGTTTGATGAGGCATATTCACAACACAGTATCTTCACAAATATTGAACTTTCACAAATTATTTAATCAAGAAAATCGCAGAAAAACACTGATTGTTTGGAAAATAATTACAGACATTTTCTGTCACTTAAAAAATCATCCTCTAAATAAAAAAAAGTCTGTAATTATTTTCTAACAACATAAACTTCATATTAAAATACCCCCGTTGCAGCAGACCTGCATACTCAGCGAATTTCAAAGGCAAAAGAACATGTTTCAATCCAAGAAAGTGAGATTTAACATGTTTTTGTAAGCTCCATAAGAATAACATGGAGAATGAGTGTGCAGGTTTGCTGCAACAGGTCCATTAAAACTGGGTGTTTTCAATTCAATGTTTCGTAGATCTGAACTAGGAGAAACCATATAGCAACTTTTATCAAGATTTGTCAAAAAATAAAGAAGATATAGAATTTTTTATTTCCCATAAGGATAACATGGGGAATGAGTATGCAGGTTTGCTGCCACAAAAATGGAAATTTCGGGGGTTTTAGACTAAAATACATTAGATCTTATTTAGATGAAGCCACAAACCAAGTTTTATTAAGATATTTTGAGAAATAAGCGAGATATAGAATTTTACTTATTTCCCATAAGGTTAACATTGGGACAACGTACTGTGTTTACCACTTACAATATCTCGGTAACCAATGGACATAGAGAAATGATTCAAGATACTAAATTGTTTGTTTTTTCGAGCTGAATTCAATGGTGCTAATTAAAATTGGATTATTTTGATTTTTATATGTGAAAACCCCAAAAAACCCATTTTTGGGGGGGTTTATCCCCCTTTACCCCCCCTTCCAGTGGTCCGATCGGGCTGGTTTTCGAACTCATCCGAATAATTGCTACTTTACACGCCTATGCCAAATTTCATTCCAATCGGACCATTTTTGCGAGCGCTATCGTGCTTACAGACACATATATATATATATATATATATATATATATATATATATATATACAAATTTGAACGAATGGTGTTTTTGATATCTGGGGGCACCAAAACGAAAAATTATGATGGTCCCGCGCTTAGGTCTTACCATGAGACCTACAGTAATAGCTTCTTCCCTATGGGGGAAATTCGCTAAAAGGAGTAAAAAAACATGAATGAGTAACACCCTCAGGAAATATATTTAAAGTTCAGGTGAACTTTAAATAATTTCCTGACCCTGGAAAAAAATGCTACAACAGCCTGGGTTACGGCAGGATGGAGCATGGATTTCCCCTCAGTTTTCTTCATTGGGGAATCTCTGAGTCCACATATATATAAAATAAAAGCAAAGTTCTGATCAACCCAGGGCAAACTATTGCACATAGAAGCGCAAAACTTACGTACACTCCTCTTCAAGCAAATAATCCCCCTAAGAAGAGATTTTCAAAATTCCCATATGAACCTACAGAAGGTACTTTGTTTTGGTAGTTGTTTATGATGCAAAGTAAATCAACAGCTGTTATTTAATGAAATACCCAGTAAAGCGGGTTACTATCAGCAAGTAGTGCAAAAATATTGAACAAAATCGTTGTCTTTGAATTGTAAACAGGTTTAATATATTATGTAGAATTGAATCTTGAGAAACGTTAACAACATTTCAAATTAACAGGCTTATTTATGATTTGTACAAGTGTTGTATTATATAAATCTGTATTTTTATATTGCAGTGCTTTAAGTGTTGCAGTACTATATTTTGAAAGATTTTTTCCTACAATCTATAAAACTGAGAAGGAGATAGATTGGTACTTAAGAAATATGATTTATAAATTTTGAAATTAGCAAATAAATATTCAATCATATAACTGTTTTCTAATAGTATAGATAAAACGACGGCGAAATATAAATTTGTCAATTCCACTAACAGAGGAAAATAGCGGTTTTCGCGCAAAATTAACGAAAAAATTATGAAAAAGTAGGAAAGTAGGACAAATTTGTCAAAAGTAGGACTTTTCCTACTTTCCTACTAAAAAGTAGGAAAAGTAGGAAAAGTAGGACGACTTGGAGGCCTGCAATATATTAACAGGTTGGTTGTAATATATATAATCCAAGCTCTTTTTATACATAAAAAATCACTTTGACATGTTCTAATTGGAAAGTAAATCTGAGCATATTTGCATCCAAACAAACTCAAGAGAACTGCAGTTAAATAATGATTAACGAGAGTAAAATGATTTAGAAAACAAGGAAAAGACTTTAAAATAAAATTCATGACATTCTTCCCCCTTCATTTAAAAGTAACATGTTTAATCAAAACAATGTCTTTAAGAGGAATAGCTACTTACTTTTGGTTGAAGCATTGATAATCTTTGAAGGAATGCTGCCAACGATTTTGATGATTTGGTCTACCAGGATGCTGATTACCATGATTGTGGCGAGAATAAGGGGTTGAATTTCTCAAACTGCCACCTCGATTACTAGGATTCATGATGATCACCTAAAAAAAAATTATATAAAAAAACACGATTGACATAGTAAGTTTGAGATGCGTAATGATTCATACTTCCAAAAACATATGTAAAAGGCCTTTTAATTGGGTTTATTAGAAATCAATAGTTACCGTAACATCAATAGTTAGCAATTATTGAACTACCGTTTTTAATGTAGCAAGGGAGTGAAGACATACACACACTGTCACAAGGGTTCTCAAGGGAAATTGTTGATAAATTTGAAAAATTTCCTGAGGGAGACAACGTACTTACTGCCATAATATAGATCAATACAAAGTTTTTTTCCCCACCTGGACTCATAACATGTAAAAAACTATTTTACAAAAAATATCAACAGAACAACATCCACTTTGTTTGCTTAGTGCTAATTAGCTAATTATTACAATCCGTACATTTGAAATATGTTTAATTATCATGACCGTTGCAATCTTACCTCACCATCTTTAGGTTTATTGTACTCCCCAGAGATCAAAGAAGTATTTGATTCCATAGGAGTCAAGTAATACTTTATTCCCTCATATCAAGGAGTAAACTCAGGTGGACATAAAGTAATATGCAGTGAAAAACATTTGAAGAGGAGGTTTTAAATATTAAAGACCCCTAAAAAAATAGTGGATGCCCTGATAAAAGCTGTAACAAGGGCTCAGATGAGCAAACAAAACAATAAGGCCCTGTTGCAATCATTTTAGGACACTTATCTAGTCAGAGACAATCAGGCGGGGAAATGCCAAACAAAATCCAATAGTCCAAAAATATGATATGGAGGCAGTTATCTAAGATTAAACCGTCTGATTGTGGCCATAAAGTAAGAATGTAATACTATCATACATAAGGTGCCTTGATCCTCTGCCTATAATTACATCAGCCTAACATCTAGACCGGCCCTCACCATGTACAGGAGGGCAGTTGTGTTGTATAGGAAGGTTGACTGGAAAAAATATATATAATCCAAGCTCTTTTTATTGCAGCTGAAAATTAGCCTTCATCAACAGCTTCCATAAAAATTAATAATATATTAGACTCTTGATAATTCGACACTTAGTGGACTTCGGGGATGTCGAAGTATCAAAATGTCAAACTATAGGGAGAATATGGGATTTCAAATTAAAAATACAGATTAGACATGTACATCTCCTAAATTTATTAAATACCATAAACCTAAACCATTGCACAGCTATTTTACTAACTTTTATCATAATATAGGTCCCAGTAAATATCACTGGACACTGGACTGGGAATCTTAGAATGTTTGTTGAGTGTCAGCAGGTGTCGAACTATACAGTGTCCAAGTATCAAGTGTTGAACAATCGAGAGTCTACTGTATTTACAATTGACTGTAAAGAAGTAGATGCAGGGGCTCATTGAGAAGGAGAAGACTTTCTTATCAAACTGTCTTGATAAAGGAGTGACCCCTCTCCCTCCCCTGCCACCAAAACTGTCGTCATGGTTATCCAACCAAATGTAGTAAAGATTAACTTCTTAAAACACCACTCATTACCACATAGGTTTGGCGAAACATTGGTTTAAAAAAGTTAAAGAACTAGTTGATTTGTGTTTTGTGGTGTGAACTTAGGGCAAGGCCAGCCCTCAACTTATTGAAGTAGTAATGTCCACAAAAATGTAGAAACAAATGGATAGACATCGATGCTGTTATAAAAAGGCCATAAATCAATTCAATTTTATTCTTTTATATCCTAGCAGTTAGTATATTTGCTATGGGATTTATGTTCTAGGTGGGCAACTAAAAATGAATATTTCAAATCTCTTGTTATGTAAGTTATCTTTGTTGTTTTCATACCCCTTCATATGACAAAAAGTAATTCAACAAAAATTGTTGAATTACATTAACTAGAGATCGCCAGTGGTCGAAAATTCGACCAATTTACAAAGTGACAAATGAAGGGGAGGGACGACAACTTTTTCAAAATTGAGATTTCTATGCAGTAAGGTTGTAAACGACATCCTGCATCAGTGCAGGGTATTTTTTCGTTCATATCTCTTGTGTTGGCAGCACTACCACAGGTTGAAAACCAAGTGCTGTTGGTCCCACAGTTGCAGCAACGTTGTAACCGCCAAAAATTGCAATATCACCACGCACCGTTCTGTCGCCGTCCTGATGTTAATCGGCTAAATCGTAGTAAAAAACGCCCTGTTAAGTTTGAAAGTTGGACCAGAAATGTACATAAGCAGAGAAGAAATGCTGGGGAACCGTACATAAATGAAAAGAAGAAACAAAAAAAAGCATTGTTGCATAGACCAAGCCAGCAACAACGTTGCAAACGACTGTCATTTACAACGTTATTGCAATTTTAAAATCACTTTTTTTGTAATAACTTTTTTATTACGTGCGATAATATTGTAATATTTCATAGTTTGGCTAGTTTTATGATATTATAATTATATATAACAAATAAAACATATTTAAATCATTACATTCCCAATTATATGTTTTTTCCATTTCCTGAAAAATTTACTTTATGTCGCTTACAACGTTACTGGAGGGACCCCTTCAAATAGGGATAGCTAATTTTATAAATAATCCCCGCATAAACCAATGTGTTTCTAAATACATTTCATATAGTACATATTCTCCATGTAAACACATAATATTACCAAACTGGGGGCCCAAAAACAAAAGAGAAAGACTCAGTCCTTGACTAATTATTTTACTTCATTTCTGGCTTATGGCATGGTTTTTTATAATTAGTATTTCATTAAGATAATGACTATTTTATTAAGATTTCATGTTTACTTTTTAAGAATAATTATTGAATCAGAGGAAAGTAAAACTTCAGTCATCAAATCAGTTTATCCTCTACACCCCTTACCACAGTTCTCTCCCTCCCTCCATTAATTCCTCACTCTCTACTTCCGACCTTCTTTCCACTTTTCCCTCCTTTTCATCTTCATTCTCTTCTTACCATCTCTCCTCCCTTCTTTCCTATCATTTGGAACTTTTTCCCTCCTTCCCTCTCTTCCTATTATTATCACTAAAATGTAATATATATTTTACCCATTATCCACCAATAAAACAAAATTTAAATATAATGTGTCCATTTATACTCCAGTTGCCAAACCCGGTGACAGGATTTTCGGGCCTATGTGCAATTGAGAAACCCGCCTTTTTTTACTCATCTCGATTCTGGGCCCCATTTTTACTAATCTCGCGTGGATCCGGGCCCCCTGTAAGTCCAGGCCCCTGTGCATTTGCCCCCCCCCCTCCCACCGTCACCGGCCCTGCCGGTTGCATGTCAGTTAGTACATTGGATGGTAGAAACTTAATGTACATTTTTTTCCCTTTTTATCAGAAAATTTGTATCTCTTAATCTTATTTAAGCAAGTAAACTTTATTTTTCCATATACTTGTAAAATGGAACACATTTGAGTATGATATCCCTAATCTTCTCTAAGTAGTCCTGATTTCAATCAAATTCTATATTTTCACTCCATGCCCCAATTAAATGTGCGGCTTAATGTTTCTACATCAAATCTTTACTCTACGAAAAATAGCATGTGATAACAGCTACATAATATGATGCTAACTTTGTTTACATTTGGTTGTTATAATATCACCAAAACAGCAACTCATAAGGCTAATGTTAATTTTTTTGAAATTTTAAATTTAATTTTCTACATTTCTAAAAGACTAATATAAATTTCAATGAGATTCTGCACATCTACACGAATATACAATTCTATCGGTGTGCTTAGATTTTTGCTACGTTGCACACAGGCTGAGAAAAAAGGAGTACAAAACCTCATGGAAAAAATGCTTGTCTTAATAATTCAGAATTATTACTTACGTAATATAGCCTGAAGACATCAAACAATCTTTTTTATTTTATTTTATTTTCCGCTAACATGTTTCAAGGATATGACTCCTCATCTTCAGGGTGATTTATACTTAATTCACATGGCCCACATTTCTGCAGTTGTCAAAATTTTTAAAAGGTCTTCCACCTAAAAACAGTAGATAATACAAATGTCACAAAACTTTTACACATACTAATAAAGTATTACTGACATCAGACACAAAGTACTGCACAGTGAACAATCATTCCCGGCCGGTTACAGTAATATTTTATTACTGTAACCATATGTGTAAACGTTTTGTGACATTTGTATTATGTACTGCTTTTATGTGGAAGACCTTTTTAAAATTTTTACAACTGCAGAAATGTGGGCCATGTAAATTAAGTATTAATCGCCCTGAAGATGAGGAATCATATCCTTGAAACATGTTGGCGGAAATAAAAATAAAATAAAAATAAAAAAAATGTTTGATGTCTACAGGCTATATTACGTAAGTAATAATTCTGAATAATTAATCAAAGGCATCAAGGCTGTTAGTAAAAAAAAAGCTTGTCTATTAATATAAAGACTAGATAACACGTATCTCGAAATCGAGCAAAAGTCATATAGTAAAAGAATGAAGAATAATCAGCCTACTTATATACTTTTAAAGTTTACTCAAAGGGCTAAATTCATCAACAAAATTGTGGCTCAACTACTGAAACTTTTAAAGTTAATTTGATCCACTGCAGGAGTTTCCGGTAAACGTAAAAGAATATTTAGGGAACACCTTCATTTCCCCATGTCCTCTTTTTTCTGAAATGTATATTCTTAACACCGTCAAAAGATCAAGCTCTGCTTGCAGCAACGTGTAGCTGACCAAAAGCAAACACTGACGCCGTGAGCAATGACTTCCTTTGTTTAGAGATAGCCGCTGCACCTAATTGATAATTATCGCCAAAACAGATACTGTAAGGAACGGCTGTCTTTACAGGCAACCTTTCCTTTGTGGTAAAAACGCGTAAATGAAGCATTATCTCTACCAGTCTTTTCATTCTTGAAAATGCAACCCTCCGCAATGAAAATATTTTTAGTTCATTGGTCTGAGGTTGGAAGGAGTACCAATATCAAATGTTACTTCGGGAGGGTGATGCCAGCGGTTGCGATCGTGTTCTTTCCGATTTCTCCGACCAGTCAATGTTCGTCTTCTTCTTCCCGGTGGTATTACAAATGCACCAGATCCAAAAATTTATTTGCTCAGGTTAATATAACTTCAAAACCTACTATGAGATATCGTAAACTACACATTGTAAAACTGGTAACTGCAATGTTTATAAGAGCTTTAAAAACTTCATAACATAACCTAAATTACATAATAAATCTTTTAAAAACTAAAACTGTTGGAAACAAAGCCAAACCAGCTGTAAATATAAAAACTGCTCTTTTCGAAAAATTAATTATATTTGCTGCAATGTGTGGTTTATTTCAGAGCTTGGCCATATGTTCAGTTTGTAAAAAAAGTAAACAGAGCTTGCTCAAATGTCCATGAATAGCGCTACTGTTCCGA
Source organism: Flexamia atlantica (assembly GCA_035578135.1). NCBI lineage: Eukaryota > Metazoa > Arthropoda > Insecta > Hemiptera > Cicadellidae > Flexamia > Flexamia atlantica. The sequence continues at coordinate 3,056,003 of JAQJVK010000006.1, read as the reverse complement.
AACTTCAGCCCTTTACTGTATTTTAGTGACGCCCTTTTTTAAAATTCTGAGACTTGTTGACAAATCTGCATAAAATTCCCTTTAAATTGACACCTCAAACGTTAAAATCCGCACTGCCGTTATTGCAATTGGACTGTGAAAAGAAAACCGCTTGCGTATTAATATATAGATGATCAACTGATCATTGAATTCCACACACTGGAAATACATTTATCTTAGTTATCATGACTATTGCAATCTTATTCTTTAGGTTTATTGTACTACCCAGAGAGAAAAGAAGCATTCTTATTATTATTGTTATATTATTATTACAGCTTATTGTTATTCAGCCTAAATATAACAAAAACCCAGTCCAATGGGGAAACTGATTTGAGCATAAATTAATGGTTATTTGTATTATCAGACCAATAAGTGATTTTTCTACTGATTTCAAAGAGGACTTTAATTACACGCTATTTTACCACTAGCTATTCTAGCATGGACACTCAAAAAGCAGCAATATAAGCGAGGATTGTCGAGACTGCAATGTGTTCAATGTTTTTCTAATAATTTTCTTGTTCCGTTTTGGGTAAAACTGTACCCATGGCTCATACATGGGTTACCATGACATCTTCTTTTCTCTGGACATAGCCTACCTATCCTCTTTTTGAACATCATATAAGTGTCTGGCGGATTTTTTAAAAACCTGCTAAGTGCCCGGGTTTCAGACGAAGAACATTTTTAATGATTTTTTTTCATAACCTTTTTAGACCTTAAAGAGGCAAACTGAGTTTCCATTGAAATTTTACAAAATCAGGATTTACAACTAAGTTATCGGTGAGATAACTGTGAAGCGATTTCCTCAGCATACATTTCATGTTATGTAGCCTATGACTGAAATCATCAGATTGTACAACTTTTCATGTTGTAATAAAGCCTACATATTTCTTTATTTATATATTTTTTATAATGGATTTTTTAAATTTGTTCTTTATTACTGAATTAGATGGTTGGTATCTTTTCTTCTCCCAATCAATTTAGTGTGAGTAATTCAACCTGAGCTGATGGCGTTTTCAGGCTCTAGCAAAACCTAGTTTGTAAGTGGTTTCTTAAGTTATTGTATCGGATAACAAATGTTTTTCACCACAGCCTTGAATGCTTGCATGACAATGCTTACTTAGCCTATTAGTTAATAATACATGCAAATGTAATAGTTTAGGAAAAGTCTGGGAGTGTATGTAGAAAACAAATTTACTTGGGACATGCTTATTAATTATACTGCAAAGAAAATCAGATCGTGCACATATAAATTATTTAATTTCAAACGTTTTTGCCTTATAACATCCTTTTAAGCGAATTTCCCCTATAGGGAAGAAGCTATTACCGTAGGTCTCATGGTAAGACCTAAGCCCGAGACCATGATAACTTTTCGTTTTAGGGCCACCAGAAGCAAAAAACACCATTCGTTCGAATTTTTATATATCTATCTATCTATCTATCTATCTATCTATATATATATATATATATATATATATATATATGTGTCTGTCAGCACGATAGCGGCCGTAAATATGGTCCGATCTTAATGAAATTTGGAACAGACATGTAAAGTGGTAATCAAATGGACGAGTTTGTGAACCAGCCCGATCGGACCACCGGAAGGGGGGGTAAAGGGGGATAAACACCTCCAAAAATGGGTTTTTTGAGTTTTTTACATATAAAAATAAAATTTATCGAATCTTTGTTGGCACCATTGAATTCAGCTCAAAAAAACAAACAATTTAGTGTTTTGAATCATTGCTCTATGTCCATTGGTTACCGAGATATTGAAAGTGGTAAACACAGTACGTTGTCCCTATGTTAACCTTATGGGGAATAAGTAAAATTCTATATCTCGCTTATTTCTCAACATATCTGGATAAAACTTGGTTTGTGGCTTCATCTAGATGTGATCTAATGTATTTCAGTCTAAAATCCCCGAAATTTCAGTTTTTGTGGCAGCAAACCTGCATAATCATTCCCCATGTTATCCTTATGGGAAATAAAAAAATTCTATATCTTACTTATTTTTTAACATTTCTTGACAAAACTTGGTATATGGCTTCTTCTAGTTAAGATCTACTAAATAATGAATTAAAACCAACCAGTTTTAACATACCTGTTGCAGCAAACCTGCATAATCATTCCCCATGTTATTCTAATGGAGATTACAAAACATGTAAAATCTCGCTAAGTTGGATTGAAATGCCATTTGTTGTGTTGCATCTGAAATTCGCTGAGTATGCAGGTCTGCTGCAATGGGGGTATTTAAATATAACATATACCAATCACAATGTGAATATGTAATCAGCTATGGTTTAAGGGCTTGAGGCAATCACACAATAAAGGTAAATTGAAAATCTGCAAGAATAAACTTTGAAATGTGTTGTACCATTGAATATTAGGCTATTGCCAACTTTGGCAATTTTAAAATTCACATGTTTGTTACCTGTCAGTAACCTTATTTGTTATTAATTTATTCTGATCACTTACAGTAAACTCCCTCTTATACGGATACCTTTTAACCGGACATCGGTTTAACCAGATTGCTTTCGGCGGAAGTAACACCTTTTCAACCAGATAATTTTTAACTAAACATCGGTTTAACCGGACGTGATCAGCAGGAAATGGACGGTACTGCATTGACGATTCCTTTGGGAAAATATTTGAGACCAGTAATGACATGTCTAAAAACTATGCTCTCTTCAGTTTAAGTAAAATGAGTTGGTAGTGTACAAGTGATTGAGGAACGATATCGACAATTCCCTCGGTAATTAAATAAGGAAAATATTATTATAAAATGCCTGATTTAGAAATTTGGATTCAATAGTTAATTTAGGAAATTTTGGATTAACTGGAAAACCCATTATCCGGACAGGCATCGGTCCCCAGGGGGTTAGATAAGAGGGAGTTCACTGTATTGGATGATTCCTTAAAGAAAGTTAATTTACACCCCTATAGAGTAAGAAGAAATCATTATCCTGTTCTTCGATTCAAAAATAAATTTGGAAGGAGAACTTTGGAGGCCTCTGAGCCAAACGTTTTCAATAACATACCAAGTTACCAGATTAGTAGTTATAGAATGTTTAAAGAAAAAATAAAAGAGCTTATTTAGAATGGGCAAATATAAATATTACCAAGGTACATTGTTTCAGTTCTAAGATTTCATAGCTTTTATTGTTATTATTGTCGAGTTTAACTGAATGTTAAGTTTATTGTTATATGAATTTTTACATTTATACAATGTTATTTATTACCAAAGTTTATATTCATATTAACTTATTATTTGTATATTTTAGTTTATCTACTGAAATGAAATGAAATGAAAATCGCTTTATTTCCCAATAATTATTAGTTTAAAGTTTACAATTGCTTAAAAAAGTTATAAACAAATATGAAATTATCGAACAATATGCTATCATAAAAATCTACATTTTAGAATTTTTTTAACATATGAAAATGTGTTGCAATAGGAAAAGTTTTAACTAAATAATTAATACTTTTAATATTGATTGTGATTAGTGGTTGACTTTTATACAATATCGCTCTCAATGTCGACACGCGAAATATTAAGTGTTGTAAATAATAACCATCTAAGCTATTGGAATAGTGCAGGACTAATCATGGTGTTGAGGGGTGGGAGGGGGAGGTCAGTCGGTCTGTCTGGGTCGGTTGTCAAGTCGTCGTCGTCGGTGCAAGGTTCAAGGATCAGGTCCGCCGGTAGCTGGTTCTGATATATGCGTCGCGTGTACCAAACTTTTGGGGGGGCACAACTGACCGGGGGATACCCCCGGGCTAGCGGGGGGTCCAGGGGTGCTCCCCCAGAAAATTTTGGTTTTTTCGTACTCAAAGTGGGGTTTCAAGCCTTAAAAACTGTGAAATTTACAGCACTAAAAAGCTTAGTTTACTTACGGTTTTCAAAGTTAAGCGGGAAAAGTTTCAATACATACTACTTTTTAACACGTGATTGTTAAAGAATGTTTACCTAAAAACCATTGCAGTTATTGTTTTCTATGTTAAGAAACTAGGCGGTCGAAAAACCACTCTTAATCACAATTCCCCTACTTTCCTGGCGGTTTCATTGCCGTTAATGTCATTCTTGTCTGCAGCTTGCAGGATAAACTCAAGGTCTGTAGAGAAAAAGGGAAGAGAAGAATATCTCAAGTTATCTGTAAGACAAAAATGTAAACAAACAGTGATTGTCTTTTATAGGTCGGAAACTTAAAGCACAGCTGGTCTTTAGAGACGTCTCGATTTGTCAGCCTCAAGCTGAGAGAAAAATAATCTTGACCAATCAGAGGAAGCATATAACCGAAACCTCATTTGAGTCTTGCATGTTCTTGCATTGTTATTTTGATGTACGATAGGATAGTGGAAGCAGAGAGTACAAGAAAAGTGTTTTAACTTGCATGATGCCTGTTATCTTTGAGAGGCAGAGGTAAGCTCTCCTAAAATTGACTGACAGAGACTCTTGTTTATAATCTCTTGTAAGTAATCTTGTTTTGTGAAATCAATAGTGCAGTCATGCCTTTTTTTAGTTTTTGCTCTAACTTATGGTCAAAAGGTAATGTTCAACATTTTTGAAATAAATATATACTGATTGATTGATTGATACTCATAGGTTTTTTTTTTCAAAATCAAGTTCTTGACCAACACCTCAAAAAGCAATATTTTTATAATAACAAATGCTAAAAAACATAAACATGTTACATTATAAATATTTGACGTGATTATTCCCTCTGATACTTAGCAAGAAGGACTACTTTCATAATTGGGGGGGCTACTTCTCAATGGGGGTTAGCTGTCTTCTATTTCATCCTACAACATATATAGTACCAATTTACTATAGAGAACATAGTAAATTGAACATATTACGGGGGGACTTCCAGTTTTACCTTAAAAATTCTCAACACTGACAGCCAGTAAGTGACAAATTGCTCTAAAAGTAAATTGACCTTTCCTCTTCAAAACTGACTGGTCAAATAGAAGACAGGTTGTTTTTAATGGAGGCGAGTGGTCAGCCATGTCTGAGATGGACTGCAAAGGCTCTGTCCTTAGCCTGCTTTTATTTTTGTGATAGGACTTTTTGGCTCGCAGGTTTTGTTTGATTGGAATCAAAACAAGGTAAGTGTAGATAGCATACTTATAATTCAACCTTACTCTGTGAAAGTACGGTACCAAACCGATCATTACTGCTCGGTTTATGAGGGCGCTGCATCTCCGATGGTCTTTCCTTAGCCTTTCCTTAGCCTGCTTTTATTTTTAATTCCAACCGATGACTTGCAACCCTAATTGTGTAAAATGTTCATCTGATTTATATGCCGATGGTTAAACTTTTTTATCTCACTGTTCCGATATTAATATTTCTAAGTCACAAGCAAGTGATGGATTACACATTATATCTGATTGTTTGGCGGCTAATAAGTTCCTTTATTATAGCCTAACAATGAAACCAAAACAGTGGTTTTTAGTCTTAGGAAGACAACTGATATAGTTTCTGTTGAGCAGGTGAAGTTTTTAGGCTTAGTTTTAGATCCACAACTGCCACGGGCCCCACAAATTGATCACCTCACTTCTAAACTTTCTAGAGTTTTCCTGATGTCCAGGAACACACATTATGTGAAGAAGTTGAGTTTATTAACACTGGGTAATAACTTAATGTTAAGATAAAATAGTCGTACATAGGCCCTAATTAGTTTTAAAAAGATGAATTTTGATTAGGCATCAAGTTAATTTTAGGTACAATTTACTATTGGATCATACAGTTTTATATTTAATCTAGCCTAACTTAATTTCATTAGAATTTGAAATTGGGTTACCAGAAGATTTTATTGGCATGTTCAATCACGATATAATTAATTGTTGTAGCTTGTCATTGGGTTAAGATCATTTTTCGAGTAGTAAAGAAATTGATTTTAAACGTAGATGATTACGATGAATTTGAATGTAAAGTTGGGCGGGTCAATTTGTCAGTGTAGCGGTTAGTAAGTTAATCCAATAGGAAAAGTTAAAATAGGTATAGGTAAATAACTTACTGTTATTATTCCGCAAATGGACAAGCTCAGGTGTCACCATGATAAATTCTGTAACTTAAGGTACTGGTAACTTACTTTATAGCCTATTTCAAAATTTTGGCTTGGCCTTCATAAGCTCTGGTAAAAAAACAGCAGATGTAACTGTTGCCTATGGCAGCAAAAGGGCTTGGACCATTAAGACACAGAAATACCTAACTTATACATCTACTTAAAACTGAGAAACAGACTGAGTGAGGCATGGTAGTAGACATGGGGGGGGAGGGAGCTCAGCCATCTCATGTCGCACAATGGGGGTCAGGCTAATGTGCAACCTTTTTTTTCATAGTTTTAAGTTCAACTACATTTAAAACTTACTTGCCCCTGACATAACTAAAAAATAGGTTGTTACCGGGTCTTCATCTTTTACCCTAAGAAAAGATTGATGGCGTCATCATTTCAAAAACACTAATATACATCGCAAAAAAACAAACTAACAAAACAAAATGTAAAAATACTTTGGCTGTGGATAGGCTAAGCTAATTCATGGAGAGGATCCTCAAAAAAACTCCTCCAGGGAGTAATATGCCTTTTGCTTCAGGTAGGGGATCAGTCTCTTCAATAGGCCAGACTTGTCGAGGGACTTTAATGAGCTGGGAAACTTTAAAGATCTTAATGGCTACAGCAGAATAGCTCCTTTGCGATCTTGAAAGTCTGACCCTGGGCACGTCCAATAGGCCACACTGTCTGGTCTATTGATCGTGTATGTCTACTCAAGCCAAGTAAAATCAATCAAACTAGGGCCTGATGGATTTTACAATTGGCTAGGTCTAGACTTTTTACAAAAATAAATTAGGTAGGCCTAACCAAAATTGATAGGTTTAGGCCTAACTTGATTTCAGAGACCATAAGTAAGCACAAAGACACTAAGTAACTTAACACTTCTCTTTATAAGTTAATGGCTAACGTTTTTACAATCTTTTCCCCGACCATCTCAAAGCCATTTAGAACATGCAGTAGACTTCCTCTCATCCAGATAGCTCGTAACTGAACAGCAGTTTAACTTGTCTAATCTCGGCAGAAGTCACATCTTTTTAACCGTAGGCCTACAATTTTTATTGAAAAAGCGGTTTAACTAGACGTGATCAGCAGGAAATAGGCAGTAAGTACTGTACTGACGATTCTTGAAAGAAAATATTTGAGACCAGTGATAATGTGTCTAAATATAATAACTTATTATGCTCTCTTAAATGTAAGTCGAAGGAGAGTGATTGAGGAACAATGTAGACGATTCCAACGGTAAGTTTTAATATATAATAGCTTAGACAAACTAGGCCTAATTGTTAAATAAGTTATCAAATTTTTTATGTTTGGATTCAATAATTAATTTTGGGGATTATCAATTTGACTGGAAAACCTATTCCTATTATCCGGACAGGCTTCGGTCCCGAGGGGTCAGGATGAGAGGGGTTCTATAATGTCCCCTTGCACTTAAAAAAACAAAACAGTAAGTTTTCTCTTGGAAAGACCATATCACATTGTAGAGTTCATCAACGAACCCGCATACCAACATATTGTAATAGGCTGCTACATTGAGCTCAATGAAGAAGTAAGATCAATGAACAGTCACGACTCTCCAATCATCCTATTTGTGGTGAAGACATTGTTTGGTAAATGGCAAAGTTAAGTTTAGGCTACCTGATACTGAGCCAAGGTCCCAGGCGAGGTCATGAAGATTTGCCTGGGGGCCTACAACAGTAGGCCCATCTATAATTTAGAGCTGTTTGTTCCCAAATTATTTCATTTAACTACTCCCAATATCAGATTCAAAAAACTATATTTTTCCCAGATTTGATTTAAATATGGGACTGGCATTTTCAAAGATAAAAAACAAGGACTGACAAAGCCCAAGTTTTATGGGACCTCAAGACAAAAACATGCAGCACTTCACAATTGAGAAGAGCCAAGCCTTGCAACAAAACCTCTTAGGGCTAAACATACCAAATTGTAACAAGCTTAGAATCAAAAAAGACAGATTACATCAACTAATACAACATTTAACTCAAGGCTACAAAATTAAGTTCACAAAATCTTGACATGCTTGCAAGCCTTGAGATAAGTGGATAGTCATCCTACCTTAGAATCGATAACGGATATAAAATGTATATGAGCTGAAGCCTTCTTGTTGCTGGTGAGGTACAGGATAATTAATATCCTAACACGAACACTATCTACTTTCGATCATTTTTTCTGGAAAGAGATATACTGGAGAATTTCGACAGATAAAGCACGCCTGAATGTCACCAATCGTGGGAGGGGAAGCAATGTCAGATTACAGGATGATTATAAACATACATGACCTATCAAAAGACGTCAATATAATTTAAAGGGGGAACTTTTTATTAAAATATTTTTGGAATTTACTACTACTTGAAAAACTAACTTGTTCCACAGAACTTTTGATATTTTACTAATAAATTTGTGGTAAGTAGATTTAATGACATTTTGTAAAAATCCTTTCACAGTTGTTCGGTTGTTTCCGTATGGATTCGGCTGATGTCGGATTTGGTTATATCACGTGACTTAAATCACGTAAAATCATTGGCCGAGGGAAAACAGCTGGAAAATATTTTCCTTTGTCGCGAGAAGTGACGTACACACATGAAAGTGGATCTAGCCTCAGACAGGCCACCACAATCAAATGTCTTCAACTAACTGCGCAATAGAAGAAGCAGAGCAGCTGGAAGTGGTGAGGTTTGCAAGTTGAGTTTTATTATGACAAGGAATTTTCCATGTGGTACGTATTCATTGTTGAGTTTTTTGTTTGACGAACTGATCCATTCAAGAAATACGAGTGAGTACTCAACATATGTATTTTTACCGAACGGTTGTGGAAGAACATAGTATACGATTGACGGTATGATTAGTCCATTTCAGCCGTGGGAGCCATCTTTGTTGTATAACATCGGTTAGTCCTTCAGTTAATTTCCATCAAGCAGCTGTCCTTTGCTGACGCACAAAGTGTACAAATTGTAGTGTACAAATCTCAAAATTTGTACTTGACTTTACAACGGTACGACAGATGCACATCTGAATTACACACCTCTTCAGTCTTCAGTGAAAGCTTTTGTTTTACTAGTGACTCCGCTTGAAATTTTAATTATTTTACCCAGGATATTTTAACAATCGACGAAAATTTCACATTTTTTATTTGATCAGCTTGATAAACATTGTTACTCTCTTATAATGAAGTGCCAACCAGTTAAATTCTCACCAAAACAAATTCAGCAAGATCAGATGTCAAGGCCCATGGTGCATCATAAAAGCAAGTATCGGTTGACTCCTATACAACCAGACAGCATGAGTGATAACCGGAGCAGTAAATTTTCAGATCATTTAATTCACACTATGAGACAAGAGACTCAAACTGCATGGTGTTGTAAAACTGCAACTAGGCCAACTAATATTAGTCCCAGTTCTTCACCAACTGGAGGATCTTTCTACGCTGGTGCAAAATTCAGCGGAGCACCTTCACCCACAGACTTGCCTAAACCGCCCTCTCATTGGATGAATTCAACCTTCAAGTTGTCCACAGGCGGTTTGTTCCTTCACCAGGGTAGACCTGATAAACATTTTGAGTTGGCGAGTCAGTTGAAGATTCTCGTAAATGCTCCCGCATGATTCACTTTTTGACTCACACATCACGTTAATGTTAGGTTATTCAAAACATTACCCTTCTAGTATTAAGATTTTTGTGAAAGCACAGATAAATTCGGCTTGAAAGCAAAACAATGTGATCTAAGGTGGCTAGGCCAATCAGAGTATTTGATTTGTAATTCCATGACATTGACTTTACTCAGAAATGTTTCTTCATGTCACCCCAAGGTATTGTGGTGCAATATTTGTCCTGTTTTCTTGGAAGACGTTTCAAATGTAACTTAGCCTGAGTTTGGTGAAGTTTGTGTTCACCGAAAATTGAACTACCCTCAGAAACTACTGAAAAGTTTAATTACACTCATTCGACGATGTTTTAATCACAAATCCCTGCCAACATAAGATTGTTAGCTTAAATTACTTTTTTGTTTTCATTCAAGTCAGGCTGTGTGCAATAAATTTTATTTTCAATAAATTTGCTCTCTTTTTTTAAAGCTAGGCCTATAGACCTAGATTAAAGGTTGGTTAAAGTGATTGTGCTTTTTCATCATTTTACTTGAGTGTAGGCTAACTTAAATGTTGTTTACTCTATCCCTAACCACCTCTTAAATTCCGAGTTACAATTCAGTACCGTAAGTTGATATTGGCTTGCTTTCAATAATGTAGGGCCTAGAAGGAAGATTGCTAGGCCTAAACAGTGGTTTCAAAACATGTCTTATTCAATAACTGCACAGTTTGGTTTGGCCGTTTTGTAGCTACATGAAAATTACTTCTGAAAATTGTCTGTAAAAATAGAATTATTTCAAGATCAGCTGATATGATAAGTTTTAACATAGTAAACAACATTTAATTTTAGATACCTATATTACATTTTCAACTCCTTAGAAAAAAAAAATTGAAGCAAGTTGGGATCCTGAATCAATACTTAATAAAGTTACATTTTTAGGCACTTGGTTGTGTTTTTAAGAAAAACTAACATTTTAAAAAGTTAATATTCTATCTTGGACTACTTTATTTTGACTCTAAGACTTGAATCGGAAATTGGGTAAATTTTCTAAATAAAGTAAGTAGCTCACATTGTTTTGCTGAATTTAAGTTACATTTAGTTTGTCATAACCCAGGTGTAAATTATCATTTTCATCCTTGCAGGGTCAAAAGAAGATACACAGGCAACTTGTATCTTGCAAATTTTGGTTCTGAATAATTTTTTTTAAATAATTGATCAGTATAAAAATTTAATGTACCTAGTAGAATGCATGTTTAGATTATATGTTATTGTTTAGAAAAGCCCATAAGTATAGAAGAACAGACTTTGCAAAATGTGTAACAGACCAGAACTTTTTGCCTACAAGTTAGGCCTACTCCTTGGTCCTTGGATAGTAACTTGGTCTTTTATAACACAGTATTTTAAAATCCTTATTAACTTAGATTCAACTTACTACAGTTAGCCTACTCATGCTTAATTGTGAAGCTTTAAAAATTACGTCTATTTAAGTGACTTAGGCAACATCAGCTCAATTTAAGAGAAATAAATACTGGCAAATTTTATTTTGTGTTTAAAGACAACTATTACCGGTAGTTACAGATATTTGGGTTTTTAAGTATTAAATCCCTTAAAATCAGAAATTATATATTTATGGGCTGTTCTCCAAAGTTGTATGATTTAATATTTAATAGCTGTAAGAAACTTGGTGGAAACATACACTGATAAATTTTGCAGAAGGAAGCTATCTAAATTGTGAAAACATAAATCATAAGTTAGGTAAAATCTAAATGTGGATTCTTGTGAATGTAAATGTTAACCAGACTTAATAATTTATGAGACCATTTTTGTGTGAACAATTAGTACTACGTCAAAAAACAATAATTGACTAATACCCTTTTGTACCCAAATTTAACTGTCCAATTGACTTGGAAGTCATAGAGTCTAGCTCCTTTCTTCATAAATTAAGATTAAAATTTTAAGACGTTTTGGATAAAATCAGTGTTTTAAGATACCGTTAGCCAAGTAATTTCAGTTGATGTTTCCACTAGGAGTTAAAACTTGTATCAACTCAATTTATTGAATTGGATCTAATTTCCATAGTTTATTTTGAAGCTTTGGAATTTCAGTTACAAAATAAAAAATTTAGACTATGAATGGTGTATTTCAAGTAGGTAATGTTGATCGTTTTCTTCATGTTCACTCATTGTTCTAAATTTCTTAATGTTGGTCGAAGACTATGCTCCTATAATATACCGTAATAGATTATATCAGAGTTGACTCTAAAATGACCTATATATGATCGGAGAAAAACAAGATTGTTTTGTAACTAGATCTAGTCAAGGGTCATAGGTTTTTTCTTTACTTCTATTTATGTAAATATATGTATATATTTAATGTCAGATTACCTATTTTTAATAAAAATGCCTGTGATTATTATTAGTAAAAGATTGCTCTTGAACTCAAATGTCAAATGGATTAATAACATGACAACAGATAAGATATTTAAAGTTGGAGAGTGATCATGTCTTTCAATCCCTTCCTGTGATAACATGTTAATTCCTCATTTTCACAAAATTTACTCCCAAAAATAACTTAAACCATATACAATAGTGAAAAATCCAAAATATCAAAAACTACTTGTTCACTAATACTATTCAAACTAGGCCTATTCAAAATGTATTGGCTAGTTTGATATAGTTTTCTTGGCAAACTTGAAAATGAGGAATTTTGGAGGGTAAATAATTGTTGAATGGTAAGAGAAGTGTAGTGTTGGTCATGTGGGTGCACAATGGACATTGGGAAAGACTGAGTTATCTACATTCCATTCAACATTGTGAGTGACCAATGTTCCTGCATGTGTTTACTGGCAAGTAACTTAGACTGAGTGTTTTGAGTGACAAGGAGCAGCACAGTACAAATTGCCAGAACTTGAAAAGGCTTTGCCGAGCCTAATGTCGGCTACAAGTGCCAGTTGTGAGTTTTTATATTCTTTGTAAAGACTTGTGGAGACATGGACAATTTTTGGTCTTCCATGGAATATTTTGCTATTCAAAATTATTGCTTTGTGCAATACTTTTTTTATACAAAGTATTTAAATTAAGTTTCTTGAGTTATTTGGTTTATGTAATGTTTTTTTTCTGATTCTAGGTATTCTTTTTAAGTACATTTTTTATTAATAGTTTGATCTCAAATGATACCTGCCAAAAATAATGATTTTGTAAACCATTGTTTAATCACTTATCATTCTGTTAGACTCATTACAGTTTTATATAATTGTCTTCTTAAGTTCTCTAGTCTTATAAATCTTTTATTAAAAAGTTAAAAATCTAAAAAAAAATCCACCCTACCTGATTTTCCTTTCTTATCCCAAATCCCCGTTTTACCTACCCAATCCCATCCCTTTATCCTTTCCAAATCCTATCCCGGGCTCCTTGGAGCCCACCAAATTGTCAACAAAGAGCAAGGATTTTGAATCCTTTTCTCCTTTTGGAGAATTCTCTTTCAGGTTCAACACCGTGGAATGTAAGAGAAACAGCAAAACAACAGTTATGCAGTTTGTCCATCTTATCTTGAGCTATAGCGTACTTTATTGCCGGAGGTTTCAAACATTGTTCACTCTCAATTATAGGCCTAAGCCTCAAAACAACTTGGCGGATGGCCAACAGCTGGATGGGTTCTTTAACATGTACCAAATGGGAGCTTGGTTGCTTTTCTAAAAACACTGTTTACCTTCTGTTAACGAGTGTCATAAGTTTTCTAAACCAGATAATTATTTAAGCTGACTAGTAGTGAAACCTGATCCGTTAAGTTATTTTGCGACTCTTATATCAAGGATAAAGGTAATAACCAACGTAAAAATTAATTTCAACTGACAACTGAGTTTGTTTTCAAATTATAGTAAAGATATAAATAGACAGCTGTTAGAAAATGTTAACATGTCAGGCTAGTATGACAGAGATCAGCTGTTATGTCCTATGGCCTTTCACTCCACTCCAACTGCTTCATATATAAACAATTCTTATAGCTCAAGATAAAACGGACGAACTGTACAATTTCATTTTATTTTATTTCAAACATCTTTATTCATAAAATACAAGTGTACAAGAATGGAGTCACACATTTTACACAAAATATACATATTTACACTTAGCAAATAAAATACCAGATCCCTAAATATTAAAATAAATTTTCTTTCAAGATTAATTTTTAAAAACACAAAAAAAAACCTTAAACATTTTTATGGAGAAGAAACTTAAAAACTTATTTTTTGTTGTAAAAATATTCCTTAAAGTGTAGATAGCTTTTTCGGTTATAAATTTCTTAGAGTTCCGGCCAAATCATTAGGCGGGTGAGTGAGTGCGCTGCTGGCGTTCAAAATATGTTTTGGCCAATCATTTACCCATCTGAAGTTGTAGACAGTTATGCTCTTTGTTTATGTTCTCCAAATCAGCTGAGTAAGTTCTTCAAACATACCCAATTAAATGTGCTTCTATCTGTTGGAAATATGTTCAACTACTTAACTGTGAAGAGGAGCGGACGTGTCATTAACTTCAAGTCATTTATACAGCTGGAGTTTCCATTTTTCGCCACCCGCCTAATGATTTGGCCGGAACTTTAAGTCTTAATGGTAAATAGTTAAAATATTTTATCCCGGCTTATACAGGTTTTTAGTGAATATTGTCAATTGGTGACAATCAAAAGCCAGTTGGTTGTATTTCTAGTGTTATAATTGTGAAGCCCCGTTTCCTTTCGACATTTTCTGCTCAAAACATTGTTTTGAGCTTAGATCACAACATTGTTCAAGTAAAATGTCAAATGGAAACGCTCGTGAAGTGTTGGTCAACATTGTTGGCAGCAAAAAATGTTGTAAGCTAATGCAGCTCACAACAAAGTTGTGAGGAGAGTTCAAAACATGATGGAAACGGTGTCCTAACTCCCAACACTGCTGCGAGCAGAATTCGAGCATGCGCAGTGAGCGGTGCAGATGCCACGCCACCCCGCTCATAATATTACATTACGATTTATTGAAGACTTATAGTAGCCATAGTTGTGACATAATGAGCAAAAGATTATTTAACATTTTAGTTCAGAAATGATACATTAAAGTGATGGTGAAGGGTAATAAATGTAACAACATTACAATTGCAGAACAGTTTTAATTTAAATAATCTAGAATGACTTATTTGTATACCTAAATCCAGTATATCGAATTACCGGAAGGTTTATCTGATTTAAAGGCAACAAAAATATTATAAGATTGTTTTTATGTGATCGGGTAATTGGTAATCTACCCTATTGCATTACTGTTACAGTGTTACATTTATTTTGCTAATTTAAATGCACTCGTCCACCTAAACTTTTCCTCATTAAAAACTTTTTTTTTTTTATATATGTATGTACAGGGTGTCCACATTCTGGAAAGTCAGGGATAATCATGGAAAGTCAGGGAAATAGATTTTGGTCAGGGAATTTGATGTTTGGTCAGGGAAACTCAGGGAAATAAGAAATTATGCTGAAATATTACGATGGTAATTCGCATCAATGATGGATGTTTTCTATCTCTGAGTTACCATTGTTTCACCGTTGTATGAATTTAATTGTAATTGGCATTCATTTGGTTTAAAATTACTAATAATCAAACAGTCTAATCAAGTGTTGCCATTCAATGAACCATTTTTAGCGAATTTCCCTTATGGGAAAGAAGCTATTACCGTAGGTCTCATGGTAAGATCTAAGCCCGGGACCACTATAACTTTTCGTTTTGGGGCCCCCAGAAGCCAAAAACAATATTCGTTCAAAATTTTATATACATATATCTATATATATATATGTGTCTGTGAGCACGATAGCGCTCGCAAAAATGGTCCGATTGGAATGCAATTTGGCACAGACGTGTAAAGTAGTCATTATTCGGACGAGTTCGTAAACCAGCCCGATCAGACCATTGGAAGGGGGGGTAAAAAGGGATAAACCCCCTCAAAAATGTGTTTTTTGAGTTTTTTACATAGAAAAATAGAGATTATCGAATTTTTGTTGGAACCATTGAATTCAGCTCGAAAAAACAAACAATTTAGTAATTTGAATCATTGCTCTATGTCCATTGGTTGCCGAGATATTGAAGGTGGTAAACACAGTACGTTGTCCCAATGTTAACCTTATGGGAAATAAGTATAAAATTCCATATCTCGGTTATTTCTCAACGTATCTTGATAAAACTTATAGACAATATCTTTATTCATATAGAAGTACAAGGTACAACATTTGAACAGCGTCAATATAGTTGGTAAACTTGGTAAATAGCTTCTTCTAGTTCAGATCTACTAAATATTGAATTAAAACCACCCAGTTTTTATATACCTGTAGCAGCAAACCTGCATACTCATTCCCCATGTTATTCTTATGGAGCTTACCAAAACATGTCAAATCTTGATATGTTGGATTGAAGTATGTTGTTTTGCATTTGAAATTCGCTAAGTATGCAGGTCTGCTGCAATGGGGGTATTTTATTGCTTCAACAAGAATTCTTTTTAAGTCACAACATCTTGACTTATTTATTCTAGATCTAGAAAATTTTGTAATATTGAGAATATTCCTAAACATTCTCAAGAGTAAATTGTAATAAATTATATTGAAAACTTGTTGTTAAAGTGTACTTTAAATAAATATAAAATAAATACATATAGTAAATCAAGGAAGGAAAAAAAAGTGGGGGGAGTAGAAGGCCAGCTGTGGGAAGGAGGAAGCTAGGTTTTATTTTTTCTTCCCCTGTTTTTGATGTTTATTTTAAATTATTCTGACTAGCTGTGCAACCATCCTTGACACATGGGATATTCAAGCCTAAATTAAATTTAAATTCTATGTAACAGTAACACATTTTTTAAAATAAATAAACAAAAATATGAAATGTGAATGAAACAGCTGTGTATGTACTGTATTGATCAGCGAAGCTAACTGCCATACCTGCTATATCGAAAATCTAAACAAAACAAGAATCGTTCATTAGAAATACATGGGAAAATTAAGACCACCTTATTCTTGATCCATTGTTAGTTACAAAAATCAAAGAAGCTTACATTGTTCTGAAGCGTGCATTAACAACCGAAAACAGGTTATTCGAAATTAAAGCATCCGGAATTTTGTATTACATTACCTGGGTAGGTCGCCACTTCAAAGTAATTTATCTATTGTATCTAATGTATTTTTTCAAACAGAGAAATTGTACTTTGGTTTAGATCTTATGTAGACAATGAAATAGAAAAAAAAACCCTTAGTGATATAGTGTTTTTTCATTATAACATGTAAAACTTCATAAAAAAATTCTTGGTAAAAACTTCGTGAGTCAGGGAAATTAGTGGCCTGTGGTCAGGGAAAATTATTATGAAATTTTTGTGGACACCCTGATGTAGCATTAAGTTCGATTTCCAAGCCTGAAGAATTAAGCATAACAACTTTGCCATGGTAATGGCTATGACTGTGAAAGAAGTGTGCCATTTCCTTCCTGATAACAACTCCTGGATTATCATTTGTGACTGACTGCACCATCTCAGTCCAGGGAGCTGAAAATCATCATTTTGCTACGTTCCATCAATAATGTTTCCCTTTTCGTCTTCACTAACAAATAAACGAAGATGTTCACTAACAAAATCGCCTAAAAGTGAATAGACATTTATGGATGCCGAATTTTTGCGTCTTAAAAAGCTATGTAGGTATGCGCATGCCAAAGTGACGAATGCTGCATTTTCTGGTTGAAGTTGGAAATGTTTTCTTTAAACTCAAAAGACACTGATCATGATTCCGAAAACGTTTTCGATGACTGCGTGCTCGAGAGTGATGATAGTTGAACGCCCTTTCAATTGAGTTTTTCTTATGCCTTCCAGTATACGGTTTAATTATGTACTCCAACGTAGCGAGTGTGTTATCAGCTGCTATGACAAACAGTAACTCCACATCCCTCCCTGGTAAAGTTTGTTGGCGCGTGTTGAGCGATTAGAAACAGTGCCCCAACTATGTTTTCAGCTGTGCTCAAAGCTAAGCTGCTTTGAGCACAGCTCTCAACATTGTTGGAGAAAATGTTGAATGGAAACGAGGCTTGATGAGTTCGTAATGTGGGTATTTGATCCAAATTATTCTTTACGTAAAGTATAAGTTGATAAATATTCAAACTGTGAACTGTCTTAAACCCCAAAGATCGAAAATGTTCCTTTACAGAGTCCAAATAGCCAAGTTTTAAAATTATCCTTATAGTTTTTTTTTTTTGGAAAACAAGGATTTGCTTTAAATTATTTGCCGATGATGCTCCATACAAACATAGCCCAAAAGATATGTGTGATTCTACAAAAGCAAAATAAATTTGTTTTAAAGTTGTTAAATTACTTAATTTTACCATATGTCTGACAGCATGTAATCCGGCAGAGACCTTTAAAAGAACATTATTGACATGTTCATTCCAATTTAATTGTTTATCTATGGTTGGTCCTAGAAATTTTACAGAATCCATCTCTTCCAATAACTTTTCATCCATAAAAATGTTTTAATCTTGAATAACACAGTTTTTAGAAGTCGAGAATTGAATGAACTTAGTTTTTAGAGGATTAGGAAGTAAATTAATATTTTGTAGGTATTGTGAAGTTTTAGATAAGTTGATGAACGAAGTTATCTCTATCTCAGCTACTGATTTTCCTGAGATTTTTAAATTCAGATCATCAGCATAAATACAAACTTAATTTGGAGAATCAACACATTTTGGCCGTTCTTTCAAGTACACTAATCCTGAAATAGAACCCTAGGTTACACTGTATTTAGTTATGTTCAGGTTTAACACTGCTGAGGTCAGGCAATTAACATCATTGATATAATTTACATCTACATATTGCTTTCTGCCAATTAAGTATGATTTGAACCAATTTAGCCCTATATCACAAACCCCAATGCTTGATAGTTTTTCATCTAATAATGTGCTATGGGAAACACTATCAAAACACAAGCTTTAGTCATGACCATGAAAATGCCTACAACCAATTCTTTTCTGTCCAATGAAATTATTACTGACTCTGTAAAATTAATGTCTGCAGAAAAACTAAATAATTCAGTATTTTGAATCATTAGTTTACGTTAACTGGTTGCGGAGATAATTGATATTTTAGTTCGGCGATAAACGTAGTACGTTGTCTAATGTTATTCTTATGGCAAATATTCAATAACCGATATCTCCGTTATTTACTGACCGATTTTGATAAAATTTGGTATGTATTTGTGTGATAATTAATTGTTCATTTGTTTTATTTCACTATATAAGTTTTCTGGTTATAAATAACTTTAAGGGAGGAAGTATGTGTCAGTTCCCTGATACCCTTTATTACTTTCCCCCCCCCTATACATAGTATATGGAGAAAGTATTGTTTTCGTTAACATTTTCGAATTTGAGTTGTTAGTGGATATATTCGTTTTAGTGCTCCCTGAATCCAAAAAAATGGTTTTTGGCGTGGTGTCTGTCTGTCAGTGTGTGTGTGTGTGTGTATGTGTGTGTGTGTGTGTGTGTGTGTGTGCGCGCATGCGTGTGTGTGTGTGTGTGTGTGTGCGCGTGTCTGTGTGTGTGTGTAGATATAAACAAAGCTAGAGACGACACCAGTGGTCCGATTTTCATGAAATTTGGTATGTAGGTATAAAGCCGTGGTATCTCCAGGCGTATTTTTCATTTTTTGAATTTTTGATTTTTTAGGGTATTTACCCCATAAAAACCCATAAAAAATGACAAAAATCCAAATTTCTCAAAAACGGCTCTAACGATTTTGATAAAAATTTCATGGTTTTTAGTGCTTAAGATAACAAACAAAATGACACCACCCGCATGGCTGTAAAAATTCAGGTTCAGAAGTTATGGGGGTTTAAGTGTTAAAAAATTCATATTTTTCAAATTTCACAAAATCTGTAACCTCTAAAGAAAATATACTTGCAACCATTAAATTTGACTTGAAAAACTAAATAATCCAGTATTTTGAATCATTAGTTTACTGGTTGCGGAGATAATTGATATTTAGTTTGGCGGTAAACGCAGTACGTTGTCCAATGTTATTCTTATGGGAAATATTTAAAAACCGATATCTCCGTTATTTACTAACCGATTTTGATAAAATTTGATATATATTTGTGTGATAATTAATTGTTAATTTGTTTTATTTCACTATATATGTTTTCTAGTTATACATTATTTGAAGGGAGAAACTATGTGTCAGTTTCCTGATACCGTTTATTTTTAATGGTATTTACCCAATAAAAACCCATAAAAAACAACAAATTCAAATTTCTCTAAAATGGCTCTAACGATTTTGATAAAAATTTATTGGTTTTTAGTGCTTAAGATAATAAAAGAAATGACACCACCCGCATGTCTGTAAAAATTCAGGTTCAGAAGTTACAGGGGTTTAGGTATTAAAAAATTCATATTTTTCTAATTTCACAAAATTTGTAACTTCTAAAGAAAATATACTTGCAACCATTAAATTTGACTTTAAAAACGGTACTCTGGTATTATACGGAGGCCACCCTTATACACTGCGGCGGTTATGTTGCGGTAGGTTATCATAAATATGTTTGTAGGACTTTCCACGTTTTGTTACAAATCGAACGATACCAGATTATTAGTCATACCTTCACCCGCCAAATCCCCTCCAAGTAGGCCTAGGTCAGGTTGTTGACCGGAGTGTGTGCATCACTTGCCTACAGGATTTGGCGGGCGAAAGTATGACTTATCCGGTATCGTTTGATCTGCAACGAAACGAGGAAAGTCCTACTAACATATATATGATAACCTAACCTAACATAACCGCCGCAGCGCGCTGTTTAAGGGTGGCCATCGGGCGTTGCCGCTAGCGGCGGTGACGCTTTACCTCACCGACATCGCTGCCTTCTAGGAGGCAGAACATAAAGACCGCTCATAATAATTATGTCAAATTTGGACAGTGAGTCAATTAAAGTATGTTCTCTCCAATTATGCAGTCATTTTTGGTATCCAGTTAAAAAAAAAAAAAACTCTAAAAATAGTGGCCTCCGTTTATTACCAAAGTACCTTAACAACTAAACAACCCAGTTTTTTAATCTTTGTCTATGTCAACTGGTTGCGGAGATAATTGATATTTTAGTTCAGTGGTAAACTCAGTACGTTGTCCAATGTTATTCTTAAGGCAAATATTTAAAAACCGATATCTCCGTTATTTACTAACCGATTTTGATAAAATTTGTTATGTATTTGTGTGATAATTAATTGTTAATTTGTTTTATTTCACTATACCCAATGCAACTAACTGCTAAACCTCCCACTTCTCGATATTGTTGTGAAGGGAGAGGCAAGGATGGCAGCATATAGGATGAGCTGCAGTGGCAACTGTAAGTTCCAACGCCTCGAGTGAACACACAAGGATTGTGAATATCCTTCAGATGGAATCCTTGGAAATGACACCAGACAGGATGGCAAAGATCACTGATCTGGAGAAGCCATACCAGGTCAACATCCTTGACAAGGCTGTCTGGGAAAAAGGGAAACCTGATAATGAAGAGGGACATCACCTGGTATACGGATGGCTCGAAAAAGCCATCTGGAACAGGGGCGGGGATATAAGGAGTCAGATCAAGGTGCGTTGTTGCATAAGCCTGGGGAAACTGGCTACCGTATTCCAAGCAGAGGTGGTTGTGTTGTCTGAGTGTGCGAGAATGTGTGTGGATCGTGGCCTCAAAGGACACACCATATACATGAACTCAGACAGCAGAGCTGCATTGATGGCACTTGACACCTACGACTTCACCTCTAAGGCAGTCATCAGGCCATGAAAAAACTGGGAGAGAGCAATAAGTAATACTTAGTTGGGTTCCAGGGCACAAAGGAATTGCAGCCAATGAGGGGGCTGACATGTGGCCAAACAGAATAGCTGACAGCCTGCTCATTGGTGCAAAGTTGCTTAAAGCCCAGTACATAGAACCGTTAGCCAGTGGATGGGAAACGAACATCGAAGGAGCTGGGAACGGGTAGAAGGAAACATTCAGTCTATGAGGATACTGTGGGCACCATCAGGTCAAATCAAATCAAAATATCCTTTGCATTTGTCATAACAGTACATAATGTGTACAATAAATAGCGTCAACAAGTTAATATATTGCAAAGTACAATGTTTTTTTCATCCTTAGAACTCAACTATTGAATAACATGTTTTTTCTATAAGGCAATTCTTTAGTACTGGTTTAAATTTATTATTTTCTATATTTTTAATTTCTTTAGGGATTAATCTAAAAAATGTCAACCCTGCATATAATGTCAATGTCAATGTTACAGATCTCTGGGGGAACACCAGCTACTGTAGCATGGGATGTTGGACAAAGGAGGGAGGCAAAGGTAGAGAACTTAGGAGCTCAATAGCGCCAGGAAAGGGGGGGTGGGTAAGCATGGAGGCGAAAAAGGCAATTTTTGCATTTGGGTACGTGCTCGCCGAGGTCCTGCTTGTGACCCATCCGCCTCTCGGTAGCGGTACATGAAACAGAGAAAACAGGCATTAGACATTTGTCATTGTCAATGTCAATTTTACAGATCTCTGGGGGAACACCAGCTACTGTAGCATGGGATGTTGGACAAAGGAGGGAGGCAAAGCGAGAGAGCCCAGAAGCTCAATAGCACCAGGAAAGGGAGGGTGGGTAAGCATGGAGGCAAATGAAACAATTTTCTTTTTTTTTCCTGCACCAGCCCAGCCAAACTATGTCCCTACACCGCTGTTAGTTGTGCGCTGCCCAATGTTTTTTGTCCCGACCTGTGGCCCTCTGTTTGTTCGTCCCGACATTGAGAATTCGTTTTTGAGGAACTTGCTGAGTGCATGTTTTTGATAGTGAAAGTAGTTGATAGAGAAGTATGTTAGTTTTGAGTTCAGCCCAAAGACCACGGAAAGGTGACATAAGAGTTGTTTCCCGTTTCCTGCATGCCTTATCTTTACAATACTTATGGAATATGTGTCGTAGTGCTCTGTTTTGTATGTCCTCCGTGTCAAGGTAACCCCCTGTGTCAGGGCAGCTTCCTGCTTCAAGGCATCTTCCTATGCTGGGAGGGCTGGTGTCAGGCTTGAGTACGTGCTTGCCGAGGTCCTGCTTGTGACCCTTCCTCCTCTCGATAGCGGTACATGAAACAGAGAAAACCGGCATTAGACATTTGTCAATGTCAATGTCAATGTTACAGATCTCTGGGGGAACACCAGCTACTGTAGCATGGGATGTTGGACAAAAGGAGGGAGGCAAAGCTGAAGAGTCCATAAGCGAAATTGCGCCAGTAAAAGGGAGGGTGGGTGAGCATGGAGGCGAATGAAACAATTTTTTTTCCTTTTTGTTCCTGCACCAGCCCAGCCAAGCCATGTCCCTACACCGCTGTTTGTTGTGTGCTGCCCAGTGTTTTTTGTCCCGACCTGTGGCCCGCTGTTAGTTCGTCCCGACATCGAGAGTTTGTTTTTGAGGAACTTGCTGAATGCATGTTTTTAATAGTGAAAGAAGTTGATAGAGAAGTATGTTAGTTTTGAGTTTAGCCCAAAGACCACGGAAAGGTGACATAAGAGTTGTTTCCCGTTTCCTGCATGCCTTATATTTACAATACTTATGGAATATGTGTAGTGTAGTGTTCTGTTTTGTTTGTCCTCCGTGTCAAGGTAACCCCCTGTGTCAGGGCAGCTTCCTGCATTAAGGCATCTTCCTATGCTGGGAGGGCTGGTGTCAGGCTTGAGTACATCTCGCCGAGGTCCTGCTTGTGACCCATCCTCCTCTCGGTAGCAGTACATGAATCAGAGAAAACAGGCATTAGACATTTGTATATATAAGTCACTACCAAACGTCCAATTCAACCAACCAATCAATTATTCAGTTTACCAGTTAATCCACTAGATGCTTGGCAGTGATGTGTGCAGCCATTGGCTAGACACCTGGCTGTGCAATGGCACCATACCCACCCCCGGATGAGTGTGCCACCACTCGGGCCCTACTGCACTGAGGGGCAATTTCAACCCTGCATATGATGTTTTTTTTTTTAAAGTACTCTAAGTTGTGCTGAGGCAGTATTTTTTAGCGAATTTCCTTAAAGGAATAAGCTATTACGGTAGTACTCATGGTAAGACCTAAGTCCGAGACCATGACAACTTTTCGTTTTGGGGTCCCCAGGAGCAAAAAACACCATTCGTTCGAATTTTTATATATATATATATATATATATATATATATATATATATATATATATATATATATATGTCTGTTAACACGATAGCGGCCGTAAATATGGTACGATCTTAATGAAATTTGGCACAGGCGTGTAAAGTGATAATCACTCGGACGAGTTCGTGAACCAGCCCGATCGGACCACCGGAAGGGGGGGTAAAGGGGGGTAAACCCCCCCAAAAATGGGTTTTTTGAGTTTTTCACATAGAAAAATGAAATTTATCAAATTTTGTTGTTTTGTTGGCACCATTGAATTCAGCTCAAACAAAAAAACAATTTAGTATCTTGAATCACTGCTCTATGTCCATTGGTTACCAAGATATTGAAAGTGGTAAACACAGTACGTTGTCTCAATGTTAACCTTATGGGAAATAAGTAAAATTTTATATCTCGCTTATTTCTCAACATATCTTGATAAAACTTGGTAAATGGCTTCTTCTAGTTCAGATCTACTAAATATTGAATTAAAACCATCCAGTTTAAACATCCCTGTAGCAGCAAGCCTGCATACTCATTCCCCATGTTATTCTTATGGAGCTTACAAAAAATATGTCAAATCTCGCTATGTTGGATTAACATATGTTGTTTTGCATTTGAAATTCGCTGAGTATGCAGGTCTGCTGCAACGGGGTATTTCATTTTTATTTCTAGTGTCATAACAATGGTTTTCCATATGACTTAAATACAAGCTTTATTCTTAACATACTTTAAGCATTCAAAAATATATAGACTAAAAACAGCCATTATTTTTAAATTGACAAAATGCCTCTTGACTGATTCATCATCTTTCAAATTCAGCATCATTCTTAGACCCTTTTTTTGTAAAACAAGTATTTTCTTCAAACTTGTAGATGAAGTCCCTCCATACACACCTATTCCATAAGCAACATGGGATTGTATGTAGGCATGGAAAATCATTTTCAAAACTGCCAATTCACAGAGCCTTGACATTTTTTTGGAGGCATACAATCCAGAATTGATTTTTCTAATAACATGGTCAATGTGCTTGTCAGAACTAAGATTTTTGTCAATAATCAAGCCTTAAAATTTTGTGTCATCTACTTGAACAAGCACTCTGTCATCTATTAGAATTAGGGGATTAGGATTATTTCTGTTCTGTTTGGTGTGAAAGGACATGAAATTAGTTTTTTCTGTATTTAAAATTAATTTGTTTTCAATAAAGAATTGTTACAAATTGGAAAGATTTAAATATACTGAAATTTCAACCTGATTTTCATCTTTACCGGATATTATTAAATTTGAGTCATCTGCATCAGAGCATATTTTAAAGGAATTTCACTAGGCGACACAGGTGCACCCAGTATTTTACTTTGGGGAAGATGAAGGTACCAGGGGGCCTGGGGGGTATGGAATACCCCCCTGCAAAAAGAGGGGTCCGGGGGTCCTCCCCCGGAAAGATTTTACAAAAATTGAAGTGAAAATCACAGATTTTTACGTAATTTTAAGTGAATTTTCCCATTATAATAGCTTGGAAACAGTCCATATAGTCCCATGCACCATGTTTTTATGTCTCCTAATTATTTTGAACGTATATTTCCTCAATTAAATAGTATCATTTTAAGTCGAAAGTCAATTATTGTATTCTCACTTTTGAAATCCCTAAGTAGCCCCTACAATGATGTTGTACACGAACGGGAAAGAAAAAGAATTACGATTTTAAGCTCTTTAAGATAAGTACGTAAATTTAAGTAAATTAGATCCTGGTGCTGGAAATTAATTCAAAAACCCAAAGGGCTATTGCAACATTTACATTTAAGAGAGCATTGAACAGTGATCACTGTTCACTTTTAAGATTGTGAATAACAATCTTTTGTTGTTTTTATAAATATCTTTTATTGTACACAAAAAAATCGTCAGGAAAATTTTTTTTAACAACAAAATTTTAAATAATAATTAAATTACTCAAGGTATCAACAGATTTTTTGATAAACACTTACAAACTCCCTAATTAATAAAAAAATCCTAAAAAGGGAATCCTTAAATTTAAAGGTTACTGTCCTTCTCAAAAAACTTGTTGACAAAATCTTGGTCTTGATACAGTTCTGCATCAGACAGTTTCCTTCTTTTGTCTTTCTTTTCAAAGAACTTTGCCACTGATGGCCTGGGGTCGAAAAAAGCTGTCCCAACTCCGTTGAGAGCGATGCGCATTCTAGAGTTGAGAGCTTCCCGTGACAGGCCAGATTGTTTGTTTGTGTGTACTGACACTGTGCGGTGTCAGAGGAATATACGACTGCACCAACTTTCTTAAGACTAAGTGATGTTTAGATACCTTCAAAAAGTGGTATAACTTTCAAGTAGACGAAACAGGGAGCATGGTGTCATACTAGACGAAGCAGGGAGTTTTTAAGTTGCTGAGAATACACTAAAAGATTTACATGAAGTTATTTTTTAAAGTAGTTAGTAAATTCCAATATATTAAAAATGCTAATCATTAAAAAACGCCGGGACTACCCATAGCCACTGGGCGACAACATCTCAGCACTGGGCGACATTTGTGTTGCCTAGTTAACATGTTATTTTATGCCCTGATCTGCATAGAGGCAAAGCTCATTTTTTATATTTAAATTGTCGTTTAAATGTACCAACATATTTTTCATGTAACATTTAAATAACAAGGGACCCAATACGGACCCCTGTGGGACACCATGCTTTATAATTTGAGTTTTAGATTTAAAGGGCATAGCCGTATAAGATACTCAAAATGGCCCCAGTGGAATTTCATAGTGAAAAAATTTCAGGATGTTTCTCATCCCAAAAAATAAAGATCCCCCAGTTTTTAGGTCAAAATGTGCAAAAGTACCCTCAAAATTAAATAAAACGTAAATATACGTGTTTTCTTCATAACTTCCTTATTAGTTGACGAAAAATTGTTTTCTTTTTTTTAAAGAAAGGTAATTTTAAGCCCTACAACATTATGTGAGCAAAAGAATTTTTAGGAAAAAACTGTAATTTTGAGAAACGTTTCTTATTTTAAAAAATTCATAAAAACATAACAAAAAATATGGGTTCCTTGAAAAAAATAAATATGGTACTGAAACTGTTTTTCTATGACTATGACAATTTTCAGATGTTTAAAATTGGTAGAACACATTACAAAAAAATAAAATCTGATATTTTGCTTGTTTTTGGCCGCTTTTTCTCATTTTTTCTTACATCTACATTTCTTACGCAGTAGTTTACTTCTTTAGTGACCTAAATATACAAAAAAAATGTTTAAAATAATAAGTTCAGAGAGTCTCGTCTGTAATACAACATAGGACGTAAATTAATTAAATGTGTATTGCCAATAGTCTTACAGGTCGCCTTGTAACTTACCACTTTCTAATCACAATCTGTGCAGCAGACCTGCTCACTTAGCAAACAAATTCTTAAATTATTAATTAAGACAAAGCCTCGCCTCAAATTAATGTATTTAAAATAAATAGATAGAGCAACTAAAATATTTAACAAACATGTAACAAAATACATTTATGCATTTTTTTATTTTAAATTGTAAGAGGCTTGAATTTTCAAGCCTCTTACAATTTGGAGTGGTCTTGTAACTATTAAAAAGTCAGTGCTCATTGAGAGAATAGGCAGTGTTACCGAACAAGTCTTAGTGTCATAACCTCAAGGCAAGCCCTTTCATATTGAACAAAAGTGAAATAGATCTTTAGAAAAGTATGTGTATTTTATTTGTAATTTATTGATTATTTGTTGAAGTCTATTCAATTGTCCCCAAGACAGTTTTGCAATTTTGAGGTAAGTACCTTGAAAGTTTATTTTCTATTTGTTAATACATCCATAGACAAATTAAATTTTTTATATTATTTTTTTATAATTGTCAAATCTAAATGATAAGCCATAAAACTAATTTATTGCTGGTATTTAATTCTATAGAATCCAAAACATTTAAAATGTAGTTAGCACAATAAGTATTAATTTTTAAAACTTTAATACCCAATACCAATATCTGACACAGACTTAAAGAAAATTCTCATATATTTCCTCCATTTGACGATTGTTAAAATTGATGACACTTGTCATAATGAAAATGTGTCAAGGCTGTTCTGAGTAAATAAACGTAAAAAATGAAACCTTTATTCCCATAAGAAATCCATTCTTATAAGCAAGTAACTACAGCCAGCAAGCGAACTGTTTTGTCACTTGGCGATGAATAATATTTTATTTGAAATCCCATAACTACTAGAATAATGTTTTAACATATTTCAGTTGGGTACGGAACTAAAAATGAAACCCTTTATATATATACTGTTAGGGTCAATTTTATTAACTTTATAAGCTGATTTTACTTTCAGCTTTTTCACCGATGTTTTGTTGGTCATTATTTTGAATTGTAAATTATACCTTGTCTGACAAAAGAATTTAGGACAAAGCCTTTTGTATTGACCTGCTGATTGTAGTAGATTTAATAAAAATAATTTTGATTAGATAAACTTCATAATTATTACACTGAGTAATGAAAAATCATCACCTTTGTCAAAGTAATAAAGGTAACAGCTGATTTAAGTTCTCTAAATCAACGGTAAAATCGGCCTTTTCGAGTACCTTGAAATGTAGAACTGAAAAAAGCAGGTGGGTGGTTTTTTTTGGTTCTCTAACCTCAAGGATTAAATAATTAATACTTCATCGTCGTGGAGGTACAATTGTTTTTCTAAGCTCGGCTGCACCTTACTTGTTAAACACAATTGCGTACGGTACCCAAAACCCATACTTTTGTTTCTAGTAATGAAAACTACTGTTTTATTCCCGTGTTAATACGTATTACTTTTAAAATATTATAAAACCACATCCACATGTTGGTTTAGTGCCCTTGCCGCTGTACTCGATCAAGCGACTCGAATCTTAGTTAACTATTAATGGTTATATAAGCGACTCGGACGACCAATTCTTATAACAATATGTGAATATTCCTTAACTAATGAATAATAACCATCGCTTACATGTAAGCCCGCCCTGACAAAACAAGAGACAAATGACTTGTATCGCAATAGCGGAGATACCCTTATTCATCGACAACCTGTGGAGGCTCCTCATATTAGTATCTAGAGGCTGCATTTTAATCAGTTTGAATGCAGCAATTCAAACAGGCATGAACTAAATCCTTGCTAAGAAAACAGTTAAGCCTACAATTAATGGCATGCAATTGTATTACTTTTTTAACTTGTAACATCATTTTAGGTGTTTTTACCACCGTCATTAATTAAAACTCAATTAATCAAAGCTATAGGAAAATTGAGAAAACTTCAATGACTAAAACATGAATTTCTTCGTTGTCTGAGAATTTAACGATTTTCATTATTTGAAAAGAAATGAATTTTTGTTCATATTTCCCGTGCATTTTACGTTGCTGATTTTTACTTGCGTAACATTTAAAAAAAGAGAAAAAGTACAAACAAAGTCCCTGTTACATTAATTCTGAATAAGGTAAAGATGATGTTTGTAATTATTTACTACAGATTACTTACTAAATAATTTTACACCGGTGATTGCTGAAGACAGCGATGAAGATTAAGAAGTAATTAAATAAAGAAAGAAATGTTTTTAGAGAACTGAATGTAATAACCTGTAAGTAAAAGTGTTGTCGTTTGATTTTTATCTATTTTATTTTTACCCTAAAATAATATTTTGTATCGTTATCAAGCACCAGATAAGACGCCAATCAGCAGTATGAGGTATTTTTAGGAAGCAGCATAGTTGCATTTATTAACCAACTGACAAAAAGGAGACATACAATTTAACAATTAAGATCTGTTAAAATACAAAGGGACAAATATTTAGGTATTTTGTAACATATTAATTCAACAGCTTTAAGTAGCATTGCCTGCATTTCAAACAGATTCATGTAAAAGGGTAGGCCTACAATACCTGCAACATTTTATATACAAAATCAAATGAATATAATTATTAAAGGAAATCAAATTAAGACTTAAGTTAAAAAAAATTAAAATTATTTTTATACGTTACTACATAGATAACTCTATAGGTCGTAATATATAAAAAAAAGCTAATAGAAAATTGGCAAAATGTGCCTAATTTTTTTTTATTTTTTTTATTTGTTTCACTTAAAAAAATTAAAAATCATGGTAGTAAATAAATTATTTTTATTTTTATTTTAGCAGCTTACCAAAAATGTTAGCAACAGTAGGTATTTTCCCAGGAATGTATATTTTTTCCCGTGCTGTGAGAGTTATAAGTTAGGGCGTCATGTAAGACTATTGGCAATACATATTTAATTAATTTACATCCTATGTTGTATTTTAGACGCGACTCTCTGAACTTATTATTTTAAACATTTTTTTGTATATTTAGGTCACTAAAGAAGTAAACTACTGCGTAAGAAATATAGATGTAAGAAAAAATGAGAAAAAGCGGCCAAAAACAAGCAAAATATCAGATTTTATTTTTTTGTTATGTGTTCTACCAATTTTAAAAATCTGAAAATTGTCACAGTCATAGAAAAACAGTTTAAGCACCATATTTATTTTTTTCAAGGAATCCATATTTTTTGTTATGTTTTTATGAATTTTTTAAAATAAGAAACGTTTCTCAAAATTACAGTTTTTTCCTAAAAATTCTTTTGCTCACATAATGTTGTAGGGCTTAAAATTACCTTTCTTTAAAAAAAAAAAACAATTTTTCGTCAACTAATAAGGAAGTTATGAAGAAAACACGTATATTTACGTTTTATTTAATTTTGAGGGTACTTTTGCACATTTTGACCTAAAAACTGGGGGATCTTTATTTTTTGGGATGAGAAACATCCTGAAATTTTTTCACTATGAAATTCCACTGGGGCCATTTTGACTATTTTATCCGGCTATGCCCTTTTTCAATTGTGCTATTGCAGGTATGGGAAATTTCATCATACTGTTTTCGATTTGAGAGATATGATTGAAACCATTGCCAATGAGTTTTTTGTATCCCTAAATCCAATAATTTTTTAAGTAAAATATTATGTGATATACTGTCAAATGCTTTTGAAAAATCCATAAACACTCCAACTACATTTTCACTTTTATAAATTGATTCAACAAGAGATTCCGTGAAGTCTATTAAGGAAGTATTAGTAGATCTGTTTTTACGAAATCTATGTTGCTCCATGTCAAAAAGGTTATTTTTTTGTAAGTGATTTAAAAGTCTATTATTCATTGCTTTTTCATAAACTTTAGACATTGATGGAAGTAGAGAAATTGGACAAAAATTTTGAATTTTTGTTGTACTGCCCTTTTTGTGCAACGGAATTACTTTAGAAATTTTTAGCTTTTCGGTAAATACGCCAGTTATAAAAGAAGAATTAATTAAGTGCAAAATAGGTTTGAGTAGTGGTTGTTTTGCCAATTTCAAGAGTTTAATGGGAATGTCATCATACCCACTTGACCACTTATTTGTTAAGGGATCAAAGATTTTTGTTAGTTCACGTTCGTCTAAAGGACATTGAAATTTTGATATACTTTGTTTTGTTCCTTCAATACTATTGATTTCTGAATGTATTGGAGGGAGTTCATTTAATATTTCATCAACAATATTTGTAAAATAATCATTGAAGGAGTTACATACATAGTCAGGGTCATTTACTAAAGCATTATTAATATTTAAACTAAAGTTTTCCTTTTTTGTACATAAACTAGGTTTTGTTTCATCATTAATAATTTTCCACGTATCTTTAAGAATATTTCCAGATTTTTTAAATTTCACTATCAATTGAGGATATTACGTTTCATGTTGTATATATATCTGGGTAATCAGAGTATCGTCGGGGTATACCTCTTAATCCAAGAAAATGTTGAGGAAAAAATGTTGTGTTGACTCCGATAAATATTACTATAAATTGGATTTTAAGTCATTTTGGATTTATTATTATTCCGAAAGTATTTTTTCTTTTCTGTTATCAAATTTGACTTAGGGGCCTGATTCCTATTTTTTATTTGTAATCTGAGGTCCTGTGATTTATTAAATCTAGCTAATTTACTTAATTCAACTATTTGTCTTTTTTCATCCCTCAGATCATTGGTTATCCAAGACTGCTTTTTGTTTTTACTTTTCATCTGCACAATAGGAAAACATACATTGAAATAATATTGGAAAATGCTATCAAAGCTGTCATATTTTTTATCAATTGGAGAGTTGTAGACTGACATCCAGTCCTCTCCCTCAAGGAAGCGCTCAAATAATTTTATGTTTTCCTGTGAAAATTTTTTTCCCCTGAAAGTGAAACTTTCACATGCCTTAATTTTGAATTTAGTTAACTCAAGCATTTGGACATCATGGTCTGATAACAAAGTTATAAATCCTGATATTTTGAGTCATAATAAAAATTATGATAGAATATTATTTTCTGTGGGAAGGCCCTTAAAGGGTAGGTATTATAATAGGATTATAGAGGAAACAACTGGCTTACCTGAAGTTGAGTAGGCCAAAAGAAACACAAAACACTAAACAAAGGAAAAGTCCCAATATTTCGGTCCATTTAGTAGGACCTTTCTCAAGGGTAGAAAGAAGGAGAAAGACAGTTAATGGTCTTTCTCCATTAATTTTTTAGACCATTAACAGTCTTTCTCCTCTTCAAAGTTATTTAATAAATTACTAACGAATAAGAAACTAAACCTAATCAAAGTTACATAATAAATTACTAACAAATAAGAAACTTAACCTAACCCATCTCACCATCTTTCTACCCTTGAGAAAGGTCCCACTAAATGGACCGAAATATTGGGACTTTTCCTGTGTTCAGTGTTTTATGTTTCTGATGGCCTACCAGGGTTTAAGCTGGGAAAAAATATCTTTGAGCAAAAATGCTACAAGCTCTTTGAAACTTGTAGCAAAATTATTTTCCTTTTAGTATTTTTATCGCATGTCATTAAATTATGGCACATGTCATCAAACCAAAATAACTTAATCAAACAACATAGCCTCAAACTATATTTCGCATCACTGTTTTCGAGGTTTCAAGACGTCTGTTTTCGCCTGTGTTGCCAGACTGGCCATGAGATTTTACCCACGGTGAGTTTCGAAAATCCCCGGGTTTTACACGCAGTATCTTTAAAAATCCCTGCTTAATCCAAGGCAACGATTATGCGCCTTCTTGCCCCTTAAATAGGGTATTCATTACTTGAAACTAGAATTATCAAATGACTATATTAATTATTCGACTCCATTATCATTCCAAGCGGTGGCGAACTAGCCCTCCACATTCTCGCATTCGCCACCGCTCGGCTAGACTCGGCGACTCGGCCACTATAGAGTGCGCGCCAACTGCTCTTTAGCACAAAGAACGTATAGAACATCTATATGTTCTCTGTATCTATGTGTCTATATACGTTCTCTGTATCTATGGTGTCTACCTATAGTCTTCTTTTTGACTGCGGATCTTAATGACACGGCATCTGATCGAGGGTTATGTTGCAGACTACATTCCATAATTAACTCTTATTTTATTTTAAAGTGGGCCTAGTGCTGAGTAATTTGTGGAAGTAAATGGACTTTAATTGAGATTTGTATTGGTTAAAACCAGATTTTCTGCAATAAAGTTAAATAATTTCCACTCTTTACTTTGTAGCAAAAAGGTGACAGCCTGCCCGAATATTGTCGCATTTTCGTGGTGCATTTCGCATTTTGCGACAAATGCGACCGCAGCTTAAACCCTGTGGCCTTCTCAACTTCAGGTAAGCCAGTTGTTTCCTCTATAATCCTTTTATGATATAGAATATTAAAAATTCTATATTAATTAGATATAATAAGTCTGTAGTGGTTAGAGTACTAAATCTAATAGTTGCGTACTAGATAGAACTAATTGAGTATTAAATCGTGGCATCGTTGAATTCCTCATTTCCTGATATGGCCGGGCGAGCATTTCCCTGGCCTGGCAACATACTACTGTTAATAACTCGTAAATCCTTGGAGTACTAAATCTTATATTCGGGTACTAGTTTATACTGATTGAGTATTAAATCGTGGTATGTTTGAAATATTTATTTTCAAACATGGCCGCGCCAACGAAATGGACCTACAATCATTTATATGCACACCACTGGAATAAACACCAATTTTAATTTATACATTATCTTACATACATTTAAATTTAAATAAAACGATTACATCTTGCACTGAAAATAGGGGAAAAAATTGAACAGGATATGTTTAAAAAACGATATATTCAATTCTTATTTCACATTGTACAAATATTAATCTCCTAGACAATACATTCAGTTGATAATCCCAGTGGAAGTTTTTGCAGACTTGTGTGATGGTATTTCCCATACACTGACATTTCCAGCCAAATCCCCTAATGCAAGCAGCCGATTACTGAAAAACATCCAGAAACCTTATATATAAAGCAAAAATGAATCAGTATTGACAAAATATCAAAAACTTCAAACCAAAGAGTAAGCGGTTAATGCTATTAAAAACATAAATTAGTTGCAGGCAATACGATTTTATAACTACTTTTAAGACTTGAGTGAATGAACTGTTTATACATGTACAGGGTGGCCACTCAAAACAAATTTTTCCATTCCCGGTTTTCACGGGTATTTTCAGCCGTGTTCCCGGTGGCATATATTAACTCCATAATAGTCGTCCCAATTGGTGACAACAAAGTAAACAATGTCTTAGTTATTATATTATTAGACTCAGAGGCGGATTTGGAAATTTGCCGCCCCTGGGCTACACAGGGGGAGTAGGGCCGGCGGCGGGATTTCGGCAAAAGTGGTGACCTTTTTTTTGACCCGCGCGTGTGCTTTTTGACCCCTTTTTACCTGTTTCGGGCCCTAAGCAAGGCTATTTCTACGGTTTCAGGGGGGGTTGTGACTTCTCTCTCTAATTTGCCGCTCCCCCAAATTCTGCCGCCCTGGGCTATAGCTTTTTGAGCCCATATATAAATCCACCCCTGATTAGACTATTAAAATCCATCAACCATGTGGAAAAAACAGAATAGCATGATATTTAACAGAGTATAAAAAGGTTTAAACGCAAGAGGCAAGATGAGTTTCCACTGGCCGCTTGTACAATCAGGGTGTTAACAAAATCAGGCTATAATTCCCATATATTTCACGCCGAAATAAGTATTTTACTCTGGGTGATGGTTAATGCTTTAGTATGCATTAAATAAACCACATTTTCACAATTTGCATATTTTAATTTCAGTGACTGGCTGAAGAGTCACAGTTAACCCAGTCACGGAAACAATAAGGCATTCTATTCATCAATTAAACTTGAAGTGAATAAAAATGAGTCAGGACACGCAATTACAAGGCAATAAAAACATGCATGGTAGACGGCAAATCAGCACTGGTCCTCTACTCTCGCGGCAGACTGTCCGCCGTAGAGCAGTTAAAAAATACTTGAAAATAAATAGTCCTCAAAAATTTTTGTCAAAACCAACTTTTTATTGTAAAATGTAATCCAAATGCATTTAGTAACGTACCGTACGTCATATGATACCTAACGGATAATTATTAAATTATTTCCTGATCGTATCTGATACTTAAAGGCAATTGAACTATCAACCATATAAATAAAATTCGCTTCGCTTGCTGGGGGCTCCCGTTTGTGTTCTTTTGCTGTTGAACAATACTCAATATTGATTTTCCCCTATAGGGCGTTGGTTGCCAGTATTAAGGTAATTTATTGGTTGGTGGACAATTTGTGTATGTATTTAAATAAAAGAAAACTTGGGTAGAACTTTGTAAGATTTGAATTTTGAACGGATATTTTAAGAGTTAATGAAAATTGTTGCGAACGAAGGTATATTTACATTTGGATGTTATTTATGTCTTATGTGTATTAGATAATTTGGATGAGAGAAGAAAGTCTAAGTACAGTTTGCGCATTATATCTCCAGCTATTTGGTAAACACTGCATTTGACACACAGCGGGTTTGTAGAACAATGTTTTCAGAGAAGTACCCCCTCTCCCCCCCGCACCTTGCAACCAGCTGACTCTAACATAGCCGGAGATATAATGCGCGAACTATTATTTTAAAATAATGCTGTCGGTGATTGAAGATTTTGATCATGTGTTTATTGGAATTGATTTTGAGGATTGTAGCTGGGTTTTCTAAAATTAATTGTAAAATATTGTTTTGATGATTCAATGAAACAAAGTTGGATTTCAATAACGTATAACTTTTATACTACGGAATATTGCATGTTAACTTTTTTCCTTGTCAGTTGACCTAGCAACTGATATGGCTTGGCGTATCCAGTTCGCAGAGGCCAAGTGATATATGGTTACTATCTGTAATAGTTTATTTAATCAGCTGATAACCTGATTATTTCTAATGTTTTATGTTTATGTTATGACTTATGAATTTGGTTATGTGTTGTATTATTAAAATATAAAATGTTTAATTATTCTTAGTATTTCTTTAATCAAGTTTGTTAGATACTAAATTGGCGACGAGATGGCTGGAGTTATTAAAATAAAAAAGAAAATTACTACAAACAGGATCCAAATAACTAAAGCCTACAAGACAATTGTGAAAGATAAGTCAGTTGATGGAATGACTAGTGATGAGGCCACAGTACGATTGTCATCTTTGGAAACACATTGGGAACGGTTTGAAAGTGCTCAAACTGAACTAGAATCCACTGTGGACGAAGAAGAAATTGAAGAATTAGCAACTGACAGGAGTGAGGTAGAGGAACTGTTCATAAAGACTAAAGTAGCTTTAAGAGACAAACTATCACCACCATCTATGACTGTTACAAATCAGTCTTCAGTTCAACCTTCTGTTACATCAAATATTGCTTTTTTGCCTTTTGATGAAGGAGAATCATTTACAAACTTCATAAGGAGATTTGAAAACTTTATTTCGTTGAAAGAAATTTCGGATAATAAAACAAAACTGTGTACATTACTTGCTGTTTTTCCACCTAAACTACATGAACAGCTTCAAGACCTAGTTTCTCCAGATGATCCTTACAATATGGAGTATGACTGTGTGGTCAAGGAATGAAAGGACTATTTGGAACCATTACCGAGTGTTATTTCTCTACAACACAAATTTCTATGTCGTATTCAACAAGATGAATCAATCATGGATTTTTCTATGGAGCTTAAGAGACTGGCAAAGGATTGTCATTTTCAATGTGATTGTGGGAAGTCTGTATCAGACATGTTATTAAGAATGCAGTTTGTTAGAGGACTTAAAGACAACGACGTGAGAGGACAATTATTACAGAAAACAACATCGACTACTTTCAAAGATACAGTACAAACCGCAATATCCTTGGAGTCCTCAAGACTGGAAAGCAATATGATATCACACCCGATAGAAGCTACTGTTCTCAAGTTAACAACAAGTCCTGACAGAAGTAATTCAAGACTTAATCAGAACCAAATATCAGTGTTACCTCTTACTCAAGAAACGATTGCAGAACACACAAAAAGAGATCCTGTTCTTTCCAAACTCGTTACAGCCCTCGAAAATGGGGATGATCTTGAGGAAATAGGATTTAACAATAATGAGTTTACCTTACACAAAGGATGTGTTTTCCGGGGCATTAGAGTCGTAATACCTTCATCTCTTCAAAATGAAGTACTTAAAGAATTACATATGGGCCACCTAGGGATGACAAAGATGAAAGCAATGGCTCGTATAGTTATTTATACTGGAAGAACCTGGACAAGCACATCAAAGAGTTGGTTAGAAACTGTAAAATGTGTGACCAGAAGAGGAATGAATCTCCAAAAGACAAGACTCACCCATGGGAGGAACCATCTGGACCATGGGAGAGAATTCACTTCGATTTTCTGGGACCAATGAACGGGAATCACTTCCTGATCATCATCGATGCTTACACTAAATGGTTAGAAATAATACAAACGAAAACAACAACATCAGAATGGTGTATTAAGAAGCTACATCATCTGTTTTCAACTTTTGGTCTCCCTTTGACAATTGTAACAGATAATGGAACCCAATTTACAAGCACAATTTGTAGAAAATTTCTGATAGAGAATGGAATATGCCATAGAACTTGTGCACCATTTCATCCGTCCAGGAATGGAAAAGCGGAACGCTTCGTACAAATTGCCAAAAAGGGGTTAAATTCGATGGCGGGAGAGAGAGGTGATTTACAAACTAAAATCGACGTATTGGTTGCACAACTGAGGAAAGCACCGAGCTCTACAACTGGGGTGTCCGCTTACAGGATGATGTTTGGTAGAGACATCAGGACAAGATTAAATATCATGTCAGATAAAGGGGCAGAGCATAAAATAGAGAAACATACAAAAGTGGGAAGAGAGTTTAGTGTGGGGCAAAAGGTACAAGCGAGGAATTATGCATCGAAAGATAAGTGGAGACTTGGAGAAATAGTACAAAAAGTGGGAAATGTCACGTACAAAATAAAGATGGACAATGGATTGATTTGGACAAGACATGCAGACCAGATACTCCATAAACATTAAGAGGGGAGAATTGATGTATAGTTACTTTCTGTAATAGTTTATTCAATCAGCTGATAACCTGATTATTTCTAATGTTTTATGTTTATGTTATGACTTATGAATTTGGTTATGTGTTGTATTATTAAAATATAAAATGTTTAATTATTCTTAGTATTTCTTTAATCAAGTTTGTTAGATACTAAACCAAGAAACATAGGGACCATGTATTTAAAACACTAAAAAAATTAACAAAATAAATGAGGAGTTTCTTTTATGGTAGGCCCCTAGCCTCTGCCTGTCAAAAAATTAAAACTAAGATCTACAGTACACCTCGGATTATCCGGATTAATGTGGTGGAACACCGATCCGGATAGCAAAAAATCCGGATAATCCGAGGTCATTACAATATCGCCTAAATAGCGATCGCGTACCTTAGCCTTAGCTAAATTAATGCTGCAAACGGTGTGTCAAGATTGTACACATTAGTCTTCAAATTTTAGGAGGGTTTAATTTTGAAACAAAAAAAAAATAAACTTTATTATTAATTATGCAAGTATAATGTTAACTTTTACCGTACTTACGGTTTAGGTTTGGAATAAAACACCAGATTAAAATATTAAATTTGTTAATATTAAATAATCATAGCTCGAAATAACTCAAACTTGAAATAATCATGGCAAAACTAACCCAAATCTCAAAACTTATTACAGTAACTCTTCTTAAGAAATAACATAACACATCAAAAAATGACAGCAATAAAAAAACAAAATTGCTGTAGGGGCTATGCCTTTGATGATTACTACTAGCGCTCCAAGTAGCAATCCTGAAAACTACGTTCACAAAAATGCAGTAATGTACTCTTTAGGCAATGCGAATCCTTCAATTATGTGATTCCAATTCATCCAGTAATGTATTACATTTGCATTTTACTTTTAGAAGGCGCATTTCACCCGTAAACTCGCTAGAATCTCAGCGGCGTAACTAACGCCAATGCAACCAATGTGGGCATTGGGGCGCAGGCCTTCAGGGGGCGCAGGCTTTAGAGGGGCGTAAACAACTGATATTCTAGAAAATTTTTTGCAAAAAAAATTTCGAAGCAAAACTCTCTGTAGCTTACCGAAAATAAATGTAAAAAAAATATTCATGGTACCTTATTCAGTTACAGACACAACATAATGTTGGTGACTCTTTTGTTTACTATTATTGTTAACTCCTCGGCGCGATGGTGCACATGTGCGCTTATCACGTTCTCATTACAAGAAGAGACTGCTCTCGTTTATTTATCGTTGTTAGCTACAAAGATAGACAGATAAAAATCTTTCAGTATTAATGTTAATGTAAGTAATGTTACCGTATCATATTATTATTATTTTAAGAAAACAAATGACAAATGTACAAATGGACAAATGAGAATGAGTCTACAAATAGGGGCGCACAGGGAATACTTGCATTGGGGCGCAGTCAGACTAGTTACGCCACTGTAAAATCT
This sequence comes from Flexamia atlantica, assembly GCA_035578135.1. Lineage (NCBI taxonomy): Eukaryota > Metazoa > Arthropoda > Insecta > Hemiptera > Cicadellidae > Flexamia > Flexamia atlantica. The sequence continues at coordinate 3,016,201 of JAQJVK010000006.1, read as the reverse complement.
TGTTTTTGCAGTGATTCAATTTTTTTCATTTCTCGGATAGACTGGTCCAGATAATCCGGGATCCGGATAGTGTGGGGTCCGGATAATCCAAGGTGTACTGTAGTTCAAAAATTGGATTATTTTTATTTTTCTATATAAAAAACTCAAAAAACCCTTTTGGGGGGTTTACCCCCTTTCCCTCCCCTTCCGATGGTCCGATCATGCCTGTTTACGAACTCGTCCGAGTGATTGCCACTTTACACGTCTGTTCCAAATTTCATTAAGATTGGACAACATTTGCGGCCGCTATCGTTTTAACAAACATATATATATAAATTCGAATGAATAGTGTTTTTTGCTTCTGGGGGCCCCAAAATAAATAGTTAACATGGTCTCGGGCTCAGGTCTTACCATGAGAGCTACGGTAATAGTTTATTCCCTATAGGGGAAATTCGCTAAAACTGCTACATAAGATTTGTAATAAATGTGGTTTTAAACATGATTTAAATAAATGCACGGCTTTCAGAAGGCAGTCCTTTAAATGTAGTGGGTTCAACCATTTTTCGTCAATGTGTAATAGAGCTCTCAGAAAGTCTCTTCACATAACTAAAGACAATGATCACAAAGAACCTGAAGAGGACACAGATCCTGATGAGTTAAATGGATGGAATACTATACAATTTAACTTGTTACAAATTCATCAATCAACTATTTCAAACATTCAGCGAACAAAGTGACAGTAGTGGAAAAAAATTAAAGTTTCGAACTTATGGGTTGACTTTAAACTTGATAGTGGAGCTGAAATAAACATTGTTCCTTTCAGCTTGGTGAAACGTATGGACTGTGATCACCGGTTAAAGAAAACCGATATTAATCTTCAAGCATATGGGGGGTTCAAATAAAACCGTTAGGTACCATTGAGTTAGAGCTTGAAAGTGAAAATAAAATTACTGTGGCTAAGTTTATGGTTGTGAAGAACTCTTCATGTTGTCCAATATTAGGGTTTCAAACTTGTCTCGATCTGGATTTAATTAAAAGAGTTCACCCTGTATCAGCTTCTGTTGACGATAGAAGTGGCCAGTCCAAAAAAGATTTTATTCAAAAGAATAACGATGTTTTTAACGGTATAGGTACATTCCCCGATGTATGTCATTTAAATCTGAAAAGTAACGCTGTTCTCAAGGCATGTCCTGCTAGGTGGGTTCCAATACTTTTATTATTGTATTAGTAATTTACCTAGGCATAATTAAACACTTAATAAAAATGTCCTTATTATATTTTTAAAAATTGATATTATCGGTAGAGAAAGAAAGGAAGAGTTTGGAAAACGTTGGCACATTTTAACATAGAGACTTTGAGCATATAAAAATGATTCGTTATTAAAATTGATTTTTGAAGCTGAAGAGAATTTAATCCAACATTTTGAGCAAAACGAGTACGGTGAGAATGAGTGACCTGAAAAAAAATATTGTCATAATTTTTATAAATATACACCAACAAGGTTTTTATAAAAAGGTGTCTAATAGGAAGGATCAGGGACTCAATAAAAAGTGTGTCAGAAGGGCACATGGTGGTGTTTTTGAAAGCTGTCTTCAACATAGCTGTTTGACACACATTTATAGGCTGAAGAAGAGACTTAAATGACTCACCCGAGGCTATAATTCCATCAATAATAATAGACTAATGTGACCTCAAGAGTGTTCAACAACACACGAAGAAAGGTTTGTGGAACCAGGTGAACAAAACAGGCTAGCCATGTGAACAGTCCAGGTTAGTGAACAAATTTTTCAAGTATTATTATTTGTCGTGATTAAATACAGGATACCAGTATCCCAGTTATTCAGACAAGTCAAGCCAGTTTATACAGGTACAAATTCTCATAATCTCACCTTTTATGATTGAACCTTACACAAGAAATCTGATTTTTGTCCTTGTAACTGTCAGGACAGAGAGGGTTGAGTGTTTCACAAGTATTTGAGTTGTACAGCTCGACTTTGTTTGAGTGACCCCAAGCAGCTATTACATGGGCCTGAACTGGGCTCCAGCCTACACCGACCATGGCACCAGCCCAGATCACCCTTTGACTGCATCTCTGGAACAAATAGCACAGAGTTATAACTCTCTTTGAAGGAAAACATAATCTTAAAATAATCCTGAGTTCATATTAGCTATGTTCATAAAAAAAGTCTGCTTCGAGATTTAGTCCTTTTGTTTTGCTTGTTAACAAAATTAATATGAGTAATCAATAACATGGATGAAAAATTAAAAAATCATTAAAAAAACAAATAACAATAATTTTTTTTCTTTTTTGCTTTTACAAAGATTTACAGAATAACAGCTAAAATGCTAATTACAAAAAATGCTAAATTATCTATACAAAAGCCAAAAACGGTTGACTGACTCACTGATCACAGTTTCTCAAAAGCTATAATGCGTTCTACAATCATCTCAACACCATTGGTACAGATGAAACTGAAACACCTACAATGCTTTAACTGCGAGGACCAAGAGAAGAGGCCTGACCCAGTTTCACATCAACTATCCAGCTGCAAATTGCAACTGATTAGCAGGCGACACTTACAACAGTCCCAAAGAAACTGAAACATCCCCAGTTGTAAGTAGTTGCGGTTGCGTCGCGGTGTCCACCGAGAACGGTCATATGCCAAGCGTTTCGATACAGATAAGGTCATTTGAGACTAGTGCAACTTACTTTCGTGCAACACTCACAAAACCAGTGAAGTATATCTTATAAAAATGTAACAAAATGTTTTGCAAGAGGCAAAATCAAGGCCCCAATAAAAACATTATTTTGCGGTAAGTTGCAAAAATTTTTCATATATTTTTGTGTTTCGTGTGCAATGATTCATGTGTATTGCAACAGTGTGTCACACAGCCCAAGTCACAAAAACCACTGTCTAAATCAAAATTAGAGGTCTACGGGTACCCGAAAATTCGGGTAGCTTCGGGTAATTACGTGAACCCGAGTGGTCGGGCGGGTTCGACACGTCTCGGGCTTTGTTCGGGCGGGTTTTTTATTACACGTCGGTCGGGCGGGTACCTACTACCCGAAAGAAATCGGGTTGAAGATAAAATTCAAATTCATATTTCTTTATTGCACATAACGTTTGTACATTAATAATTACAACAAACTGGTGCATAGTCCCAACATATTAATTACAATAAAATACAAATGTAACTAAAATACAATACAAATCTAATTGAAACTAATCTTTTCATCTGTGAGGAATTCATTCACACTGTAGTATGCTCTGCTGACAAGGTGCAAGTGAAGCTTTTTTAATATTTCATTGTTAGACAATTAATTAATATGAGGAAATAAATGATTATAAATTTTCAAATCATTTTCTGTCTCTCCTCTTTTGTGAAATTTTCAGATACCCGACATACTACCCGAAAGAAACCCGAAACTTAAAAAATGTTCAACAATAATTAATTTGAGCAAAGCTGTTGTCTTACGACGTCCGCGCAATATAATAACATGAGGAACAAACACGGTCGCGATCGCGATGTCAAACTTAGAAGCAATATTCACAGTACGTCTCACTCAGACAAGCAGCCGTCTCCTAGTTGGCTCAAAATTATCGTACGCTTACGGCTCATTATCGTATTCTCGTATAGCAAATTAAAGGACCGTTGCTCCTTTTGACGCAATGAAATAGTCGTATCTACCAGTCGAGCTTGTGATACGAGAGGTCTTATTGAGAATGTAATAGTTGCGATCTACTTTTGGACACGTAAAACCGGAGGAGCGTGTCCTTCCCACGAAAAAAATACACAAACAATAATCCCTGAAGTGATAAGGAAAGGACGTTGACAGGTGGAAAGAAATATACCAAATAGACAAATTAGAAATATACCAAATAAGTTAACATGATTTGTCCCATGCTTAGGCCTTGCCATGAGACCTACGGGATAGCTTCTTTTCTATAGAGGAAATTCACTGAAATCTAGTTTAACTATAAATGACAAATAACATAGAAATAAAATATATCAATTAACAGCACAATTTAGTTTTTTTATTACTACGAAATACTAATTTTCGTCATGTGGAGCAAAAGTAGTATAAAGGATAAAAAAGTTCGCTCTGTTTGATGAAGGTTTTTTATTATAGCCTAACGTTGAAATAAACTTTGGATCTTAGGAATACTTTCCCCCAGTTGGTTCTTCGTGGTTAACTAGTTCAATAAGAATTACAAATTTCTGTTATCTACAATAAAATCTTTAAATATCATAAATCACCCTTATAGCAGATACATATGAATAAAAAAATAACAACTTTTATGGTTAGCACACTGAAAAAATCACATCTGAGTTTTTTGAACTAGCACTAAAATGTGTAATTTTACAAATAATTTAGAGAATGAAAAACAACAGTTTTTTGTGCATAACAATATATGATTTGTTACTAAAAAAGTGAGCTTATTTTCTTCCAGATGACACAAACCTGAGAGAGAGAGAAGATTCGAATTGCTTGATCCGTGGCAACTGTAGCAAAGACATCCTCATGATGTGGAGAAAATTCCACACAAGTGACTGTGGCTGGTTGTTGCTCAAAGGCACATATGACAGGATCCATCAAGGACTCCAAACCTACCATAAAAAATTAATTTCTTTAAAAAATCAGTTCATAAATCCTAATTATCAGAGGAAGTTATTAAACATTTTTCTTAGGAAATATCTATTTTTTAAATATTTAATGGCAAAAAACTATTATAAGCAGCCATTTGGTGAGAAATAAGGTGGTGGGAGGTAGCATTTATTGTTGTCAGTTGCTAAGGTTTTCAGTAAATTTTGAAAGTTGAACTATGGTTTGCGTTTCTTGTTGTAATTTCCAGGTAATTGAGGCTATTGTTTTGATCAAACTTTAGTAAGTTTTAGTTTTGTCAGCCAGACCAACTCCTCCCTCCACCTATAAATACCATACCCCCAGACCCCGTAATCAAATCAATAAATGTAACAAATTGTCATTTTCAAATTTGTTTCGTGATATTTGATGGTTCTAATACTTGCACACCCCTAATCTAAGATAGATTATATATATTAAATTAAAATATATTGTATAGCTCTATTTTGCCAAAGCTTTGTTTATGTTTCTCAAGTTCATTAACCCTAGAAATCAGTTCTACAAAATTGTGTCAAAAGTTTTATTGTGCAAAGCTTGGCTGCAGCTTTTGCCTTCATATTTCATGAAAGTTGAATAGGGCCTTGCTTAGATTTAACATTGACTATATATGAGCAACATAAACTTTTTAAGTGTAAGTACGTCTTTACTTACAAATGTGATCATATAATTGATCGCATTAGTATTTAACATCTGTGTTATATTTAACATACCACAGATGTTAAATACTAATTCTAAACATAGTTCCAACTCGCCAGCCGATCTGGCCGACCAGAGCAATGATACATTTTTTATAGATTTGAACATCATACTAACTCACCAGCCTGGCTGATGAGAGCAATGATATTTTTTTTTATAGTTCTGAACATCGTACTATCTCACCAGCCAATCTGGCTGACCAGAGCAATGATACATTTTTTATAGTTCTGAAGATTATACTAACTCACCTCTGGCTGACCAGAGCGATGATAAATTTTTGAAAGTACACATAGAAAATATTAATGTTGTTCATCAGTTCAGATCTTCATTAATACCGTATACAGTTAAGGACTGAATATTTTTTCCAAGTTATTTAGGTATTATGTTTGGTTAGTATTAGGTTATGGTGTAAATAAAAAATAACCCTTGTTTAATTAATCCTAAACATGATTTGAGCTTTTGATGATAAATATTAGTAAAAAATATATACTTATACTCAGTGCTTGATTTGCGACCGAACAGCGTTCCGGGACCTCTTTCTGCCGCAAGAGTCGATCGTGTGTAATCGGCCAGAGTATTTGTCGTAAGAGACGATCGCAAGTAATCGGACGGAAACTTTGCCGCACAAGACAATCGTGTGTAATCGACCGGAGAATTGTCGCAAAAGAGGATCGTGAATGATCAGCCAGAGAATTTGCCACTCAACAAAATCACGTGTATTCGGCCAGAGAATTTTCTGCAAAAGGCGATCGCGTGTGATTGGCCGTAGAATAAAACAAATTTAAATGTGCGGAAATTACGCATGGAGTTTCGGCCTGAAATTAGCGCTCTTTTGTCTAGTATTGAGTTAAGCCGAATGTTTAAAACGCTAAAAACACCTGAATACTCGCACTAGGTGTCATAAAAAATAGAATTTCTTTAGAGATTTATATTTTTAGAAAAATAATACTTTTAGTTTTTGATTTACTTATAAAAAATTTGAGTTATATAAAATTTAACTTTTAAAATAGACCTAATTATTCATGTAGAGAAATAATACTTTGTTGAGCGGAAGAATAATAAAGGGGGGGGGGGGTTGTGTACAAACTGGCAAATTACAGTTCCGGTACCTAAATTTTTACAAATCAAGCACTGCTTATACTTGTTTCTTCAATTATTTCACAATGAAGGGTAACTATAATTATTAGAACAATTAATTGAGTTTCCTTTAGATTCATTTTATTAGCGTCATGTTTCAACATTAGTGATATGTTTGAGCAAGACGATTTTAAGCTCAAATAGCATTAAAGTTGAAACATGAAATGAAATGAAAAATTCTTTATTTTATTAGGCAAAGTTAGGGCCACATGGCCCTTTCTTACACTTAACCTGAAATACATAGTTTGAGATAATATAGGGTGTTTTCTTTAAAACGCACCCCAAAACTTTTTTATCAGTGAAGGATTATTTCCCCCCACGACCCCTGGATTTGACCCCACTATATTATTTTCTTTGGGGATGCATAAAAAATAAGGCCTACAAAAACAATTCACAACATATTCACTACCTCAAAACAAACAAAACAAATGTAATGCAAGAAATTCAAAGAGGTACCACGTGTTGGGGAATTTGATGGAGAGGGCATAAATTCATAAAAAAGCCACTGGCGGATTTTTCGAGCACATAAGGTAAACTAAATGTGATAAAACTTTAAAAATAGATTGTATAAAACAAATATTGTATGAAATAAATATCCATAAAACAACATTTATTTCATATTTATATGGGCATTATTCAATCTTAAAATGGGTTGCGTTTGAAAAAAAATACCCTGTATATGGTAACGTTTACGTACACTATATACAAACAAACTTAAAATAATATATTTACATAAAATTTAAAAATCATGCAAGAAGCAAATCATGTATCAGCTCGGGAAACAACGTTTTTAGGGTATATCGTCCTCCCTGAGTACGAATCTGCCTGTTGCCAAGCCGGATTTTGGACCGGAAGTGTGTAATTCAAGATGGCGGCCAAAACTCTATTTTCCTATATCTCCCTTGTCCATTGGCTTAAAACCATGATCAAAACATCTAATTAGGGTTTTTTCGGATGCCTAACACATTGCAATACTCAAAATTTAATTTTACTAACGTTTCAAGGCATAGGTTTCAAGATGGCCACCAAGGCCCACATTTAAGAAATTTATTATTTTTTAAATATAGGAAGCATTTTATGTTGCACTTGGGGGAACAACGTTTTTAGGGTATATCGACCCCCCTGAGTACGAATATATCTGTGGCCAAGCCGGAATTTGAACCGGAAGTGCGGTATCCAAGATGGCGGCCAATATATGAAGCCCTATATCTCCCTTGTTTATTGCCCTAAAATAACGATCAAAACGTCATATTAGCGGTTCTTCCGGATGCCTAGCACATTGCAGCGCTCAAAATTTAATTCAGCATAACTTTTAAAGTCATAGGACCGGAAGTGCAGTATGCAAGATGGCGGCCAATATATGATGCCCTATATCTCCCTTGCTTATTGGCTTAAATTAACAATACAATTTTCAAATTAGAGGCTTTTTGGGATGCCTAGCACATTGCAGTGCTCAAAATGTGGTGTTAGTTTCGGGACATACTTCCAAGATGGCCGCCATTAGGTCTACTCCTGCCGTCTACCCGCGATCTGCAAATCTTCACAATCGCTTTTTCCGCCCTTACACTTCTGTTCACCAATTACTTTCAAGTTACATCTTCGGCCGGGGACACACACGGCGGTTTTGTCCGCCACGGATTTTTTGCTGTCGACGTCGTACCAATAGTGGCTTGAAGGAATACAGAAATGTACACTTTGGACGGAAAATAAACGATCGTTTTTTTACGGCTGCTGGTAGGTGGCCGCCTGCTGCCACTACACCGACACCGACGTATTTTTTTCCACCTCCTCCGAAACATTGGAATATGTGACTAAATGCACGCATACACACGCATCGGTTTATCTGCTGCTGTCCGCTTGGGTCCACTTGACATTGCACAACGTTTTTGCGTGGGCTGGTGTTTGTTTCAAACAGCTTTCGAGATTATAGTCTCAACATTGAAGAGGCATGGCTGAAGCTCAAGAATTTGAGATAGACAATGAATTGTTGATTCATTTGGTTCAAGGAAGGCCCGTTCTGTGGGATAAGACACTAGATTTTGTCCTTAATACGTTTGTGCAATCTGCAAATAAATGACGAATTCAACATACGGAAATTGAAAAATTTGTCCTCATCATTTCAGAAGTCTGGAAATAAAGTGTAGAACGCTCCAACATCCTCTCTTTTTTCATTAATAGGATGAACCCAAATTAGCCTGCTTTTTCGCCTTATCTTCGCTCGACGACGATATAACAATAACGCAAGTAACTGCACTCTGTTCATTTTAAAACAAACCTTTTCAACAACAATAAGTGCACTCTCTGTTCATTTTGAAACGAATACACTTTTAAGCCAATGCCACTTGTAAACAAAATGAACAACGCTGTTCATCCGCTCAGCGACGATGCTCTCCGAACGACGCCGTCGTCCGTCGTTTAGAGATTTTACCGTCATGTGTGTCCACAACTATCCATGGGCGGCGACGGTAGAAAATCCGTGGCGGACAAAACCGCCGTGTGTCCCCGGCCGAAGATGTAACTTGAAAGTAATTGGTGAATAGAAGTGCAAGGGCGGAAAAAGCGATTGTGAAGATTTGCAGATTGCGGGTAGACGGCAGGAGTAATGGCGGCCATCTTGGAAGTATGTCCCGAAACTAAAAACACATTTTGAGCACTGCAATGTGCTAGGCATCCCAAAAAACCTCTAATTTGACGTTTGTATCGTTAATTTAAGCCAATAAACAAGGGAGATATAGGGCGTCATATATTGACCGCCATCTTGCATACCGCACTTCCGGTCCTATGCCTTGAAACGTTATGCTGAATTAAATCTTGAGCGCTGCAATGTGCTAGGCATCCGGAAGAACCGCTAATATGACGTTTTGATCATTATTTTAGGGCAATAAGCAAGGGAGATATAGGGCTTCATATATTGGCCGCCATCTTGGATACCGCACTTCCGGTTCAAATTCCAGCTTGGCCACAGATATTTTGAACTCAGGGGGGTTGATATACTCTAAAAACGTGGTTCCCCCAAGTGCAACATAAAATGCTTCCTATAATGAAAAAAAAATAAACGTCTTAAATGTAAGCCTTAGCGGCCATCTTGAAACCTATGCCTTGAAAGTTTAGTAAAATTATATTTTGAGTATTGCAATGTGTTAGGCATCCAAAAAAACCCCTAATTAGATGTTTTGATCATGGTTTTAAGCCAATGAACAAAGGAGATATAGTAAAATAGAGTTTTGGCCGCCATCTTGGATTACGCACTTCCGGTCCAAAATCCGGCTTGGCAACAGGCAGATTCGTACTCAGGGGGTTCGGTATACCCTAAATATGTTGTTTCCCGAGCTGATACATGATTTGCTTCTTGCATCGTTTTAGAGAGGAATTTTGGTTCAAATGGGCCTAGACTAATATTGAAGCCATAACCAATTTAAGATCTTTTAAAAAAGCTGTAAATGATTGGTTATTAACTTTATAAGAATTATAATCAAATTTCACAAACAATACAGTACTGCCTATCATTAAAATCTCTAGATCCTCCATCTTTTGAAGTAAGAAAAAAAATGGACTAAGGACTTCAACCTGATGAAATGGCCATCTGAAAGATGAGAAGCAGAATAGTTGTGTAGGAATAGAGGAATAAAAGAAAACTCAGCTGGTGCAGAAAATGGCATGACAGTCAATTGGGGTACTACGAGGTACAGTCAAAAAGTTCCCGGAATGAATTTTTGTAGACATAGAGCGCGATCGCCAGCGGTAAATTTGTCTTGCAGTAGTTGGTACGACTCCTTGGGAGGGCATATTGGTAGTGGTGGCATAGCTGACTTGCCGTAGTGCAGCATTGGAAAGCGCTTTTCGTGTACCTGCAAGTCGACGTTGTCGGATTTTTGAATAATGGCATTTCATGAACAGCGCACTGGGTGATGCTGATAAAGAAAATATTGGGGGATTTCTTCATCGCCCCTTCTCCATAAGCTTGAATTAACAACTCAGGAGTCTCACTGGGTGACTTTTAAAGTAAAATAAGAACGATGTTCGTGTGCTGTTCATGATATGCCATTTTTCTAAAATCCGACAACGTAGACTTGCAGGTACACGAAAAGCGTTTTCCAATGCTGCACTCGGCAAGTCAGCTTTACCACCACTACCGATATGCTCACCCGAGGAGTCGTACCAACTACTGCAAGACAAATTTACCGCTGGCGATCGCGCTATATGTCTACAAAAATTCATTCCGGGAACTTTTTGACTGTACCTCGTATATAAAACTGCTGTCTCATATTGAGATCACTGTTATCTTATTTATTTGTTAGTTTTTGTGTTATTTATTTGGCTGTATTCATTGACATTTATACTTATTGTTATTTATGCATTTATTTGTAGATCTTTCGAAGCCTCAGATTACTTGACAGATTGAACCTTGCCACTGGCACAGATGAAGAACTATACAGATTGGCAACCCAATGCACTTTTGCGTGCCCGTTTTTACGCGCGGCGTCAAGTTTGTTATGTCGTTTTGCCGCACATATTCCATTGGTATCAAGTATAATTTCGTCAATATCAAATTTTCAGGTCCCAAAGAACAAATATAGCCATTAATAACTTTGATACCAATGCAATATGTGCGGCAAAACGACCTAACAAACTTGACGCCGCGCGAAAAAACGGGCACGTAAAAGTGCATTAGGTTGCCAATCTGTATAGTTCTTCATCTGTGCCACTGGTGTTCCTGTTATGTTTGTAGTCACCTCCTAAGCCACACATTTATTTAGGCAATTTGCAATTTTGGTATATATTGTATATATCTAATAATACTGGACCTTAATGATAAGTAGTTTTTTAAGCCTACTTAGTAAGGCCAAATGCTGTGAAGTTTTTGGTAAAAGCTAAAATAAAAAAATAAAATGAAATTGGTGATACTGTCAATTTAAAAAGACTAAAATTTGAATTTCATCGTCGTGGTTCATCGCCTCACATCTAATCGTAGCTCTTCCGAGTTACCTACGACTGAGCACCATTGGACCTAACACAACAAGCTACCTATATGATCTCGTCAATTTTTTAAACACTGAATTCTTTTGACAACCAACTGTAAACGGCAAAAAGGTGAGTTCACAACATGTCTGATACTGATGAAAACAACCTTTTTACGAACAACCCAACTGATTTCGGCCAAGTCTCAAAATTGTCGGTAAAAATTCCCCCATTTTGGAGGAAAAACGTAAGAGTCTGGTTACATCAAGTTGATGCAGAGTTTGTTATTAACGGTATCACAAAAGAACATACAAAATATTATTATGTTCTTGGTAACCTTGATACCGATTTTGCAGAGTTAATTTTGGATTTACTTGATAAACCATTGAGTCAAACTCCTTATCAGGACTTATGTCAACGCTTGATCTCAGAGTTTGAAGAATCTGAAAGTAGAAAAGTTACTAAACTGATGGACGAACTGGAGCTAGGTTCCAAAAAACGATATTAAGATCTTTTAAAAAAGCTGTAAATGATTGGTTATTAACTTTATAAGAATTATAATCAAATTTCACAAACAATACAGTACTGCCCATCATTAAAATCTCTAGATCCTCCATCTTGAAGTAAGAAAAAAAATGGACTAAGGACTTCAACCTGATGAAACAGCCAAATAAATAACCGCCATCTTGGATACCGCACTTCCGGTTCAAATTCCAGCTGGGCCACAGATATTTTGTACTCAGGGGGGTTGATATACTCTAAAAACGTGGTTCCCCCAAGTGCAACATAAAATGCTTCCTATATTTAAAAAATAATAAATTTCTTAAATGTAGGCCTTGGTGGCCATCTTGAAACCTATGCCTTGAAACTTTAGTAAAATTAAATTTTGAGTATTGCAATGTGTTAGGCATCCGAAAAAAACCCCTAATTAGATGTTTTGATCATGGTTTTAAGCCAATGGACAAGGGAGATATAGGAAAATAGAGTTTTGGCCACCATCTTGAATTACACACTTCCGGTCCAAAATCCGGCTTGGCAACAGGCAGATTCGTACTCAGGGAGGACGATATACCCTAAAAACATTGTTTCCCGAGCTGATACATGATTTGCTTCTTGCATAATTTTTAAATTTAAATGTGCCTAGACTATATTGTCTGGTAACTGGTTATATAAAAAGGGTACTATATATTCTGGGAGCCTGTCTCCAGAAAGGGTTCTCATGCGAGGAATTTCATATCTAGTATCATTTCTAGTGTTAAATTTTTTTTTATTCTCTCTTTTTTATGAGTATCATCTCTCTAATACGTCATAACTCTGTTGTGTATAAAAATTCCTTTGGGGTTCAACATTCCTGCAAAGCTATATTGAGGATGAGAATCTGACTCTGGCCTAGGCCTATTTTCCATTCTGTCAAGACCCAATAGTTTCAGACTCCTCTCCTGTAAACTTGTGATGGATTTTAAGTGAGTGTCTGCTGCAGTACCCCAAACTCCAATACCATATCTGATCAAGCTATCAATCAGTGCCTTACAGACAGTTTTCTTCAAGTTAACATTTTATTTCTAATTCTATACAGTGATGCAACACATAGATTTAGTCTCTTTCGCAGCTCTGCGACATGCTCACTCCAGGTAAATTTATTATCAAAGGCAACACCTAGGTACTTAGTTTTCTCCACAACTTCTAGGCTTTCACAAATACAGAGTGCATTATAACAGTCCAGATTAGCCATACATGTACAATTATGATACTTAATTTCTATATTTATGTCTTTTCTCATATTCCTTGGGCATATATGCATTACTGATGTTTTTTGGGAATTTATTATCAGACCCTTGTCGTGTGCCCATGCTGTAAGTTTAATAAAATCTTTTTGTAACATCAGCTGTGCTATTTGAATGTCTCGGTGTCCTGCTACAAGTAAAAAGGTCATCAGCATAGGCCCATATATGGCAGTCTCCAATATATTGGAAGATATTATTTAAATATATTTAAAATAGTATAGGCCCAAGCTGGCTTCCTTGCGGGACACCGTACTCTGTACTCCTTGAGGAACTGTATGTATCTGCTACCTTAACTATGAATTTTCGGTTATATAAATATGATTTAAACCATTCAAGAATATTGTCTTTTACTCCAATCATTTCTAAAGATCTTATTATTTCAACATGTTCTAACGTATCAAATGCTTTAGAAAAGTCAATGAAAAGTGCGAAGACATGTGATCTATCATTTAAATATTGATTTATTGTATTTGTGACTGCGTCCAATGCCTGTTCTGTACTTTTAATTTTTTGAAAGCCTTACTGTCTGGGGTTAATAATGTTATTATCTGTTAGGTATTTTTTTAGGTTTTCAGTAACATATTTTTCTAATATCTTATCTATTGCTGACAAAATCGCTATAGGCCTATAGTTTTGAAATTTAGTCTTTTCCTTATTTTTGTATATTGGTCTTATAATTGATGTTTTAATACACTCTGGGAAGCAGCCTACTGTTATTGACTTATTAATCATATCTGTCATTAAATCTTTACCCTTATCTACTACAGTAGACGCCCTCTAGTTCGGCTTCGGTTGGATCGGCTGCCGGATGGTCCAGCCGGTCCTAGGAGAGTGACTCATATCCGTCATATCGCCTCGCCGCAACGCATGGGAATATTCTTCGACAGGATTTATCCTGAATGTTTAGTTTCCGGCCGGAGAAGTTAGTTATTTATGGCAGTTTAGTTTTCAGGCAAGCTTTAATTGATGGACACACTTGGCCTCAACCAACAATGTCGTTAAAATTGTTATCCTTTAAATCAAAGGACTGTACAGTAAGATTTGATCTAGGATTTCGTGTGTGCGTTTTTTCCTGTTTGATATTAGGGCTATTTTCGGGAGGGAACGATGCGAGTAATTATAATTTGTACGATTACAAATTTACATTGACAAAAATGTTTTCTAAAATAGGTAAAAACGTCAACACACGTTTGTGACAATGGAACAAAAACTTAGTAAAAATAGTAAAAAACCCTTTGCATAACAAAAGAAAATAACAGATTTTTTTTATTTTTATAGGTTATGATTCAAGTAATACATGTAAATTAATTTGATCAAATAAATTTCTAATGAGTTTTTCTGTTCACTTTATATTCTCAGTACGGTATCGGTAAGAACAAAAACGTACCTATCTACGAGTGACGCAATATGACAGTTCAACATAGAGACGTCAAAATATTTTCTTTGGCGATTAAACACTGTAAGCATGTTTAAATAACGTGTTTTGTTGGTTTTGAAGTATAGGTAATGAATTTAACAGGGTTATTTTACACTTTGATAGTACATCCGGATAGTCCGGCAATTTTGTAGTCCGGCCGGTGGTCCGGTCCCGAGGTGGCCGAACTAGAGGGCGTCTACTGCATCAACTTTAAATCTTTCATTCTTATGCCATCTGAACCAGGAGGCTTTTTTGAATTCATGCTTCTTACTAATTTACACAGTTCGTCATTTGTGATTTTAGGACTAATAAAGGTACTTTTCAGTTCCACCTCTTCAGGTATTGAATACTAATCTTTCAATCACTATTCAAATGAAAATATGAACAACTATTCATATTTTCATTTGATTTCATAAAATTTTATCATGTTAATAGCGAAACCTTGATAGTATAGCCTACAAAAACTAGTTAACCCTTTGACCAAAGTTTGATCACCAAACACGACAAGCATATGTTTATAAAAATAATCTGATAAGAAATATTGAATTACCCTAAATCTTACACATAAACATTAATTTCAAACAAAAACTTAACAAAACCCTAATCCTAAATAACCCCGTTGCAGCAGACCTGCATACTCAGCGAATTTCAAATACAAAACAACATATTTAAATCCAACATAGCAAGATTTTACATGTTTTTGTAAGCTCCATAAGAATAACATTGGGAATGAGTATGCAGGTTTGCTGCTATGGGTGTATTAAAACTGGGTGGTTTTAATTCAATATTTAGTAGATCTGACCTAGAAGAAGCCATTTCCCAAGTTTTAAGAGTCTTCATCAGCAAACGCCGAAGTCGAAATTGACTCTAGCGCTTTAAAACCGGTGTCAACGAGGCCAACTAAACGTTGGGACGAAAAAGGCGACACAAGTGTCGCCTTGGGCGATATCCGGTGTTCAGCGCGGGCCGTTTCACAAATAGTTATCCCGCTTCTTTTCAAAAAGAGAGAGTGAGGGTGCGGTTAGGCAATATTATTGCTCTCTCTCTCTCTCACACACACACTTTGTCTCTCTCTCAGAAGGGTGTTGTGATTAGAGAAAAGAGCGGTGCCCTCAGGGCCCATTGACTAATAAATCCACCATTCAACGACCCAAAGGGACGAGAGCCCCAAGATATTTGGGTTGGTTGGGCGGGTGACACTGCCTTGTCCACGCTTCATAGTTTTATAAGTACTGTCTTGGGCTCAAATCCTAAACTCTTTTATGAGCAATGTTATCATGCGTATCTGTTTGTTTGCAAGCTTGATTGCTTGCGCAATCATCTCAAAAATGGCTCCGAGGATTTTCTTCAAAGTCTGGAAATAAGTAATTTATGACAAAAAAACGTGTTTTATGCAGATTACTTGGCCAAGGAAAATCTAATAACGAGATTAAAACGAATTTTAATGTTGTAAAATTTTAACATTGGCCTTATGAGTTGCCATGATAGCACCGAAATAAAGAAGGAAATTGTAAATAAATGAAGTAATCATAACAGCTGTTTGGAATCTACAGCCATCAAGAAAAAATTCAGCGAGTGGAATGAAGACTTCATGGAGCAATAAAAGGGTTTATATACATTTACATAGTTTAATGGTTTCTATTTATGACACTGACATGTTATGATATTTATAGGATGATATTTTATAGGAATTGGATGAACTGGTAACTATGAAAAAGTACCGATCAAGGCTCGGTCCACCAAGTACTAAACCGTTATGTGTAATAAATTACCCACTTTGTTGAAACACATGTAAAAATGGAAAACTAATAGTTGTAGTGTAATGGAGACTTTTTTATTTTAGTTCATTTCTAGCCGTATCAATTAAAGTCCCCCACGTACGCCACATTTTTCCCTTAAAATTCTATATTTGTCTAGATTTTTCTTCCCATAATATCTAGGATGGAAAATGCATATTTCAAAATAAGTGAAGAAATTAATTTAACTCATAAACATGCTGTCTAAAGGTAAACTACTTAAAATACAACAATCTGTTGAAAAATACCTACTAGGTTTATTTTTCCTCGTAGATATGTTTGTCCCAAGAAAAATAACATGAAAAAAGATGATCACAATTCATAAAATATTTAAACTAGTCCTAAACAACAAGTTTTTACTGACACATAAAGAAACATAAAATAAACGCGGTATCAAATAACAATCATCAAACATAACAAGTAACCAGATTTTAAATATGTCACAGGCTTTGACGGAATTATATATACAGAATTTTTATTTGCTTTAAAAAAAGTGAAAAATTCATAAAACCCTTAAAAATGGTCCTAAACAACAACTTTTTACAAACACATATGGAAAAATCAAATAAAAGCGGGATCAAATAACAATCATCAAACAGTACAACTAACCAACTAACTTGATTTTAAATAGGTCACAAGTTTAGACGGTATTTTATGTACAGAATTTTTATTTGCTTTAAAATGCGGTTAAACATTTGATAAGAAAATAACGATTAAAATTTATTCAGAGACTTTTCATTTTATAAACTGTAGGTAGAGCACAAAAACCCTTACTTAATTAGTTTATTCTGTTTTTATAAACCTAAATTTATTGGAGCTGAGTTGAAACCCTAAAACCTGAAGCCATTTAAATATGAAAATAAATAAATGAAATTCATCTGAAGCTTACAGCTCGTAAGATAAGTTCCAAGTGAGTAAATCGTAATTTTAAAAGACGTATTCACGAAACTCAAATTTATTTATACATTCATAGATTTATAAAGAAGATATGTTTTGGCAAAGTCACTGAAATAATAAATCATAAATATCACCAAAGTAAATCACAGTTTATAATCAAACATAAATCACAGAATATAAACAAAACATATTTTACAAAACAAAGTAGTAGTGAACAGTTAGAAAAAAATGATCAAACTTGTGATGAAATAAAATTTTAAGTTACAAACTTAGGATCTAACATTAAAATACATTTTTATATCTGTTTGAAGACTTAAAGGTAGATCATATCAAGCAAGCTCATGATATAAAGTAAAATCTCACTTTTTCAAAAATTGTGCATAATGAAGAATGCCAAACTGAAAATTAATACAAACCTATAAAATACAAAGTATACAATAAACACAATAAAAACATTTTCGAATGAAAACCTGTAATCAAAATGTAATTTATAATAAATCGTGTCGAATGTTTAAAAATTAACGGTACTTATCAAAAAAGTAGGTCTAGCTAAGTGTATAGTAAAATATGATTTGCCATGTATCAATGATTTACGGTAAAAAATTAAAAAGAAAAAATTGAAAGTAAAATAACATGTTATATATGCCTACGAATTACCATTAGTCCTTTGTGATTGAAAACTAATCATAAGAAAGTGGCTTTGTCAAGATACTGTCTTCCTTTAATTTTTTGGCTTCCAAAATAGAATTTGGCTCCCTAAGTGGCATGTTTCTTCTTTTCCTAGGGTCGAGGAGTTCTGGCAGTAGACATTCGTGATAAAAAGCACAAAGTTTTCCTTGCATTTCTGACTGCCAAAACTCGTCGTCTCTGTCTATAATATCGATTTTCATGCCAAGTGGGGTCCAGATGGTGAAAATGCAGGACTTTCTCCTTGTAACATGTAGTTGGCCCTGCACTTGATAGAAGTATTTGTGCTTCCTGTTTAATTCACAGCCAGTGGGTTTCTTTGTGTATAATGTGGCCAACTCTCCTTTCCTCTGTTTAATTAGGTCGTCTGGTGTGAGGTTCCGTGCAGAATGGGGGCATTTTATCTCGACTATTTGATCCTCACCTACCAAGCCGTCAGGTGTCGCGCCTAGAAAAGGTAGTTCCACATCCACAAATAGGCCGCTTCGACGAATCTCTTTTCCTAAAATTATTGAAAGTTTAGCTATGGCAACTGACTCGTTTTCTCGGCCATATTGCATGGCGATATTGTCTTTACTGTGATTGCACAGAAGCGAGGATACCAGAGGTGCCGAGTTAGGGTACGGTCTTCTCCTGCATATTCGGCCAAAGTTTGATGCAGTAATTCTTATCCTCCGCTCTTCCCGCCAGATTTCATCATCGGACTGTTCTCGTGTGATTATTTCTAAATCCTGCCTCTCCTGGTCTGTTTTTTTTAGACTTTCAAAATGTTGGGCTAATTTTGTTTCATAAAGGTCTGGGTCTAGTGACTAATACAAATAGTCTAGTGTTTTGAATGCTGCAGAAATATTAAATGCTGTAAAATCATACAGAATGATTTTACATTGCATCAAATAAACTGACATTGTTATTCAATAATCCAAATAGAAAATAACAATTTTTAATGACATTGAAAGCCGTAAAAACTTCAAACTCTCTTCACAAGAGTCTTACCAACTAGATAAATTCTTCGTATTGCACAAAAAGTGTATATTTCGCATTTGGATACAGTAACCGGAATCCTGTCCGCTATTGTGTGATTGATAATCGAAGAGCATTGCCAGTTAATGATTAAAAAGCGTGAAATAGCTCATGGCCTCAATAAAACTGAATATGAAAAAAGGCCATACATATTTTCCTTCCATATTTTTTTCTTCCTCAACACATGCTTCTAAAAATATTCTAAGTTATACCATAACTTTTTTCTTAGCCCTAAAACAACTAGCTGATGGTTTCCTGATTCGCTGGAAAAAAGTAAATAAATTCTAAATGCATCTGCTGTTCAGACCTTTTCTTCATAACTGTGCTAATAGGAAAAGTTGTATCAAAAAACTAATATTTTGCCTGGGATTTTCTTACCGAGACCTTTCATTCAGGTATGGGTGGTATTGATTGGTGTCGGACTTATGGTTTTCTTTAGTTATCGGTTTGTATGTATTTTGTACACATTACAGTAGATAAATTACAGCATTATGTTACACTTCTTACATTCTTACTTTGCTTTCTAATTTTTTATTAGGAAATCTAAATAACTAATTAATGTTATTTTAAGACATCATTAAACGCTGTGAAAACTGAAGAAATGTCTGGCCTAAAATTTATAGTTTTTTCATGTAACACAAAATAACTGTTTTTGTATTTTAAAAATACTTTACCCGGAACCTTACCTACCGAAGACCAATGATTTGTTAATGAAAAACCTAAAATAACTCAATAACTCATGTTTGCAATAAACTAAACAAGGCATACAAGTAAGAACTAATTCCGTTCTTAGCGATGCCCGTTTGGGTTTGGGCAAACACAACGTTTTCTCCTCAACACATCTTTGATTTGAAATATAACACTTTCGCGCCACCGGATGTCCAAGTATCGCTCCGCCGCGTGCGCTGCCCGCTCGGCCGCCAGGGGTCGCGCCGATCACAACAGAACATACCAACATTTGTATCGGCTTTCCGGTGTTATTTCACAGAGAAGTAATATACAGAGGTCAAAACAATGTTACGCTTGAAGAGTGCTTGTGTTTAGACGGAATGTATCTAAACAGTAGTAGTTCGCAGAGACTCCCACAGAGAGCACTACAGTCTCCCTTATCATTATCACGTCCCATTGATAACAGCACTCCACAGCAAACAGCTGTTGATAATCTGAGCACAACATTATTTAATTCATGGCTGAACTCAATTCATTTCACTTTCCGAATTCACCTTACAGTCCACATGGGAGATTGTTATTATGTTATGGCTTGCACTTGTTTATTGCATGCAAAGCACGTGATCATAAAATTACCAGTAGATTTTTAGTCAGGGTTCGGAAAAAAGTCTGGAATAAATGAAATACTTCTACATAATTTTGTTACGCTAAAATCTTTGAGTAACTGTAACTTACAATTGAATTACCTTTTTGATATGCGGTTTGAGCTGTTATGATCTACTAATTAAGACCTTTAAAATGAGGCACAACCCGAGGTATGCTTACATTTAAGAATGTCAAGACCTCCAGGGGGACGTCCCTTAGCAATGCAAAAAAATAATAAAACATGTGAAAATATTTCTATTTATGACTGGTACACAACTGCAAAGTTTCATTACACTAAATAAAAAAATATATAGAAGATTTTTCATATATTCCAGACTTTTGCCGAACCCTGTATAATTTGGCTCGTAGAATTTAAATTTTCATTTGAAATGTACACATTGCTTATAGAAATTCTATATTGAAATGTGAACGTGGAATAGAGTATAGAGGTGGATAGACCGCTCAATAGTTGAGTAGGTTTACTAAAACACGCTGACTGCCATTGTATGTTATCATTAAATCATATTTAAGGTAAAACATTAAAAAAATACATATGATAATTATTTCTAGGCAAATTGGCTATTTAAAAAGAATAGCCGTGAATTAAACTTTTCTTTTATTTAAAAGATTTTAATATGTCTAATTAATTGCAAGTTTTGAACTGATGAGTAGGTGTGAACAAATCTTATCTTATATATATACTTAATACAATAAGGTTTTTTTTCTGTTAGATCCCTTTTTCAGCCATCCTACTTAACCGATTTTGACGATTGATGTGTCATTTTAAAGCTTATAATGTAGCGCACCGGCGACTGATAATTAAAATTGGCATTTCTTTTACGGCTTCGACCCCCAAGCCTTTGATTTATTTCTAGAGGGCGCTTTCAACGCTCCAGTGCTGAGCAACTTGCGTTAACATGGTTTTAAAATGTGATTGTAATTTAACAGCTGATTACCTTTAGAACGATTTTTAACCTAAGTCAGATTGTAAACAAAAATAGAAAGTCTACAAGATTGGATTCATTTGATGAAAACTAATTCTTAAATGGGACACTCTTTTGACAATTGTAGACTAATTGAGGTGGGAAAATCATTCTTAATGGTGCAGAAAGAAGTGGAAGGCAAGAGAAAACCGAGTCGAAGAGATTAGCGAAAAACATACGTAACCTTTGTCAAGAACACAGAGAACTGCCGAGAGACAAAGACTGATAGAACATCAGAGGGACACTGCACCACCTATCTACTTGAAGCAACTTAAAGAAGATGTTAGGGCATGAATACGCGAACAAAAACTTCCAGTATACTACTGTTGTGCCAGAAGACAAATTAAAATACCTAATGCTAAGGTGATGAACAATGTGTGTGTGTTTTTCAGCTAAGCTTTTATTTGTTTATGTCAGACCTTTAAATTACACTTGAAAAGTTAACTTGAGTAATAACAGCGAGTTCAAAGCTTTAACGCGCAGAAAACTTGAAAAACCAAAAACACATATGAAAGGACGTTTAAACAGGAGAGTTTTTGCAGGCTTTGAAGTGAGTTTTGGTATTTAAGTTATCTATCACAGTGTTCGCCTGTTTAGTAAATATTTCTCCTACTTCTTATCGTAGGCGAGTTTCTCAATAAACAAAAATAATAATTTTAAAATGCGCAATTTGCGCATGGGGCCCCTAGTAAACCTTTATTTGGCTACCTAATAAACTAATATAAAAATATTAATGTAGTTATACGCAAGTGACTATTGTTATGCTGCACTGCAGTTGAATGTAAGCAACTGCAAAAAGATGAAAAATACGACGGAAAGTAATTAATGTGCTATAAATTAATCATACTCATCAATTCACTTTTCTGTTATTCAAATCATACAGTATGAACATAGGTCCTAAAGTGCTTCGTTTTCCATCTGTGTGCCTGTTTGTGATTTTTACATATTCACCACTTAGTGAAATATTGGTTACTTGGTCACTTGGTTGTGATTTTTCAAACTTCAAACTTGGTGTATGGATGACCACTATTAAGAACTATTTTTTTAAGAAGTATCAAATTTCTAATTTGTATCATGTCAAAATGGGGACTGCTTTTTGTTTTCAAAGGTATATCTTAAAAACCATAAATTTTAGCAAAATTATACAGGAGGCAAAAAAGTTTCTAAACTTTATCCAATTAACGCTTATATTAAGATCATAATGATCGGACCACAAATTATTGTAAAATTTATAATTCTCTGAATAAAAACATGCAAATTTCAGACTGTATGTCTAAAAACAATGTTTTTATTCAGAAAAGTTAAAATTTCTCCGTTATTAGTAGTCCGATCATCATAATCCTAATATCAGCGTTAATTACATTAAATTTGCAACCTTTTTGTCTCTTGTATAATTTTTGTAAAATTTTAAGATTTTAAGATATCTATATTTGAAAACAAAAACAGTCGCCATTTTGAAATTGTACAAGGTAGAAATTATATACTTCTTACAAAAATAGTTATTAACAGTGATCATCCATATACCTAGTTTGAAGTTTATGCGTTAAGAGGTTCGTGAGATATGATTAAATATGTAAAAACCACTCACAGACACACAGACAGGAAACGAAGCGCTTTAAGACCTATGTTCATATAAACTCTTTTTCTTATATTTACCTCTACTATCATATAATCAAATATTTTACTATCATTTCCGGACACCCTGTATATACTGTACATAACATGACAAGGCAATAAAATTTTATTTTGAAACAGAACTTTTATATCAATTCTTTTGAGGCGCAAAAATTATAGCCTGTATATTTTTTGTATAATATGTAATGAAGTGTTTTCGCACCCCAGGGTACCCGAGCACCTCATGGTACCCGAGCGCCAAACGGTACCCAACACCTTACGGTACCTAAGCGCCCAACTGCACCCTAGCACCCTATGGTACCGTAACACCCTGTGGTACCCGAACACCCAACGGTACCCGAGCACCAGGTACCCGAGTACCTCATGGTACTCACGGGAGGGGAGGATGGAGCATCATGGTACCCAATGGTGGGGACGGCGGGCATATAAGGCGGACTTTGGGGACCAGGAAGGGAGTTGGGCCCTAGCGGCCCGACCCACCGGATGGGTGTGTTGAGCCCCCGGTGAGCTGGATGGGCGTGCTGAGCCCCCAGCACCGTCGGACGGGCGTGGTGAGCCCCCGACACCCCGCATGGGCGTGCTGAGCCCGCGGAAGACCGGACGGGCGTAGTGAGCCCCCGTTACGCTGGACGGGCGTGTTGAGCCCCCAGCACCCGCATGGGCGTGGTGAGCCCGCAGAAGACCGGAAGGGCGTGGTGAGCCCCCGGTATGTCGGATGGGCGTGTTGAGCCCCCGACACCCCGCATGGGCGTGCTGAGCCCGCGGAAGACCGGACGGGCGTGGTGAGCCCCCGGTACGCTGGACGGGCGTGTTGAGCCCCCAGCACCCGCATGGGCGTGGTGAGCCCGCGGAAGACCGGAAGGGCGTGGTGAGCCCCCGGTACGCTGGACGGGCGTGTTGAGCCCCCAGCACCCGCATGGGCGTGGTGAGCCCGCGGATGACCGGACGGGCGTGTTGAGCCCCCGGTACGTCGGATGGGCGTGTTGAGCCCCCGACACCCCGCATGGGCGTGCTGAGCCCGCGGAAGACCGGACGGGCGTGGTGAGCCCCCGGTACGCTGGACGGGCGTGTTGAGCCCCCAGCACCCGCATGGGCGTGGTGAGCCCGCGGAAGACCGGACGGGCGTGTTGAGCCCCCGGTAGGTCGGATGGGCGTGTTGAGCCCCCGACACCCCGCATGGGCGTGCTGAGCCCGCGGAAGGCCGGAAGGGCGTGTTGAGCCCCCGGTACGCTGGACGGGCGTGTTGAGCCCCCAGCTCCCGCATGGGCGTGGTGAGCCCGCGGAAGACCGGACGGGCGTGTTGAGCCCCCGGTACGTCGGATGGGCGTGTTGAGCCCCCGACACCCCGCATGGGCGTGGTGAGCCCGCGGAAGGCCGGACTGGCGTGTTGAGCCCCCGGTACGCTGGACGGGCGTGTTGAGCCCCCAGCATCCGCATGGGCGTGGTGAGCCCGCGGATGACCGGACGGGCGTGTTGAGCCCCCGGTACGTCGGATGGGCGTGGTGAGCCCGCAGAAGGCCGGACTGGCGTGTTGAGCCCCCGGTACGCTGGACGGGCGTGTTGAGCCCCCAGCCATTGGTTTGTAGTCCACCAGTTGGTGGAGTGGGGATGGTTTTCCCCCTCCACTATAGTTTTGTTATTTAATATTGGTATCTGTATGTTACAGCCAGTTAATGGTAGGCAGGGCAGGCCGCTGCCCGTCTACACCGTCGCAGCTAAACGTCTGAGCGTGCGCAGCCAGGCCGTACTCCCTTGGCACCGCGGGCCAGCGAGTATCCTAGTGAGCAGACGAAGATCCTCCGGGCTTCCTCAGAGCAGGTCGCTGCCGAGCCTCCATACAGGAGTGAAAGCCGAGGATAGTTAGGGGTTCAGCGAGGCTGGACAATGGCGTGGCAATAACCCCCCGGGGCATCACATAGGCGACGAGACTGATCCATCTACGGACGCGGTGAGCTGGTTCCCGGAGTCCACGCCAAGACTACAAACCAGTGATTGGATCTTGTATTATTTGAACAGTGTGAATAAATGTAAGTGACTGGATATCCGGACGATTTCACTTAGAACCCTTACCAACCCTTGTTAAGGTCTAGTGCTCGAGGAAACTTCCTCACAAATATATCAAATTTACTTATACAACAGCCTCTTAATTTTAATAGACAAAATAAATTAATATAAATAGAACATAACGATGAAAACTCACAAACCAAACTGTAATAAGTTTTATAGATCATACATCACTAATTCTCTGTTTATTAATTCTTCATTAATTCTCTATTATTTTTTACTTGACCGTATTAAACTTGTAGTAGATAAGTTGAACAACTAAATGTTCATCAACTTAAAGATTAGGAGGTGAAGATATTACAAAAAAAATTATAAAAATCGTAATAAGTTAAATATAATTATATAATTAATTTCAATATAATAAGATTTTATTTTTCAAACGAGTTTTGTAATTTGAACTATCAATTTATACCAATTTAAAGAAAAAAAATACAAAAAATCTATATACAAAAGAGTGGAAGAAAACGTTATTTAATAGTCGATGACATTTAAAGAATATTTTAAAAGATATTTATGCATAAAATATGCCAAAACGGGACAAATGGTCGTCCCGAGCGATTTCTTCGAGTCAACGGGACACGTCACTAAAAAACGAAAACGGGACTGTCCTGTTCAAAATGGGACGTGTGGTCACCTTACTATCCAATAAATAGGTTACCGTGGTTGACAGAAAAGCTCTCTGTCTGTAGGTACCTAGGTCAAGACCAAATGGTGTTTGTATATATGACATCTGGCGTCGAGATAAGATAAGGACTTCTCCAGTTAAGATAGTGACTCTAGAACAGATTCTAAGACGCTCACGCTACACTACGGCGCAAGTGGGAACTAATCCTTACCCGTTACAGCATTTCCATAAGATCTTTACCTCTGTATGTTTACTTCTCTGTGGTTATTTACACAGTTACAGTTTTGAAATTTTTTTATTAGCTTTATAATATAGAGTGCTAGCTCCCCTTGTTTTATATTTCAAATATTCATTTTAGTTTTATCTAAATAAAACATTCAACTATAGGTTTATTTATTCATCTATAACTTATTACGTAGTGGGAATATAGAAAAAACTTTCACAAGGTCCTCTAGAGGACCATTATACCTTTTTTTTTAACACTTTAACCATTTCTGTAGCTTAATCGGTTTTTGAGAAAGCTTGTGATGAAGTTAACATTACTCTTATGGGACTAAAATCCAATATGGCTACCACTGATGAAGACTCTTAACAAGATACGTTGAGAAATAAGCGAGATATAGAATTTTACTTATTTCCCATAAGGTTAACATTGGGACAACGTACTGTTTTTACCACTTGCAATATCTCGGCAACCAATGGACATAGAGCAGTGATTCAAAGTACTAAATTGTTTGTTTTTTGAGCTGAATTCAATGGTACTAATAAAAATTGGATTATTTTTATTTTTATACATAAAAAAACTCAAAAAAAACCCATTTTGTGGGAGGTTTCCCCCTTTACCCCCCCTTCCGGTCGTCCGATCGGGCTGGTTTACGAACTCGTCCGAATAATTACTACTTTACATGCCCATGCCAAATTTTATTAAGATTGGACCATTTTTACATGAGTTATAATAATAATAATAATAATAATAATAATCTCTTTATTGTCTTTCAGCACAAAGCAATCGACATTGTCAAAAAGTACAATAAATCTTAAAACTAAATATGTAACTTTCTAAAATTAGAAAATCAAGTCACCAGAATCACTATTTAAAAATTCTTCTATAGAATAAAATGCTTTGCATTTTAACCAAGTGTCAATAACTGCTTTAAATTTATTCATGGGCGAAGTTGATGCAGATGGAGGTAATTTGTTAAAAAATTGCACACTGAGGTATTTATAACTATTGTGTGTAAGTGTAAGTCTTGTCAGGGGCAAATTAAGGGAATGATTATTTCTTGTATTATGGCTATGAATTTCTGATCTATGAATGAATTGATTGATGTTTTCTTTTACATGCATTAAACAACTGAAAATATACATACTTGGGAGAGTTAAAATTTTAAGAGTTTTAAAATGATCTTTACAAGAGATCCAAGGCTCTAAACCCAGAATACATCTGATAGCCTTTTTTTGCCATTTAAAGACTGTTTTTGATCCCACTGAGTTGCCCCATAATAGAATACCGTACTGCAGATGAGAATGAAAAAAAGCAAAATATGAAAAAAGAATTAATTTATTGCTAACATTGTTTTTTAATTTTTTCAAAAGGAATAATGTTTGTGCCAATTTGTTGCAAAGAAATTGGGTATGTTCATTCCAATCTAGCCTTTGGTCAATATAAACCCCTAAAAGCTTAACTGATTTGTTTTCTTGTGCAGTTACCCTAAGGTCAAAAATGAGTTTTTCAGTTTTTGAATGATTTATTTTCAATTTATTGCTCTCAAACCATTCTTCTGCCATTTGAATTATTGCAGTACTTCTCTCTAAGGCTTCATTTAAATTTGAACCTATTGTGAGAAATGTTGTATCATCAGCATAAAGAGTTGTTTTACATGGAATGCATTGAGGTAAATCATTTATGAAGACAGTGAAAAGAAAAGGGCCCATAACAGAACCCTGGGGTATTCCGTTCTTAATTTTTAACATGCCAGACCTTTTGCCATTTGCTTGTACTAGTTGGAATCTGTTGTTTAAATATGACTCTAAAAGGTTCAGAGATTTATCAACCACCCCATAATGAGCTAATTTATTTATCAAGATTTGATGAGAAATAGAATCAAAAGCTTTTGATAAGTCAATTAGTGTTGCGCACGTATTAATTTTACCATCAAATTGATCAAAAACATCTGAAATGAGATTTTCCAAAGCCTTTACTGTTGATAATTTTGATAATTTATTGTGCTTAAAGACACACACACACGCACACGCACACGCACACGCACACGCACACGCACACGCGCGCACACACACACACACACACACACACACACACACACACACACACACACACACACACACACACACACACACACACACACACACACACACACACACACACACACACACACACACAGAATGGTGTTTTTGGCATCTGGGGACCTCAAAAATAAATAAATAAATAAATAAATTCTTTATTTAATGCTTCAGTACAGCAAATTTGCCAATTATACCAAGCATTAAGACAAATCACAAATTAACATGCTTGAAGACAGCAGCAGACAACTTATGGTTAACATTTACATTATAGAAATAAATAGTTTTGTGAAAACAATATAACAAGAACAAGGAACTTAGAATCTTAAAAAGTAACTTAGAAATTACTAGCAAATTACAAGATTTTTTATTTTTTAAAATTATTTATGTTACTTAACAATTTAGTCTTGAATATATTTATTGAGTCAAAAAATATGTCAACTTCATGACAGTAACAGTTGTAAAGCCTACACATATTGTTAATGGAAGAATTGAAACCCAGATTGGTCCTTGAATATTTTTGAGAAAAAAGATATTGGCTGCGAGAGCCAAGGCGAGGGACAGCAAAAGCGATTTGTGACATTAATGCATTATCGTCTATTTGACCCTATAACAACTTGTAAAGACACAATAAAGTTAATAAGAATAAAAAAAGAATAAATAGAAAAAGAAAAAATAAAACACAATAAAAAGAAAAGTTATGATGGTCTCGGGCTTATATCTTACCATGAGAACTACGGTAACAGCTTCTTCCCTATAGGGTAATGCGCTAAAACATAAAATCTAACCTCAAACAAAAACTTAACAATTCATTCGGACCAAATGCTCTAACTGCAAACAAAATGTTAACAACCAATCAGCCTTATCACCAAACATTGACATTTCTTTGAAGAAAATTGACATTACTAAGTAGAATTTACTTTGTTGCTGTTTTAATACGAGTCCATACGGTAAAACAAAGAAGCATGCAGGCCCATAAAGATGGGCCAAGAAACCTGCATATACCATACTGAGAGGAGGGAGTTTGACCAATCAGTAAAGATTGGAATACTAAATATTAAACCAGCGAACTTAGAAATACCCAAGAGATATCTACAACCTAGATCCTACCTATACATTGCCAACTATTCAATAAATTGTGTGGAGAGTTTTGAATATTTAGGAGTTACCATTAATAAATTCTGAAGATTTAGAGATACAAAGTAAACTAGCAAATGCCAATAAGAGCGTAAGGGCTTGTACGAAACTTTTAACGAAAATTTCTTTCAAGATGCTCAAAATTAAGATAATATAAGACCATTATACAACCAGTGCTATAGTATGGAAATGAAACATGGGTCCTTTCCAAAAGAAATGAAGGACGTTTGATGGTGTTTGAAAACAAAGTACTTAGGAAAATATTCGGCCAAGTCTGTGAAGAAGGAGTTTGGCGCATAAGAAAAAACAGAGAGCTACGTGCCCTATACAAAGAACCTGATATAATAGCGCTTATAAAAGCCAAAAGAATTAGTTGGTTAGGTCATGTACTTCGGAGACAGGAAGGCACGAGACTGAGGGATGTTTGTTAGGCTGTACCTGCAGGAAGACGTCCGTTAGGCAGGCCTAAATTAAGATGGTACGACCAGCTCAAGAAGGATGTGAGCCAGTGCGGAGGAACAATCTAGTTGGCAGAGGATAGAGAAGAGTGGAGGAGGATAATCTACGAGGCAAAAAATCAACTGAGATTTGTGACGCCCCAGCAGTAAGTAAGTAAGTAAGATCCTACCTATCCACGAAGTACCTTCTTTAGGTCATCCCTGTTCCGAATGACCCACACATTGCTATCTCCCTCCTTTTTCCTTATCATGACCTTGCCACCTCTAAACCACACATATGAAAAGTTATGCATTTTTGCAAAGTCTTTAGTGTCTCTGAGCAGATCTCGATGATAGGTTCTAAGGTTCTCCTAGCGGGTTGACTGTAGAACTAAAACAGCACCCAAAATATTTTAATTGAGTTGATTTATCTGGTTTATATTGTAGTCATTGTAGCGCTAGTCGGCGTAAGCACTGTAGTCGCGTGAGCCCAATTACTTCACATCAGCTGACCCTCACACACCTTTCTTTTTTCCTTACACCATTAATTGTGCCAACTAAAGGCAAGCTTCGGTGTGAAATCGAGGCGAAGCGCGGACGTGACGTCGTGTCAGTTTTTTATGAGTTACCCGAAAGGGAGTATATAGGGTTTGGCGTTCGACGGTTGGGGGGAGGGGAAGGTGAGGATATGATGGGTTGGGAAGGGAGCGGGGGCGGCAATTTAATATTTGCACGGGCGTTAAAAAACTCACGAGCCGCCCCTGCCCGCAGCAGTGCTAGCCGGTCACTGAATCAATAGAGAATCCATAAACGCAGCGCGGGAAATCCCGCGGGCAGCCCCGCGGCACAGGTTTGGCGCGCGGGATTTCCCGCGCACAGCATCAAGTGTGTTAACCGACCTCGTTTTAACCGAAACCGACAACAGTTCGGTTTAACCGCCCTTTTCTAGGAATTGCGGCATTTCCGTTCCCTTATCCGACGATGGGAACCTAACGCTCAACTCCACAGGTTGTTTGTTACAGGTTAAAATATTTTGAATACAGCATTCATTAATTTATTAAAACGTACGGTAGGTGCTTTTCAGTAGCGCATAGTACGATAAGCGTCTGAGTTTTCGTTTTTGCATCCGGAAACCATCACATGATTCATCAGTAGAGTAAAGGAAAAAACAAAAAAACACACACGTTGTGTGTTTGTGCGGGTGGGGAAGAGGGGGTAGACCACTCAAAGTCAAAGTTTTTGCAATGGGGTTTTGTGACTTAAGTCTACAGTAACAAGCTACAAATCAACTGCCTAATCCGTAATAATGCAATGATTGCTTGTTTCTCATCACTAATTTCGACAATCATTACGTAAAATTTGTTAAAAATATATGAACATGTTATTAAAAGTGTCATCAAAAAAAAATTTTGCCTCATCTAATATTTAGTTTATAAAATGTTACATTTATACAGAAAATATTTAAAAAAAATAGGTTGATAATCATAGTTCATTTTCTAAATAATCCACAAACTGCTTGAGAATTATTTTAATGAAACCCTAAATTAATAGAGTTTTTATTTTTCGGTGTTTAGAGGATTACCCGCTTTAACCGACCTTTTAAGTTATCCGACCTAGGTCCGGTCCCGTCAGGGTCGGTTAAGAGGGGGTCTCCTGTATTGAACAATCCATTCAGTTTATGGCAAGCAAGTATGATACAGAGATGGAAGAGTTGAAGAAGGTAAATGCTGAAAATGTACAATTGAAAAAGGAAGCAGAGACTTTGAAGAAGAAAGAAAAGGAAAAACAAGAAGCTATACTAAGTCTAACAGTTAACCTTGCGGAGCTGGATCAATATGGAAGACGAGGTAACCTCGAAGTGTACGGTGTCAATGTGCAAGGGGACTTACACAAGGAAAATATAGAGCAGGTACTTCAAAACATAGTGCAGGACATTGCAGTTGAGTACAAAAAGGAAGAAATACACAGAGCTCATCATCTTCAAGTGAGAAAGGATGGAAAACCACCTACAATCCTGATCCAGTTTTTCTCGGCGGATGCAAGGGACAGATGGTTATCGATCAGCGGGAAGGAAGGCTAGGAGACCAAATGTATATTTCAACGAGAACCTTAGAACCTATCATCGAGATCTGCTCAAAGACACTAAAGACTTTGCAAAAATGCATAACTTTTCATATGTGTGGTTTAGAGGTGGCAAGGTCATGATAAGGAAAAAGGAGGGAGATAGCAATGTGTGGGTCATTCGGAACAGGGATGACCTAAAGAAGGTACTTCGTGGATAGGTAGGATCTTACTTACTTACTTACTGCTGGGGCGTCACAAATCTCAGTTGATTTTTTGCCTCGTAGATTATCCTCCTCCACTCTTCTCTATCCTCTGCCAACTAGATTGTTCCTCCGCACTGGCTCACATCCTTCTTGAGCTGGTCGTACCATCTTAATTTAGGCCTGCCTAACGGACGTCTTCCTGCAGGTACAGCCTAATAAACATCCCTCAGTCTCGTGCCTTCCTGTCTCCGAAGTACATGACCTAACCAACTAATTCTTTTGGCTTTATAGCAAATGATGTAATGTTTTGTGTCAATAAAGAAAATAAAAAAAATAAAATATGTATATGTGTATGTATATGTATATGTAAGTGTGTATGTATGTGTGCACACATATATGTATATGTATGTATATATGAACATATATATATATATGCTATATATATATATATATATATATATGCCATAGCATAATAGCATTTGGTAGATGTGTTGACACTATTCATAATATAGAATGTATATTTCCATTGAATAAAGATTCATTCAAATTCAAATTCACAACTTCTCTATTTGTTCATGTACATAATACAATAAATAGCATCACAGAAGTTCAGCCTTAAATCTATTTATACAGCTATGTAAAAATGATTTATACAGCATTCATATTACTCAACCCGTATAATTCTTCAAAAGAATATAAAGCATTTTTTACTAAAAAAATTTTGAGTGCACACCTAAATTTATTACAATTTTCTATGTTCAATATTTCTTTAGGGGTGTGTTTTAAAAATACAGAACCGGCATAGGATGGTTTCTTTTTAAATAGCTCAGAGTTATGATAGGGTAATACTATACTACTTTTATTTCTGGTATTGTAAACATGAATATCCTCATGTTTTACAAAATTATCTTTATTGTTTTTAACATGTGTTACAAACTCCAAGATATACAAGCTGTAAACGGTTAAAATGTTTTGTTCAATGAAATGCTGCCTCACAGACTCATCAAACTTAAGATTTAACATAGCTCTTAGTGCTCTTTTCTGACTAACTAAAATTTTATTGAGGTTTTGTTTGGTTGTTCCTTCAAACACGCAGATTCCAAGATATATGGGATTGCACATTAGCATGACAAACATTCTTTAAAACGGTTAAATTGCAGAGAAAATACAATCTTTTCAAAGCATAAATTCCTGAGTTTATTTTTGCTAGAATATAGTCAATGTGTTGGTCCCAACTAAGATGACTATCAATATGGACTCCAAAAATTTTGTTTTGTCAACCCTATCTATTTTAGAGTATTGTGGCGACTTTCTCACAAAAGGAATAAAATTAATTTTCCTCACGACACGAGAAGTCGCCTCAGACCTATGCCAGCGGAATCACTCAAGTCTAGCAGCTGGGTCTATTCCAGGGTTCTTTGAATGAATTTTGAAAAGGTATAGATTTCTACCAAACAAGAAATTATTTAAATGATTCAGGTAATGAAGAATCATTACGATAAGTAATGATGTATTTATTGTATTATGTACATGAACAAGTAATAAGTTGTGAATTTGAATGAATCTTTATTCAGTGGAAATATACATTCTATATTATGAATAGTGTCAAAACATCTACCAAATACTATTATGCTATGGCATATATATGTATGTATATATATATATATATATATATATATATATATATATATATATATATATATATATGTTATAATACCTTTATCATATATATATACAAGTTCATGCCTATTACAATAGGTCTCAGCAAAATGAAAAGTGTTATATTTCTATTTATCTTAAGACGCAGAGAAAAAAAAATCATCAATTCAGTAGGGAGCTAAGGAGATCAAGTGTTCTTTTAAGCGCTCTGCTTAATTTTATAGTCAATTTGGCAAAAAAAGTATGAATTTGAATATGAATTTCGTTAATGTGAAAAAATGCCTCGGTACACGGGGAAAAATACTCGCTGTTTTCATTTGGAACTTTATAAATTTTGTTTATACTGTGATGAAAAATTATCATAAACAAACATTCAAAGTCAATGTATACTGTATTTTCACCAATAATCTTACATTTGAGCATATTACACAAATTTATGCAACAGATCGACATAACTAGACTGTGCTTTGAAAATAGAAAATACGTTTGGTTAGTAAATTGTACAACTAACAATTATAGTAATACGACCGAATCAACACTGTAAATCTGGTAGTATATTTTATTGGAGGAAAGAACATTTTACTGCAAAAATGTTTTGTAAAAGGAATTATTCTTAAAATGAAAGAGTAACAATATTTCCTGAAATATGGTACGATATTGACATATTATGATCAAAACAGATACTGTAAAAGTTAAGGCATTCAGTGCGATTTTACTGATCGACGGGTCAGCGTTCGTTCGTAAACCTAGTATTTTATTTTGTACTACTTCTTCAATATCTTGCGTACCACCTGAAAGGCCTTCGCGTACCACCAGTGGTACAGTTGAGAAACACTGCACTACAAAACAAAATCAAATTAATCATGATTTTAACATTCTTGTTGATAATACTGTAACGGGTCAAATTTGTAGGGGGGTATAAATTTACTGATTAATAGCTAGAGGAGGTGATTTGTTATGGCTAGTTGCTTAGGCCTAGCTATAAAAAGGGTAAAGTTACCTGGTGAAGGTTTAACTAGGTTGAGCCCTAGCCTAGGCCTTTGTTTACCATAAGCCTAGCCCATCCTTTGTTTGGTTGACGCTGTTAGGCAATTCATGAATAATGGTTATTGCAGTTAAATATAACCTAAATCACACTAGGTGCACTGCTAACCATAGCTGAAAGCCCATAAACCAAACACAAGCCTAACCTCTCTCGCCGGTGTCACAGCACATAGTGTTGACATGAAGTTGATTTCATAAAACTTTATAGTTAAAACACTTGTGACACTTGTTGTTGTGAATAATTGCCCCCCACACTTGTATGATTAAACATTAAAACCCCTTGACGGCCATAATAAACATCGTCGGTGTTGAGCAACATAATCTCAATTGGCTTTGTTGAGGTGACAGACAACAGACGATGTCAGATGGATTGACAGCTGACGATCAGCCAGTGGCAGTGGTCCTACGTCACACAATCACAGCCACTGGTGATCAGCTGTTTATCCCCTCCCTGTCCCCTCCTTGGAGGGGAAGTTTTGGAGGGATGAACCCAGAGGATTGGCAGGTGGATTATTCTGTCCCTAGTTCTTGAACTGTGCGGTCGGATCACTAGAGTTAGTCCGCGGTGCGATTCCATCGCGATGAACCTAGTCAGTGTTAGCCGGCAGCTCAGAACTCTGTGATCGGCGTTTTACTCGTTTGAGTTTTATTTCGATTCGTAGCGTTTCCTACGAATCATCGGTGCCGTTTTGCACGTCGAATTTAATTAAACCCGTCGCGTTTGTCACGGGGTGATTCGACTCCTTTTGCCACTTAGACGCGGGTGGGGAACCTGCGTGTCAGAACAGGACCTACGTGTGCAGGTGACCTGTGGCGTTGGTACCTGAGTAACCGTGCTTGGTAAAACTGTGGCGTAGGGGAGATCCGTGGTGTCCGGTAATGTGAGTACGTTATTTGGTATAGATACCTAAGTTGTTTGCTAAACCATTTTGTGCAAATTAAACTTGTCAGTTTCCAATTGGCTTTACCATCAAGTGTGAACGATGATGATGGTACAGTAGCGTTGCGTTTGCGGGCTCTGAGTTCACACCTGAATCATTTAAATAATTTCTTGTTTGGTAGAAATCTGTACCTTTTCAAAACTCATTCAAAGAACCCTGGAATAGATCCAGCTGCTAGACTTGAGCGATTCCGCTGGCATAGGTCTGAGGCGACTTCTCGTGTCGTGAGGAAAATTAATTTTATTCCTTTAGTGAGAAAGTCGTCACAGTAACATGGCGCCCGAACGAAGTGACTAAGTTTTTGAATTGTTTTAATTGGCATTAAACGATTGAATTTTAAAAATTTAGTTGTGACTTATCGCAATCCCGACTAACTAACCATAAAGCGCCATTTAGCGTAGGTGAGTTGGAAGTGTCGATTGTTTTTAAAATTTATTTTCAAAATTTAATTAAAATCTTTTAAACCTGCTCTTTAACAAGAGGGGTGATTGGTTAAAAATTTTATTTTTATATTGTTATAGATTTTAACCGACCCTTGTGATAGGGTGGTGAATTAGACATTAGTTACCGTGTTTTGGATTGATTTTTTGTAAACCGACCTTTATTTAATGGTGGTGACTGTTATCCAGGGTGAAATATTTTGCACAGTGATTACTGTAATTTGATTTAAAACGACCTTTGGGTGTAGGCGGTGATTTTGAAATTCCAGGGTGGATTTATTCTTATTTATTGGTGTCTTGGGATTATTTATTTTTATTTTGGTAAATAATCATGCCTAAGACCACTGAAGATTCAGTGACAGGTGCTCAGACCTTTGTCACTGGTCCTATAGTTGTGACCACGAGTGCGGCTGTGTTTACAGTTTCGACTCGTCAGACTAACCTCTCCCAGAGTCAGGCCTATACAACAACTGCGGATACAGTTGCGTTGTCAAGGGTCATGACTGAATGTGAGGTGATGGATACTTTGTCTCAAGGCGCGTCCCATGGTGGTAACCTCTCTGATTTGATGCAACCCAGTAACATGGGTGATCGAGAGGTGATGCAACCGGACTTAGACGACGAGTTACTGGTTTTGCAGGAAATGCGCCAGATCTTAGGCCTATCACCCGATGCTGAAATTCAGCTGGTTGAGCAGGCAATAGTCGAGATGGTGGAAACCTCTAGGCAGCAAAGAGAATCTGTGATGTACAGCGAGAGATGTCCGAAATCTTCGATTGGTGG
This sequence comes from Flexamia atlantica, assembly GCA_035578135.1. Classification (NCBI taxonomy): domain Eukaryota; kingdom Metazoa; phylum Arthropoda; class Insecta; order Hemiptera; family Cicadellidae; genus Flexamia; species Flexamia atlantica. Next base: position 2,979,554 of record JAQJVK010000006.1, on the reverse strand, counting down.
ATATTCTGAACCCCCGCCGCCACTTCCCTGTGCGAACCCTACTACTGCAGGGTGTACCAGGACTACAGGGTAGCAGTGGTGGTCTACCAACATCAGTGACCATGCCTCTCGCTGAGTCTCACTCCTTGGGCCTTGGTAACCCACAACATGATGTGCGGGTGAGCCTGGGTGACAACCCGGTTTTGGGGAGTGATGCTGGATACAGACAACCCTCAGCCATGGTGACTTCCCACGTGGCTAATGATCCTAGCTGGCAACTGGGTGGGATGTCTCTCAACCCAGGTTGTTCAACCGAAGCTAGTGAGCCCAGTCGTGTGAGGCCAAAACTAAACCCACTGGGAGAATGGGTGCCTAGCTCACGCTACCAAAGGCTGAAGGGTGGTACCCAGGGACTGCAAGGTCTGTTTGGGACCAAACGCAGGATCCTAGTCGGGTGATGACTAGAGTTCCAGGCCGTGACTTTGCATCGGTCTGCAACGCGGTGCGAAAGTGGAACCTGAGATTCGATGGGAGGAAGGATCCTGTCTCCTTCCTTGAGAGATTCTCGGAACTCATCGAGACATATTCTTTGTCTGATGAGGACGTATTGAGGGCCCTGCCCGAACTCCTTCAAGGTGAGGCCATTTTGTGGTACAGAAACCTGAAAGGTTCGTGGCGGAACTTTGCGGACTTCCGGGTGGATTTCAAAACCCAGTTCTTTCCGGGTGGTTACAAGCGGAACCTGGACGAGGAAATAAGGAAGCGGACGCAAGGTGAACATGAACCTTTCCGCAGCTATTTAACCGCTGTCTCCACGCTCATAAGGAGAAGCGGTGAATTTTCCCCACAAAAGACATTGGACCTCGTATATAAAAATATGAGGCCTGAATATAAACTTATGGTGCGTCGTAGCAAGTTTACTACGATCCCTGAGTTGATAAGGCTGGCCGAAGAGTATGAGGTCTACCTGCAGGACCGCCAAAGCTTTCGGCCCCCGCCTCCTCCTGCTCAGGCACTGGTCCCTGAGACGGCTTACGATTGTAAGCAAAGGCAGGACCGAGGCTTTGACCTTGCAGCTGTTGAACCATTCCCTGGTAATGGTGATGTCACAACTGGTGTGGAACCAGCTGCCTTAAGCGTGCCCGTGCAGTCCCGTTTAGGATCAGGTACGGAAGAGCAGAGATTGAGGTGTGACAATACGCCTCCACAGCAGCCAAACAACCCAGGTTGGGGTGACTTGGTTTGCTGGAACTGCGATGAGTGTGGGCACCGTTATCGTTGTTGCCCTCAGCCCAAAAGGTTGCGGTGCTTTAACTGCAAGAGAGGGGGTGTGGCTACATCTCATTGTGAATGTCGTGCTGCAAGAAGCCGCGTTGGGACTCAGCATTCAGGAGACCGGCTGAGTATAGTACCACAGCCACGACAAGAGACCTCTGGCTAATGGCTCTGATAGCTTGACCGGGTATTTTACCGGAGCTATATCAGGAACCCCAGGGGGAGATGTGAGACCCTTTGTTGAGGTGAACCTGGGTGGCAAAACTTTCAGGGCTCTTGCTGATTCTGGAATTGTGAATTGAATATAATTAGTCTTATTTGAATTTAATATTAGATTGTTTGAAAAGAAAAAGTCCTGAAGTTTACCCAATTTTATGAAAGAGCTTATTTCTATTTCGATGTCAGTCTTTGCAGACATGATGAGATTGGTGTCATCTGCATATAGTATAAGTTGATTTTTATGTCATTACGTTTAAGACAGTCTGGCATGTCTTTTATATCACAAATAAACAATAAAGGCCCAAGTATTGACCCTTGTGGCACCCCGTGTTTGATTGTTTGGGATCTTGATTTATATTTAACAATTTGATTACCTTCTGTTTTTGATATTTCTACATATTGCCTTCTATTTTTTAGATAACTTGCAAACCAATTTAAGTGAAGGTTTTTAACACCTAGCCTATTTAATTTTTTGATAATTTTGCTGTGAGATATACTGTGAGATGTTTGAATTGAATTGAACTAAATATTTTGAAATAACCAGAAAAACATTCAAAGATCTACTTTGGGCTTAATTCATTAGCTATGTGTTATTATTTAGGTATGAATTATAGTTTTCATAATAGTTTGGATTATCCGGCCAAATCGTTATCTCACCTGGGCTCAGTCCCGTGGAGGCCGAATATCAGGGGTTCTACTGTATTCCGAGGTGTACTATATAAGTTTCTAGGGGTGGGCGAGTAGTGGATTTTGAACTTGAGTCGGGTCAGGTCGAGTATTAAGCCAACTATTTGAGTATTGAGTCGAGTTGTGTAGTTGTTTGTGAAAAGTAATGTAAAGTTAATTTTTTTAAAGTAATTAGGTCTTCGAATTACAATCAATTTAATTGTTTTATGTAAACCAATTAACTCCACAATTTTCTTCTGATTTTTACAAATCAAATGAAGCAGAAATGAAGGCTGTGTATTATTTAATAGATAAACTATAAATACAAATTTGAAGTTGTAAAATGCAAGGTCAGAGCTAAATAAAGCTGTAATTTTTCAATTTCTAAATTCTGAAAGATGGTATTTCTAGATGACTGTTGAAATCCATCCTTCTATGAGTTAATGAAATACTGATGAGGTTATTGTTACGAAAAACTCATGGACGACTGCGAAAAACGATAGTGCGTATCTGTTGATCACGGAAAAACGGCAGATGTAGCTTTTCGAAAGTCATGATCTGCTGTGAAATACAATCGCGTGTATTTGCCGATCGCCGATAATCAGCAAATGTAGCCTTGCCATAATCGCGGTCCGTCGCAAAAAATGACCGGTTTATTTGCCGATTGTAAATAAAAGAAATGCAACTTAGCGAAACTAGCGATCGGCCGTAATAAACGGTCGTGCGTATTTGCGTAAAATACTGTTCAAAAAAGAACAGAAAATGCTGCTTATTTGTGAAACTAGCGAGCACCCGCGATAAAGAATCTGTCGATTGAAGATAAACGGCAGATATAGAGCTTTGCGTAACTTAAAATCGGCTGTAAAATTCTATTACATGTAAATGGCGGGAGTAACAGTGAGTCGGTGGCGCAGTTGGTAGCGCACTCGGCCCCGGTTCTATGGCGGCAGCGTCGCAGGATCGAGTCCCGATGATGCCGCATACTTTTAGCAGCACTGTTCACAGTGGTGAGGCGTGCGGTCATCTACAGATTCGCCGATGACTAACTCAATTTTTAAAGTAAATATTTCAGAAAAAACTACAAATAACATAATGTTATAAGCCTAAATGTCTATTATTTTCAAAAGAAAATCATAAATTTTCGGAGTATCAGGTTATTTTTAGGCACGGCGTTTTACTTTGCGCGCTAGATGCGCCGCGTCCGTAGTTCTCTCTATTGACTAAATCCGAACCGATTCTCCGAGTTTGGAGAATCCAATCTAGTGGAGCGCCAACCTCCCCGCGTCCATCCCCACCACTCACACCGCTGTTGTACAGGCGGCCAAGCAATTCTCCGTCGCTGGAGAATCGGTTGGCGTCCGGCTCCCTTCGGCTGTACTCGGCAGCCTTCGCCACGTAACGAGCAACTCTCGACTTCATTGACGCTGTCAGTGCTACTTCACGGTGCAGAGAGACCTGCTCCGCTACTCGCGCATGCTCAAAGAGACCTAAAATACTTCACTTCACAGTGCAGAGAGACCTGCTCCGCTACTCGCGCATGCGCACATTTCTCGCGCCGCGCGCTGTGCTTGTGTTTGTGTTTGTGTAGTTTTAATGAGTGAAGTTGCAGTGGTTTAATTAAATTTTTAACATGTTTTATTATTAATCGATGAGCACAACAATGACTAAAGGAGAAGGTGATATATGATCAACTGAAACAATCATAAAAATAAAACTAAACTGATTAAAAAATTATAAAAATGAAATCATAAACTGCTTAATAAAATAGCTAGCTGCATTTTTCAATGTTAACTTTCATCCGAGAGCTTTTAAGTATCAGTATTATTCCATTTGCCTTTTCAGTAGAGTCATGGATGTTTTTATCTATGATCGTGGGGTCTATGGATAACGCTGAGGGACGGATATTCGGGCCGGTCAAGCGCAGGTCTGTCGTGACTATTCTATAAATAGCAATATAGCCGTTCCGCCGCACGGCGCCGGCGCAGTCCCGTGTACCTCTACACTATCAGCGATGACCACTCAAAAATGTCACGCGTCGCCACTGACTGTTCATCCTTGTACTGTACCGGCTCACTCCTTGGGTTTGCTTGATAACTTCCACGCACAGGCCTGAGGCCCATGTGGGGGGGCAAATGCAAGGTAAAAAGAGGCCGCCACCCTCTTTTTTAAAAAAAAAAAAAACTAACTACTCGATTCGTTTTTTTGGGTAGTAGGAGCAACCTGACTCGTGCTCGAGTAGTTGTAAAATTTCGGGTACTCGCCCACCCCCATAAATTTTCAAATAATTTCAAACTACATGTTTTATTGGGCCTCTGAGTGAAAATATAGTATTTGATTGGATATATATATATATATATATATAAAATTGAATATATAATATAGTATTTGATTCGAGAAGATTGAAGATATAATATTCAAGTGTGTTCCATTTTAATATATAGGGAGAAAATAAAGTTTGCTTGTTTAAGATCAACTGACATATCACATATGGACACTATACTTGCATTGCGGTTTTTAATGGTGGAGAATGGGTAAAATTTCAATTTTTGATGATGGTGATAGGAGAAGAAGGAAGGAAGAAAAAAGTGAGAACGGTAGGTAAGGAGGGATGGGAGTTGGTAAAAGAGAAAGAAGGCGAAAAGGAGGGAAAAGAGGGAAGAAAGTAGGAAGGAAGAGGAGTGAGGGAAGACATGAATAGAGGGAGGGAGGGGGAGAACTGTGGTAAGGGGTATGGTTTAAACTGATTGGATGACTTTACTTTTCTCTAAAGCAATAATCGGTCCAGTATTAACAAAAATAAACATGAAATGTTAATAAAACACTAATAATTATTAATCCATCATATAAACCTTGCCATTATCATACGCCAGAGGTGAGTCTTTTTCTTTTGCTTTCGGTTCCCGTCTATTTGGATTAAGTGTTTAAATGGGATGTGTCATGCTTGAAATGTATTTAGAAAGGCATAGAGGTGACTGGAAAATTCATTTTCAAAATTAGTTATACCTATTTCTCAATTTTAAAATTGGTTGAATTTTCTACCACTGGCAATCTCCATACACAAACACTTAAATATACTTTTTGGTTATGGTTCTATGGTGACTGGAAAAATAATATTTACCAGAGGCTACTGGTTTGGCTCCAGTTGTTGAGCAGTGCAGTATTGCTCCTCCTTCTAAGCATACTACAAAAATGTCCTGCTTGTGGTGGGGGAAGGCAAAAGCTGTCACTCCAGCCTGAGTGTTTGACACTTGGAAAGTATACCTGAGACACATTCACATCTATGTAAATTATTCATTTGCTAAACTGCCAGAAGGGGCTCAAGAGGTTTTGGCATCCTAGGCAAAGCTTTGCAAATCGCACTCTCGTGTCTTTTAAAAATGCAGCCGCTAATCTGAGTTGGGTTTAATATCTACCTGGAAACCACCATTACATTTCCACTAACTATACATTACAAAAATGAGTAAAATTATTAATTTATGTAAGAACATGGAAAATCAATAACATACACAATATATAATATATTAATCCTTTTGGCTTCTAAATCTTTTTTAATGTTTGAAAGTTTTCATTGAAATATTTTTATTTTGTCCATTTTGTGTCAAATTTGTTGGCTAAGTCCTTTTTCATTGCCTACATTGTCGACAATATGCTATAATAACGAATTTAAAATTAAAATAAAACGTGCCCTCCTGTATATGAGTAAAAAGAAGCAAAACGAGTGTCCACTGCAATCCCTATTAAACATACAATAGCCAACAACTTTGACCCGAAGGTGGTCACCGTTTGTTGAAGGTCGGCCCTCCCACCAACTTAACCACACTATTGCAAGCCTAATAGGGATTGCTCATGGATGGGAATCGAAACCGCGACGCTCCGAATGTCTTCAACATTGAATAGTCATGCCGAGGTCAGTCAATGCCTTAGACCTCTCGGCCGCGTACAATCAGTCGGACAGAAGCTCGTTTGACTCCTAAAGCCTACGGCTCTAACAAACCCTAGCGGCAATTCATTGAACTGCTTGGTCTGGTGGCAATTCATTTACTAGGTGAGTATAACATCCTTAAGCACCACCAGAGGCTGCTGACGCGCCGGTGCGCCCGTAGGATTAAAGAGTGCAAGGTTTTTTCTCATTCACAACTCAATATCGAAAAGGAGAAAAAAATTAATGATCAGTGATTTTCAAATATTGTAGGACTAGTCCTGGTCTGGTATAAATTAATCAAGATTGCACTCCAATAAATCTCATTTCTAAGGCCTTTACCCAAAAAGCTGATGTAAACAAAAAAATAGGGCTGGGTAGCAAAGAGGCAAATTGCTTAGAGACGGTCGCTAGATTGATCATAAGCAAGAATGTGACATTAGTTTAAATAAATTAAAGCCAAAAGCCCACTAAGCCAAAGTTAAAATTATACTGACCTTTCCATCACTTGGTATACGGACATGTGCGGTGACACGGTCCACAGGAGGAGGAGGCCGTCGAGAGCGGCTGAGGCCAATGTGACCGAGGCCCCGGTGCCGAGGGTCCACCGCACCTGCGTCACCGTGTCGCCGTGACCCCCGGCAGTCACACTGGCCAGCGCGGTCTCTCGCACCGTGTCCCACACCACCACCTCACCTGTGCCATCCACTCAAAAATAGTACATTGTGGTCTAAATCTGTTATACGCCCTTAACGCTACTAACCTCAAACTTAATGAAACAACAATGTGTTATATAAGACGAATCCATGGTTTCGGGTGTCGACCACGATGGTGACGAGGTAGATGTTGTTGCCGACGTTTCGGACGCGATACAGCTGTCCATTCTCGAGGCGCACTAACACTCATTCACTGGTCGGCGGGCCCTCTGCCTCAGGTTATATAGGCTCGGGGGTGGGGGAGGGTTGTTTACATCTCCCATTGTTTTCCCGGAAGGCGCGGCTGACCTGGGCTGTTCTAGAACACATTCGCATCTCAGCTTTTCTATAACTGGAACCCACGTACAACTTAGCTCCATCCCGTTATCTCTATTAAAATTATTGCGATGTTTTCGGATTTCAACTGCTTCCAGGACCTTTCTCTCAAAATAATTGTTACTGGTAGCCAGGACTTGAATTTCATCAAAATAAATGTCGTGTCTATTTGTATGAGAATGTTCAGCAACTGCAGAGGTATTGGTATCGATGTTTTTTGTGCTTCTTATGTGTTCTTTAACCCTGGTGGAAATTAAACGGCCTGTTTCCCCTACATAACATTTCCCACAACTGCATTTTATATGGTAAACGCCAGATTTACTAAGAGGAATTCTGTCCTTTATTGGTCTCAGTATTTGTTGTATTTTCATGTAGGGTTTAAAAATTGTTTTTATGTCGAATTTTCGTAAAATGTAACCGATTTTGTCTGTTGTACCTTGAATATACGGTAGAAAGGCCCGGTTATCATTTGGAGGATTTTCGGTTTTATTTTTATTATTTAAGTTAAATTTCCTTTCTTGCTTATCAATCGCTCGTAAAATATTGTGCTTTGAATAGCCGTTCTGTTGCAAAGTAGTAATTAAATGGTGTTTTTCTCGAGGAAGGCTTTCTTTGTCGGAAATTGCAAACATCCTGTTCACTAGCGTATTTAAAACTGCATTTTTCTGAATGGGATGGTGGTGGGATGAAGCATGTAAATATCTGTCGGTGTGTGTGGCTTTTCTATAAACGGAATGGCCTAGTGTACCATCTATTTTCCGTGTTACTAATACGTCCAGAAAAGGAATACAGCCGTTCTGTTCTATTTCCATGGTGAATTGAATTTTAGGATGGATCGAGTTTAAGTGTTCTAAAAATTTTTCCAAACTGTTTTTACCATGGGGCCAAACTACAAAAGTGTCGTCTACGTAACGTAAAAACAGCTTAGGCTTAAGCAGAAAGGATGAAATTGCCTTATTTTCAAAATATTCCATAAAAAGGTTTGCAGCTACTGGGGAGAGTGGGGATCCCATTGCTGCCCCGTCGACCTGTTCATAAAAGCAACCATCAAAGTAAAAATAGGTAGATTTTAAGCAGAAGGCAGCGAGCTCAGCTAAGTCTTCCGGTAAAATGTTCTTAATAATTGAGATGGTTTCAGGAAGAGGTACCATGGTAAAAAGTGACTTAACATCAAAGCTAACAAGCAGATCTTCCTCGCTTATTGTTATTTTACTGATGATGTCAATGAAATGGCGCGAATCTCTGACGAAGGTGTCTGTTTGACCGACAGATGGAGTTAACAGCCCTGCAATATACCTCGATACTTTATGAGTTGGTGATCCTATTGCGCTAACTATTGGTCTTAAAGGTACTCCTTCCTTGTGAATCTTCGGTAGGCCATAAAGAACTGGTGGAGTAGGGTCGGATGTGATTAAAAACGGTTTTATCTCTGGAGGAATCGAAGAGGCTAGGACAAGGCGCTTTAATTCCTGTGTAATACGTTTAGTAGGGTTCCTAATCTTCCTGTAGCAGTCCTCAGAAATTAATTCGTGTAATTTCTTCCGGTATTCTGAAAAATCCATAACTACCGTTGCATTTCCTTTGTCCGCTGGTAAAATAATAATGTCTTCGTCCTTTTTAAGGTTTCTTAGTGCGGCTATCTCCTTTCTGGATATATTAGGGCGTGGGGGAGATGATTTTCTCAAAACATACGAAACATCCTGTCTAATTTCTTCAGCGATGCCGTCTGGAAGCTTCCTTATTGCGTTTTCCACTCCGCTGATTATACGCTCAACAGGAATCCTACGTGGAGCTACGGCGAAACCCAAACCTTTCTTTAAAACGGAAATTGCAGGCTCATCCAGCTGTTTACTACTGAGGTTTACCACTACTTTTTCAGAAGAAAGCTCCTGTACCGGTTTTTGGTCTTGAATGAGGCGATCAAACTTGATGATGTGCTTATTTGTGACAAGCTGAAGAACATTTTCACTATTTTCGAAGGAGAGTCTGTCAATTAAACACCAATCTTCCGTGGAAAGCGTAGAAACCAGCTTGAAGTGGAGCGAGTAAAGTTGGTTGTTAATCAGAAGTAACTTCCGACGAGTTTCCTCAATTTGGTCCCTGACGAGTTGCATGCTGGCCCGATGTAGAATATCACTGATCTTCTTTGATTTCTTATGAAATGAAAGTTTGGCACAAACCGGAATTACGTTGGTTTGGCACAAACCGGAATTATGTTGAGCGTATAATCAGCGGAGTGGAAAACGCAATAAGGAAGCTTCCAGACGGCATCGCTGAAGAAATTAGACAGGATGTTTCGTATGTTTTGAGAAAATCATCTCCCCCACGCCCTAATATATCCAGAAAGGAGATAGCCGCACTAAGAAACCTTAAAAAGGACGAAGACATTATTATTTTACCAGCGGACAAAGGAAATGCAACGGTAGTTATGGATTTTTCAGAATACCGGAAGAAATTACACGAATTAATTTCTGAGGACTGCTACAGGAAGATTAGGAACCCTACTAAACGTATTACACAGGAATTAAAGCGCCTTGTCCTAGCCTCTTCGATTCCTCCAGAGATAAAACCGTTTTTAATCACATCCGACCCTACTCCACCAGTTCTTTATGGCCTACCGAAGATTCACAAGGAAGGAGTACCTTTAAGACCAATAGTTAGCGCAATAGGATCACCAACTCATAAAGTATCGAGGTATATTGCAGGGCTGTTAACTCCATCTGTCGGTCAAACAGACACCTTCGTCAGAGATTCGCGCCATTTCATTGACATCATCAGTAAAATAACAATAAGCGAGGAAGATCTGCTTGTTAGCTTTGATGTTAAGTCACTTTTTACCATGGTACCTCTTCCTGAAACCATCTCAATTATTAAGAACATTTTACCGGAAGACTTAGCTGAGCTCGCTGCCTTCTGCTTAAAATCTACCTATTTTTACTTTGATGGTTGCTTTTATGAACAGGTCGACGGGGCAGCAATGGGATCCCCACTCTCCCCAGTAGCTGCAAACCTTTTTATGGAATATTTTGAAAATAAGGCAATTTCATCCTTTCTGCTTAAGCCTAAGCTGTTTTTACGTTACGTAGACGACACTTTTGTAGTTTGGCCCCATGGTAAAAACAGTTTGGAAAAATTTTTAGAACACTTAAACTCGATCCATCCTAAAATTCAATTCACCATGGAAATAGAACAGAACGGCTGTATTCCTTTTCTGGACGTATTAGTAACACGGAAAATAGATGGTACACTAGGCCATTCCGTTTATAGAAAAGCCACACACACCGACAGATATTTACATGCTTCATCCCACCACCATCCCATTCAGAAAAATGCAGTTTTAAATACGCTAGTGAACAGGATGTTTGCAATTTCCGACAAAGAAAGCCTTCCTCGAGAAAAACACCATTTAATTACTACTTTGCAACAGAACGGCTATTCAAAGCACAATATTTTACGAGCGATTGATAAGCAAGAAAGGAAATTTAACTTAAATAATAAAAATAAAACCGAAAATCCTCCAAATGATAACCGGGCCTTTCTACCGTATATTCAAGGTACAACAGACAAAATCGGTTACATTTTACGAAAATTCGACATAAAAACAATTTTTAAACCCTACATGAAAATACAACAAATACTGAGACCAATAAAGGACAGAATTCCTCTTAGTAAATCTGGCGTTTACCATATAAAATGCAGTTGTGGGAAATGTTATGTAGGGGAAACAGGCCGTTTAATTTCCACCAGGGTTAAAGAACACATAAGAAGCACAAAAAACATCGATACCAATACCTCTGCAGTTGCTGAACATTCTCATACAAATAGACACGACATTTATTTTGATGAAATTCAAGTCCTGGCTACCAGTAACAATTATTTTGAGAGAAAGGTCCTGGAAGCAGTTGAAATCCGAAAACATCGCAATAATTTTAATAGAGATAACGGGATGGAGCTAAGTTGTACGTGGGTTCCAGTTATAGAAAAGCTGAGATGCGAATGTGTTCTAGAACAGCCCAGGTCAGCCGCGCCTTCCGGGAAAACAATGGGAGATGTAAACAACCCTCCCCCACCCCCGAGCCTATATAACCTGAGGCAGAGGGCCCGCCGACCAGTGAATGAGTGTTAGTGCGCCTCGAGAATGGACAGCTGTATCGCGTCCGAAACGTCGGCAACAACATCTACCTCGTCACCATCGTGGTCGACACCCGAAACCATGGATTCGTCTTATGTGTGCTTAGACCACGGAAGCCTGTCTCATCGTATAACAATGTGTTATATTTACAGAATTAATCATCGAATGAATCGAAAACATTTGAAGATCTAATTTATCGGTTGAGCTGTTCCTACTACTTATTAGCGAATTTCCCCTATAGGGAAGAAGCTGTTACGGTAGGTTTCATGATATGACTTAAGTCCGAAACCATCATAACTTTTCGTTTTGATGTCCCCATATGCAAAAAACACTATTCATTCGTTTTCATAAATAAATATATATATATATGAGATTGAAAAGAACATAATATTAACATCGTACCATTTTTTATATAATTATTTTATTTGACAACATGTTCCGGGTAGTATCCCATCTTCATGGTCAGAATATAAACACTTAACCTAATAATAATGTTTAGTAAACATTTCATCCAAAATCCGTATGGTGCACTGTTATAGATTAGTTGTTCTTATTTATTTAATTTTATGTTTCTTATTTTCATAAATATCAGGTTGTTATCACATATATGTGTGTTCAAAAGTTCATGGGGGTTTTCTCCGTATGCATTATACATTTAAAATTCTTCTTCAGCGTTCATTTTTTCTCCTTTGGGCATGCAGTTTATTATTTTTAAATTTTCTTCGATGTTCTTATATTTGGGGTTTGTGGACAGGAGGTGTTCAGCAAAGTTAGATCTCATGGTCGTTTGAGTATTGCTTTTAAACGCTTGAATATGTTCTTTAAATCTTGATTCAAATGATCTTCCTGTCTGCCCAATGTAAAATTTGTTGCAGTCTGAACAATTAATTTGGTAAATTCCAGAATTTTTATTGTTATTATTTTGTTCTTGCTTTAAGAGTTTCTCAATCATTTTGAATGTATTATTTCGGGTTGCGTAGCTCAATGATAATTCTTTTTTATTATGAAAAGTTTTGTGAATGGCTTTATTAATAATGGTGTATGGAACTTGAATAAATTGTTTACCTTCGTTAGAAGGTGGGTTATTTTAGTTCTTTAACTTCTTTTTCTTGATGTTTTTAATAATTTTGTCTACAATTTTTGGTTTGTAACCATTATTTTGAGCTATATATTTTATTGTTTTTTCTTTTTTTAAATTTGTTTCATTAAGTGGGATAGTGGGATATTTAATAATCTAATGGCCATGGAGCGGATCCCTGACATTTTGTATTTCCATGGGTGGTTGGAAGATGATGTAATTATTAAATCAGTTTGTATGGGTTTCTATAAAATATCAAATTGATGTTTATTATTTTGTTTATATATTACAAGATCTAAGTAGTTAATTTGTCAGTTTGCACTTCCATGGTAAATTCTATGTTTTCTGATAATGAGTTGAGGTATTTTAATATATCTTCACATTCTTCTTTCGTTCCTTTGAAAAGGCATAAGATGTCATCAACATATCTATACCTTATGTAATGTTGTATATGTAAGGATTGGATTCATTAATGATTTGATTTGGTTGGTTTCTAAATGATGTATGTAGACATCTGATAATAATCCTGATAAAGGAGAACAATGTCTTCTTTCAAGGGAATACCAATTTTTGTCTTAACTCATGGTAGTTTTCAGGAAAACGATATTTTTATCGAAGCATGTCGCAAAAAGTCGTATTTCAGAAAAGGGACTTCTTGTTGGCCCTATGTTATTCTCCGTAACGATAAGAGGTCCCTTTTTAAAACTGAATATTTTACTGTTACCCATTTTTTTATAAAGTTTTTTATCATCAAACAACCGTAGAACCCGCACTGACAAGACATCACCTCACTGGTTCACCTGACAGGCTGCATCGCTATCAGTGCTGCAGCCACAATAACAAAAATTCCCAACACTATCTTTTGTAATCAAATTACCCTGTTTATATTTGATTTTGCTCATCATTGAGGCATTTAAGGAGAAATAATATGTTATTAATTGCTCATTTATTAAAAAAAAATAGTATTACCCTACATATAAATATTCTCTTGAAAGTTTATCGTTTATAAAAAAGGACCTCTTATCGGGACCGTATGAAATTGGTGAGAAATGTTGTTCTCTTTACACCAAATTTCGTTGCAGTTCTCTAAAATTTCACTAGAATTCAGGAGAGTTCAGTTTTTGGACCAAAGTCTGCTTACGAAGTGCACGTTGGAAATGGGACCTCTTGTTGTTATGGCGAAATAACGTTGAGCGAAAAGAGGTCCCTTTTCTCAAGACATGCAGAGGCTAACAAAATTATTTATTTCGACCTTATATAACTTCGATTCGATATTTTAACCGATACAGGCCTGTTCTATGGCAAATGAGGTATAACAATCAATAGGGACCCGAATTTCGATATTTTTGAGTTTTTGACCCTAATCGGTTATATCGGCCATACTGAAAACTTTTCCTTGCCGACAAGAGGTCCCTTTTCGCTTTCCACCTCACATATACTTTTGCTAATACAAGTTAAAAAAAAGACATCTTGCCTCTATTCATAAGCTAAATAGAAAATTTATGTCTTGCTTAAGCTGTATGACGATCAGAGACAAGACAAAGACGTCCTGTCATGTCCTTAACAGTGTGCAGCCGGCCTGAAAATGTTCCTACTAACCAAGGGAAAACACGAAATGTTATTCTTACTGACCGTTAAATGCATGTAAGCAAAAATAATTAAGTGCTAGTACGCTGCTGAAGTACAACACAATCATTAAATCAGTACAACTCAGTAAAATAGTCTTTTTATAGCAAGTCAATGTTTATATCAATAATCATTATACACATTCACGCCTTAGCTACCTCATCTGAATAAAAAAGATTCCAAATCACAGTAAAGGTTCTGTTCAAGGCAAGTAAAAATAGCGTTTAAAAAAAATTGATAGAAAGACCACAGACGTACAATAAAAACTGTTCACACGCAGCATCAAGCCTATTGTTGAAATAAGTAATAACGCCATGGATTTTGTTCTGCTGTAGTAATCTTGTATAAGTCAGACCCACCCCGCTCCCACCCAATTTAATTCAGCCGACACTTAGAAAAAACTGTTATATCCAAAAACTTATTACATGACTGCAAATTAACCGATATATCATCAAGTTTTTTGAAAAGCTTTGTATATTACAATAACATATTAAGTTATTGGTAGACTTAGTAATGCCCAAACAAAAACAGTTGAATATTGTTCATATGTTCATATCAGCATTAAGCTCAACATGTCGACACTGAGAATGATAATCATCCTCCATGTAAGTACTGTATACTGCCCAGCAGCAAAAAAATAAATTTGATTCATAAGTCATTTTATAACTTGCTTACTATTCAATATACGGCCTCGGACCTAGTAACTATTACTGGTGTCCAAATCTGTGTTATTATAATGACGTTTTAACTGAATCAAGAGTTACGCGTTTTAACGCAAAACAATCCCCGCTATGTTCTCCCCCCCCTTCGTTGTCGACAGCACGGAGAATAGGCAACATACTTCTTTTGTATCATCACAATCCACTTTATAATAATCAGTAAAAATACTGCGTAATGCTTTCATGCATGCTCAAAACAGTCAGCTCCTAGACTCGAGAATATTCACGTCCGAGAGAACCAGTGTTGCCAAGTCATACGGTCACAGTATTACGCCAAAATGCCGTATACAGAAATATACTCTCAGCGACACTAGCGCACCCACGGTCATTACATGAACTATTACTATTCGTTTCAGGAGCAATATGACGTCCAAAAAAAGTTTTTAAAGTCAACACTATACACTATATTTATCTACAGGTCAAAAGGAGATGAAATAACTCAAGTGTGCTTATGAACACCATAAGCAACTGGTCGCCACTTTACATACACTTTTCCTTACGTATGGTTGCCACAATGATTGAACACAATTGAGTTGGGTGAACATTTATATATATTTTAAAAATATAAATAAATATTGTATGAAAATTATCAAATTGTGTTTTTGACATCTGTGGACTTCAAAACAAAAAGTTATGATGGTCTCGGGCTTAAGTCCCCAGTAACAGCTTCTTCCCTATAGGGGAAATTTGCTGAAATAAATAAATCAATTTTTACAAAAATTATTTATTTTACAGTTTTAAAAGACTTTCAAGAATAAGAAAACCCTAAAGGCTACTGATATTGGGTATTTTGAGAAACCATTAATTAGAAAGTTTGCAAACAACATCAAACATGTTGAGTTGTTTGAATTTTTTTAATGCAAAACTAAAGTATCTTTATATTTCAGCTCTAGGGAACATTCTATTTTTATAAATGACATTGTGATATTATGAATATAAACAATAGAGGAAAGTGCCCAAATACGGACCCGTGCCCTAATGTGGGCCCCCATGGTTATTGTCTCTGCTGTGTGCTGAAACCTAGCAAGAGACAGTGTAAATACTAGTGCTAGGTTCCACCACAAAGTAGGCGAGCACTAGCGTCACTTGCTCAATTGTTTTTCTGTCAGTTTGCCATTACGTGTTTTTGCAAAATTTAAAGTTTTTGTGAGTGCTCAGTTTTTTCAAGTTGTACGTTATAAGTGAAAGGTAAGCCTTTCAACCCTTATATATTCTTAAATGGTAATTATTTCCATGCAATGTCTATTTTATTAAATACAGCGTTTTAAAAATTCAGATGTTAGGTGCCCAAAACAGACCCCCAACAGTTGCCTAAACTGGACCCCACACATAATGTGTGATGTTTTACATAAAACAGGTCTAGGTATTTTTTGTCAAATTCTATTTTTTTTTAAATTTTTTCAGATTGAAAAAAAGAATTTTTACCGTTAATAATCTACAACCTTTTCACTGAACTCAATATTGTTGTATTTACCTTAACTGTTCTCATTTTCAATGTTTTACATTGAAAAGTGTTAAAATAAAAAATATATATTTTGTCAAACCGTTCTATAATGATTTTTTTCAGCTTTATTCTCTTTCCTAGTTCAGTAAATTAAGTTTTTAATCATTTAACCCAGGGGTCCAGTTTAAGTTACCTTTTTTAAAATCACAAAAGTGTAAGGTTTTTAAAAATATTTTTTGCTCCTAGAATTTATATAAATACTTGCCATAAATGAATTACAAATATTACATAACATAATAAAGTAAATATTACATGGTTTTAAAACAAGTTTTTTCAATAATTTATGTATTTTATAATATAAAAACAAAATGGGGGTCCGAATTTGGGTACTTTATGAATAAAAATTTAAACCCTGGAGTCACTCCTGT
This sequence comes from Flexamia atlantica, assembly GCA_035578135.1. Taxonomy (NCBI): domain Eukaryota; kingdom Metazoa; phylum Arthropoda; class Insecta; order Hemiptera; family Cicadellidae; genus Flexamia; species Flexamia atlantica. The sequence continues at coordinate 2,963,038 of JAQJVK010000006.1, read as the reverse complement.
TGAAAACTAACCAGAAAATGTGCCTGCTGCAACGATGGAGGCGATGTATGGATGCATGCAAACACTGCGTACACAAGAGGTTGTGTTGATAGTGCAGCTGAGGCTTCTGCCTTCCCTTCACACAAAAAATGGGATTAAACATTTGGGTTACCAGATACTTCTGAGGCCAACCAAGGACAGTTCGAGGTGCGGTCAAACAAGACATCGCCAGTTGCTTAATAACACAGCAAAATAAAGAGTGAAAGAAGTTTGTTAGCCTATTATGAAGGTTTTACTGATTTCCCATCTCAAATTTGGTTGTTAGAGAAGCATACAGGTAGTGTTTGAACAGAATGACCAAGACTAATCTTTATATTGATAGACAAGCATTTTTTTCCATATGATTTCTGTAATCCCTTTTTCTCAGGCTGTGTGCAAAGTAGTGAAAATCTAAGAACAAAAATAATATTGTATTTTCTTGTAGATGTGCAAAATCCCATTAAAATTTAAATTAGTATTTTAGACAAGCAGAAATTTTAGACAAGCAGAAAACTGAAATTTAAATTTAAAAAAAAACATTGGCCTTATGAGTTGCCATGGTGGTGATGGAATAACAAATCAGAACTGTACAGTTTGCGCATTATATCTACGGCTCTGGCTTCTACAGTGCTAACCGTATTATGTGATATTTTAAACATATATTGGTAAACACAACGTTTGATAAACAGCAGGGATGTAGAACAATGTTTTCATAAAAGTATCCCCTCTCCCCCGTGCCTTGCAGCCTTGAAGCTATGGGAATCTGCCCAGCGAGCATAGAAAAGAAATAGAGGGGCTACACGTATTCAGCCAACATTACGGACATTGTAGCCATGTTCCCCCACTCCTTATGCGGACAACTCGCGCTAAATGAGGCAAACAGCGTTAGAAAACCTTTTTCAAATACACGATGATTAGAAGCACTTAGAGTGGTCCTAAAATTACCAAACTTGGAACATTTAGTGTTTATTAGTGCTACTCACAGATAGTAATGTTGAAAATATAGTATATATTCTATTTTGCTTTTATTAATCAAAAATACCTAAAGAAATTATTAAATTTATTGTGAAAACATGAAAAAGTTAGTCTGTGAGGAAATTTTTTATTTTTTGGTCAGGAAAGTTTCGTCTGCAGCAAAGTTTGAGAGCATGAGTTGAGCCTTAACATATATTTTTTGGAAAATTCTACGATTATTGGTAACGGAGAAAAGTTAGGTTGAAGAGGATACAAAATCTGTCCTGCACGCGGCTCGGGAGCTAGGCGCTGCCACTGCGTCCACGTTGCGTAGCTCACTGCTGGCACATGAGTGGATTAATGAAACTTAACGTTTTCACTATATGGTTTTTATGCTTACTTTTTTCTCCTCTGGTAACAAAAACAATAGTAATGAATGATTAAGGGGACAAGAAAATAAGCAGGCTTTTGTTTTAAGTTTTAATTCTGACAAGTAAATAGCCTTAATTACACAATCTAACATGTATTTATCTGCCTACTACTGACCTAAAAAGGTAAGAACTTTAGTCAGGTGGTTCCTAACACGATTGGTGTGAAGTTTATTATTGTATTGTTTACTGAAATGATATAGTCTTATGTTCAAATACTTCCTACTTATTGATTTAACAGTAGGATTAAATGGTTTTGCTCCAACTCTTGTTCGTTGTAATGGTCAGTGTTAAATAATGTGAGGCCAATACAGTGGTTTAAAACTTGTAATTAGTACTTGGTACGTGCGAAAGAATATTACGGCCATTTTTTTCACAATGTCAATCCATCTTTAACGAATATAACTGAAACCTCGTTTGTTATACTTGAAGTAAAAAGTTCTTTTTAGTTATTAAAGACATATAAATTGTTATATCACTCTATATTTTTTATTGTTTGAGGTTATTTATTATTACATCGCTTAAAATTATTATTTTTGTTATATTTTAGGAACCATTGAAAATAAATAAAAAATTTGTTTTTTTTTGTTGACAGTTACATGAATGAAAATGTATCTGTGTGAATACTCAAAGGAAATATTTTAATCATGAATTGAGTCAGGTAATTGGTCATTTCATTTCAAAACCCAGGTAAGCCTTTAACACAAGTTAGGCTGTAAAAATATATCAAATCAAGAATTATTGTGAGTTTAAGTAAAAGGTTTTCTTAATTTTTTTGTTATCATTTATTTGTATACCTGTTCTTAGTTCAAATCAAATCAAATCAAAATCAGCTTTATTTCGTGTAATATATACATATCATACAAAAGTCATTTATGACAATAACGATTTTACATAGAATGCTATTGATTTAAACAACTTAAATGACTATACTACTTATTGAAATATAACTCTCACATAGGCTATTTCCGCCCGTGCGCGAGAGTTGCCGTTATCTTATAATGTTTTGTTATTTTTGTTATTGTGCTGAACGTTTAAAAGATTTGTTAAATTTGGAGAGAAAGAAAAAAAACAACATCAGGAAAGAAAATTATGCTTCAGTAACTCTTTTAAGTTTAATTACCTGAAAATTGTAATTTTTATTTGAGTAATAATAATAATTTTTACCATTATGTAGAAACATGATGACTATTATATTATAAACTAAAAAAAACTCGACTCGAAAAAAGCTCAAAACTCGCGGGTATTATTCAAAACTTGACTCGACTCGACTCGACTTCAAAAATCACTACTCGCACACCCCTACTTAATAATATTATATACATTCAACCCATACTAATATTTTTCCTTACCTGTGATGAGTTACTCCTTCAATTTTCCCACGGTTATTACAACCGTAAGCCAAGCAATGTTGAGGCATGCTTTCATACAATACAAGTGAACGCTCCAGCTGAATGTAAACAAGTGAACAGACAGCTGCTGATAGCAGAGATATCCGAGGCGGTGGCCCCTGGCAGCGCACAAGACGCTCGGCACTAGGGTGACTCACCGTTCCCCCCACTCCTCATGCGGACACGGGCGCTGCTAACTTGGCTACACCGCCGCGCTCGGCTGGCCTCTCTATTTCTTTTCTGTGCTCGCTGAATCTGCCATAGCCAGAGATATAATGCGCGAGCTGTACATTTATCATCAAATGTAGCTGTTATCACATGCTGTTTTCGTATGAACGAACGTTATGTGAGAGCGAAAAGTGAGCAAAACTGTACATTGTTTTTCTGTCATCTAATGAAATATAAAACCAAAACAATAACACATTTTTATCAAGCAATAAACAAATGTAAAGAATTCATTGACCCGCGAGGTCTGACTTAACTGTCTAAAAGACCGGGTTAGTAGTTTTTTCGATAAAAATTATATTTTTTGGGTGTCGACAGGGCTGGCCGTCTCTATACCGCTCGTACGTCTTTCCAGGAACATCATGACTCACTTCCCGTCATTCTCTAACCCTTACAGTCGGTTTAATGAAAGTTCCTATAGAGGTCTGGTGTTTTCGACCGTGAGTCACGTAAGGCTTTATGTTACATATCAATATTTTGTGTGCACATATTTCTTATATGAAATATTCAAAATACTAATTTACAATACTTTTGTGGAGTTTTTGTCAGTACAAACACATCGTTGTACAACATTCGGACGTTTTTAACGCGATAACAAAATATCTACTGCAATGCAAAATATATTTTTTTTATGTTATATCAATATTTTGTATGCACATATATCCTATATAAAGTAGTCACAAAACTAATGTAAAACCTTTAGAGGAGTTTTTGTGCAGATAAACTCATCATTTTTCAATATACTAATTTTTTATATAAAACCTAGTCCAAAAGACCTAGGCCAAGTCAGTCATCGTGTTTTCAAATCCAAGTCAGTTCTGCCGGGTTAATAAAACAAGTTAGTATTTGTCCAGTAAGAAATGTAATAGAGTTAAGAACAAATTATTATTTTCAAACTATTTCAAGCCTAGAGTGAATGGAAATTATGTTTTTGTTTTTTTCTCAATTTACTGGAAGAGTTCATGATGTTTTTGTTAGTGTTTCATAATGTTATTGTTGTATTATATTTGTGTGTAAATTGTTTAGGCAGGTTAAGTGTAAGAAAGGGCCATGCGGCCCTAACTTTGCCTGTGTAAATAAAGAATTTTTCATTTCATTTTTTTTCATTTCATTTCATGTTTATTGGGACATGAAGTGAAGATATAGCATTTCATTGAAATCAGGATTGTTAAGACTGAATGTATTACATTCAAATGTGTTCCATTTTACACATATAGGGAGAAAATCAATGTTGCTCGCTTAAATAAAATTAAGAGATAAAAATTTGCTGATAAAAAGGGAAGAAACAAGTGTATGAAGTATATGATAGGAAATAAGTAAACTACTGCCAATGTACGTGCAACTGGAGTAAATGGACATTACATTCAAATTGTGTTTTTTATTGGTGAAGAATGGGTAAAACATGTATAATGTTTTAGTAATAATGATAGGAAGGGAGGGAAGGAGGGGAAAAGGTCCCAAGTGTAGAGAAGGAGTGAAAAAGTTCTGAAGGGTATGAAAGGAGGGTGGGAGATGGTAAGAAAATAATGAAGGACAAAAGGAAGCAAACGTGGAAAGAGGGACGGAAGGAATGAAGTGAGAGTGAGGAAGGAATGAATGGAGGGTGGGAGAGAGAAAACTGTGTTAAGGGGTCTATGGGATAACCTGATTTGATAACTGCATTTTTACAGTTCTCTGAATCAATAATCAGCCCAGTCTTAAAAAAAGTAAATGTGGAAGCTTAATAAAATACTAAATACCCCCGTTGCAGCAAACCTGCATACTCAGCGAATTTCAAATGCAAAACATCATATTTCAATCCAAAATAGCGAGATGTTACATGTTTTTGAAAGCTCCATAAGAATAACATGGGGAATGAGTATGCAGGTTTGCTGCTACGGGTATATTAAAACTGGGTGGTTTTAATTCAATATTTAGTAGATCTGACCTAGAAGAAGCCATTTACCAAGTTTTATCAAGATATGTTGAGAAATAAGCGGGATATAGAATTTTTCTTATTCCCCATAAGGTTAACATTGGGACAACGTACTGTGTTTACCACTTTCAATATCTCGGTAACCAATGTAGGACAGTAATTCAAAATACTAAATTGTATATTTTTTTGAGCTGAATTCAATGGTGCCAATGAAAATTTGATTATTTTTATTTTTCTATGTAAAAAACTTCTAATAAGAATCATTTTAACTCAGTACCCTTAGTTTCATTTTTTTATTTTAATAACCCAACATGCTTCGTATCTTTAGGCCATTGACAAGGGTAAAATTAAATTAAACTTAACCTCACTATGTACAGAAATAAGATTTGTTGAAATGTAAATAAATAAAATCACAGATTTAAATATCATATGTTTTTCTTTTCTTTTTTCGGTATTACGGTAACAGCTTCTTCCCTATAGGAGAAATTCGCTAAAACCATGCCATAAATATGCGCCAGGGGCCAATTGTATAATAAATAACAAGCGAATAATCAAGGCCTATATATTAATATGCAAGCAGTTTGCTTTTCACAGTCAAACCTCAATAACGGCTGGACGGATTATAACGTTTGAGGCGTAAAATTAAAGGGATATTTATATAGATTTGTCAATACGTCTCAGAATTTAAAAAAGGGCGTCACTAAAGTACAGTATAGGGCTAAGGTTTTGTAACAGTGGCTCTATCCATTGACGTTTGACAAAGTTCAGTTTACTATGTTTACAACTGAACATATGATCATGCTTTGAAATGATTCTGTAGGTAAATCACATATTTCAGCAATCAAAATTTATTTTTCAAAAAGAGCGGTTTTTATTTTTACAGCTGCTTTGGCTACTCTGGGACGTGACAAGAAATTGTTTTTAACAGTTTTAGTTTGTTTATTACCGGTTTTTAGGTAATATTGGCCTTGATTACCACATAATGAAGTGTTGTTTAATTGCTTATTCGGTGCTGTTACCAGTTTATCGGTTTACAAGTAGTTTACATATATCAATACATTTCAGCATGGTACTTTTTGTGATTTTATTAACTTGAGCCAATTTATTTTTGGATTTTGTGCAGTTATTAAGAAGAAGACGCACATTGACCGGTCGGAGGGATTACGCACGTAACCGCTGGCATCATCTTCCCGATGCATTTGATGGGTACGGAGCGGTAGCACTAGATCGTCATGGTGCTCCTTGCGGACCAATGAACTTATCATTAACCCTTTGCTGCCACAAAGGGACAGTCTGTCTGTCAAATTTGCAGGTTTCGCTGTATTTTCAAGATATTAATGAAAACTCTCGGTCTGAAACCAGGGCTATATACGTTTGGGTTGGCCTAGGGCTGTTAATACTTAAGTCCAGAAATTGTGATAACATTCAACAACTGTTGCTATAAGCAGAGCAAAGTCTTTTGGCAGTACTGTATTAAAATACACATTTAAGAAACAAGAGGAAAAGAGAAATTGAAGAAAACCGAACAAGTGATCATTACAAAAAAATATGGTTTAGCAGGAACTCCTGCAGTAAATCAAATAAACTTTAAAATTTTCAGTAATTTAGTCATCATTTTGTAATTAACTTTTGGCCCTTTGATTACACTTTGAAAGTATATAAGTAAATTTTTCATTCTTTAATCTTTTACAATATGATTTTTGTTTTGCTCGATTTCGAGCAACAGGTTATCTAGTATAGGCAAATTACCCAGAGTTGGTAGATCACTGATAATATCATCTTGTAGTTTATTGTGCAATAGGCCCCAGAGGTGAGGTAAATATTAGCCAAAGATTGAGTCTTTCTCTTCTCCTTTTGGTTCCCATTTGGTTATATTATGTGTTTACATTTACATGGAAAAAATGTAATATATGAAATGTATTTAGAAATGCATTGGTGTATGCAAAGATCATTTTAAAAATTAGCTACCCCTATTTCTCGATTTGAAAATTGGTCGAATTTTTGACCACTAGTGATTTCTAGTTATAAGTTAATATATATAATTAATACTAGATAACACGTAGCTCGAAATCGAGCAAAAATCATATGGTAAAAGAATGAAGAATAATCAGCCTACTTATATACTTTTAAAGTTTAATCAAAGGACTAACTTCATTAACAAAATTATAGCTTAACTACTGAAACTTTTTAAGTTAATTTGATCTACCGCAGGAGTTTCTGGTAAATGTAAACGATTTTTTAGGGAACACCTTCATTTCCCCATATCCTCTTTATTCTGAAATGTATATTTTAACACCGGCAAAAGATCACGCTCTGCTTGCAGCAGCATGTAGCTGACAGAGAGCAAACACTGGTGCCGTGAGCAATTACTTCCTTTGTTTAGGGATTGCCGCTGCACCTTATTGATAATTATCGCCAAAACAGATATTGTAGGGAACGGCTGTCTTTATAGGCAACAATTCCTTTGTGGCAAAAACGCGTAAATAACGCATTACTCTACCAGTCTTTTCATTCTTGAAATGCAACCCAACGCAATGAAAACATTTTCAGTTCATTGGTCTGAGGTTGGAAGGAGCATCAAATGTTACATCGGGAGGGTGATGCCAGCAGTTGCGATCGTGTTCTTTCCGACTCCTCTGGCTGGTCAATGTTTGTCTTCTTCTTATTGGTGGCATTATAAATGCACCAAATCCAAAAACAGATTTGCTCAGGTTAATATAACTTCATAAAACACTATGAGATATCGTAAACTACATTGTAAAACTGGTAACTGCAATGTTTAAGAGCTTTAAAAACTTCATAACATAACCTAAATTACATAATAAATCTTTTAAAAAAAGAAAACTGTTGAAAACAAAGCCGAACCAGCTGTAAAAATAAAAACTGCTCTTTTCGAAAAATTAATTATAATCAATTGCTGCAATCTGTAGAACTATTTCAGAGCTTGGCCATATGTTCAGTTTGTAAACAAAGTAAACTGAGCTTGCTCAAATGTCGATGAACAGCGCCACTGTTCCGAAACTTCACCCCTTAACTGTACTTTAGTGACGCCCTTTTTTAAAATTCTGAGACTTGTTGACAAATCTACATAAAATTCCCTTTAATTTGATACCTCAAACGTTAAAATCGGTCCAGCCGTTATTGCAGTTGGACTGTGAAAAGAAAACCGCTTGCGTATTAATATATAGAATGTATAACACATTAGAACAATTAGCTAAAACAAATAAAAAATCCAGTCTTTAATTTATAGGCGTGTTAACATATTTGCTGCAGTAATTCTGCTCACGTATAAATCACTAGGATGCTGAATTTGTTTTGATCCGATTTATTAGTTTTGCATTGGGAATCAAGGTTTAAGCCAAACAAACAATTTTTTAAACTCAAAAATATGAAAAAGAGTGGTTTCCATTTTGTATCCGACTGGAACGTGTGAAGGAAATATATTTTGCAGTTCTCCATTCTTATCGTTTTATCATGTAATTTGATTAGTATTGCTATCAGAATAGAAAAAATATGTCAATTACAATTAATTTTAATAAAAAAAGATAAAATGAAGGATAATGATGATGGATGATAAATAATGATGGATATTGCCACAGCAAACGTGTTTAATGGTTTCATCTTTTATATATGTGTTTTCATTCATAAAACTGCGCTTGAAATGTTGGAATAACATCCTCGGAGAACTTTAAAAGAACATGTTCCACGGTCAGTACAGAATGATCGGAATTGTTCTCGTTCCGGAACTGCTTAGTAGACACACCTCTAATTATGCAGTATACTATGAAAAAACTGTCTGCTAACTGTAGGATTGTCCACTCGTGTTTTTAATGCTAAATTTACCATGCCTTTAACCAAAAAACCATACAAAATGAATTTACACTCATGATTCTAGTTAAGGTGCTGAATTATTTACAGTAAATTTGGAGGAAAAACTTATATTCCTGCACAGTCATGAAAACCCCGGACAATTAGCAGCCCCAGATCAGAAATCAGAAATTTTTATTCATCAAGAAGCGATGTACAAACATGTAATGGATGAAAGTCAAGGTGGCAACATTCAAAATCAATGCCTACAAAAAGGAAACCTAACATTAGCAGAGCAATAAAATGTATGCAACTTATAATATAATAGTTACACATGAAAATAAAATATCAATAAAACAAGCATATCGTCACTTAACAAACAATACCACCTATCTGACAAAATTTGGGAAATTGAGTTTTTGTTATCCTAGCAACAACAGTGTTATTCTGCACGTAATGGTGGCCGTAGTTCACTGATAATCCGACGGATAGCGTTGGTATAAGCAATGTTCTAATTTGACATAGGTTGACTTTATTTCTTACAATACCGCCTATCTACCGCAGATAGGCTGTATTGCCAAAACAGTTTTTCTTAATTCCTGTAAAGTATTTATTAATCAGAGAAGGGTATTTGTACACATAATGGCGGCTGTAGCTCACCGAGATCCCTAAGAATAGCGCCGGTAGACGCAATGTTCTAATTCGACAATATTTGACTTTTTATCTTACAATACCGCCTATCTACCGCAGATAGGCTGTATTGCCAAAACGGTTTTTCTTCTATCCTGAAAAGTTTGGGTTTTGTCAGATAGGCGGTATTGTTTGTTAAGTGACGATATAACACATCACAGACAAGTTAAAACAAAATGTCAATAACAGGCATGTCAAGGAATTCAACTACATGATAAAAAGGCCTAGCTACAAGCCAATTATACACTGAGGACTTAAACTTAGTAAAAGAGACATGCTGTGCACCTACAGGCAACTTGTTAAAGAGCTTGATATACATTGCACGATGCTGGTCTTGTGATTTACTTAATCTAAGAAATGGCCGGTCTAACGAGGTCATGCTTCTAGTGCTGTAATTGTGTACACTGCTTCTGCATGGGTACTCATGCAAATTCAGCTTTACATGCAATAAACATATATAAATATACATATTGACAACAGTTAATATTCCTTCATTGACAAAAAGAGGTTTGCAATGGGCACGAAATGGTGAATTAGTTATGATCCGTATGGCCTTCTTTTGTAAGAGCAATACTCTTTGAACGCTATGGACATTTCCCCATAAACGGATGCCGTAGAGAATTATGTCATTAAAAAAAGCAAAATATACACTTCTCAAGTACTCTTTGGGGATTAACTTCTTTAGGTGACGGAGCAAGAAAATCACTCTAGATAATCTACAACAGACACTTTGTATATGAGGGTCCCAAGTCAGTTGTTGGTCAACCGTTATACCTAAAAGCTTAACACTATTACTTAAAACTACATCTGACTGAAAATCTAAATGACATAAAGAAAAACATATTTGTTGAGTTTTGTTTTTGTTCAAGAGTCGACCATTGGACTCAAACCAGGTATTGCCTTCTGCCATGGCATCAAACATCAATTGACACAGCAGCACAGCAGGGTTTTCCCTGCACAGAAAAAGGTTGTGTCATCTGCAAAAATGACTTTCTTACAACTAACATTCCAAGACAGGTCATTGATCAAAATTAAAAATAATAAGGGGCCCAGCACCGACCCCTGGGGCACGCCACTCTTCACTACCGCTACGTCAGAAAACTGATCATTAAAAGAGACTTGTTGTCTGCGGTTGGCCAGATAGTTCCTGAAAAAACATAGCTCCACACCATTTATGCAATAAAACATCAATTTTTGGAGAAGTATCTCATAAGAGACGCAGTCGAAGGCCTTAGTAAGATCACATAAGGTGGTCAGAGTGCTATTATGGTTTCCAAAACCTTCAATTACAGAGGAAATAAGACTATCGACTGCGTCCTCAGGAGACAGCCCTTCTCGGAAACCAAATTGGAATTTAGAAAAAAGTGAATTAGTTTCAAAATATTTACTCACCTGGTGCTTCACAGCCTTTTCAATAATTTTGGAAAAGGTTGGTACGACGGAGATCGGTCTGTAGCTTGCTGTACAATTTTTTGGACCATGCTTACAGATTGGCACTACTTTTGATAGCTTCAATATCTCTGGAAATTGACCTGTACGCAGGCACTCATTAATACAATGAGTAAGAGGGGAGACAATAGCGGGTAGGACACTTTTAATGAGATTGCCACTAATGCCATAGATATCTTTACTATGGGCACTTTTCATATTTTTGACAACACTCTCAACATAATCACATGTCACAAGCTTGAACTGGAAGATAGACTGTGGTACTGGACTATTTTTCACCAAAGTGGAGGCCAATGCTGCAGATACATTCACCTGAGTGCTTACATCTTCCACTGATGAGATGAAGTAGTTATTGAAGTCATCGGCTGTGAGGCAACACTCTCCACTCAACACGGGTCGGTTTCTAGCGGCATTCACAACCTCCCATGCTGTTTTACATTTGTTAACTGATTGGGAAATTCTTGAGGCGTTACAATCCAGTTTAGCTTGAACCAGGGCTTTCTTGTACTGCTTTTTTGCAGCTAGATACCTGGATCTTATGGTATCCACAAATAAATTGTAACGCTTAGCCCAAAGAAGGAAATCATACAACTGAATTACTTTCTTCAGATCATGATGTTCTTGTTTGTACCAAATGAGCTTTAGGGGTTTATTATCATTAGGCCTTACGATTTTAGCTGGAAAACAGGTGTCAAAAGTAAGATTAAAGTTACTGAGAAACAGATCAGGAAAATTATCACTAGGCCTAGAGTTTCTGTTCATGCATTCCCAATCAGTAGACTGAATACTACACACAAAGTTGTTGCTGTTTTTCTGACTAAAACAACGAGTCATCTTAAGTGCTGTGTGAGGTTTGTTTGAACAACTGTCAAATGGTGTGACATTGACTTCCAGTGCACGGTGATCAGACAAAGGCAAAATAGCGACTTCAACCTTTAAAAGTTGCCCAGGATAGTTACTTATGACATTGTCGAGACAGGCAGACCCTCTGGTAGGCTTGGAGTTAGCGCAGTAGCAGTCAAATGAATGGAGGACATTCAAAAGCTGAAGTGGTAAAGGCTCATCAAGTCGGATATCAATATTGATATCACCACATATCATTATGGGCAGATTATTCTTAGACAAAGATAAAATAAGCAGTTCAATATTCTCTAAGAAAATGGTCTCATCACCATCAGGGACTCAGTAAAGAGACAGAATAATCACTTTAAGGTCCGGGTAACTAACCATGATAGCTACAACTTCAAAATTGCGTTCAACGCAAAGATTTGCAACATCTATAACCTCATAACTGAGTCCTTCTGAGACAAAAATGGCAACACCACCTCTGGTTTGAGTGGTACGGCAAAAAGATGTAGCACAAATATAACCATCAATATGAGCTAAGTCCACGGTGTCAGAAGTACACCAGTGCTCACAGACACACATCACAGAAAAATTACCATTGTGAAGGATCAGTTCGAATTCATTCAACTTGTCAAACAAAGATTGTGTGTTCACAGAATAAATATTGTAGCTAATCTTACTAGAAATGTCAGACGGTATGGATATATCAGCAACTACTTGTTCGTTGCAGCGGTTACTGGTAACTCTAAAAAACCATTGTTATCAGCAGTGTTGGTCATAGCCTTCCTTGGTGGTCTGAAGATTTTCATCAAAATACCTTGAGGCCAAATATTTGCATCAAAGGCCTTAGTAAACACATCATCAGGTACGCCCACCTTAAAGGACTTATAAGTGTCAAATCTTGAGTTCCACTCAGAGCACTCTACCTCACAGTTCAAAACGTCCTTCAGGTAATCCGATAGATTTTCTTGGGTAATAGTTGTGTGACATCTTGACACAAAAAGCCATCTTTGCTTAGGAACCGATTTAAGGCCACTGGAAGACTTAGTGCCAATAAATAGGCTTAGGCCTGTTACCATAGGTTGCAGGTACAGTAGGCCTACTACTAACAGGCTTGGGGCCTAGGCGGTTGTCATAGTCAAGAGTTAGATTTTACAAAGTTTCTATTGAAATTACTCTTTTTCCTTGAGTATTTAGTTATAAAACCTTCATCATTAGTCATTGATTTACTTTTCACAGCTTGAGAATAAGACTGAGTCATAAATTCAATATGATCACTATTGTTTGGTTGTTTGAGGTTATCCTCTACGGGATCTGGTGTTGCAGTTTCAGACGTTTCAGTTGACAGATCGATATTCGACCTATCGAATTCCGCAGTCGCAGAAGTCAAATTGAAGTTATCAGCGTTCATTCGGTGTTAGTTATTTTGACTGGAACTGATCGTCTTGGCTAGTTGAGATTTGATTAGATTATAGTCGGCAACTACACTGTCCAATTTATTGACGATACTAATGTTATCTTCAACCAAACTTTTCACTACATTTAAGAACTTTCCGACCAAGACACTGGGATCGTTATTGTCCAAATATTTCTCATTAACACCATCTTTACTTACAATCGTCTGCAAACATGCATGGCACCTGTTGCACATCCATGCCAGTACATCCCATGCCTCTTAAATAGCGTTGCAGCAGTTTTCTAAATCCACTAGAGGTGTCTCATGCATTCACGTTAATTTTGCCAACCCCAAATCAGCATTTCTCATCATTATAAATTATTCAGTATCATTCAGTAAACCTAATACATCATTGTTATTATTATTTGTCGTGTGCCCAAAAATGGAACAAAGCGATTTACTGGTACTTAGCATTTTTCCATAGGTTCTAATTATGCTTTGTGGCCCAATTGGGTGAGCAGGTCAAAATGTTAACCTACATTTCCTAAAACATTTTAATGCCGACCCGATGGGTCACCAATTTTTTTGTACATGTTATCATATCTATTTCATTAAAAGTCATCATAACCAACCTCAAAGAGTACAGAAAACATCACATAACTATAATTTAACCTGAAAATGTGTGTGGAGCTGCATTAATCAGACCAAAACATGGCAGTTAACGTGATAAGCAACAATAAGTAGAAGTGCTGTGTTTTGTAGGTTGTTTTACTATATGCTTTCAACTTTAACTGCAGCAATAAAACATCTGAAGAGTAATTAATCACGGCAAGAGAGCTTTACCTATCAATGTTGTACAGTGTGATGCAACCCTGATGGTCGCACCAGCCAGAGTGTAGGACATGAGAACGAGCCACAGCTAACACACTGCCCGTACAACTCCAGGATATGTCAACCACCTTTACACCCTCTGAACTGCTTGGGATGTTCAGCAGCTCAAAAACCTGATGCAGAGCAATTAATTTGAACAATGATACGGTAAAGGGCTTAGGGACAGTCAAGAAATGGTGTTTTCAAATCAATTGTGGCGAATAAATGACTAAGTTTTTTAAACTGGACTTAAATAAACAATATTCTGTTGATCCACCCTCGACCTGCAGTACCAAAAACAATACAAAACCATAGAAACTTTTACAATTCTTAGTTTACCATTGCTATGAATTGATTTTTGTTGTTTTTGCCTCCTGATCACAATTCAAATTAATACAAGAGGTTAAAATGCCTTATTCCGTCTTGTGATCAATGTCACCGATGAGTGGCGACCGGTTTAAACCCACAGATGGGGTCATCCTCAGGCACTGAAGAAACATAAAATCACTCCCAAGAAGTCGTCATAAAGTCTAAAAACACGTAACGAGAGTTGAGCACATTTAAAAATACGTGACATGAGGCCACAAACAAAAACGATTCATGGAGCGGCGGGCGGGTACGCGTACCTTCATTCATAAGTTCAGATTGTCACCACTGCCATCTTGGCCACCTGCCTCTCCTCTCCCCCTTCTCCAGTTCTTATCAGGCCCCTTCCGTGTTGTTATTATGCGCTCTATGCCGACTACTGATTCAAATAATAAATTAGACTCGAATGAAGTTTTCTCATTTAAAATGTGTTGGGGTTGTTCCTTTCCAGCTTTGTAAATTTCGTATTCTTCTATTACATTTAAATGCCTGCCTCTAGTGTTGTGGATTTGTAAAAAATCCACAAAATGCAACCATAAATTTCATCCTTCAGTCGTCAATAAAACAAAAATTGAATTTGACAATGAGGAAATTAATTTATTAAATAAAGGTCACAATTTCAATTTCGCATGTGGCATGAAGAACTCTTTTATCTCTGAACTTTTACACTCAGAAGCAGCCATTAGAACTGTAAAAGACAATAATACCAGAACTTCAGCCAGAGTCATTGTATCCAATAAGGCAAAGAATGTAGCCAATAACCTACACGCCAAACACAAGCTCACCGCTGCACATGGTTCACTCAGACGTGTAGCTGCACTTTCAGAGATAAGCTCAAGGAAAACGAGGCCATTGTCTGTAAAGCTGATGAAGGCAGTTCAATAGTTGATTTACCAAAGTCAGATTACGTAAATAAAGTTTTTGATTTCTTTAAAGCAAATGATGTTAATAAACTTGATTGTGAACCTTACATAAAATTCTCAAAGTGCATAAACAAAAAATCAATTCCAGTAAAAATTTATTATCGTCCACAAAAATGAAATTTCATAAGGTAACAAACCCTCAGCCCCCCATTTTGAGAGGATTTCCAAAAATCCATAAGATTGACATACCCAAACGGCCGCTTGCTAACTTTATCCCGTCCCCAGGCAACAAAATCGCCAAAAAACTAGATCCCATTACCAGAGGAGAATTCAAATTTCACAATAATAATAGTCTAAAAAATAGCATTGACCTAGTCAACAAAATTTCCAAAATACAACTAAGAGAAAATTACATGCTAGCTTCTTTTGATATGATAAATTTATACACCAATATTCCAATTGATGAAACTTTAAAAATACTGAAAGGAAACCTTACTAGCAATTCAACACTAAGCAAAGCAGCAATTGATGAGCTAATTAATTTGACCAGAACTGTTTTCAAACAGAATTATTTTAAATTTGAAGACGAGGTATTTTCACAGAAAGATAGACTGGCTATGGGTTTGCCCTTATCTAGCATCCTTGCTGAGATTTTCTTGAATCATATTGAAAATAAATATTTATGATCTGATAACAATAAGCTCAAGAAGAAGATCGTGTTCTATCATCGTTTTGTCGATGACACGATCGATCTGTTCGATGGAACAAAAAGACAACTAAAATTGTTTGGGTCATTTCTAAATAATTTGCACAAAAATCTAAAATTCACACAAGAAGAAGAAAACAACAAATCATTGAAGTTTTTAGACCTCACCATTTCTAGATCAGCAGAAAAATTACAGTTTAAATATATAGAAAACCGAACACTTCATCTCAGATAATTCAAAATAGCTCCCATCATCCTCAAAGTCAAAAACTGGCAGCTTATCACAGTTTTGTAAGTCGTTCCCATGAACGATAACGACTACAACAAAGAAATAAATATCATCAAATACAAAGCAGTTTCTCATGGCTACAGAAGTGAAATGGTTGATAATTGATAAACTAATATATATAAACATAAAAACAAGAATAAAACGATTTCAGGGAAAATAACCTTTACATAACAGAATATGGCACTAGTCTAAATAACACCTTAAAAAATGAACTGTCGAGAAAAACGCTAAACTATCTTTTAGAACAAACATCAAATAAATTGTCTTCCCTACTCAAGGATAAGAGAAAACCCTCAATTGATAAAACTTATTTTACAGGTGTAAATAAAATAAATTGTGACACCTGCCCTAGTTTTTACATAGGTCAAACTGCACGCTCTTTCAAAGCACGTTTCAAAGCTTTGAAAAAAAAAATCGCAAATGATGCCGAAAAAATCTGCACAGAAACAAAATTCCACATTTGCCAAGCATCTAATAACAAACCGTATTCCGCATTCGTATACTTCAATAGAAAATAATTTGGAAATTTTTCAAATCCACAAAACTAGAGGCAAGCATGTAAATGTAATAGATGAATACAAGAATGAGGAAACTTCATTCGAGTCTAATTTACGAGGTACAGTCAAAATGTTCCCGGAATGAATATTTGTAGACATACAGCATGATCACCAGCGGGAAATTTGACTTGCAGTAGTTGTTATGACTCCTGGGGAGGGTATATCGGTAGTGGTGGCATAGCTGACTTTTCATAGTACAGCATTGGAGAGCGATTTTTGTGTACCTGCAGGTCGACATTGTCGGATTTTTGAATAATGGCATTTCATGAACAGCGCACTGGGTGATGCTGATGAAGAAAATATTGGGGGATTTCATCAAATGTAAGATATTAACAAAAATTTATATAAGTTAAGGGACTAAAGATGAATGATCATGTATTACATATAGACTTAATTTATTTATATTCAGTTTATAAGACAATTATTGACACTAATTCATAATTCATATTTATTCATAAATTCATAAAATGCAATTTTTCAAAAATCCGACAACGTAGACTTGCAAGTACACGAAAAGCGCTTTCCAATGCTGCACTACGGCAAGTCAGCTATGCCACCACTACCGATATGCCCTCTCAAGGAGTCGTACCAACTACTGCAAGACAAATTTACCGCTGGCGATCACGCTATATGTCTACAAAAATTCATTCCGGGAACTTTTTTACTGTACCTCGTATTATTTGAATCAGCAGTCGGCATAGAGCGCATAATAACAGCATGGAAGGGGCCTGATAAGAACTGGAGGAGGGGGAGAGGGGAGGCAGATGGACAAGATGGCAGTGGCGACAGTCTGGACTTATGAATGAAGGTACGCGTACCCACCCACTGCGCCGTGAATCGTTTTTGTTTGTGGCCACACGTCTCGTATTTGTAAATGTGCTCGACTCTCGTTATGTGTTTTTAGACTTTATGACGACCTCTTGGGAGTGATTTTATGTTTCTTCAGTGCCTGAGAATGACCCCATCTGTGGGTTGAAACCGGCCGCCACTCATCGGTGACATTGAATAAAAGACGGAATAAGGTATTTTAACCTCTTGTATTAAATTGCTATGCTAATAAAAAAAAATTGTAACCTATTTCTATCCCTGGAGATCTATGACTGACCTCATGCTACAATGTGGTTAATTGGGATGACTCTACAGAAGTAAGTGAGTAAGTAAGAAAGCTATTATTTATATTTATTTTGTTAATATCTTACATTTGTTTACTTTTCTAACTATGTACATTAGATACATTAGATACATTAGTTGAAATGGCGACCTACCCAGGTGGGTATTTTAAGCCAAGTATGAATGACAGATGAGTGAAGGATGATTGTGGCGCGATCTTGCAGTCTTGTTACTGACTAAGGCCGACATATTCATTAGACAGGACTGTTAATTAATAGCCCAACAGCCAATGGCAACTAAGGGACCTACATTTTTACGTGGGATCCGAACCATGATTTCGCCTCGGTTAACAATTTACGAACTGGTCTAATTATGAGGATGGTCCCATGAACGAGTACTCAATAGTGCGGACGTTAATCCTCACTAAGGAACACCGCGTCCACAAGCCATCGCTCATAACTATCCACAATTCGTGACCTCCAACCAAGTAGCTGGATTACAGGACATGCCACCGTCCCAGTCATCTAAGTTCTTAATATGTAAAAATCTTAGTTCATCTAAGAGACCTTAACTCAAAATTCTAGAATTCCCTAGAAAAATAATGTCTATAAAGAACTACGTCGATGAAATAACTAGGAGCTGAAGGCAGCAAAACCATGCCCCGCTTACTCATTGAACAGTTCAACAACATTGGACTGTGTTGGTCAATCAATCAATCAATTAATCAAAACATCTTTAATTATCATTGTATACACATAGTAAAACATTAATAGTGTCAATAATTGTCTTATAAACTGAATATAAATAAATTAAGTCTATATGTAATACATGATCATTCATCTTTAGTCCCTTAACTTATATAAATTTTAGTTAAAATAAAGCATTATTAAAATTTTTACTGTTTTAGCGAATTTCCCCTATAGGGAAGAAGCTATTATCGTAGTACTCATGGCAAGACCTAAGCCCGAGACCATCATAACTTTTCGCTTTAGGGTCCCCAGAAGCAAAAAACACTATTCGTTCCTTCTCATAAATATATATATAAATATCTCTCTCTCTCTCTCTCTCTCTCTATATATATATATATATATATATACAACTCAAACAACTTATTTGAGCTGGAAAATGTTTTTGTTTTAATTCTTTTAGTTTTTAAATAATCTTGAATATATATATATATATATGTCTTTATGCACGATAACTTGCGTAAAAATGGTCCGATCTTGATGAAATTTGGCATGGATGTGTAAAGTAGTAATTATTCGGACGAGTTCGCAAACCAGCCCGATCGGACTACCGGAAAGGGGAGTAAAGGGGGATAAACGCCCCAAAAACGGGTTTTTTGAGTTTTTTACATAATAAAATAAAAATTATCAAATTTTTGTTTGCACCATTTAATTCAGCTCAAAAAAACAAACAATTTAGTATTCTGAATCACTGCTCTATGTCCATTGGTTGCCGAGATATTAAAAGTGGTAAACACAGTACGTTGTTCCAATGTTATCCTTATGGGAAATAATTAAAATTCTATATCTCGCTTATTTCTCAACATATCTTGATAAAACTTGGTAAATGGCTTCTTCTAATTCAGATCTACTAAATATTGAATTAAAACCACCCAGTTTTACTATACTTGTAGCAGCAAACCTGCATACTCATTCTCCATGTTATTCTTATGGAGATTACAAAAACATGTCAAATCTCGCTATGTTGGATTGAAATATGTTGTTTTGCATTTGAAATTCGCTGAGTATGCAGGTCTGCTGCAACGGGGGTATTTTTTTACTCCAGCTTTACAGTTAACAAAATATTTTATGTAATTTTGGAAAAAAAGTCAAATTCTATCAGGATATCCCATTTAAAAATTAATTTATGTCATAATAAGGATTTAATTTATCAGGTCTGTTTTAAGTTTATAAAGAAAAGTCTTTTGACGGTAATTGGATTGTAAATGTTACAAGAAGGGCCTACTAGGGTTCATTTGGTTTTGAAGATATTTGAGTTGGCAGCCCTGATTTTGTCTGTCAAAGTTGGAGTGGTTCACAATACTTTACAGACTTTTTAACGCATAACGTTTTACTCGCCACAAAATGGATTCCCCATTGGTCGTTGCGTTGTTGCTTGGAATGTTGTTGTTGTGGAAAGTGAACATCCGGACTATTATTGTGGATTACCAAAAAACTGTTATGTTTTATTTATTTCAAACTATAACCTTAAAGCAGTTAGGTTTGAGGGTTTTACTTACAAAAATGTGTACTTACTTTTTAACACAACATGAGATGAAACTTTTAGCCAAATCACATAACACAGTAAGAATATTATATTTTTATACTTTTAAACAAATAACTCTGTTTTACATGAATTTTTCTTATTGTTTGTGTTGATACTCTCTGATGTTTACTTCCATAGCAGAAGAGCGGTCTGTCAGATAACATTTCAAACGCCAGACGTTTAAAAATGTTATAAACACGAGGAGAACACCAAAACTGTTTTAAAATGCTAAATGACAAGTAAAAATTTAATGTTAACACTACATTATGATGTTATAAATAGGGTATTAAAAAATTATACATTACTATAAGTCCTAGCCTTGAAAAAACTTAAATTTTAGAATTCTACTTTCATCGCTTGATTACTTACAACTAGGTTTTTGTCATTTGAAACATTTTTTTAGAACCCTTTCAACAATAAAAATTTTATTTTTTAAATGTTTTTGTTTAGGGACCAAAAAGTGCTATACCTACACTAAAAACTGCAATTCTTAACACCATAAAACCTATTTCCAGACATTTGTTGCGACTAAGTATATTTTGTATTGATGAAAGGAATCACCTGGAATCAGGGTGACCAGACGAAAACCTTTTCACGGAGGACAGTTGGGTTAAACAAGGAGGACATTTACAGGAAGAGGAGGACAGCGTTAATTATAGTTTTAATAACCTTCCTGAAATGCAAGGTATTTTTGTTTATGTAAAACATAAACAGCAAGAAAGTTTAAAAATACCCCCGTTGCAGCAGACCTGCATACTCAGCGAATTTCAAGTGCAAAACAACATATTTCGATCCAACATAGCAAGATTTGACATGTTTTTGTAAGCTCCATAAGAATAACATGGGGAATGAGTATGCAGGTTTGCTGCTACAGGTATATTAAAACTGGATGGTTTTAATTCAATATTTAGTAGATCTGAACTAGAAGAAGCCATTTACCAAGTTTTATCAAGATATGTTGAGAAATAAGCGAGATATAGAATTTTACTTATTTCCCATAAGGTTAACATTGGGACAATGTACTGCGTTTACCACTTTCAATATCTCGGCAACCAATGGACATAGAGCCATGATTCATAATACTAAATTGTTTGTTTTTTTGGGCTGAATTCAATGGTGCCAATAAAAATTTGAAAAATTTTATTTTTCTATGTAAAAATCTCAAAAACCCATTTTTGGGGGGGTTTACCCCCCTTTACCCCCCCTTCCGGTGGTCCGATCGGGCTGGTTTACGAACTCGTCCGAATAATTACTACTTTACACGTCTATGCCAAATTTCATTCCGATTGGACCATTTTTGCGCAAGTTATCGTGCTTAAAGACACATATATATATATATATATATATATATATATATATATATATATGAAAGTGAACGAATGGTGTTTTTGGCATCTGAGGACCTCAAAAAGAAAAGTTATGATGGTTTTAGGCTTAGGTCTTACCATGAGACCTACGGTAACAACTTCTTCCCTATAGGGGAAATTCGCTAATACCCTAATGGCTTTAAATATACCTATTATTGTCATCAAGGGTCGGATTTTTGCATGTAGGCTTACAACTTCACAGGTCGGCAAATTAAAAATGAGTTTTCTCATTTTTAAGGGATAACAATCAATGATTATAGTATGGAATCAATATATTGTGAACAGCATACTTTGGCTTTGTAGAGCGTCATTGCATTATATGCAAATGGATGGACGAAACAGTCATTGTTTTAGTAACTTAAAATTAATTAGCTAATAGATGCAACAACCGTAGATAACCGCGGATAGAGGACAAGATTGGCTTTACCAAAGACGAAAACGGTAACAAATGCTTGAATTTTTTGTATTTATCAAGGTGTAAATCCACAATGGGATTACGACAAAATTATAATTTGGCAAAAGGCTAGGTTTACCAAAAGGCAGACATATTTTGACAGCCTGGAGGACAAGAGGACAGTCATAAAAAGGAGGACATGTCCTCCTAAAAACGAACGTCTCGTCACCCTGCCTGGAATACAATTAATTAATCCCAAAACTCCCTGTATACGATGTATCCATTTTAACTAACTTTTTACATTGTTTCATCCAAGTTCTGGTCCCAGATAGGGTCAGTTAAGGAGGTTCTATTGTAAAAGCATGTCTTATACTGCACAACGCATATTAATTGTTTTGGGTGGATTAAACGTTTTTAGGTTACCTCCTCATCCCCCTCGCCAACAAGTGAATATGAAGCAAAAGCACTGTTGCGACTGACACGGTCCAACTCTGTCACCACTGCAGGGCATACCCGCCTCAGAAACTTGGCTAACTTTTCTTCGTCATATTCGGTTTGTGAAATGATAGCTTCATTGTCTTCAGTTTGAACCTGCATAACATTAAGATTTTTTTACATTTCACAAACTACAATTATCATTTTGTTTACTCATGTAATAACTTGCTATTGTTAATGTATCACAATGTCTACCTAGCCAAAGGCAGCAAAAAAGAGGACTTTTGGAGAACCCAGAAATCCTGAGAACCTAGAAATCCTAGGTGGATTTTCATTATGAAAAAACTATCATTAGTCAATAAAAAATTAATAAACTGAATAATTGTTTTTACATTAGTAAAGCTCTTTTGCAAATAAGTAAAAAACCGTTTATTCTACATACAAAGTTTGAATACAAGAATTGTAGAGGACAAAATTCTGCATTTATTGAGTACCTTCTGATAAAGATACTTTGAATAGTTATTGCTTTATGGTAAGTTAAATAAAGGGTTTTGGCGAATTTCTCTTTTAAGGAAAGAGCTATTACTGTAGGTCTCATGGTAATCTCTAAGCCCGAGACCATGATAACTTTTAGTTTTGAGGCCCTCAGAAGCCAAAAACCCCATACGTTAAAATCTATATAAATATATATGTATCAATATATATGCATATAAATATATATACTTATGTATTTGTTTCCTCGATAACCCTCGCAAAAATGGTCCGATCTTAATAAAATTTGGCATGGACGTGTAAAGTAGTAATTATTCACTAATGATAGAAAACCAGCCCGATCGGACCATTGGAAAGAGGGGTGAGGGGGGGTAAACCCAAAAAAATGGGGTTTATTGAATTTTTCATGTAAAAAAATTAAAATATTCTAATTTTGGTTTATACAGTTGAATTCAGCTCGAAAAAAACAAATAATTTAGTATTTTGAATCATTGTTATATGTCCATTGGTTACCGAGATACTGAGAGTGGTAAACACAGTACGTTGTCCCAGCAATGATAACCTTATGGGAAATAAATAATATTGTATATCTCACTTATTTCTGAACATATCTTAATAAAATTTGGTATGTGGCTTCATCTCGTTGAGATCAACTTATTTAAGGCACAAAATTCAAAGATTTATATATTCTTGATGCAGCAAACCCGCATACTCACCTTCCCAATGTTAACCTTATGGGAAATCAATAAAATTGAACATCTTCCTTATCTCCCAATATATCTTAATAAAACTAGTTATGTGGCTTTATCTAGTTAAGGTTGACTTGATTACGGTAAAAAATCCCCAAATACATAGATTCCTGAGGCAGCAAACCTGCCCACTCATCTCCCCAACGTTGACCTTATGGAAAAAAATAAATGTGTGTAGCTTGCTTATTTCTCAACGTATCTCGTTGAAACTTTGGTATGTTGCTTAGTAAAATAGACCTTAACTAGATGTTGCACAAACAGAGTTTTATCAAAATATTAAGAAATAAGCTAGCTGTACATTTTTATTTATTTTCCATAAGGTTAACATTGGGAAGGTGAGTACGCAGGTTTGCTCCCCCATGAAAATTTTAAATCAGGTCTGATCAGATCTGTACAGGAATATATCAGATCTGATCATAAACCAGTCAGGTCTGACCAGGTCTGATTTGACATAATCAGGCCTGATCAGGTCTGACTAAGTATGATCCTGAATCCAATCAGGTCTGATCAAGTTTGATCCTGAATCTAATCAGGTCTGCTACGTCAATTCCTGAATCTGATCAGATCTGATCAAGACCGATCAGATACAATCAGATCTCATCAGGTCCGATCAAGTTTGATCCTGAATCCAATCAGATCTGATGTGTTAATTCCTGAACACGATCAGATCTGACCATGTCTGATCTGATATAATCAGACCTAATCAGGTCTGATCCTAAACCCAATCAGGTCTGATGCATTTCATCCTGAACCAAATCAGATCTGATGCATTTCTTCCTGAACCCAATCAGGTCTGATCCCAACTAATGAAGTCTGATTAGGGCTGATTTCAACATGATCAGGACGGATCAGGCTTGGTCATGAATATGATATCATATGATCTGACATAATCCCAACACATTAAGGTATGCGAACTAATAAATATTTGAAGTCATGTCTTAATATTCCTATATATATGTCGATAAAATATTAAATTGAAAATGGTTTGGTTTAGAAGAAAACAGCTTCAAAGATATATGTTTTCATACACGAGGTAATTTTCTAAGAATATTTTTATTCAATAATTAAATTATAACCCAGTCAGCACACAATGTAAAAATAACGTTATTTTCACGTGAAAAAAGTAAAAAAAACGTAAAGTAAAAAGCGAAACATATTTTTCACGTGAAAATGATGAAAAAATGTAAAGTGAAAAATGTAGTGAAATTAAAAACGTTATTTTCACGTGAAAAATATGAATCAAAAGTATATATAAAATCAAATTAAATAACAAATATAACGTTTTATTATTCATATTTTTTTATTTTGTTGTTTATTCATTTCGATCTTTATACGTTTTGATTAACAAGTCTTGTGCGCTCATAAAAAACTATCATCCTCGGTGTAAAAAATACACAAATTCTACAGTAATCGTTTATTTAGTCCAAACTTAAATTCAAAAATATAAAAATAATTTTTAAAAATTTAACGGATTTATAAATTATGTTATGAATTATTTATATAAAATTATTACACTATTTGTTAAATTGTTATTTGTTACGGTATACTTAATATGTTTTATAATAGTTTACTATTTCAAAAAATGCCTGACACAATATAAGCAATTTATTTCAATTTCAAATTAATACAATCACCCTGCCAAAATAATATGGGCCATAAATAACAACACTAGCATGATGCGTGAAATGTGTCAAGACAAAACCTCTCTTCAGACGACGCGCGACGCCGCGACGTTTAACCGGTGCGGTGCGGTGGACTGGACTGAACTGGAGCCTGAGTGTGGACGTGTGGAGTGTGGAGTGAGACACCCGTTGGCCTCAGTTTCAGTTAAAGTCATAACGGCTTTTAAGGTTTTAAATTGGAAGTTTAGACTTAATTGCGGTCTTCAAGTAACTACGACACAATGAGTTAACCCTACTACGGGCTTTCATCGTTCTTGGTAAGTTTATACTTTGGATATTTATTTAGTCATGTATTGTGAAATCAAGATAACCTAACCTCAACTTTCAGCATTCCATTATACCTAGTTGTTGTGATTAGTTGATACAAGTTTGGTAATTATGCATATCATAACAACTCTCCTAGCCTTTTCCAAAACACTCCCATGTGATAATTCAGTACGAGTTTCATATCTGATCTTCCAGGTTTATGTTTATTGTCATTGTTTACCTTTAATGCTTATAGGTTTGATAACTGAAATTCTCAATAGGATTTAACATGGGCAAAGATCAGTTTTGTTTTCGGTACTCAGTTCAGATTTTGGTTATTCGATATTAACTATCAACCTATCGTGTTTAACTCAACTGATGTACTGTTTTAACAAACAACCGTCAGTAGGCTAGTGAAGAAACTTCGATAACTTAACAAATACCGAAACCATTGTCAATTATATCTAGGCCTACCTATATCATTTGATTCTCTCACAAACAACAAACCATACCAAACGTAAATAAAGTAAAACTAAAATTGTACTAAACATAGGCCTAATATAAAAACTAAATTAAAACGTTACTATAATTAACTAACTAAACACAACTTACTACCTTATTTCTCATCATCTGCCATCTTGTACTAAAATATTATCGATAAATATATTTTCGTAAAGTAAATCAATCGATATCAAATACAATGGAATCGGATGTTGAGTTCTGTCCAACAGACGGTACATCGAACTTCGACTATTGGTAGATCGTTCGATATTGTTTCTTAGAAAATCAGATGTTGAATCGTCTGCTATAGGAACAAACGGCAGAAGATCAGATAGGCTATGAAACTCGTACCCCCTAACTACGTGTATGCCTCAGCCTTATTACTAAATTTTGAACTTCTTGTTGGATACAGTTTGGGCGTTTTATCTTGAGCTATGGGAACCGTTTAGGCCTACACCTGAAGCGGTTGGAGTGGAGTGAATATCTTCAGAACACTACAGCTGATACCTAAAGTTAAATTGACATGTTAACATTTTTTAATAGCTGTTTATATACCTATTTACTGTAATTTGTACTTAATCACATTTAATATTTGTTGAGATTAATTTTTCATTATTTATTGCCCCAGATCATTTAAGAATAAATAAATAATGTTTGACAGCTTCGGCAACGGAATAGGCCAAAGCTTAAGACGAAACGCACCAACTGTATAACCTCTGATTATATTTCGTTCTGCTAATGCAAATTACCTATTTTACTTCTACTGTTTATTTTTGCCCGTCACTAGCACTTATCAAAGGCCTAACTTAAATATACTCTGATTGGGTAGGCCCATCAGGTGAGACCTTATCAGACTCCACCTTAATGCTTTTGATTACATTGTTCTGTTTATTTAGAATAGATAATTGATGTTTTGAAGTGTCTTGATTTGTTCTCGATGAAATCGAATAATCTTAATTTCGGTTACAGACGTACAAAAGTTTCAGATTGATAGCCAATTTCCAATAAAATTTAGACCGCTGACAAAACTGCACCCGCCTATTTGGAAACGTTGGTAATGAGTACCTTAGCCAACTTTACTTTTTAAATATTGAAGTAGCCTTCAAGCAATTTACATTTGTTTATCTGCAATTTAATAATGTTTGTTTATTTTGTAAATTTTTTGTTTTTTTTTGTTTCTTTTAGGAAGGAGCTTGCTGTTACATTTTTAACACCAAGAAAATATTACAAGTTTCTAGGCTTTTTGGAGAAATTGTTAGAATCGATTCAGTCTATGGATTGGCTTCAAAACACAACTTAAGGAGAAAAAATTCAGGTAGGTTTTTAGTAGGCTATTGCTTTCTGTGGGTGTCTTATGATTCCTTTTTGTCTTATATTTCTTATGATGTTATATGATCAGCGCACGGAAAACTCCATAACATTCTTCAGATTCCTTATTGGCTCGTAATTTTTTAATCGATGTTACACTAAAGATTATTTTCATTTGGATGTTTCATCAATCTGCGGAAATTCTCATGTGGTGTGAAAGGAATTTTAAAAAACTATGGTAGGCTATAATGATACAAAGTTTTGTTTTCTCTTGGACGATATGATGTTCCAAGGTTGACAAATAATGTTAGGTAGCAAATATTCTTGGTATTTAGGCATTTTTGCTAATTTTTAACTAATTTGCATTTAATGTAGGTAAGCAAGCATGTATTGTAACTACAAGCTTTCTTCCTGGAGTGAAAAACTATAAATGTGAATTGTATATAAATAGGCCACGATAATTTGCAAACCCAGTGTTAACTAACACAGGTAACCTGCCAAGAAGTCTACTTACTAAAACAGCAATTCAAAATAAATTTAGGTGAAACTTTAAGTTCCTTGTAGCATTACCGTATCGTATATTTGACTGCAAAAAACAGTTTAAACTGATTTAACGTATTTATGACCTCAGAAAGCATTTTTCATCACTCTGTATACGAAAATTGCCCGTTACCGTACAGCTGAGATCTACGAAAACCCTCGATTTCCTTACATCAAAAGAAATAATGATCAGCAGATTTTTCGTTACCCAAACTTTGCATTTCCGTACCCAAACAAAATTTTTCCGTACCCAAACAAACGAAGTTCCAGTTTTGACAGTTCAACCATCTGACTCTAAACTAAAATAGACAGTTCAGCCCTATTGTGTTTGCTTATAGAGAAATGACTAAATTATGAAATGTTGGATGATTTTTTATTACAAGTTTGGTTACTTATTTGCATCATAATGAAATGTATTGTTCAAAACTCATCACAAAAGTCCCATTTCGGGGCTCGATAGTGTTTTACATGCGAGGCTTGACGCCTCGCATGTAAAACACTATCTTGCCCCAAAACGGGCTACTTTCGAGACTAGTAGTGAAATGTACTATTATTTCTTTACTAAAGTAAATAAAACTCAATATCTCACTTGTTTTCCAACTTATCATAATAAAATTTGGTGTGTGGGTTCATTGAAAATCAACTATTTTTTGCTTTCCCAAGGCAGCAAAATTGCTTATTTTTTGCTACGATAAGCTAACACTTCGTTTCTATGAGTATGCAGGATTGCTGACATAGGAATGGAAAATGTTTATGTTTTTAGCCAACATCAAAGAAAAGTCAAATAGGAGATGCTATATACCAAATTTGATTGTGATAAGTTGAGAAATAAGTGAGATATTGAGTTTTATTTATTTTCCATAAGGTTAACTTTGAACAGCGTAACGTATTAACAACAATCAATATCTCAGCAACCAGTAGACATAGAACAAACATTCAAAGTACAAAAATATTTGTTTTTTCAAGCTGAATTTAATGGTGCAAACCAAAATTAGATTTTTAAAATTCTTCCATTTAAAAAATTCAAAAAACTTGTTTTTATTTGGACATTTTTAAAAAGTTTTTTAATTTACAAAGCATGCTAAAAGTCATGAGTTTTGTTGCTGCATCTGTTTAATGTAGATAAGTTTAAAAAAAAGTTTACTTGATTGTCAATGTGCCTTTGGAGATATTAATTTTTTTTGTAAAACACTGTAATCGGACTAAAAATATAAAAAAAGTTTTAATATTTTTTTCAATGACCTATATATAGAAAGATAATTATGATTTATTTTTTTCTGGATTTAGCACACTTTACTTAATATTACTGCAAATTTTCATAACAATTGGATTAAAAATGGCAAAGATACAAATTTTTTTTCTTAAGCTATGCAAGTTTATCTTGGAGCTCGGGAACAACAGAAACGACAGATTTTTACTAATTTCAAATGTCTGCAAGAAAAAAACCGTTTGAGATATGAAGCTAAAATTTGGTATTCTTCCATAGGCATGTGAAAAGAACAAAATCATCAAGTTTCATCAAATTCTGAGATGGTGGGTTACAAATCCTTTATTTTCTGGATGATTTGACTTGGAATGACCCGGGGACCAAAGGAACAATAATTTAATAGGCTATACTCAATTGTTTTGTAATTGTATTGAAGCGTGTGAATTATAATTTTATGTGTAAAACTGGTTTTTGAATGAGAAATTTTTTACAAAATGGCTGATAAGCTAATTTCATGGCTAAATGGCTGATTTGGTACCAATCCTAATAACATTTTGAGATGGTGAAGTAAAATGACTGTGTTGATTTGTCATGTAATATATCCCTTTAAAATTATCTTCAACATCCTTTTTTCAGATGCAGCAAAAATGTTATCCACTAAACATAACCTTCAAGTCATTAATCAACAAGAAATTACAAAAAACTTGGGAAGAAAGCTCTACGAGATACACAAACAAAAATAAACAGCTTATTTGAGTTTTTTATTGTTAAAAACAGTAAGGATTTTGGTTAAAAAGCGCAGGTCTTATGTAAAAATTCTTACAATTGTTTTTAACTTAGGCGGTCAACCGCGAGACAGTGCGGGCAACAGCGAGAGCGAACGACATACACTGTACCCGTTCCCTCTCTTTCGTTCTCTGCTATTGAGTTTAAAAGTTACATGTCAGCTGACACTGTTTTATGCAAATCATCACCTGGTTTATACGGTGACAAGTTCTGATTTCAGTAGCCAGTACAAACAAAGGATCCTGTTCTTCACTACAAAGAATCCTTTGTTTTTACTGGCTACTCACAACTTTACTAGTCATGTGTGCAAACCAGGCCTTTTTTTACATAATTGAATGGTACTATTTTATTATTGAAAACAAATCAAAAAGTGATCTTCAGAATTTCTACTGTTCTTCCAAGCTACAACCATACACACACATCATCAGCACTCCTGTAACACATTTTATAATAACTAATTTAATATCAAATTTTAATGTTAACACAGTGCTAGCAAGTTTTCAAGGAAGAGAGAGGGCATTAATACAGTGTATGTTCCTCTCTCTCGCTCTTCCTCGCGATCAAAATAGTTTGCCAGTACCAAGTGCCCTTGCAATCGACCGCACACAATTAAAGAGATTTTTAATACAATTTAATTTATTATATAATGTTTTAATTTTTATTACAATGTTTTTGATATATTTTGTTATAAATACCAAATAACAATGTACATCGCTTGGTTGATGGTTTTTTAGAAGTGGTGCATTTTCAGGTCCTTTGGTGTTGTTCATATCATATTTTAATATAATTTAAAAAATAGTTTTGCCCATTTTAAAGTTTTTTTGTTGCTTTTCATCATTTTTGTGTGTATTCATTGTTATAAGGATGTTCCAGAAACGTTACCTTAACTGAGCTACTGTTAATAACTTTACTTACAACTGAGTTGAGGTTATACTTTTACAACTTAGTTTTTTTTAACATTATGTTTAAAAGTAAGACAGTAATTTACAATAAACATTATAATTTACTTTATGATGGTATAGTTTAAATTATAATGCACTATTAACAGAATGTATTTGATATATATTGTCGTTTATTGTAAAATGTAATTCAACATTGCTGTTCTTTTGCTAATATAATTACAAAATATTTTTCTCAGTTTTGAAAAGTGTTAATTTTTTATTACCTATCCAAATAGAATCAGCAGTTTTGTAAAAAACTGTAAACTATTTAATACATTAAAAAATTATACATTTTCTGAACAGTCCTGATTAGGAATGCTGTCAGATCTGATCAGAATTACAATCAGGAATTGGTGCATTTTCTGATCAAATCTGATCAGAAATACACATCAGGACTGATCAGGAAATGGTGGATTTTGTAATCAGTTCTGATCAGAAATGATCAGGAATTGGTGCATTTTCTGATCAGATCTGATCAGAAATATACATCAGAACTGATCAGGAATTGGTGCATTTTCTGATCAGATCTGATCAGAAATGTACATCAGAACTGATCAGGAATTGGTGCATTTTCTGATCAGATCTGATCAGAAATACACATCAGAACTGATCAGAAATACAAATCAAAACTGATCAGGAAATGGTGCATTTTCTGACCAGACCTGATCAGGAATCACAACATTCCTGATCAGGTCTGGTCAGAAAATGCACCAATTCCTGACCAGGAATGATCAGTTCTGATGGTATTTCTGATCAGGTCTGATGTTTTTTTTCATCAGATCTGAAGGAAAATTTTCATGGGGGCTGCCTCAAGAATATATACATTTTTGAATTTTGTGCCATAAACAAGTAGATCTCAACGAGATGAAGCCACATACCAAATTTTATTAAGATATGTTCAGAAATAAGTGAGATATAAAATTTTATTTATTTCCCATAAGGTTAACATTGCTTGGACAACGTAATGTGTTTACCACTCTCAGTATCTCGGTAACCAATGGACATAGAACAATGATTCAAAATACTAAATTATTTGTTTTTTCGGGCTGAATTCAACTGTATAAACCAAAATTAGAATATTTTAATTTTTCTACATGAAAAATTCAATAAACCCCATTTTTTGGGGTTTACCCCCCTCACCCCCCTTTCCAATGGTCCGATCGGGCTGGTTTTCTATCATAAGTGAATAATTACTACTTTACATGTCCATGCCAAATTTTATTAAGATCGGACCATTTTTGCGAGGGTTATCGAGGAAACAAATACATAAGTATATATATTTATATACATATATATTGATACATATATATTTATATAGATTTGAACGTATGGGGTTTTTGGCTTCTGAGGACCTCAATACTAAAAGTTATCATGGTCTCGGGCTTAGAGATTACCATGAGACCTACAGTAATAGCTCTTTCCTTAAAAGAGAAATTCGCCAAAACCCTTTATTTAACTTATCATAAATCATTAACTATTCAAAGTATCTTTATCAGAAGGTACTCAATAAATGCAGAATTTTGTCCTCTACAATTCTTGTATTTAAACTTTTTATGTAGAATAAACGGTTTTTTACTTACTTACAAAAGAATAAAAAATGACCCAAAACTCTGATATTTTTGTGGTCCCAGGTCGAAAGCACACTAGGAAAAATGGGACAAACTTTAAATTCAAATACTTGGATGTAAAACGAAAAGATTAAGACGATTTCCAGCTTTCCGGGAATTTTGTCCAGGCTCAATCTTATTTTTACTGGCCTATATGTATATTTCTCTAATTAATTATAAATTAAATTAAATTAAATCATTTAATTAAATTTAATCTTCATATTTAAATCATTTTGAGCTGTCCTGACGGTTACATAGTAAGTAATAAAGTCTTACAATATATAAATGAAAAACCAACCGGTCTGAACTGGTAAATAAGTGATTCAAACTGGTATGAATTTAAAAAATGTTTTTGGGTCTGGGGAGCAAAAAAATAAAAATTAAAAAGATAGGTATAAGTTTTACAGGGTAACAATTGTAACTAAAACAACCTAAAACTCAAAATCCACTAAACTGTTGAGTTAGTAACCTGCTGGGTTACCAGGAATAAGGGCTAAAAAGTAAGAGCTGGAAAATTGTTTCATTTTAGGGCCCATTAAATTACCCCCCTTCAAAATGTCTGATAAGTTAATTCAGTGCACAGCATAAGACATGTACACTGTAGTAGCGCTACATTTTATAATACAAAACATGAATATTAATTATATTCTGAGTTGTAATCCCAGGTCTGAAAGCAAATAAACTTACTTAGAGAAATTTTATGAAAATTATGATGAACCAAAATTTTTTAAGCAAGTTTTGCCCCAATTTCCATACACATTGTCATAGTTTTTTCACAAGAAATCTTCCCTAGTAGGTCTGCTGTACAGAATCCAGTCCCGGGCAATATTTTCAATCCCGGGATTTTGGGACTGACAAACTTCAATCCCGGGATCCTAGGACTGATCCTGTCGGGATCTATTCGACATAGTATTTGCTGATACAAAAAGAAATATTGAGTATACTTTCGCATAAATTCATAAGCATTTTTATGTAAATGCTTTCTGCTAACTGTAAATGCAGAAGGCAGTTTTCAGATAGTTTTGAGTTTTTAACGTGATTTTATATATCAAAACTTGGAATGTAAAAAAATTGACAACACTGTCAGCCTTATCATGAAACACCGAAAACAGTAGTAGACATCAAAGTGAAAACGGAACACGTTATCAGGTTGGTCCTATATGACTGTTAACTATGTAAAAGAACCATGAAAATATTTATTCAAACATAATTTAAATATAGTCATACAAAATGTGAACATAGTTACTTTACCAAGCAATATCAGGACTTGGAAAGATGTAAGTAGAAAAACTAGAAGTACGATAAAAATGATCATGAGGGCATCTTAATGAAACTTAATAGCAATTACAATACACTAAATTAGGAACAAGTTGAAATTCCAATGTATTTTTTTTAGAAGCTTGAAAATATTAATAAGAAACCACTTATACAGGGTGTTTTTTTTAAACTTGCTTCTTAATTTATTCAGAAACAAAAATAAATTTTAGTATTCTGTTTTCTGGAAATGTCTACCAACGCAGGGGGAAGTCAATTTCACAGGAAAACTTTATCCCCCCAACTACCCCCTTCTCACCCCAACCCCTAACTTAAAATTTTCAAATCGCAACATACCCTTTGTGACATATCAAATTAAAGAGCCCAAAAAAGAAAAATTTTGGTGGAAGAAAAATTTAAATTGCCTCATGCGTTCTCGAGTTATTTGGTTTTTAAAGGTGTTTTTCGTTTAACTTCAAATTTTTATTATTTAAAAATTAACACAGACATAAATATGTTGTTAGCGGGAAACATCTAACTGATGACAGGGGAATGTGTGGTAAACTCAAAATCAACCCTTATTTCACCCCCTTCCCCCAACCCCTATGTTGATTAATATTTTTTTTATCATGTTATGCTGTCAGTACTTATTAATAAATAATGCCATCTGTAGCTGTTTGGTATCGAAGAGATTTATCTAGCCAGCAATAATTTTTTTGCAGGAAGGATGAATTTAAAATAATTTGCACTTAAATTAATTGTCAGATTGTAAAATATGAGGATATCAAAAATTCTGTATTGGATCTCAATTAAGTTATTGCAATAAATCTAGTTTTCTCATACCCTTTAATTTGATATATCACTTTGGGTAAGTCTCTATCTTCAACAAAGGGGTTGGGGGAAGGGGGTGAAATAAGGGTTGATTTTGAGTTCACCACACATTCCCCTGTCATCAATTAGATATTTCCCGCTAACTTCATATTTATGTCTGTATTAATTTTTTAAAAATAAAAATTTGAAGTTAAACGAAAAACACATTTAAAAACCAAATAACTCGAGAACACATGAGGCAATTTTAATTTTTCTTCCACCAAAATTTTTCTTTTTTTGTGCTCTTCAATTTGATATGTCACAAAGGGTATGTTGCCATTTGAAAATTTTAAGTTAGGGGTTGGGGTGAGAAAGGGGTAGTTGGGGGGATAAAGTTTTCCTGTGAAATTGACTTCCCCCTGCGTTGGGAGACGTTTCCAGGAAACAGAATCCCGAATTGAGCCAACAATC
Source organism: Flexamia atlantica (assembly GCA_035578135.1). Lineage (NCBI taxonomy): Eukaryota > Metazoa > Arthropoda > Insecta > Hemiptera > Cicadellidae > Flexamia > Flexamia atlantica. The sequence goes on along the minus strand of JAQJVK010000006.1, from coordinate 2,928,097 downwards.
CCAGGATTGAAAAATCCCTAAAATCATACGGGATCCTAGAATCCCGGGATGCGGAATCCTGTGATTGTATTCCCTTGCCTGCTGTTATCAGTGCCGAGTTTTGAGGGAAATCAATTGCAGCTATATTTCTCAAAAGAGAATTTTTTATAATAGACTTTCAATTAAAACATAACATAACCAATTTTTTGTGCAGTAGCAAATGAAATGAAATTGATATAAAATTCTACAAGGCTACGAGAAACAAGAATAAAATGTGCTGGAAATGTATAAATTATTAAATATCAACACACCCCAACTGCATGAGAGTTAACAGTTTGAACCATTCGAACATCCCTGCTTATCTCTAGGGTTTCTGTAGAACTGTCTTCACGAGCCCTAAAACACATTTTGGAATAATTAGTTTTACTATACAGGGTGTTTCAGAACTCCCTACCAATATTTTAGGGCATTGTTCCTGTGTAAGAAACATATCTAAATATCATATTTAAATTGTCCGGAAGTCCTTAGTTACTCACACAGCCGCCATTTTGTTTTTTTCACTTATTAATTCATTTATAAAACACGGTTAAACATACAAAATTGAAACTTTGCACAAACATTTATGTCAATTAGGCAAAGCTACTAAAAAATTATGAAAATTTTTCAAATTCATAAAACAAAATGGCGGCCATATTAAATTTTGTTTCCTAAATAAGTAAAAAACCGTTAATTAAAAAAAAATTTACAAGGATAACTTTTTTTAGCTAATTTAATTACAAATCAATTGACACCTTATTTTTTAAGATTGGACGAATATTAACTGAGATATGGCAGCTTTAGTAATACGTGACCGCTGGAGGTTAGTTGCAGTGCATGCCGAGGCATGCGGCTAAAGTCTACCACAACAATGCAACAGTCTCCTTCCGCTTTGCATGTTATTTGTAAGCGATTTTCGATCATTTCAAACAATAATAAAATATTACATAACCCCAAAAGTATCCTTTTGATAAATTACCTATCATTAGGATGGCTTAAAAATTTCACTCCTTATTACTATCTTTAAAATTCACTCAAAACACCTAAACTTTTTATATCAGCTGTGGTGAAAGTCAACGTACTTTTTAACAATCTAATCAGCTGATTTTATTGTTGCTTTTCAAATAAACAGTACATTTAAACAGCAAATAAAAGTGACTATAAAAAGTTAGAGGAACTGACTACATTGAATAAATAATTACATTTCAAGCAACAATAAAATCAGCCGATTAGTTTGTTAATAAGTACATTGACTTTCACGACAGCTGATATAAAAGGTTTGGGTGTTTTGTGTGAATTTTAAAGACAGTAAAAAGGAGTGAAATTTTTAAGCCATCCTAATGATAGGTAATTGATAAAAAGGATACTTTTGGGGTTATGTAATATTTTATTATTGTTTGAAATGATCTAAAATCACAAGGTCATTTTCGATTGAGATAACTTCTTTACTTTTTTTTTCTCTACAGACTCCTTCCCCTCACCACCACTTCGAGAACCTTGCAGCCGACAAAGCGGGGCTGTGCCCAATTGTAGCTGACCTGCAGTCGATGTTTTATCTTTTGAGCTGTCTGCTATTTAATTACGTTTATGTTTCACGTTCAATTGGGATAACAATTTATTAATTATTATTCTTGGTCGAAGTTTATTGAGTACCAAACTACGTTAATTCCTGGATTCTAAAAAGTAATTTGTATAGCTCTTGTAGCGCGGGCCCCTAGGCGCCATAGGCCCCCTCTTAGGCGCCATAGGCGCTATGGCGCCTAAGCTTAAATCCGGCCCTGATTACACCTATTAATGTGAACAATTAATTGTATCAACGATGAAATGTGATTTGTAATGAAGTTTATCAATATTTAAAATTTAAATACAATATTTCGGTTCAAAACAAGTAAAAAGGGTTAAATTTATGCAATTTCATGTTCCAGAGTAAAACTCTGCATGAGCCTTCTGCCGTTTCACTGGTGAAGTGCCCGCTCAAGGGTTAATATAAAATATCCATAAGACTTGTAGGCCTATAAGTTTTACTAGCCAAATTATTTAGTTTAAAACAGCTGTTCTTAATTCTGCTGTCTGCTACGAAGATCCTGAAGGACCATGGATAAACGACTCGACTTTTACATCGAAGTACTTCCACTTCGACTTTAATATTGAAGATAATGAAATCTATTTATTTTATTTGGTTATTACGCTTTATCAGGCTATTATTACCATTATTACTAGTTTTGTAAGGCCTTTAACTGATTCTAACTTAGTTATAACTTTCTCAATGGAACAGAATTAATTTTAGGGTTTCATTTACAGGCAAAACGCAATTTAAGGCCCTATGTTATTTTTATCAAAATATAGGAAAAAGTTAAACTCCAAATGCGTACCGTAACTAGAATAAAGCTAAATAATTTTTGTACACTCACTCAGCAGCTATTGAGCGGAGACTTATGATGCTTGAACTAACCCTTAAAATTAAAAATTACATAGCGCTGTGCTATCTCCCCCCTTCTCCCAAAAAAAGCCAAAAACTTTGTGCTTTGGAGGTAATTTAACTTTTTTAAAGAATTCAAGGAACTAATTATTGAGATTTAATAGTTTCATAACATTACATTGAACCCCACCCCTCCCACCCTTTTAACGGTGCATAACGCTACCAAACACCTCCCCTCTCCCCTAGGGGCGTTACGTAATTTATGGGCGGCCCCTTTGGTTAAACAAATGAGTTGTATCTCTTCGACTTTTACATCAAAGTACTTTCACTTCGACTTTAATATCGAAGTACTTCCACTTCGACTTTAATATCAAAGTAATCCCACTTTGACTTTAATATCGAAGTACTTCAACTTCGACTTTAATATCGAAGTACTTCCACTTCAACTTTAATATCAAAGTACTTCCACTTCGACTTTAATATCGAAGATAACGAAATCTGTTTATTTTATTTGGTTATTAGGCTTTATTAGACTATCATTAGGTAAAAAACCATAAAATTAATTCTATTGTATTGAAAAAATTATAACTAAGTTAGAATCAGTTATAGGCCTAATAAAGTTGATAATAATAGTAATAATAGCCTAATAACCAAATAAAATAAACAGACTTCATTATTTTCAATATCAAAGTCGAAGTGGAAGTGCTTCGATGTAAAAGTCGAAGAGATACAGAAAAGTCGAGTCATTTATCCATGGCCCTTCAGGGCCGTCGCAGTCTGCTCATTAACCTTTAAAATTTGTGGTGTTCTGGTGCACTCATTGGTGATTAATTTAGGTACAGTTCCGCAGATAAAAGGAGCCTTTATAATAATAATATTATTTTTCCATAAACAAATTTTTTGCATTGACTAACATGGTACTATTGGACTATTTTGGTATCTATATTATTAAAAGAATTTCTGGGATTTTGTACAGAGCATTTCGACCCCTAGAAATTAATTTTTCTATAAATATTTGGTATCAAATTAAAGCTTTTACCCTCAAGATGGTCCTTCTGCGGATTTGGAAAATTTCCCATTAAAAACCTTCACACAGGAGGCTTTTGAAATTCCAGCGGAAGTGCTACTATCTGAGTTAAAACCTGTGAACTTTTTCCAACTCACATTTGTTTGTAATAAAACAAATGATCCAGATTTGAAATAGTTCCAGAGATATACCACAGAATGCAGGGCTAGCAAAAGTCAGATGTCATTCATCCACATTATGATTTTGGTTTCATAAAATATTGAGTTTTTTAAGACAACAGAAAATAAGGAAGAGTATATGCCCCATTGAAACTAAGACCAACAGTTTGTTATCATCTTTTATGTATTTCTTTTCTTGAAAAGGGAAATTATAAAGGAACATAAGTAACTCTGGTGGTACTTTGGAGATGGGATTTTCTAACAAACTATTGACAGTGAGTACACACTGATAAACTTTTCAACACATTGATGGATGTTTCAACGTTTAGAGTTTTAAAATATCAATATTAGTCTAAAAAATTCAAGTTTTAAAACACATTATAAATTTAAAACCTATATTTTAAAAATGTACTTGAAATGCTAAGGATATTGAAGTGTTAACGGTTAGCCTGCCTATTTTACTCAATTTTGAAACGTACCAATAACAATAAGCCTATTTAATGAAGGCATTTCAATGAAAGTTATGTTACTTGCTTCCAGGGTAAAAATTTGCCAAACATGAACCTAATATGTGAACCAAAAATCCGGTTGATTTGAAAATGTAATTCCTTGGCCGTTAAGAGAGTTGAATAATTTGTTTTTCGGTGAATGGCTGTATTTAATAAATGTTATTTACAGATTAGTTCATCAGTAGATCAGTGGTTTGTCGATCTTCTTAAAGTCAAAGTCAATTTCTTTAGTGTCTTAAGACTATAACTAGCATTGACAATATATCATATTTGCAAGTGACTGCAATATCAAAGTACACAAAATAAAACAACAAATTAAAAATAAAATTATGCAGAAAATATGTCATTATAATAAGATCGAACACTGTAACATTCTTTTTTGATCAAGAGCAGTTTCAAACTTTCTTTAAATTTGCCAACATTTGTCTCTGATTTTAGATCGTTTGGAAGGGAGTTGTACAGTTTTATTGATGATTAAAAGGTTTGTTTTTCATAAAGTGTCATATTGTGACGTGGGATGGAAAGAGGAGATTGGTTGCGGAGATGATATCTATATAATTAATACGCCAACACGAAATTTGTCTTATGAACTCCTCCGTCATTTCTTAACCGATTTTGATCATTGACGGCTCATTGGAAAGAGCGTGTTGCGTAGATTTGCAAACTGGCCTTACATTTTTGAAAACGTCCCTTGGGCTCTGCCCCATTGGCTTTTAAAGTTCCCATGTTATCCTTATGAAGAACATAATTGTTTACATTTTGATCAGCTGGATAATTTAATTGCTGTTATTTTTTAATTTGTTTAAACATAACCCTCAAGATGGATCGTGTTAGCATGATTGTGTTTTAAATTTGTCGCCATTTGAATTATCGCTCTGCTAGAGTAGCGCACGATTCCGTGCGCTCGGATCCACTAGTAGACTATTATTTTGAAAATCATACAGTTGTCTCTGTTTGTTGTCAAGACCTATCAAAGATGAATGCAAGAAACTAACGCGTATTTTTTTTTGTCGAATTAAGATAAAGATGCAATACTTTTGAAAAGAAAACTCTAAAACAGAGACATGAAGGTGTGCCAAGCAATGAAGATTGATGTAAACTAACCCCCTTTTTATGCAAAATGAATGTTGTTGCACTGTCGAAATTTCCAAGTGTAGAAAGTATACACATAGACACTTTTAAAGCAGACAAAATAAATACAGTACACCTCGGATTATCCGGATTAATGTGGCGGAACACCGATCCAGATGACAAAAAATCCGGATAATCCGAGGCCTACAATATCGCCTAAATAGTGGTCGAGTACCTTAGCCTTTGCTAAATTGATGCTGCAAATGGCGTATCAAGACTGCACAACATATTTAATTTGTCTTTCGAGCTTTTTCAGCATACGTACCATTTTTCTAGCTGCGCTCATTCTTCTTCCAGTCACTTACCATACTTGTTCCAACAACCAGTTCCGTAGCTAATTTTTTACCTGATTCTCTCGCATTGAGTTTTCTGACAGTATTCATTTTCTGTTCTAAAGTTAAAACCACTTCTTTACTTTTACAACCGCTCATTTTAAAACTCGTCATAAATTCACACACAGAGTTCACAACTATAAAATCATAATATAAACTAACTCGACAGCAATATAAACTAACTCGAAAAATTGTTTTAGGCTGCGCCTTTGCTGATAAATGTGATGAATGCCTGAAGTATAGCAAACCAAAAAACTATGTTCACAAAAATGCTGTAATGTACTGTTTAGGCAATACGACTCCTTCAATTATTGTGATTCCAAATGCGCACAATTAATATAGTGCATTTATTTGCATTTTACTTTTAGAAGGAGCATTTCCCTCGTAAACTCGCTAAAATCACGTTTTTGCCGTGATTTTAATTTTTTAATTTCTCGGATGGACCGGTCTGGATAATCCGGGATCCGGATAATGTGGGGTCCGGATAATCCGAGGTGTACTGTAAACTTATCAAATTCTGTGAGGAATCTCTTACTCATATTGAAGTTTCAAGTCTAAAGTTATAAGTTATATTTCAAAGTTTGCCTCATGAGAAGTTCAGTTACTAGCAATTTTATAGCAGTGCTACAATACAAAGAATTAGTCTAGAAAATTTAAAAATTACTAAAAATCACACACTTACTCATTGACAGTGTAAGCAAAATTGACAGTGTTGTTTACGCTGCAAAACTGCTTACATAGTCAATTTAAAACTAAAGCCTCTTTTACCAAGTTGTTTTTAAGTCACGAAGTGACACAGGCTGCTAGTTATGTATGAAATAATAAATAATATACATCTCCTTTGTTTGAATATCAATATTTTGATGCCATTTAAATGTATTCTTCAAAAAATCTTCAACTTCATGACATGGTAGCGTGTATCTGTCGGTTGCGGGTAAATGGTAGATATAGCTTTTCCAAACTCGCGATCTGCCGCGAAATACGACCGCGCGTATTTACCGATAATCGGCAAATGTAGCCTTGCAAAATTAGCGGTCGGCTGCGAAAAACGGTCGTGTGTATTTGCCGGTGATTGGCAGGGCCGCCGAGAGCTAAGCCGGGCCCCAAGTCTGCACACTAAAGTCTGTAGGCCCTCCAGGGGATCTGGGGGTAAAAAATCCCCCCCAGGGAAAGGGGGCCCCTCCCATAAAAATTGTTGAAAATTATATCTCTAAACTCATGTTTTAGGCAGCCAAGATATGAAACATCATATATTAAGGAACTCAAAAATCCGAACCAATTGAGGCTGAATGGTCACTCGGATTTAGAAAATAGTCTACTCTTATTAAAAATTACCACTATCAGTGATCCCGCACTTCTGGATTTTCCAGTCATTCGTCTCTTTCCCGTAACTTACGCGTTCGTTTCACTCACACAGTTACCCTTCCGTTATTTTCACGATCAATATGCATTGATTATTTTTTCCGGCCATCTGAGTTAATTGCAACATATGTTACTCTTGTTGTTTACCATCACGGATAATGTCATCATAACGTAGTTTTTGTCAATATATTTTAATGCAAATAAAAATGCATTTGTTTTCACTCTTTTAGTGGTTATTTTAATTATATATCCATTTAATTAGTTTTTACAGAATCTTGATAAGGATTTAAAAAGCTGTAATTATTGTAGTTTCACTTTATTTTAAAGAATTTAAAACGATCTCTATTGTTACAAAAGGAATAATAATTTTACAAAACTATTTTAAACAACTTTACAAAGCTACGTTTCTTTTTTTAGCGAATTTCCCCTATAGGGAAGAAGATGTTACCACAGTACTCATGGTAAGACCTAAGCCCGAGACGATGATAACTTTTCGTTTTGGGGCCCCCAGAAGCAAAAAACACTATTCATTAATTTTCATAAATATATATATACATATATGTGTGTGTGTGTGTGTGTGTGTCTTTAAGCACGATAACTCTCGTAAAAATGTTCCGATCTTAATTAAATTTGGCATGGACGTGTAAAGTAGTGATTATACGGACGAGTTCGTAAACCAGCCCGGTCGGACTACTGGAAGGGGGGGCAAAGAGGGATAAACCCTCCCAAAAATGAGTTTTTGAGTTTTTTACATATAAAAATAAAAATTATGAAATTTTTGTTGGTACCATTGAATGTAGCTCAAAAAAACAAACAATTTAGTATTTTGAATTATAGCCCTAAGTCCATTGGTTACTGAGGTACTGAAAGTGGTAAAAACAGTGTGTTGTCCCAATGTTAACCTTATAGGAAATAATGGGATCCATGCATTTGACCAATTCGGCGTTTGACCAACTGGGCCGACTGGGGTTCCCCATCACGGCGTGATCTATCGCCCTTAGACGCTAGTACAGAGCGTTTGGCCGACAGGCTCTCTCCATCACTGTGACGCAGCGCTTGACCAATCAGAGCACACCGCTCGACACTATCGTCGAACGTCGAACGCTATTGGTTGTTGTTTATTTCATTCATTCATCACCATACAGACGATAAACGAACTCACTCACGACGTTGCTGTTGCCAACTCGATGCCAGAATAGAATTGACACGATGGAAACCTTCGATTCGGCTTACATAAATCCAAGTTTATTTGTAATGTAAAATGTTATGTTTCGTAATCCAAGTTTTTGTTTAATAAAATGTGTTAAAATTCGGAGAATCGTTAGAAAAGATAGCTAATTATTGAAATAGTCGGCGTATCTATAAATTTATAATTCTGGTATTTTGTATCTTGCTGTAGTAGTTCTGTTTAAATACGCATCCCCGAGCTACGTCTCGGTCTTAAAGGCATTTGTAGCCACTCTGAACCATAATAAGCCATGTAGACTTTGGTGTTGCGGAATGATCTTAATGAATGCCTTAATACTATCAATCCATTTAAGTTAGGCTCACCGGGTTTTTGGCGATGAATGATAACACCATTTTGACTTAGGCCTATAATTATTAGCCTAACGTTATAATCAATAGTAACCAATAGATAAATGTTTCGAATTAGGGTAATTGATATTTTCGAAGGCAATAAGGAATCTGTATTCGGTTAAGTTAACGGTTACCTAATCAATATATTCTCTTGAAAAATATTTCTTTCTTAATACAATTACCAAAATATTACTTAGATTTAGTTGTTTTATGTATAAGGGTTTAATGAATTAACAAGATAATATAGATAGGCCTACAGTTTGTCTTGATGCCTGAAGTTAATGGATGTTTTAAATTCTTAAGTAGGCCTACCGGCTTTTCAGCGTTCACTTACTGAAATCGTACGACTTTAATAATGTAGGTTTGAACATTCATTTATGGAATTTTAATGTAATAATTAGTTGATAAATTAATTGAAAGAAGGAAAGTAAAAATTATAGAGCTTCAACGAATCTAAATAAGGTTGACATTTAAGTTCAATTTAATTTATTGTGGAGTCATTTACTTACACCCAAAAAAATTCTTTGTGCAGATTACTTTGTAAAAACTTCGTGGTAAGGTGGGGATCGATCCCGGTACCTCGACTTAAGTGGCCAAGAGCGTTGACCACTGAGCCAACGCTTGTTCAAATGTTTAAGCACAGATTTTAAGCTTAGTGGGGGAACAAGATTTTCGAATCTTCACAGCTTCAATTTGTTACCGTATGGTTAATCTACCCGTATAGAAACAAAAATTAGTTTGTATTAAAACCATCGAAAAGTTGCTGAGGTCTGGTCACTGTATTTTTATAACTAGGCCTTCTGTGATCATAAGTTGATATACTGTTGGTTAGACTTAAAATTTTATTGAAAAGCAACAGAAGTACTTTTCCTAGTACCTAACCCTCTAATTACCCAGAGGCAATTATTTGCGATAAAAAGTAGCCTACTTAAAGCTAGCACTTTACAATAATCTTTCTGGATCTATTTTTATAACTCAAATCCGAGGGATTTCTATGAGGGTTTCCAATAGTTCCAATTATCTTTAGGCCTATTGAACTGCCCTTTTGGGACCATTGCATTGTGTGTTATGAGCTGGGGGAGAATATAAAAGCATATCATAGGATGTTGTTTATAGTATTTCTTGGTAGAGTAACCTTTTGTTCATTAAATTTTTTCTGTAACAAAAAAAATAACTTTTTCCAGTGAAACATTGCAATCAAATTTGTTCCTTGACCATAAGAACACATTTAAGATTGCCCCTCAGCTGACAACATCAAATCTGCCACTTCACCACGTTCGATAAAAATAAATATGGAAAATAAATAATTCCCTATAAAATAAATATGGAATGCAAAGTTTGTAATATTTTGCTCTTTCCGTCGCTATCTTCTTTTTTTGTGATCATTGATTCCTTGTTTCCCCTTTGTCTACACAACTTTAAATTTTAAAATAATCATTAGGCTCTAAATAACGATAGTTTTTTATGACTGTAATTAGTTGTATATTTTTCGAATTAAATATTAACATCAAACCGCTTAAACCATAACATTATCGTTCAGAAAATACAATAATTATTATTCATGAATATTCTGATGAGGTTGGCACACCTGCTGCTGTTCAGTCCATAAGTCTCCCATGTGCCCTGCCGGACATCACAGCGATCCACAAATCTCCCGTGTGCCCCGCCGGCCGGAGCCTGTCTGACAGCTGTGATCAAACGGCGTCTATGGAGCAAGCCGTCCCTATGTGATGGGAGACCCAGTTGGTCAAATGCCGAGTTGGTCATTTGTCTTGTCCCCGAAATAATTAAAATTCCATATCTCGCTTATTTCTCAACATATCTTGAAAAAACTTGGTAAATGGCTTCTTCTAGTTCAGATGTACCAATTACTGAATTAAAACCACCCAGTTTTAATATATGCTTACCCGTAGCAGCAAACCTGCATACTCACTCCCCATGTTATTCTTATGGAGCTTACAAAAACATGTCAAATCTTGCTTTGTTGGATAGAAATATGTTGTTTTACAATTGAAATTCGCTGAGTATGTAGGTCTGCTGCAACAGGGGTATTTTTTATTTACAAATGTTTCATCAATTACAACATCAAAGTTTAATATTTTAGCTAAATCACTTTCTAATGCCAACATAGCCAAACTTGTTAATCTATCTTGTCTCATATTAAAGTGCATAAGGAGAGGGAAGTATGAGTTACTCACGCTCACTAAGCCACCGCCGTAGAGTACAGTCGGTCACAAATACAATAGTACAGACGGACAAAACATTCGTTTTTGCCTTGACCAGACACTGTATTATGAAAGTAATTTGCGTGATAAAGCTAAAAATTTTATTTTTAACATCTAGGCCTAACTTTATTTCCAAGACCAAGACCCAGATTTATTTCTATACCAATATTTCCTAAATTTTTAAAAAATCCGCTCATCCCGGGCCCCAAGTTTCAGACTTGGCTGACATGACCTTTCGGCGGCCAATAAAACCCCATGACCTTTTGTGGCAATCGGCCATAAAAAACGGTTGCGCGTATTTGCTGGCCACAAATGAACAGAAAATGCGGTTTATTTGTGAAACTAGCGAGCGGCCGCAATAAAAAAATCTGTCGACTGCGGATAAAAGGCAGATATAGCTTTGCGTAACTCACGTTTGGCTGGGAAATTTGATCGCACACACGTAAATTCGGAGACAAAAGACAAATACCCCCGTTGCAGCAAACCTGCATACTCAGCGAATTTCCAGTGCAAAACAACATATTTCAATCCAACATAGCGAGATTTGACATGTTTTTGCTCCATAAGAATAACATGGGGAATGAGTATGCAGGTTTGCTGCTACGGGTATATTACAACTAGGTGGTTTTAATTCAATATTTAGTAGGTCTGAACTAGGAGAAGCCATTTACCAAGTTTTATCAGGATATGTTGAGAAATAAGCGAGATAAAGAATTTTACTTATTTCCCATAAGGTTAACATTGGGACAACGTACTGTGTTTACCACTTTCAATATCTCGGTAACTAATGGACATAGAGTGGTGATTCAGGATAATAAATTGTTTGTTTTTTTTAACTGAATTCAATTGTGCCAACAAAAATTGGATTATTTTTATTTTTATATGTAAAAAACTCAAAAAACCAATTTTTGGGGGGCTTTACCCCCTTTACCCCCCTTTCCGGTAGTCCGATTGGGCTGGATTACGAAGTCGTCCAAATAATTACTACTTTACACATCCATGCCAAATTTCATTAAGATTGGATCATTTTTACGCAAGTTATCGTGCTTAAAGACACACATATATATATATATATATATATATACCAGGTGTCCCATAATAGTCCCCCACCCCTAACTTTTTCCTACATTTTTTCAAATATCAATTCCACACCACCCCCAAACATTATTGGGTATTTAATACTTCATTTTGAGGGTGTACCCAATTTTGGCCGCCATCTTGGATCCGCCATATTGGATCAAAAATAATTTTTTCAAATGTAAAAGTGGTGTTGTGACCGATCATTTCGAACTAGATTTTTTCACTGATTACAATGCCGCAATCCGTTTTTTAATATCTCAATTGGTTCTCAAGATATGGGTACTTTAAATTTATTTATTTTCAACCAATTTAAACATTACAAATTGATGAAATAGGCCCATAACCACAAAATAATGCTAAATAGTGACGAATAACCACCATCAGTCATTGTTGAGCGATTTACACTTAACTTCCACCAATGTAAATTTTTTGGCCGCCATCTTGGATTCACCATTTTGAAATGAGGTAAGTTATTTCAAATATGAAGGTGATATTGTGACCCATCATTTCAAACTAGTTTTTTACGCCGAATTCATTGCCGCAACCCGTTTTTAATTATATTGTTTAGTTTTCAAGATATTGACATGTTTCTGATAAAAATCTCAAAAAATATGAATATTTCAAAAAATAAGTTTTAAAGCTGAAAACGGGTTGCGGCATTGAATTCGGCGTAAAAAACTAGTTTGAAATGATGGGTCACAATACCAACTTCATATTTGAAATAACTTACCTCATTTCAAAATGGCGGATCTAAGATGGCGGCCAAAAAATGTACATTGGTGAAAGTTAAGTGTAAATCGCTCAACAATGACTGATGGTGGTTATTCGTCACTATCTAGAATTATTTTGTGGTTATGGGCCTATTTTTCTCAATTTGTAATGTTTAAATTGGTTGAAAATACATAAATTTAAAGTACCCATATCTTGAGAACCAATTGAGATACAGTAGAGTCCCGTAAACCCGGACTTCGATAACCCGGAATTCTGGATAACTCGGAAAGCCTACCAGAGCAATAAAGTGCATTGAGATTCAAGGCCAGAGCACGGTGTGACACATATAAAACAGTTTTGAATTTTCTTTCAGTTTTTTTTTTTTGTAACTGATAATGTAGTTTTTGTATTTCTTACTATGCAATAAATAAATGATTTCTTATAGAAATAACAGAAACTATTATTTTTTCTTATTTTTACTCATTTCCCGAAACTCGGAATTTTCACAAACCCGGACACCGTTCGGTCCACATTAGTCCGGGTTTGTGGGACTCTACTGTATTAACAAACGGATTGCGGCATTGTAATTAGTGAAAAAATCTAGTTCGAAATGATGGGTCACAACACCACTTTCACATTTGAAAAAATGATTTTGGATCCAATATGGCGGATCCAAGATGGCGGCCAAAATTGGGTACACCCTCAAAATGAAGTTATAACTACCCAATAATGTTTGGGGGTGGTGTGGAATTGATATTTGAAAAAATGTAGGAAAAAGTTAGGGGGGGACTATTATGGGACACCCGGTATATATACTTAATACAATAAGGTTTTTTTCTGTTAGATCCTTTTTCAGGCGTCCTACTGAACCGATTTTCACGATTGAGGTGTCATTTTAAAGCTTATAATGTAGCGCACCTGCGATAGACAGTTAAAATAGGTATTTATTTTTCAGCTTCGACCCCCAAGCCTTTGATTTATTTGTAGAGGGCGCTTTCAACGCTCAAGCGCTGAACATCTTGCGTTAAAACGGTTTTAAAATGTGATTTTAATTTAACAGCTGATTACCTTCAGATGGATTTTTAACCTATATAAGTCAGACTGTAAAAAAATAAATAGTCTGCACCTAACTTTTAACAAGATTTGATACATTTTGATGAAAAATAATTCTTAAATAAACTTTTTTTTTTGGATGTTGCAATCTAATTGAGGAGAGAGAGACAAAGAGAAAACCGAGTCAATTAGATTAGGGAAAAACATATACCTTCGACGAGAACCGAGAACTGCTGAAAGACGAGGGACACTGCATCACCTATCTACTTGCAGCGACTTGCGATGATGTTAGGGTATGAATACGCGAAGAAAAACTTCCGGTAAACTACTGTTGTGCCAGAAGACAAATTAAAATACATAGTGTGATGAACAATGTGTGTGTTTTGTTCAGCTTAGCTTGAGACCTTCAAATTTCACTTGAAAGGTTTACTTCATTAATAACGGCGAGTTTAAAAAGTTATAAAATTTCTTCAAATCGTAGGTGAGTTTCTTATAAACCGAAATAATATTAGAATGCGCAATTTGCGCATGGGGCCCCTAGTATTCACAAACGTGCAGGGTAAGGCGGCCACTTGTATATAACCCAGGAGAGGCGGCCAGGGGGACCCCCATATACCTGGTGTCCCATAATAGTCCCCCCCCCTTAACTTTTTCCTATATTTTTTCAAATATCAATTCCACACCACCCCAAAACATAATTGGGTTGTTAATACTTCATTTTGAGGGGGTACCCAATTTTGGCCGTCATCTTGGATCCGCCATATTGGATCCAAAATCATTTTTTCAAATGTTAAAGTGGTGTTGTGACCCATCATTTCAAATTAGATTTTTTCACTGATTACAATGCCGCAATCCGTTTTTTAATATCTCAATTGGTTCTCAAGATATGGGTACTTTTAATTTATTTATTTTCAACCAATTTAAACATTACAAATTGATAAAATAGGCCCATAACCACAAAATAATGCTAGATAGTGACAAATAACCACCATCAGTCATTGTTGAGCGATTTACACTTAACTTTTACCACTGTAAATTTTTGGCCGCTATCTTAGATCCGCCATTTTGAAATGAGGTAAGTTATTTCAAATATGAAGTTGGTCTTGTGACCCATCATTTCAAACTAGTTTTTTACGCCAAATTCAGTGCCGCAACCCGATTTTAGCTATAAAATTTGGTTTTTGAAAAATTCATATTTTTTGAGATTTTTATTAGAAATATGACAATATCTTTAAAACTAAACGCTATCATTAAAAACAGGTTGCGGCATTCAATTCGAAGTAAAAAGCTAGTTTGAAATGATGGGTCACAATACCAACTTCATATTTGAAATAACTTACCTCATTTCAAAATGGCGGATCCAAGATGGCGGCCAAAAGATTTACATTGGTAAAAGTTAAGTGTAAATCGCTCAACAATGACTGATGGTGGTTTATTTGTCACTATCTAGCATTATTTTGTGGTTATGGGCCTATTTTATCAATTTGTAACGTTTAAATTGGTTGAAAATAAATAAATTAAAAGTACCCATATCTTGAGAACCAATTGAGGTATTAAAAAACGGATTGCGGCATTGTAATCAGTGAAAAAATCTAATTCGAAATGATGGGTCACAACACCACTTTAACATTTGAAAAAATTATTTTGTATCCAATATGGCTGATTCAAGATGGCAGCCAAAATTGGGTACCCCCTCAAAATGAAGTATTAAATACCCAATAATGTTTGGGGGTGGTGTGGATATGATATTTCAAAAAATATAGGAAAAAGTTAGGGGGGGGACTATTATGGGACACCCGGTATATTCTTAAACTATATCCTCTATGGAGATTTTTTTTTGTTGGACACGGTTCTTTTAATGTTTCCGCACCTATATATATCAGTTTGAAACTTCTTCTTCAACAATTAAAAAACACTTATATACGTCTCAGAGCCCTAAAAGGCGGCCAGGATATATTGCAGGGTTAGGAGGTTAGTGTATATATATATATATACACTAGATAACATGTAGCTCGAAATCGAGCAAAAGTCAAATAATAAAAGAATGAAGAATAATCAGCCTACTTTGATACCTTTAAAGTTTAATTAATGGGCTAAATTCATTGACAAAATTATGGCTTAACTACTGAAACTTTTCAAGTTAATTTGATCTACCGCAGGAGTTTCCCGTAAATGTAAACGATATTTTAGGGAGCACCTTCATTTCCCCATGCCTTCTTGTTTTTGTAATGTATATTTTAACACCAGCAAAAGATCAAGCTCTGCTTACAGCAGCATGTAGCTGACCGAGAGCAAACACTGGCGCCGTGAGCAATTACTTCCTTTGTTTAGGGAATGCCGCTGCACCTTATTGATAATTATACAGAGGCGGATTTGTAAATTTGCCGCCCCTGGGCTACACTTAAATTTGCTGCCCCCGGCCAGGGCCGCATGGCGGGATTTCTAATTCTCTCTAATTTGCCGCCCCTCCCAAATTCTGCCGCCCTGGGCTATAGCCCATTAAGCCCATATGTAAATCCACCCCTGTAATTATAGCCAAAACAGATATAGGGAACGGCTATCTTTATAGGGAACCTTTCCTTTGTGGCAAAAACGCATAAATGACACATTATCTCTACCAGTCTTTTCATTCTTGAAATGCAACCCAACACAATGAAAACATTTTTAGTTCATTGGTCTAAGGTTGGAAGAAGCATTAAATGTTATATCGTAGGGTGATGCCAGCGGTTGCGATCGTGTTCTTTCCTTCTCCTCCGACCGGTCAGTGTTCGTCTTCTTCATATTGGTGGCATTATAAATGCACTAATTCCAAAAATAGATTGGCTCAGGTTAACATTACTTCAAAAAACAATATGAGATAGCGTAAACTACATTGTAAAACTGGTAACTGCAATGTTTAAGACCTTTAAAAACGTCATAACATAAGCTAAATTACATATTAAAAAGAAAACTGTTGAAAACGAAGCCAAACAAGCTGCAAAAATAAAAACTGCCCTTTTCGAAAAATTACAGTAATTATAAGTACTGCGATCTGTGGATTACCTGTAGAATTATTTCAGAGTTCAAGCAGATGTTCAGTTTGTAAACAAAGTCAACTGAGCTTGCTCAAATGTCGATGAATAGCGCCACTGTTCCGAAACTTCAGCCCTTTACTGTACTTTATTGACGCCCTTTTTCAAAATTCCAAGACTTGTTGACAAATCTACATTAAAATCCCTTTAATTTGACACCTCAAACGTTAAATTCCGCCTGGCCGTTATTGCGGTTGGACTGTGAAAAGAAAACCGCTTGCGTATTAATATATATATATATATATACTAGCAATTCCCGTGGCTTCGCTCACGATAAACACTACAGGCTAACCTTGATTTGACGAATCTGAAGGGACTAAATAAATGAAAAAAAGGTTATATCAAGGAATGTGTAATGTAGAGGTCTGTTTACGTGTTGTGGCGTTATATAGGTTTAAAAACAGTTAAACTCGTATTACATGCGATAGTATAGGTTTTTCTTTTCACAGTCATAACTCTAAAACAGCAAGACCGATTTTAACCGTAAATGTGTCAATTTACGGTATATCTATGCATATTTTCCGATACAGCTCAGAATTGTTAAATAGGGTATCAATAATGTACAATAAAAAAAGAGCTGAATGTTCGAAACAGTGGCGCTATCCGTCGGCGGTGTTTCAAACTCGATTGACTTAAGATATATCAATGTATACAGAACCCAATGGGACATCCAATGTTAATTTTTTTTAGTTCTGCAACCGAAAAGCAGAGGATAAATTGCTGACGAATAGAATAGTTCAAGCTGGCTCCGTCGCCCGCGCTTCTACTCACTATCCAAAATGTAAAGATGAGAATGTTTGTAAACAAAAGCAGATTAAACATGGTCAAAGATACAGCAATATAAATACAAAACAATAACTACAACCAAGGCCACACTACACTACTACAGATTGCACCACTTGTTTTTCCCGTGCAGAGCCAGGACACCTTCGAATGAAAAAGGAATTCGCTAAACTATTTTGGGTGATGAATACATTAAAGACGCCCTATGGGAAAAACTATAACTCCCGCTATCTAAATAAAGATTGCACCACATCTATGATTAAACAGATAAGGTACAGAAACGATGATGGATTAAACCATAACTAAATGTAACTTTTGTATAGTGCGTTTGACCTAAATAAATTGACAAACAACGATAAAAACATAATGAAGGTAATCAAATTATAAATAAGCTGAAACAGCGTATCCGTTTGTGAAGCTAATTACCCTCTGCTTGACTAAATTAAATGAAAAAGGTAAACAAAAGATTATCCATTACACTTATATGGGAGTATTTCAAAACTTTGACTCCGCTAACATACCCTTAAAACTTAGAGATTTTTATAATTTTTCTATATAAATAGATAAAATAATTAGATTATTACAACACAGTCTGTCGGTGACTTAATAGATTACCGTATCCCTCTCTTTCAGTCTTGCCGGGATTTAGTTTCAAGACTCAACCACAAAAGGCAGCAATTTCTTCAATATGTCGAAATAGTAAACGCCAAATCATCGTAACAGGCATAATTACAACTCGCTGCAGAAATAAAGATGGAGCCATATATTGAATTTATGATTAATCATATTAGGTACTAAAATTAAACTAAATGTAACTTTTATATAGTGCATAATTATGTCCCGTAAAATAAATCAACTTAAAAATCATAAAACCGTGATGAAAGAAAGCAAATTATAATCAGCTGTAAAAGCGTATTTTATACATTTGTGAGGCTAACTCACAGCTGCTTGATTGACTGAACATTGAAAATGTAAACAAAAGATCGTTTATAGCACTTGTATATGAAAAAATTTGAAAACTTCGACCTCGACAGAAACTCCTTTAAACTAAGAATTTTGAAAAATCCTTTCTTAGCGGATGCCTACGCCCTAAAAGGAACGTTCCTGCAAATTTTCAAGGTTCTAGGTACAGTAGTTTGGGCTGTGCGATGATAGGTGAGTCGTATTTGACAAATATATAGTAGATATACGTCTCAGAGCCCTAAAAGGCGGCCAGGATATATTGCAGGGTTAGGAGGTCAGTATATATATATATATACGTCTCAGAGCCCTAAAAGGCAGCCAGGACATTTTATCGTAATTCTCGCCCTTATGCACTTTTCATGCACTTAAGTGTCTAAGCCCTCCGTGGGTTGGAAATGAGGAACGCTCCATAGCAATTAATCAATTTATATGTCTAAATGTATGTTTTTGCACTTTTCCAGTCGAATGGACTCATTTTTAGATTTAAAATATATTTAGTTTAGCCCCTATGCGCGAAAAGTCG
Organism: Flexamia atlantica; assembly: GCA_035578135.1. Classification (NCBI taxonomy): domain Eukaryota; kingdom Metazoa; phylum Arthropoda; class Insecta; order Hemiptera; family Cicadellidae; genus Flexamia; species Flexamia atlantica. The sequence goes on along the minus strand of JAQJVK010000006.1, from coordinate 2,909,157 downwards.
GAAAAACTCAAGATATTCTCTTACTTAATTTTGATGCTAGATAAAATATTACTGTTTCAAAAAATTTAAAAAAATGCGGGGAATAATTTTAGTCCAGAGACATTTTACCGTAATTCTCACCCATGTGGACTTTTCATGCACTTAAGTGTCTAAGCCCGCCGTGGGTTGGAAATGAGGAACGCCCCAAAGCAATTAATCAATTTATATGTCTAAATGTATGTTTTTGCACTTTTCCAGTCGAATGGACTCATTTTTAGACTTAAAATATGTTTAGTTTAGCCCCTATGCGCGAAAAGTCGGAAAAACTAATTCTCTTACTTAATTTTGATGCTAGATAAAATATTACTGTTTCAAAAAATTTAAAAAAATGCGGGGAATAATTTTAGTCCAGAGACATTTTACCGTAATTCTCACCCTTGTGCACTTTTCATGCACTTAAGTGTCTAAGACCGCCGCGGGTTGGAAATGAGGAACGCCCCATAGCAATTAATCAATTTATATGTCTAAATGTATGTTTTTGCACTTTTCCAGTCGAATGGGCTCATTTTTAGACTTAAAATATGTTTAGTTTAGGCTCTGTGTGCGAAAAGTCGGAAAAACTAAAGATATTCTAACTCGAATGGGCTCATTTTTAGCGAATTTCCCCTATAGGGAAGAAGCTATTACCGTAGGTCTCATGGTAAGACCTAAGCCCGAGACCATGATAACTTTTCGTTTTGGGGCCACCAGAAGCAAAAAACACCATTCGTTTGAATTTATATCTATCTATCTATCTATCTATCTATCTATATATTTATATATATATATATATATATATATATATATATATATATATATATGTGTCTGTGAGCACGATAGCGGCCGTAAATATGGTCCGATCTTAATGAAATTTGGTACAGACATGTAAAGTGGTGATCGATTGGACAAGTTCGTAAACCAGCCCGATCGGACCATCGGAAGGGGGGGGTAAAAGGTGAATAAACCCCCCAAAAATGGGTTTTTTGGGGTTTTTACATAAAAAATGAAATTAATCAAATTTTCGTTGGCACCATTGAATTCGCCTCAAAAAAACAAACAATTTAGTATTTTGAATCATTGCTCTATGTCCATTGGTTACCGAGATATTGAAAGTGGTAAACACAGTACGTTGTCCCAATGTTAACCTTATGGGGAATAAGTAAAATTCTATATCCCGCTCATTTCTCAACATATCTTAATTAAACTTGGTTTGTGGCTTCATCTAGATGAGATATAATGTATTTTAGGAAAAAATCCCCGAAATTTCAATTTTTGTGGCAGCAAACCTGCATAATCATTCCCCTTGTTATCCTTATAGGAAATAAAAAAATTCTATATCTTACTTATTTTTTAACATTTCTTGACAAAACTTGGTATATGGCTTCTTCTAGTTAAGATATACTAAATAATGAATTAAAACTAACCAGTTTTAACATACCTGTTGCAGCAAACCTGCATACTCATTCTACATGCTAACCTTAAGGGTAATAAAATAAGTTGTGTAGTTCGCTCATTTCTCAAAATATACTGATAAGAAATGGCATGAGGCTTCATACAGTTAATATCTACTTGATTATGGCTTAAAATATCCAAATCAACAAATTCCTGAGGCAGCAAACCTGTGTACTCTCTTTCCCAATGTTAACCTTATGAAAGGAAATGCAATTGGATAGCTTTCTTATTCCTCAGCATATCTTGATAAAACATGTTATGTAGTTTAGATATATTGGATTGTAGCCTATAATACCTCATTTTCAAATTTCTGTGGCAGCAAACCTGCATTTTTCCATACTAATCTTATGAAGAATAATTTATTTTTGAATACCAATTGTGGGCATTTGGCAAATCACAGGATGAGGGAACAGGACTCAAATTAAATGTTTTAATGTCAGGGACTCAGGAAAAGTACTGCAATTTCTTAAAGTTTGCTAGATAACAAAAAATAACATAAAATAACTGCCATTTAAGTAGCATTGGGAAGTAGCATTGGGATCTAAAACGTCTGCTTTGTTTACATTAAAACATGTGAGCTGATGTTTGATTCAAAGCCACATGGTGGATACAGACATGGCTTACTTAAAGGCCAGATAACTAAATATGTCAAATAAATGTACTATAGCGAATACAGATTTTTACTGATGATGTTTATGAAATTTTTTACTCAAACTTAAACAGCTGGTCATTTCCCCATACGATTAAATTGGAAAAGCCAGCTGTTTTGAAGTTTTGAACATGCATTTTCGTGCCAAGTATAGGATATTATTTTTATAGCCTGTTGATCTTAAAAGCCACTAGGAAAGTATTTTTGCACGCTTTCTTTTGAATGTATATTGATTTTACTTGATGCGAGACTTCATTTAAATTATTTATTTATGCACTTGAAATTCGCTGAGTATGCAGGACTGCTGCAACGGAGGTATTAGACTTAAAAATTGACATAGCAATTAATCAATTCATATGTCTAAATGCTGCTTTAAGCCAGCTTTTAACCCGGGTAATATTTTTCTATTTACTCTATTATCTTTGAATGAAATAACTTGATAACTTATATCTAAATACCTTACCTTTATATTGTCTTATTACAACCATTTGCATCGCCTATTTCCTCGTCAAATTTTAATTAAAGCATATTTAGCTTTTTTTAACGTGCTTGTGTCAAAATGGTCATAGTCTATTGATATCTAACACTATTCCTGCAAAATTTTCAATTCGTGTCTTCGCCTTTTAAAAATAATTGATTAAAATCTCTTATTAAGGCAAATCTTATATACAGGGTGCGGCAAAAGTCAGCGTACCGAAAATGCAGTTAAACTATAGCTAGTATTAACAGTATTATTTTAATGTACCTGTCAGAGAAGCTGCTCAAAGTGACCACCAACATTGTCTATACATTTGTAGCACCTTTTTGACATTGATTTACAGATTTTGTTGCATAGTTGTGGTGTCAAGAAAACACCAAAATATTTCGTTATCAATTCTTTTAAATGTTCTAAACTTTGAGGTTTCTCCTAAAACACGTGTTCTTTTAACAAACCCCACTTACTAAAATCGCATGGAGTTAGGACTGGGGAACTAGCAGGCCAAGCAATAGTTCCGCATCTTCCTATTCATTCATCGAAGTTATCATTTAAAAATGCTCGAGCATTAAGGCCGTAGTGCGAACATTAAAACCATCAATAATAGAAGTTAATAAAACAAGCACTACACTCATTAACTTAACTTCACTGTCAAAAGTTGTATACTAACAAAACAAACATTCATCGATAAAGAATAAACGAAGACAAAATAAACCATAACTAGATGAAGATAAGACAAGGAGTGACACTAAGAGATAATATTAGCGCGAGAGATAAACAATGTTACTCACCGGCCTCCAGCGGTACGCTGACTTTTGCCGCACCCTGTATATTATAACATTATTTGTCGTTTATTATCGTCGTAACATATTATATGTGAGGTTACTTCATGTTTCAGTATCACCTGAGACCAACCTCGAGTTCTACCGGGTTAAATGCAAATACCCGGTCACTTTAAACCAGCTGTTTAAGTTTTGGGCGTCAAAACGTTTTATTTAATAACGACTGTAAATAATATAAGAGAATGGTTTTCCTGAAAGTCTCCTACTCACTTTTTAGTGATGAAATTTATTTAGCTTCGGTAAAATCTTTTCTGGCCATTCACGCAATGAGAGCCACCAATGAATTTATCTATGCTTTGATGAAGGAAACTTCTTAAATAGTTCCCTGCTTTTCAGGAAAATGTCATCAAATATGCATGAACATTTGATGTTGCATTTATAGCTTCTGTCAAAAGTTTAAAACTCGGTATCGAAGTAGATCGACGAGTGTATAAAATTTACCAAAATCTGTTCCTCCTTTTGAGATATAATAGTGAAATTAAATGTCGGCTTAGGCTCCCAGTTTGATCGTTTTTTCACAGCAGTTTCATACGATCACAACTACACGAATGAGTTTTGGGTGATAGCTAAGTGATTCCTTGCTACAGAGGAAATCACCATCGCAATGTTATCGTTGGTGAAGTCTACTGTCCTAATAATATTAACCTTTACTTTTAACCTCCTGTTGGTGTTAGCTTCAGTTTCTTGCCTCATCTTGCATTCCCTCGCCACTTTTTTCGCCCGATTCCAGATTTAATCTGGTGTTCACATTGCTTTCTAGAACCCTGGTGACAATCATAGATTCCTTAGTTGTATTCAAACTAAACATTTCCACTCAGTCTGCAGTTTGTTCATGTCCGTTTACTTGAGAGATTAGAGTTCCATACAACACCGTCATTAATAAAGCCATTCGCAAAACTTTTCATAATAAAAAAGAATTATCATTGAGCTACGCAACCCGAAATAATACATTCCAAATGATTGAAAAACTCTCAAGACAAGAACAACAAAATAATAAATATAAAAAATCTGGAATTTACCGAATTAATTGTTCAGATTGCAACAAATTTTACATAGGACAGACAGGAAGATCATTTCAATCAAGATTTAAGGAACATATTCAAGCGCTTAAAAGCAATAATCAAACATCCATGAAATCTAACTTCGCTGAACACCTCTTGTCCACAAACCACAATTACAAGAGCATCGAAGAAAATTTAAAAATAATAAACTGTATGCCAAAAGGAGAAAAAATGAATGCTGAAGAAGAATTTCAAATATATGATGCATACCAAGAAAACCCCCATGAACTTCTAAACACACATATATACGACAACAACCCGATATTTATGAAAATAAGAAATATAAAATTAAATAAATAAGAACAACCAAACCATGACAGTACACCAGGGGCGGAATTCTAAGACCTCACTCAAGCGAGCCCTCACTCAAACAACACTCAAACAACACGATCCGTTGTTCATTCAATGTTCAGTGTTGTTCTGGGAATGGTATCACAGCTGATTTCAAATTGCAACCAGATAAAAGTTGTGATGCAAAGGCTTTTAGATAAAAAGCATGTTGTAGATTTACCGCTTGAAATATATGTATAAATAAACAAAAGAAAGTGAATTAAAAAAAGGAAGGGAAATCAAATAAATTTACATTTAGGTGTTTATTCTTATTTACACATTTGATCTAGTTAAAATGAACTTTCTGATATTATATAATTGTAAGTTAATGGAACGAGCGATCTTGGTACGTAAAAATAACTCAAAAAACGTGCGCTGAATCCGTATTTAATATCAAAGATTACGCAATCACTTTTGAGCCAATTTTGTTTAAATAACCACGTAAAAAAAGTAGCTACGTCAATTAGATACACATGCATGGTAGGTCATATAAAAATGTTAATGAAACTCTTATTATCATAATTCTTAACAATTGCAGCTCATACTCTTAAAAATACTTTTTTAACTCAGGGGCGACCGTTTTGACGTTCGGCGCCCGTCTAAGGAGCAAATATATTCAGTTACGATAATATTTGTTTGCTGCAACACGCTAATGATAATCGTACATTGCGACGCCGCACGACAGTATTTGACTACCGTGCTCTGTCCTTTCCTGACTGAGTCCGTACTGTGTGATATTACGTATCAGAGTATTCTGGTTTAGAGAAGTGTCATGCCGAGACGGGTGACAACAGTCTGTTTTACCAAGTCCTCGCTCCCTCCAGCCTGTACCTTGCCTGCGCATCATGGGCGGATTTCTGGGGGTGCCAGCGGGTACCTGATGACACCCTCTGATGTTTGGTGGTTTTGTTGGCAGTGAAGGGGGAAAATGTTTTCAACATAACTTTGATCGAGGTATTTGCTTAAATTACAAATGGTTGTTGTTAAATAAAATAAGTAGCCTACCTCCTTGGAACGGACCATTGAAATGGGAGTTTGATGTTTGAATGTGAGCCTACAATAGTTAAAACATTAGGTAAGCTGTCACCCCCACATATTTTTACCTAAATCCGCTCATGCTGTGCATCGCCTCGCTACAATGTGCGGCGGGCCTTGGTCGCACAGTCAACTTATGATCAAAAGCCAAAAATCTGTGATTGCAATCATTCTATTAGAAGTTAAATAACCTAAATTCAATTGTAATTTATTATGGGTAATGATTTTGACTTTTAATTTTCCCTTATAATTAAAAAAAATCACTTCCCGATATCATTTGGTCGCCCGGTCTGCGCTCGCTGTGCGCCGTGGCTTCTCGTCCGTCCATCACCCATTCACGTACATCCATGTCCGCAACGACGGTCTCAAACCCTGTCACACTGCCAGACACGCTCGTCCGTAGGCCACGCCACATATCTCTAGGAAGGAGCAAGCTCAGTTCCAGGGAAGGTAGTATATGCGCATACGCGAACCACCGTCCGCGTCTGCGGACATTTGGTAAAGGCCATGCCACACTGTCGTGGCGTCGCGTCCGTCTAGTATGCGGATGGACGTTTTAAAAAGTCGCTAACCATGTTGTCAAATAGGACAAGTCCCTTGACAAGTCACACTGACGTATCCGGCGTAGCGTCGCGTCCGTCACGTCCGCCGACGTCGGACTGGGCCTCCCTAGGTACCCTATTAAGCTTACTCCTTCCTAGCAGGAAAGGTGGCGTGGTCTACAGACGCGCGTATGTTGTGTAACGGGGTTTGAGACTGTCGCGGCGGACGTGGATGGACGGACCTTCGCGACGTTAAGGCACTTTGACATGGCCTCAAGAGTTGCTTCAGCCGCGACCAACTACGACCGGACGTCGCGTCGGCGGACGAGACGTCGGTTACGTCAGTGTGATTTTTTCTATTGGATCGCGACTTTTTTAAACATTCACCCGCATACTAGACAGACGCGACGCAACGGCAGTACGATATGGCCTTAAACGTAGTCTTTTTAATTTCCCGAGGAATAGGAAGTCCTCTGAACGAGTCGTCATCATCCCCGTATATCAAGGATAAAATGTGATTCCTCACTGTATCTTTCTGGAATCCATACCGTCTCAAAAATGCACTTTCATCAAACAAAAGAAACTGATCCAAATATTTCTTCCTCGGTACAACAAACAATCTTTACAAATAAATCATCGTTGATATGCTCTATACATTCAATTAAAACTTCATCCAATATTTCCATGATAAATAAGCGGCTTTTAAAAATCAGATAATCAAATAAATAATGTTTAGGAATATAAAAAAGAAGTAAAAATAACAAATAAATCTGAAAATGAGAAGTTGAGAGCCATACAATAAATTCATAGTAAACAATAGAAATAAACATAACCTTTAAAAATGCTTCGTTTTGACTTTGATTGACAGAAACAGCTGTGACACCATTGAATACAACAACAGCCGATCCGTTGTTTAAATGTTGTTTGAGTGTTGTTTGAGTGAGGGTACGTTTGAGTGGCGTCTTAGAATTCCGCTCCTAGAGTTGAAAAATAAATATCTTTCCAATTTCTCTAAAAACGTTTGGTGGTAATCGCAGTACATTGTCTAATGTTATATTATTGTGCAACGGCATAATATAGTTAATAATCGATATCTTCGTTATTTACTAACCGATTTTAAAAACTCGTTATGTATTTAATTGTACTAGATAACACGTAGCTCAAAATCGAGCAAAAATCATATATGGTAATAGCATGATGAATAATCATCCTACTTATATACTTTTAAAAATACCCCCGTTGCAGCAGACCTGCATACTCAGCGAATTTCAAATGCAAAACGATATATTTTAACCTAACATGGCGAGATTTGACATGTTTTTGTAAGCTCCATAAGATTAACATGGGGAATGAGTATGCAGGTTTGCTGCTACAGGTATGTTTAAACTGGTTGGTTTTAATTCAATATTTAGTAGATCTGAACTAGAAGAAGCCATTTACCAAGTTTTATCAAGATATGTTGAGAAATAAGCGAGATATAGAATTTTACTTATTTCCCATAAGGTTAACATTGGGACAACGTACTGTGTTTACCACTTTTAATATCTCGGTAACCAATGGACATAGAGCAGTGATTCAAAATACTAAATTGTTTGTTTTTTTGAGCTGAATTCAATGGTGCCCACAAAAATTCGATAAATTTTATATTTCTATGTAAAAAACTCAACAAACCTATTTTTGGGGGGGTTTATTCCCCTTTACCCCCCCTTCCGGTGGTCCGATCAGGCTGGTTCACGAACTCGTCCAATTGATTACCACTTTACATGTCCGTACCAAATTTCATAAAGATCGGACAATTTTTGCGGCCGCTATCGTGCTAACAGACACACACACACACACACATATATATATATATATATATATATATATATATATGATTGAAATGAACATAATATTAACAAAGTACCCTTTTTTATAGTATTTTTATTTAATTTGACAACATGTTTCGGGTATTATCCCATCTTCATGGTCAGAATATAAATACTTAACCTCATAATATTTAGTAGTAAACATTTCATTCAAAATCCACCTGGTGAACTGTTATGGTTTGGTTGTTCTTAATTATTTAATTTTATATTTCTTATTTTCATAAATATCGGGTTGTTGTCGTATATATGTGTGTTTAGAAGTTCATGGGGGTTTTCTATGTATGCATTATATATTTGAAATTCTTCTTCAGCATTCATTTTTTCTCCTTTGGGCATACAGTTTATTATTTTTAAATTTTCTTCGATGCTCTTGTAATTGTGGTTTGTGGACAAGAGGTGTTCAGCGAAGTTAGATCTCATGGATGTTTGATTATTGCTTTTAAGCGCTTGAATATGTTCCTTAAATCTTGATTGAAATGATCTTCCTGTCTGCCCAATGTAAAGTTTGTTGCAATCTGAACAATTAATTCGGTAAATTCCAGATTTTTTATATTTATTATTTTGTTGTTCTTGTCTTGAGAGTTTTTCAATCATTTGGAATGTATTATTTCGGGTTGCGTAGCTCAATGATAATTCTTTTTTATTATGAAAAGTTTTGCGAATGGCTTTATTAATGACGGTGTTGTATGGAACTCTAATGTATTGTTTTTCTTCATTAGAAGGTGGATTATTTGAGTTCTTTAACCTCTTTTTCTTTATTTTTTTAATCATTTTGTCTATGATTTCTGGTTTGTAACCATTATTTTGAACTATGTATTTTATTATGTTTTTTCTTTTAGCGAATTTCCCCTATAGGGAAGAAGCTATTACCGTAGGTCTCATGGTAAGACCTAAGCTCGGGACCGCTATAACTTTTCGTTTTGGGGCCCCCAGAAGCAAAAACACTATTCGTTCGAATTTATATATATATATATATATATATATATCTATGTGTCTGTTAGCAGGATAGCGACCGCAAAAATGGTCCGATCTTTATGAAATTTGGTACGGACATGTAAAGTGGTAATCAATTGGACGAGTTCGTGAACCAGCCCGATCGGACCACCGGAAGGGGGGGTAAAGGGGGATAAACCCCCCCAAAAATGGGTTTTTTGAGTTTTTTACATAGAAAAATAAAATTTATCAAATTTCTGTGGGCACCATTGAATTCAGCTCAAAAAAACAAATAATTTAGTATTGTGAATCACTGCTCTATGCCCATTGGTTACCGAGATATTGAAAGTGGTAAACACAGTACGTTGTCCCAATGTTAACCTTATGGGAAATAAGTAAAATTCTATATCTCGCTTATTTCTCAACATATCTTGATAAAACTTGGTAAATGGCTTCTTCTAGCTCAGATCTACTAAATATTGAATTAAAACCATCCAGTTTTAATATACCTGTAGCAGCAAACCTGCATACTCATTTCCCATGTTATTCTTATGGAGCTTAACAAAACATGTCAAATCTTGCTATGTTTGCTTGAAATACGTTGTTTTGCATTTGAAATTCGCTGAGTATGCAGGTCTGCTGCAACGGGGGTATTTTAAAGTTTGTTTCATTAAGTGGTATATTTAATAATCTATTGACCATGGAGCGGATGCCTGACATTTTGTACTTCCATGGATGTATGCAAAACTTTTCATAATAAAAAAGAATCATCATTGAGCTACGCAACCCGAAATAATACATTCCAAATGATTGAAAAACTCTCAAGACAAGAACAACAAAATAATAAATATAAAAAATCTGGAATTTACCGAATTAATTGTTCAGATTGCAACAAATTTTACATTGGGCAGACAGGAAGATCATTTCAATCAAGATTTAAGGAACATATTCAAGTGCTTAAAAGCAATAATCAAACATCCATGAGATCTAACTTCGCTGAACACCTCTTGTCCACAAACCACAATTACAAGAGCATCGAAGAAAATTTAAAAATAATAAACTGTATGCCAAAAGGAGAAAAAATGAATGCTGAAGAAGAATTTCAAATATATGATGCATACCAAGAAAACCCCCATGAACTTCTAAACACACATATATACGACAACAACCCGATATTTATGAAAATAAGAAATATAAAATTAAATAAATAAGAACAACCAATCCATAACAGTACACCATGTGGATTTTGAATGAAATGTTTACTACCAAATATTATGAGGTTAAGTATTTATATTCTGACCATGAAGATGGGATAATACCCGAAACATGTTGTCAAATTAAATAAAAATATTATAAAAAAAGGGTACTTTGTTAATATTATGTTCATTTCAATCATAGATATATATATATAGATATATATATATATATATTTATGAAAGTAAACGAATGGTGTGTTTGGCATCTGAGGACCTCAAAAAGAAAAGTTATGATGGTTTTAGGCTTAGGTCTTACCATGAGACCTACGGTAACAGCTTCTTCCTTATAGGGGAAATTCGCTAAAACTCTTTTCTTCTTCACCAAAACTGATTAGTAATGTAATACGGAAATTTAGTGATTAAAAGTATTTGAATTTCTTTATTTCAAAGAATGCAATCAAATTAACAATCCAGGATTCCGCAAGTTTATTACAAACATATAACCACATTTCATTGCTTCAAATATAAACGGACTTAAATCAAATCATAATTTTTTTTGTAACAGTCTGTGTTTAATAATAGTAAATTCTCAAAATTACACTACTAATTACTCGTCGTGATTTTAACTTCAAATTTTAGTGTATAGGCCTCAGCGAGTGTGAAACTACCACACAATAGACAGAGTTAGCAGACAGCCAACACAGACTTCTACTCAAATCAGCCGCAACTTAAAAGTAGATCGCAGCACTGTACTACATAAAAATAAATTTGTAATATGAACGAATAAGCGGCCGTGGCCGCCTTTCCATAGAACTGGCCGCCTTTTCGTGTCCTGGCCGCCACCCCGTGCACGTTTCAAGCGCCGTGGCCGCCTTTCCGTGCAGGTCTGGATCTATATATATATTTATGAAAATGAACGAATAGTGTGTTTTGCTTCTGGGGGCCCCAAAACGAAAAGTTATCATGGTCTTGGGCTTAGGTCTTACCATGAGTACTACGGCAACAGCTTCTTCCCTATAGGGGAAATTCGCTAATAATAAAAAATAGATCTAAAATTTTAAACGTTCATAAGAAATGTATAGGGATGAATTTTAATTTGCATTTATCTTTAAAATGAATCAAGATTCTCAAAAACGGATTGCGGTATTGTAATCAGTTTACCTAAAAATTTAGGCCTATTTTGAAATGATGGGTCACAACACTATCTTACATTAGAAAAATCTACTTAGGGTACGTTTATACTGGAGCCGGGAGGCAAGCCTGGTGGGTAGCCGGGAGGGAAGCTTTGACCCAGGCTCTGAGCATTGCTCTGAGCGAGTAAGCGGAGATAGCGTCACGATATTCTAATTAGAAGTCATATGATCTAAATCCAGATACACGATAATGAAATGAAACGTCTTATGAACATCTTTGTTTATTGTTATGTTTGGTTATTGAATTTACTTTTAATCGTACATTGGGTGATTTTTATGTTTTTTCTGAAGTAATTTTCTTTCTTCAACATTTTGAAAGTTTATTACACATACACAATAGTTTGATCACTTATATTTTTGTTGATATTGATTAGTTTTACTTTTCTTTTTATATTTTATATTTTATTTGTGTTTTACATTAAATTTCGAAATGTCATCAGAATCGAGCGACGACGATGATTTTATGTTATAGTAGAAAGTGTTGGTGCAAAATGGTTCTTGCTAAGCCGAGTTGCGGATAGGAGTGTTCAAGTGCATCCCATCAATAAAGATAGGAAAAAATTTGGTGAATATCACCAATTGTTTTTAAAATTGAGACAATATATCCAATTATATGTTTTGACCAGAGCTAAAATGACCATTTAAACAAATATTGTAATACCCCCGTTGCAGCAGTCCTGCATACTCAGCGAATTTCAAGTGCATAAATAAATAATTTAAATGAAGTCTCGCATCAAGTAAAATCAATATACATTCAAAAGAAAGCGTGCAAAAATACTCTCCTAGTGGCTTTTAAGATCAACAGGCTATAAAAAATAATAGCCTATACTTGGCACGAAAATGCAATGTTCAAAACTTCAAAACAGCTGGCTTTTCCAATTTAATCGTATGGGGAAATGACCAGCTGTTTAAGTTTGAGTAAAAAATTTCATAAACATCATCAGTAAAAATCTGTATTCGCTATAGTACATTTATTTGACATATTTAGTTATCTGGCCTTTAAGTAAGCCATGTCTGTATCCACCATGTGGCTTTGAATCAAACATCAGCTCACATGTTTTAATGTAAACAAAGCAGACGTTTTAGATCCCAATGCTACTTCCCAATGCTACTTAAATGGCAGTTATTTTATGTTATTTTTTGTTATCTAGCAAACTTTAAGAAATTGCAGTACTTTTCCTGAGTCCCTGACATTAAAACATTTAATTTGAGCCCTGTTCCCTCATCCTGTGATTTACCAAATGCCCACAATTGGTATTCAAAAATAAATTATTCTTCATAAGATTAGTATGGAAAAATGCAGGTTTGCTGCCACAGAAATTTGAAAATGAGGTATTATAGGCTACAATCCAATATATCTAAACTACATAAAGCCACATAACATGTTTTATCAAGATATGCTGAGGAATAAGAAAGCTATCCAATTGCATTTACCTCTCATAAGGTTAACATTGGGAAAGAGAGTACACAGGTTTGCTGCCTCAGGAATTTGTTGATTTGGATATTTTAAGCCATAATCAAGTAGATATTAACTGTATGAAGCCTCATGCCATTTCTTATCAGTATATTTTGAGAAATGAGCGAACTACACAACTTATTTTATTACCCATAAGGTTAGCATGTAGAATGAGTATGCAGGTTTGCTGCAACAGGTATGTTAAAACTGGTTAGTTTTAATTCATTATTTAGTATATCTTAACTAGAAGAAGCCATATACCAAGTTTTGTCAAGAAATGTTAAAAAATAAGTAAGATATAGAATTTTTTTATTTCCCATAAGGATAACAAGGGGAATGATTATGCAGGTTTGCTGCCACAAAAATTGAAATTTCGGGGATTTTTTACTAAAATACATTATATCTCATCTAGATGAAGCCACAAACCAAGTTTAATTAAGATATGTTGAGAAATGAGCGAGATATAGAATTTTACTTATTCCCTATAAGGTTAACATTGGGACAACGTACTGTGTTTACCACTTTCAATATCTCGGTAACCAATGGACATAGAGCAATGATTCAAAATACTAAATTGTTTGTTTTTTTGAGGCGAATCCAATGATGCCAACGAAAATTTGATTAATTTCATTTTTTTATGTAAAAACCCCAAAAAACCCATTTTTGGGGGGTTTATTCACCTTTTACCCCCCCTTCCGATGGTCCGATCGGGCTGGTTTACGAACTTGTCCAATCGATCACCACTTTACATGTCTGTACCAAATTTAATTAAGATCGGACCATATTTACGGCCGCTATCGTGCTCACAGACACACACACACATATATATATATATATATAGATATTTAGATAGATAGATAGATATATATATATAAATTCGAACGAATGGTGTTTTTTGCTTCTGGTGGCCCCAAAACGAAAAGTTATCATGGTCTCGGGCTTAGGTCTTACCATGAGACCTACGGTAATAGCTTCTTCCCTATAGGGGAAATTCGCTAAAAGTGGAGTTCATAGTTTCTAATGAATTTTAAAGCTGTTTAACTTAAGGCTTAATTTCATGAATTTACATTGAATGTTTAATATTTTCCTATCTAAATTGGTTTTCAAACAAAATTTGAAAAATGACGTTATCTCAGCGTCTACCCCCCCCCCCCCTTCAAGCACATCATCTTACCATCATTTCTGTTCTGATCCCCTCCCCCTATTTTCTGATGACGTAATTTATAGACGGTCCCTAGCTGTACACACATGATATTACTAGTTACGAGAGATCTGAAGGGGTTATGCACTTTGGATTGCAATGCTTAACCAGTTGAAGATTTGCCCCTCTGTTGCCACTTATTAGGCGTGAATAGGGTGGCCTTAAGCTTCCCGGAGGACGAATATTTTTTTATGATCGCGATAAAATATCGCACTTCGAAAGCTCCAAGACACCATCGGCTGCTGTCTGATCTGTTTGATGATAGTAGGCCTAGATCTGTTTGAACAAATATTTGAAAGCTACGCTTTTATGATTAATACATTTGCTATGCTTCTTTATTTGTATCAATTTAACATGTGTAATTATAATTGAACAAATAAAAATAATTCAAATGAATGCACGAGGGAAATAATATATACAATTATTTTCTGTAATAACAGTTGATTCACAATATTTTATCCTCTTTACAGTTATTCCCACGTACTTACTATATCCATCTGACTCTAGAACAATAGGCTTTGTTTACAAATAATAATCCAGGATTGCTCCCTTGCTCTGACCCTGGCTCAGAGCTTGTGTCCCATGTAGAACCGCTTCTGATTGGCTGGTGTGAACCGGCGATGAAGCGAGTGTGCTTGCCTCCCGGCTCCGGTATGAACGTACCCTTAGGCTATATCCAATACGGCAGATCCAAGATGACGACCAAAAATTAACAATCGGCCAAAATGAAGTATATACCATCCAAAAATTATCGCTGGTGGTCCCAAGAAATTATATTGATAAATTGAAGTAAAAAATGAAGAGGGGAAGCTTTTTTCAAAATTGATCCCATTACAATAAAACCACCATTTCGAAACATGATTTTAAAGGTGTAATTAAAACAACTTTATTTTTTGGAGACTCATCAGATCTTTAATTATAGTGCTCTAAAGAAGTCCTGGTCAAAATTTCGTGAATGTAATTCAGTTGCCGATCTAAAGGGTGTTTTTGGCCTTATTTTCCTGTATTAGGTTAGGATTATTTGCTAAGAACTTAAATAAAGAAATGTTCAGTTTATTTTGGATCACAAAGTTAGATACCCTACTATACGACTGCAGTTCCCTAGCAAAAATACTTAGTCCGAACATTCGAGAGAATTGACTTGCTCCAAAGTTGAGATTTCTTTGATACGTTTATTGATTAGACCTATACAGTATTTCTAATTAATTCTTGACATACCGTTCTATTCATATTTTTCAGACTACCAAAATGAAAAAAAAAACCTTTCGCCCTCCTTAGAATATATTAATAAGCTCCAATGAGAACCAACTTGTGACTAGTTGCACCTAGAAGCATCTTTCAAATCATCTTTTGATTTGTTATTGATACGGAAGAATGATATTTTTTTCTCATAAAATTAAATGGATTTTAAAGTTTCTTTGACATCTGACTCATCCCCTAAATTTTAGTAGTAGAACAGTTGTTGGGTCAATGAATGCAGCATCATTTCCAGCCAGTTTTGGGTACTTCGTTTTAAAGGGCTTTGAAGAATGGTGATATATCGAGTCATCTCACCATTTCATTTGAATGTCATCAGTTTTTTACACTGGACTGCAGCCGCCTAGGTACGAGTTTCATGTCTGATCTTCTGCCATTCATTCGTATAGCAGACGATTCAACTTCTGATTTCTAAGAAAACTACATTGAACGATCTACCGATAGTTGAAGTTTGATGTATTGTTTGTTGGATAGAACTTGACATCCGATTCCATTGTATTTCATATCAATTGTTTTGTTGAATTTAGCGATAGGCTAGTATTTTAGTACAACATGGTAGATAGTGAGAAACAAGTTGTTTAGTTAGTTAATTAGTAACATTTTAATTTAGTTTTTGGCCAGCGTTATTATTTTTAATCTAATTTTGGTTTTATATTTACATTTGGAATGCTACATTGTTCATAATGGAATCGAATAATATGAGTGACAATGGTTTTGGTTATTGTTAGTTATCGATTCATTACTGACACTTGTTGAAACAGTACATCGGTTGAGTTAAACACGATGGGTTGATAGCTGATATCGGATTATCGAAACCTAAACTGAGTACTGAAAACAAAACTGATCTTCGCCCATGATAAATCATATTGAGAAGTTCAGTTACTAAACCTGGGCAAAACAGATAACCAATGACCAAGTTAGTATAAACATAACCTGTAAAGGCAGAAGATCATATATGAAACTCGTACCACCTACAGCCGCACTCACCGGTGGATATGGCAAATAAATGGTTGGTGTTGCCACAGGTTTCTTCCAGTAACCTACCGTTGTAGCTGAATGTAAGCTATGGATTTTAGAATAAACCAAATTCATCTTGGTTATAACTTTACCTTACTTTGAATTACTCCTGCATTGGTCAGTTTGAATTGGTGCTTCATAAAATATTTAGCCTACCTATCACAAATTTTTACCTTCCTGGAGTCTTACTTGAGTCTCGTGAGTCATACACTTTTTAATTTATCATCGTTACTTGAGTCTCGTGAGTCATACACTTTTTAATTTATCATCGTTGTAGCAGTATTTTATCTCTTGGTAGTCGGCCAACATAGTATCAGTATTTAGAAGAGAAGGATACAGTTGATAATATTGGTATGCACCTCAGGTATTACAGTAATTGCGTGAGTAAACTTAACCAAGCAAAGGTTGTTCTTGCCCGTTGCAGGCCCGTTTTTAACCCTCTTGGCGCTATGGGCATATTAAACTGGTGCGCCCACCCTCCCAACCATAAGACCTTTATTTTTATAATAAGCGATTGGCCGCGGCATCGCGTTGTCGATCCCTGTTGTTTTTGTTAAGTCACTGTCACCAGGTCACCATATGTGAACACGCACAATCGCCGCATTTGAAGTATTATTCATATTTTGTGTCAGGACGGGGGCGGGGGCGGGGGCGGGGGCGGGAGTGGGAGGACGGGAGGGCGAATTAGCCAGTTGGCAATTGTATAACACCCAACGTCGCCAGGAAGCGTGCGCCATACGGCGCACGTGCGCCCTTGCAACAGTTCCAAGGTCAAACTCTCAGACAACGCCCCCACTCGTCTAGGTTTTGCGTCTCTTAAGATTGTCGCCCACCTATGCAAACTAGCGAGTGGTGCGGCACGGCGCGGCGGAGCGCGGCGCCGTGGAAGAATTTTGAAAAGAATCCGTTCCATGTTATCTTATGGGTTGACGCCCATCTAAACAACTCTGCAGTGGCGCGGCGCGGCGCCGAAAAAAACTTCTCTTCGAATCCGGCACTGAGAATTCGGAGCAGAAATTTTCCCCTCATGTTGCCGCGCTGCGCCGCGCCTCCGCTGAGTTGCGTAGTGGGCGGATAGCGCTGAAAGAGCGTCTGCACTGCATACAATTCCAAGCATTTCGACCAAAAACGATGTTATTTCTTCGCCGCACCGCGCCACGCTTTTGCGAGAGTTGCTTAAGTTGGCGGGGGGTCCCCTGGAGAAGCTGAGGGAAAAATTTCTCCGCGCTGCGCTTCACCGTACCGCACCGTGTCTAAGGGGGTGTCGACCTTTAATGATACTTTTAAGCAAGTACAATATTGTGCATATGGGTCAAAATCTGAAAAGGGTACAATTGCAAAGTAGGAAAAAACCAAAAAAGTTATTACTTGGTATCTAAATGATAGTTAGATTTTTTAATACTTTGAACCCTATAGAATATGAGAAAATATAAAGAAAGCACCATTACCCACATATGTCGATGGGAGAGGCATTTTTATATTGGAAACTCCCATTTTTCGTAATAGAGGTCACACCCAGATAAATCAATATTACATAATGAAATAAAAGGGAAACCCATTGTATTTCATATTTTTTGTTGCTCACATATACTGTTTTTAAATATATTACAGCCCTCTTACTTTTGATTGACCTATATCTTAATAATTGCTGAGAAAAGATGTAATTCACCTACAAATACAAGTTTTGGTCCGGTTTTTAAACCTCACAATGTGTTTACTCCATTTCATTGTCATGAAAATTATTGTGTACCAATTTGAAACTGTACTTAATTGAAAAATATAACCATTTATATCATTTAAAAAACATTCATTTGTTAGGGCTATTATAGTTATGATTGAAATGAACATAATATTAACAAAATACCCTTTTTTATAATATTTTTATTTAATTTGACAACATGTTTCGGTTATTATCCCATCTTCATGGTCAGAATATAAACACTTAGCCTAATAATATTTTGTAGTAAACATTTCATTCAAAATCCACATGGTGTACTGTTATGGATTGGTTGTTCTTATTTATTTAATTTTATGTTTCTTATTTTCATAAATATCGGGTTGTTGTCGCATATATGTGTGTTCAGAAGTTCATGGGGGTTTCTTTGAATGCATTATATATTTGAAATTCTTCTTCAGCGTTCATTTTTTCTCCTTTGGGCATGCATCATTTGAATCAAAAGACAGGAAGATCATTTGAATCAAGATTTAAGGAACATATTCAAGCACTTTAAAGCAATAATCAAACATCCATGAGATCTAACTTCGCTGAACACCTCTTGTCCACAAACCACAATTATAAAAGCATCGAAGAAAATTTAAAAGTAATAAACTGCATGCCCAAAGGAGAAAAAATGAACGCTGAAGAAGAATTTCAAATATAAAATGCATACAAAGAAAACCCCCATGAACTTCTGAACAAAGATATATGTGACAACAACCCGATATTTATGAAAATAAGAAACATAAAATTAAATAAATAAGAACAACCAATCCATAACAGTACACCATGTGGATTTTGAATGAAATGTTTACTACAAAATATTATTAGGTTAAGTGTTTATATTCTGACCATGAAGATGGGATAATAACCAAAACATGTTGTCAAATTAAATAAAAATATTATAAAAAAAGGGTATTTTGTTAATATTATGTTCATTTCAATCATAACCATTTATATATATTTTGACCATACATATTTTTAAATAAAAATTTTTAAATGTGACATTCTGCTACAATGCGTGACCTCAGTTACATGGATATGACTTACGTTACATGTTTGTTGTTTAATTTTTTTTAATATAAAATCTTCATCTGTTCCTTTCATAGTCTGAAATAGGAAGAATTTGATTTCTAATATAGGCCTTTTTCAGTAATTACAAGACAATACAATAGTGTTAAAATAACCTTAACTGAATCATTAGGCGCATAATACAAAATATTTTTAATGACTCATGATGCATGGGATGTTCTATTTTTAAAATCATTCATTGTTATTACTTAGTCATGAAAAAATATTTTGAAATTCTTCAAAATTACATTTAAATGATCACGGTATGTTTAATGTGGTTGCGTATCAAAACGTTTCAACGATTAAATGTGATGCGGAAAGTGAAAAGGGACCTCAAGTCGCTGGAGTAAATTTTACAGTACGGGCATTTTAGTCGAATCGGGTCAAAAATATCGATTTTTAGGTTTCAATTGGATACGATTCCTTAATCTTTCTTTAACATATTCATTCGGTTATTTTAGCGATAAGAATCCGATACATATTAAAAAATAATCGATTTAGTAGCCTATGTCATGCAAACGAAAAGGGACCTCAAGTCGCTTATATGGAAAATAACATGGCGAGCGACTTTAGGTCCCATTTCCCAAATGTGCAGGCCCGTACTGACAGTGTCGTCAGGGGCATTACAAAACTAGTCTCTCCTGACATCTATCGGCAGATAAGTGAACTACTTCAAGTTTTTCGTTGTAAAAGAACATTGTCTGAGTCCAAAAATCACCGTCTTGACGTTGTATTTTTCTTTTATTCCTCAGTATTCTGCCCTCCCGACTTGAGGTCCCTTTTCAAACTTCTCACTTTCTCATTTTTTTAACAATAAAATTGTGAATGTATCTCGTCTGTTTCAGTTTAGATTTAAAGATCTAGTTTTCAGCTTTATTTTGATACCGAATTCATTTCTTAAATATCAATAATAAGTTTTCTGTGAACGTTTGAAGTTTTGGGCCTTGATTTCCTAAAATGACCGTTTTGACTATTTAAAATTCAGACGCCAATAATTCAAAGACAAAAAATCATAGCACTATAAATTATATGTCAAATTGTTCGGAATTTAATGCAGAACTTCAGGATGTCTATAACTCAAAACCTAAAAATTCCGACTTGAGGTCCCTTTTCACTTTCCGCATCACAAATGAAGGCTTCATTACAAATTTCTAAAAATAGGCTTAGGCCTGAATAAGTTATAGTTTAGAGCATAAAAATAAAATAAAAAAGAAAGAAAACCCGTTTAGCCATTATTAGAGTAAGTTCAAACACATTAAAATCATTATATTTTTCAAAATGTATACTTGCTTTTTAAACTGCAGCAAAGACAGATGACCAAACGGAATCAAAAATCTTTTCATAAAAAAATTATTTAACATAATTAAAAAATGCTACTCACAAGTTAAATTTCAAAAAATATTATTAAGACATACTGTATTTTAATTAATTAAGTGACTTGATTGAAAAATGTTTAGAAGCATTTAAAAAAAATTGTGTTTCAATGTTGGACATGTTACGTTTTTTATGTATCAAACATTTTAAACAAAGGTGAGATACATTAGATACATTACTTAGTTGAAATGGCGACCTACCCAGGTAGGTATTTTAAGCCAAGTATGAATGACAAGGTGACAAACGTCAAAAAAGCTATGGACTTAATAAATTAATCTAAAGCATATAGGCCTAATACAAACTTAAGAGTAGTAGTGAATGATTAATTCTGGCGCAGGGCGTATGAGGCGTAGGAGGCGTATGAGGTGTATGAGACGTACGAGACGTATGAGTGCAAAGTCCAAGGTCATCGCTACGTCATTATTTCTCGCGCGCGCCACCACCGTTGCGCCGTTCGCTCGGCTCGAGCGCGCCGGTTCCTACTAGATTCTGCCGCCCTGATACTTCGGGAGAATAAAAAACTAAATAATTCGATATTCGATTGTCGATTTCGATTTATCGAATCGTTTCGTTAATCGATTTTAATGTTTCTACGGTATTCCGCCCTCCTGATACATAAAAATCAATTTTGAAAGCCATTTTTGTAAATTTTTTCAATAAATACAGTTTAGAAAATTATCAATAGTCAACAAATATTTTTTCTTGACAACTTTTTTCGGAGTTAGAAAATTATTTTTCAGCAACGAAAAAAAATAAAAATAACGAGTATGATCGAAATAATAATAATAACGGGTATAATCGATTAAACGAATATTCACTCTCTCACGAACTTGATATCGTGTTTAAACATATCATTCGACATCGGGATCTTTCCGTGGTACACCACATACAACGGTTGCTCCGATTTCAATAGCGCGTTTATATTTTTCGTACTCATTCTCTCGTTCCAACTCTCGGGTAGTTGAAACCGCACATCATCGCATGTAACCAAAACTCTTACTCCGTAAGCGTAGTGGATTCTCTCTATGCTATTGACCAAATATTTTTTACCGATTTCTAAATCGCTTATCTTCGCGAAAGCGTTACCGTTCACTTCGTCGAGGATATCTTTATAATAATCCTTTTCCATTTCCATCTTTCTTCCGTCTATATATAAAAATATATTTTCACGGTCGAATAAAAAATTGAGAGCGTTTCAAAAGATGTAATAAATCATCGCTTTTGACGAAAACTAATTCATATTTAATTCCGACTCATCGACTAGTTTTAAATAAATAATATAATCGGCCAGAGCGTTTCGCAGGGGGACTTTGTTTTCATCCGTCAGATAAATGTTGATTTCTCTTATCGTCTGCGTGTCGGGTTTGAGCGGCATGTAATTTAAAACGGACGGTTTCTCGTAAATTTTATCTCTGTGTTCTCGCGGACTCGAGTGATACAACAACGAGGAGTTATCGTGTCTGTGCCAATGCTCCGCGTGATTGATATACGAATGTTCGACTAAATCGCAATGCACTTCGATCATCTCGAACGGTCTGATTTGTAATTTACTCTCTTCTTCGTAAATTGATAAAATAGTTTCCGACTCGAACATCAATTCGAACGCGGTTTCATCTTTTTTCAATTCTGTAAACCCTAGAAACCGTCGTAGCTCGTTGTTCATATGGAACTTAACTGGAGATTTGATACATATCTTAGACTGTGGGTCTCGAAAAATCTTAAACTTTTCCACATCTATCGCCGGTGTAAACTTATTAATCCTCATGAATTCCCTGATTTCTCTCTGCATAGTTTTCAAATCCCAAAACTCCGCATCAAAAGTTAGTGTAGGTCGATCCTTCTCACTCTTAAAAAAAGTAATCGAAGCCGGTTCTTTCAAGTTATAAAAATAGTTATGAAATGAAAACCCCGTGAGCGCGAGATAATAACGCGCGCCCTCTTTCAAGTGTATGGGGTTTTCGAGCTTCAACTGCAGATGCGGTTTTCGACCGATCAATTTGAAGTACACCATTTTCTCTATATATATACTTTTAAAACATTACGGTTACGATTATTTATTAAGAGTGGGGGAGAAAAAAAATAAAATTATTCGAACCATCTCAAAAATGCGTATTTATCGTTTTGTAAAGCGCGTTCTATCGTATTGAAATCCTGTCCTCTGGAAAAACGCCGCAATACCTCCAAACACAAATGACCGCATATCGGGGGATCTTCGTAATCTTGATATCTCGCGTGGTTATAACAAATACCTTTAGTCATGTTTAGATATTTCTCCAATTCTAAAGGTGGAGGTGCCTCGCCGAACGAATCGAAATATATGACATAATTACCTTTTTTCGTATAACAAGTCCAATGCGTGCCGCCCGACTCCAGATCGCCTAGATTAATAATAGCACACTCGTTTTTGCGCGGCTTGTCTGGTAAACACTCCCGCATAAAAACACCACGGAAATTGTCGATTTTCAACTTGTTGGCCCATGTCTCCAGTTCGGACATGGTCAGCGGAACTAGTTTTTTTTATCCTCTCTAATATCTTTAAGAGTCTTATGCAATTTTCCGCTTACACGTTTCACCAGACCGGCTCCGGTTTTATCTTTATTAATCAATTCGTCCAGTTCATTGTCTATTAAATTTTTCAACCACGGCACGAAATCATTCTTCAACACAGGCGCCACTTTATTCTTTATCAGAGGTGAGGCGAATTTCTTAAAATACGGAATATTGTTTTCAGCCAGTTCTAAAACTTCCTTCAGAAGACCTCCATCGATCATTTCCTTCAACTGGGAATAATCAAAAATCAACCGTGTCCCTCTATTGTTTTTCAACGCTTTTTCCACTTGTTTGTTTTGATCACCATCGAGTGACACTTCGGTATTACCATTTTTTAATTGATCTTTTGTTAAAGTAAGCACTGCGCGTTTAAGCTTCTTATGAGCTATCCGCAGCTTATTCAGTTGACCTTTAGTCAAATTTATTTTCCTCTTGTGATTCCCCATTATCTATGTATAAAAATTGATATTTTGAATTCATATAAAAAATTAAAACTTGCCAAATGATTGATATTTTTTTCTATCGAACGAAAATTTAATTTCATTAATATAAGAGATGAATTCTTACTGTCGCACGTGTAAAACGCAGACCGCGTCAGAGAACATGAAAATTGTGAAAACGAAAAATAAAAGATGGTCGGCGAGTTCCGATTGCGCGGTCTGCGGCGGCGTTAAAAACTCGTTTATCAAAGAGCCGCCCGAAGTGGTGGAGGCTAAAGAACTGCACAAACCGGTAGTGAAAAAATTTATAAAACGCAGGATAATCATGAAAGGTCTGGATAATCTGTGGGCCGCGGATCTGCTCATCATGAAACAATTCGCCAGAGGGAACAACTGGTACAAATACATCTTAAACGTGATAGACTGTTTTAGCAAATTCGTCTGGTCCGAACCGTTGAAGAAAAAAGACGGCGCGGTAGTGACGGCCGCTTTTGAGAGGATAATAAAGAGAGCGAAAAAGGACGGTCACACTACGCCCGAACTGCTGCACACGGATAAGGGGACAGAGTTTAAAAATAAACCTTTTAACGACATGCTCAAAAAACACGGTATAAAAATGTACCATACGGAGAGCGAGGAAAAGTCGGCGATAATCGAGAGATACCACAGGACGTTAAACGATAAATTCAGAGTCAATTCCAAGTGAGAAACTCGCACAAATGGTACGACGTCTTACAAGAGCTCACCGACGAATACAACAAACACGATTACCACAGCACGATAAAAATGCGTCCGGCCGATGTCAATAAGAGCAACGAGTCCGATCTGTTGAAAATGTATCAGGAGCTCGAAAGTGAAGTGCCGCGTAAAAAACCGAAATTCGACGTCGGGGACAGAGTCCGTATAACGGCGAGTAAAGTCGTATTTAGAAACAAATATAAACAAAACTGGACTAGCGAAATTTTTGTGATCGCGCAAGTTTTAAACACCAAACCCGTCACGTACAAAATCGAGGCTCTAGACGGTGAAGAAGTGATCGGTGGTTTTTACGAGAGGGAACTGCAAAAGACCGAATTTTGAGTATTTTTAAAAGTACCATCACAGTACCACTACCAGTACCGTCACAGTACTATTAATATTTTTTAAAGTACCAGTACCACCGCAGTACTATTAATATTTTTTAAAGTACCAGTACCATTGCAGTACTATTAATATTTTTTAAAGTACCGGTACCATCGCAGTACTATTAATATTTTTAAAGTATCGGTACCATCGCGGTACTAATGCGCCGTCGTAATAAAAGAACCATAATAAAATCAAAAGTACCGATACAGTACCGTTTCTTATTTATTTCGAAATTATCGTGGCAATATTAAATCGAATTTTCTCATCGTGCGATATTATTAATTAGAGTCTCGTAGCTCGACATTGTATTTTTTAAACAAGTCGAAATACCTAAAGTGCTTATATAGAACGACATGACTGACGCGATTGACGTTTATCATACCGAGCTTACTTTTAAAAACCGTAATATCACGATAGTGCGCGGTGTCGATAAAATATGTCGGTTTAAAGCGAACGATATCACCCATATACTGGGATACAAGAACCCCAAAAAGGCGATTTACGATCATGTGAACGAAAAATATAAAACTACATATCGCGATTTAAAAGTCGATAATCCGAATTTACATCTAAAACGAACGCATCCCGATACGGTTTTCATAGACGAACCGGCGATCGGGGTTTTGTTGAATAAATGCGCGAAGGAAAGTGATGAGTTTCGGGAGTGGTTTTTCAAAGAACTCGAAAATATACATTCGGAACACGCCGACCGAAATATCGAGAATGACGAATCGAGCGAGTCGGAATCGGATTATGAATGGTTAGAAAGCGAGGATACCTCGGACGATCGTTTGAAAACGGAAAACGGATTATTCCGCGAGATGATAGATAGAACGCAAATACAACAAATTTTCGCTGTATCGAAGAGTGCGGATAATAATAAGGAATATAAATTCATAGACACGCAAAAACGCTCTTTTAAAAAGCCGTCGAGGATTCCTGCGGATACGATTTATGTTTCGAAACGGAATACATAATTATCGACGACGAGAATATGATAAAAAAGGTTTTGAGAAAAATAAATAAAGAGGGTGTGGAATACGAATATAACGGAAAGAGCAAATGTATAACGATTCGCGATGACGATTTCGACCTGATCGGCCTGGTTAAAAGAACGATGTCGGAAGTGATGTTGTGGTGAAATAAATACGTTTCCGATCGCGCGAACTATATGATTTTATTTTTTTATTTTTTCGATCGTAATAAAACATTGACGTTCGATCGGTCGTTTTTCTATAGTAGGTACGAAATGAATAACAATAATAATATGGATATTGCGAGTGATGAGATTTCCGACGAAAGTTCTTCATCGTCTTATAATTCCGATGTGTCCAACACAGATGAGGATTACATGGACGATATCGCGAGTAAATTCGTTTTTAATAATCGAGAGGTTACAGTGTTGTTTGATGATGATAATAACTCTTGGTTTAAGGGTAAAGATGTAGCCGAAATATTAGGATATTCAAATTTAAAAAGGGCCTTACAAATGCGTGTTAATGATCGTTACAAGAAAAATCTGGCCTTTATAGTTGGGACACGATTTGTGTCCCAACCGAATCTGAGCGATTTTGGTGGGAGCAAACCTGTTTCGCATCATAAAGGCTTAGAAATTTACATATCTGAGCCCGGATTATATGAATTGATATTTTCATCAAAGTTACCCTCAGCGAATGACTTCAAACGTTGGATCTTCGAAGACGTTTTACCTTCCATCCGTAAACATGGCGAGTACAAACTGAGAAATAAAAACGTAGAGCTTATGGAAACGATAAGTCGGTTAGAAAATGAAAATCGTCTGATAGAAAATGAAAATCGTCTGATAGAAAATGAAAATCTTCGTTTAAACAATACGATACAAAACATGAAACCTAAAGTAGCTTGTATGCCTCAAAAATCGAACCTAAGACACGTCTTTGCCGTCTTTAAACGATATTCTTATGCGGACGGTATTTATACATACTACTGTGTAAGAACTGAAGATCGGTATTTTTCTACGGTTTATAAAAAGAAAATCGATGAAGGTTATTTACTTTTGTTTTACAAAGATGAAGTGCCGAACAGTATAAACGTTTTGAACTGTGTAAAAGATATCATGAGATACCGCAATATATCCTATAAATCACGCAATAATGTTGTAATCACGCCGTATAATTTCATAGAATTAGTAGAAGAATTCTTCAAAGATTTGAGAAAATAAATAGTAAACATTTTCCCATCCTAATAAATTCTTATTTCTCGTACTTTATTTTATTTCTTTTCTTAACTGGTGCGTTATTTTTTTCCTCATAGAGAGTGATGGATATCGTCCCGTATTACGAAGAGAAGATTGAAGATAACCTTCTACCCCGACCGTTACGTTGTCTGATAGTAGGCTCCTCGGGCTGCGGAAAAACAAACTTGTTGCTGAATTTCATTTATAATCCGCGCGGTCTCGTGTTTAGAAATTTATACGTCTTCAGTAAGTCTATAGAGCAGCCGGCTTATGTAGAATTACGCGAAAAGTACATCGATGCTGAAAACAAGTTGAATAAGAAGATAGCATACTTTTTTAACAATTGCGAAGATTTACCTCCATTGGATGAATGTAAGAAAAACTCCCTCGTGGTGTTCGACGACTGTCTGATGGAAAAACAAGAAGCGATAAAAGACTACTTCATCAGAGGTAGACATAAAAAACTGTCCTGCGTCTACCTCAGTCAGAGCTACGGTAAAGTCGACATGCAAGTGATACGGAACAACGTCAACCTGCTATGCATCTTCAAACAAAACAAACACTACACGAAACGTATTTACGACGATTTCGTAGGATCGGACATGACGATCGATGAATTCGAAAAGATGTGTCAAAAGTGTTGGAGCGAACCGTTCGGATTTTTGACAATAAACACCGCTAAGAAAGCGCACAACGGAAAATACATGTTCAAGTTGAAATACGACTTAAACGAGCGATAATCGATGTGTACGCGTCGTTTTCGATAAACGATTCGTACACGTTATTTTTTTAAAACGACGTGTACGCATCGTTTTATTTAAAAAAAACAACGTGTACGCATCGTTTTTAATAAACGACGCGTACACGTAATATTTTATAAAAATAACGTGTACGCGTCGTTTTCGGATTTTTATTCGGATTTATTTTTTTTCTTTATTTTTGAAAAGCGAAACTCCGGACCCTAAACCTATATATATAGATAATACGATGAAGAGGAAAAGCGATGATAAGGAGATCATCAGCACGCTGATGAAAAAACAGAAGATGGCCGATAAGATGTGGCCGGACGACGCGGACGTGCGAACGGCTAGAAAGAACGAGAAGTTACAAGAAAAATGGCTCGAAGATAGTAAGAAGAATCGGATACGCGAAGCGGAGGAGAGGAGAAAGCTTTTCAGTTCACGCCCGACGTCGTTAGTAAACGCTAAACCGAAAGAACGATTGATCGCGCCTCCTCCTCCTCCGCGTGAAAACAAACCGATTACCGTCGCGGAGGCTAAGAGGTTGGATGAATTGGAAGATCGATTAAAGAGCGAATTCGACACGTCTAGAAGAGCGGAAGTGGAAAAGGTGCGCGAACAGGAGAAGCGACACGAACCCGTAGTTAAAGCTATAAAAGAACAGACGGAAACTTTAAAGACGGAGAAAAAACCCCGCGTCATTTTGAGAAGACCCATCCCCACTGTCGGACAGTTCAGACCTAGAACGTCGAGCACACCCGGTAGACCTGTAGGTAAAGTGGACAAAACACTCGCGGTAGATAAAGCGGACGAAACGATAACTCCAATCGAGGACGCGGACGTATTCGACGCGTCTACAGTTTTATCACCGCCGCAAACTTCGCAGGAATTACAGAATCGTTCTATCCGCGAATTCACCGAAAACGAGGAAATTGGTGATATCGCGAAGCAATACCTCTCGAACTGTAACGATATGAGTTTCGGCGTTTATTACGATTTCGCGAATAGCAAACTCGCGATCGGATCGCAAACCATATCCGTCGAAAACGACGATATCATACTGGACAGAACTATGGACAGATACGTAGGTAGCGAGGGACTGTGGTCGCTCTTGACCAGAGCGGAGATCCACGGTGTGCAATCCACAGCCGCGGTCGGTACGACACCGAAGGAGAGACTCATAAGTATAGGCGCGTTCACTTCTCAGGACTTTGAAAAATATAAAGATATTTTAATCAAAACACACGCTCTACATCATAACAACGATCCCGCCTCACCCAGACCCAAGGCGAGCGGCGGTTGGAAATGGAAGAATTTAATAAGTGACATATGGAAAGAACTCAAACAAAAGCCGTCTTCGTCCGGCAGCGGTCTACTCGTGGATACGAACAACCCCGTGGAATATAAATATATAGACGATTACGACGAGTTGTCGGAGAGAATAAAGTTTATACAAGCCGAGGAGGAAGCGGGAAATAATAATTTTAATAACGAAAAAATCGGGATCGTCAAGTTTATAAATAACGAGATCGAAAAACTGATCACTCGGCCGGAAGGTGTTAAACGGATAAGTCGGTGTTTGTCCGCGTTGAAGGAAAAGGAAGGTGGTAAATTGACTAACACCGCGGATGTTAAGTTTCGCGTAGATAAATTGGGTTTGGCGTCGGATAGGAAGAAACGTATGCGCATGTTCGGTAGGAGATGAATATTATATTCATCCGGAAATTTTAAAAGTATATTTTTCATTAAGTTCGAATCGCGTTTTTTATTTTTTTTATTCGAAACCGAAAACTTAAAATCTATATATAGATATGGAGAAGTATTACGAGGAAGCGTCCGACAAGATAGAACGGTACGAATTCCATACCGTCGAACCGGTGTCCGATCTGAATTTCAATTCGCCAATCAGATGATCACGTTCAGATTAGACGGCGGAGACGTTTTTTACGATAAGGAAATATATTATCACATACGAGGTGAAGTGTTGAAAAAAGCGAATGGTGCGAAGTACGAGGCGACGGACCCGATCAAGTTGGTCGATAATTTCCCGGCGTTTTTATTTAAGAGAATCGAATTGAAAAAACACGGTCAGTTGATAGACTTCGTCGACGAAGTCGGTATCACGAGTACGATCAAAGCTCTGACGACGTACGGCAAATCGAGCGAGAGCACTTTTCACACGAGCGGATTCAAATCTAAATTCGATAAAGGAGTCGGCAAGTTCGAAGCTTACGGCCCCTTGTCGCATCTCGGTTTAGGGTTTTTCGACGCGCTGAAATATCCGATGTACAGAGGAGGATTCCAAATAATTTTTACACGCAACGAAGATAACGACGCGATATACCGTTGGAAGGAGGGTAGCGGCGCTAACGAGAAAACTGCGGACGAGGGAAAGATACAAATCACGAGGTTCGATTTAAAAGTGCCCCTGGTCGAGTATGACGCTGTGAAAAAAGTGCCGCTCATAGAGGGACTGAGACGATTGAGTACGAAGGGCGATTTGACATACAACTATTACCAGTGGCAGTGTATCGAGAAGTTCGGTGTGTCGGGGTCTTCGTTCAGTTTCGACTTATCCGGCTTATTCGGGAATATATCCGATCCCCTGTTCGTAATCATAGGTCTACAGACCAACCTCAAAAAAAATCAAGAGAAGGATCCGAGCCGATTCAACGCTATAAACATAAAAAACTACCGCGTCAAAATCAACGGACTAGGGTATCCGAATGAGCCGCAGAATTTGTCTATAAACGATAAGGTGTACGGTATTTTATACACGAGTTATTGCTCGATCAGGCGGGTGTTATTCGGAGACGAAGACGTTTATTTAAGCGATATCGATTTTATAGACAAGTATCCGTTGATGGTCGTCGACACGCACCACCATCCGTTCTCCAGCGATAATAGGCAAAAAGATATTAAAATAGAATTGGAATTTACGAACCCCGTCGCCAGTCCGGTCTCGGATCAGGGGACGACCGCTTATGCGGTAGTCGTTTCGGAGAAAGGTTTCACTTACGATTTGGAGAGGAATAGAATTACAATGTTTTGAGATATTTTTTAATGTGGAGATAAACCGTCTGCAGCATAGACG
The DNA here is from genome assembly GCA_035578135.1 of Flexamia atlantica. Lineage (NCBI taxonomy): Eukaryota > Metazoa > Arthropoda > Insecta > Hemiptera > Cicadellidae > Flexamia > Flexamia atlantica. The sequence goes on along the minus strand of JAQJVK010000006.1, from coordinate 2,878,306 downwards.
GTTGAAAATTGTTTTCGTTTTTTATGAATATAATTATATGTTAACTTTTTTTACACGCGAGAATCAATTTTTTTTCCAAAGTGTGTAGTTTAAAGGGAGGAACGAAACGTTCCCTTTATAAAAAAAAGAAAAGAAAAAAAAGGATTTTTAAATAATAATTCGGTTATGAAATAAAATATGTATTTATTATCTTTTTTAATCCACGTACAAGTCGAGTGTGACATTTAGTTTAATTATTCCGTAGACGAATTAGCATCAAGTTCTAAAGCGGACTCTCACGGTATCTTGTAGTGCCCCCAAGGGAGAGTGGTGATGCCGTCTTCTAAAATAAACCTTTTTTCGTCACTCGCCGATAATGCTTTCTTGTGCTGTTCTACACTATACAATTCATGCTTCTTACTTCTTATCATATTCATACATTTATACACGTCTCTCTGTTCGAGCAAGCATTCCTTGTAGTCTTTAAAAGTAATTTTAGTTTCCACAACCGATTTCTTAATTCCTTTCGCTTTTTTAAATGCTTTCCCCTCAAATTCATTCCCACGAAAATCTTTATACGAACTTAACCGATTGGAGTACATCTTAGCTCTGAGTCCCACATATTCGGATAATGGATCACCCCGCATTTCATCCTTAAATGTGCCGAGTATTTTTTCTCGAAATAAGTCATATCTTTTATCATGTTTCCTCATATCCGAGTAGAAATCCGGAGTTTCTATTAGGTATTCCAAACTGTCCGTGTCCGTATACTGCAATTTCGCTTTTTCTCCGTATTCTTTTTTAATATGATTATAATGAAAGTCGTACATCTGCGTTTTAGCGATGTCCGATATAGACATTCCTATATATATGGGTTTGTTTAATAATAAACTAGTTTTTCTCATGTGAACGGCGGAAAGATCTTCACAAAATATAGTTCTATGCTTAAAAATCGGTTTCGCCACCCATTTCTCGATCTGTTTAGTCTGCGTAGCGAGTCGTATGTCCACTCTATTTCTGACATTTTCGATGGTTTTACCGAACACTGAATTGTTTAGAAGCTTGTAAAATTGCTTTTCGGGTTTATTACTAGCGTTTTTCCAACGGAGTACATTTTTATCGATAAAATCCGACATCCAATAACTCTGACTGAAACTCAGAATTCTATGTATTTTTTTTAGTTTCAACCCTAACGAAAGATATAATTTTAACGCTTTGTAATGAACGACATATTTTTCTTTATCGTACAACGTGGTCAAGAGTTTGATCTTCTTTGAACCGGGGGGTGCCCGTCTTTCGACCGCTAGCGGTAGGTCGGAATGTAAATCGTGTAATTCTCGCGGATATTCTAAATCCACTTCGAATATATATCCTACGTCGCCATTATCGCGTATCCGCATTACATCGATTTCCTCTTCGACCCATTTAAAATTACCCGTAGGCATTTTGTGTTTAGACATCGCCCAACCGTATTGGTTCACAGCGTCCAAGTACATGAGATACGTTATAGGCTTACTCTCATCATACCCATCGACACGCGGGTTATTCGCTTTCGCGTGTCTGTTCGTCACTTGAGCTAAACCGCCTCTAATCCCCCTCGTGATCATGAGTATCATTTCGTAGTCGTACAAATAGTCTAAAACCACTCCACTTTCTTTTAATAATATGCTCCACGCCAGACCCGGCGTTGTAAAGTACCACGCTAAATCCAATCCGTATGATCCAAAAGAAATACTTCTAAAATATTCCATCACATCGGCTAGTAATAAAACATCGAGTCTGTTATAAAACAGTGTATATTCTTTCATATTCTTTATTTTAAATGTTTTCCAAACCAGTTTCGCCTGTTCATAATCCCACGGACTAATACCTTTTTCGTTCAACTCATTATAAAATTGTTCTATCGGTGGTAAACTAGTCTCGAGATATTTTTCATCATCGTCCATATAATCGTACGGATAAACCCCTTTTCTAAATAATAACTTCATCGGATCGAGATTTTTATATTCATGTAAAAATAAATCAAATTTCTCTTGAAATTCTATACTCGATTTATATTTATGCAACTCAGGTTCGAATAGTTTATATCTAAAGTTTTTGTCTTGTATAGCTTCATAATATTTTTTTTGATGGTCGGACCAATTATTCATATCTTTATTTTTGAAAGAGTCTTCTAAAATTCCTCCATTATCCCAATCGGAATCTGAATCGGAATCTGAATCGCAATCATTTTTTCTCGATCTGATATCATTATATTTATTTCTTATCTCATCTCTCTCCTTTAACCATCTCGTATAATACTCTTTTTGTTCCTCAGGCATTCCATACTTTTTTACATTTCTAAAGTAATATTCATTCAATCCCTTAGTTAAATCGTCTAACGAATAAAGTGTAAACTTATACGAGTCTAAAAATCTCGCTTTTATTCCGATCCCGAAATCGACAGTATACGAGATATATCTCTCTTCGTTATTCGGAATGATATCGATACGCGTATTTTCATCTAATCTCAACATTTTTATTATTAAATGCGTATCGTAACCACTCAAGTTATGGATAAATATGGGAATAAACTTCGGAATTTTAAAGTTCAAATTACAAGACTGGTGCGCCGCACCTCTATACTTTCCGGTCAGATGACAATGATCGCGAACGCGGATATCCTTTTTTCCATGATCGAGACGAATAAACCGATAAGGCCGTGTAAATAAGTTAGCGATATCCCCTTCATCATCATTTTTTTCATCATCATCATTTTTTTCATCGGTTTCGAATTCATTCCCGCATATGTGACATATTTTAGCATCTGAAAAATCTTTTTCTTGTTCAGCGGTTAGAGGAAGCATGGGTTTTTCGTTGTTTTCATAATAATCTTTAATCGCTTGCAATTCTGATTTAAGCGTTTTAGCAAACTGTTTCCCAGCGTCGGTCCCGTAGTATAAAATCGGTTCTTTATACTCGCCGAAGGTATAAACCGTGTAGAGACAGAAGGATCTCGCCACATGATGTTGATATGTATCGGTGTAAGAAACATATTTCGCATACCCCTCGGGTGTTCTTATAGTGTTAGGCGGTTGACACGTAGCTTCGTTTTCAGCGACTTTTTCGATTAATTTCATCTTCGGCGGTCTACGCCTCTCTACATTTTCTAATAAACACTCAAAATCCGCGTACATAACGAAAGGAATTTTCATCCGACATTTGTAATCTTTAAATTTTATAACTTCCCCTTTTCCTGGTATATTCACTTTTACGGAGTCGTGTTCTTTACAATACTCTTTGTGTCTAATCAATAAATCTTCTCTACCGAAATATTGCAGGCATCGTTTGCATATGTAGATTTTATTACCTCTTTTCGTCATCTGAATACGTACCAGTTTTTCCAGATCTTTAATATAACAATAATGCGATTTTTTTCCTTTTTTAATATATAAAAGATCGATATGCGTATCCTTTTCTTCATCTGTCACAATCAGCGGATATATATTATAGTTACTATTGTAACCGTAAACGTTTATCGATATTCCGCTTCGCTTTACGAATTTTTTTACATCGTCCAAGGCGACTGGAAACTCTATGTCTTTCATCGCATCGACAAACTCGTTTTCATATCGTTTATATTTTTTAACTCTTTCAGCATCTTTATTAACGGGGTGTAAAGCGGATAAAATCGCCCACAAAAAACATTTTTCATCTTTGTTTTTTACATTTATTATAGCTTTTTTATTTTTTATTTTATCTGGAAGATCGATGTAACTCGATCCTCTAAAAGGCGAGTATCTGTTAATCGCTAAATCTAGTCCTTCGATTTCGTAAAGGCTCCATCCGGATCCTCTCGCTTCAAACTCCTCCATATTCGTACATATTGTATCTCTCATCATCCTCAATGTTTGTTTCAAATCGGTAGTACTGTATGCTCTAAAATTTTCAGTTCTAAAAAACATCTTCTCTATTTCACATTTGTCACTCACATTACGCTTGTACTTTGCGATAAAAGTCAAATTAAACTTAATATTATGTTTTGCGAGATAATCTTCTATGAACTTTATGATCGTATCGATAAATCTATTAATAAAAACTTTCGGATCTTTTATTCCGACAATATTTTTAAAGTGATATGTAATTAACCTACTTTCAAAAGCCGTTTCTTTTAAAATAATCTCATTTTCAGTAACGGGTGGAAGTTTATCGCTTTTTACAGGCTTCACTAGATTAATAATCGTGCTCATCGCTAACAATGCGGCGCCGTGTAAAACGTTAAAAACGGAATTATTTTTATTAGTAGTAGGTCGTATATCGAGTCTGGGTTGTTTGGCTGAAGTCGGTCCGTCTTCAACATCATCGTGTCTCTCGATATCCGTTTTAGCAGTCGAAGTCCGAGCCGGAGCGTACTGAATGACTGAAGGTCTGCTTTGATAATCTCGAGGATTGAAATTTTCGATAGGAATCAAGTCGGGTACGGGCCGCTTTAATCTATTGACCCCACTCGTACTCGGTTTAGCTAAATCATTCGCATTACATTTTTTCACGTGTCGACTAAAATGTAAACTTGTGATTTCTTTTCCACATTTATCACACGTCTTCTTCTTATAACGCGTATTATCTCGTTCTGGATTCGATGAACATCTTTTTACATGGTAGGATAAGTTTGTCTTCGATATCAGCTTGCCGCAGAAACCACATTCAATTTTGGAAGTCATTTTTTTTCACCTATAACAGAAAATAAAAAGATTAGTTATCAATAAAAAATTAAATTCGAATGAATTCTTACAAATAATATTTATTTAAAAAATATTTATCGAAATATTTTACAAGTCTAAAAAAGTCGACTACTGAAAATTTTCAGTCTCAAAAAATATTTATCGAAAAATTTTACAAGTCCGAAAAAGTTGACTATCGAAAATTTTCTAAGTCCAGAAAAAATATTTTTCGAAAAATTTTACAAGTCCGAAAAAGTTGACTACTGAAAATTTTCTAAGTCCCGAAAAAATATTTTTCGAAAAATTTTACAAGTCCGAAAAAGTTGACTACTGAAAATTTTCTAAGTCCCGAAAAAATATTTTTCGAAAAATTTTACAAGTCCGAAAAAGTTGACTACTGAAAATTTTCTAAGTCCAGAAAAAATATTTTTCGAAAAATTTTACAAGTCCGAAAAAGTTGACTATCGAAAAATTTCAAAGTCCAGAAAAAATATTTTTCGAAAAATTTTACAAGTCCGAAAAAGTTGACTATCGAAAAATTTCAAAGTCCAGAAAAAATATTTTTCGAAAAATTTTACAAGTCCGAAAAAGTTGACTATCGAAAATTTTCTAAGTCCAGAAAAAATATTTTTCGAAAAATTTTACAAGTCCGAAAAAGTTGACTACTGAAAATTTTCTAAGTCCCGAAAAAATATTTATCGAAAAATTTTACAAGTCCAAAAAAGTTGACTACTGAAAATTTTCAAAGTCCCCGAAAAGTATTTTTTGAAAAATTTTACAAGTCCAAAAATGTTGACTACTGAAAATTTTCAAAGTCCGAAAAGTATTTTTTCGAAAAATTTTACAAGTCTAAAAACGTTGACTCCCAACAATTTTCAAAGTCTCAAGATATATTTATTGAAAATTTACAAGTCTTAAACTGAGCAAAAATATTCTAAGTCCAAACAGTATTTACTGAAAAATTTACAAGTCTTAAACTTGCTAAAAATATTCTAAGTCCAAACAGTATTTATTGAAAAATTTACAAGTTCTAAACTGAGCGAAAATTTTCTAAGTCCAAACAGTATTTATTGAAAAATTTACAAGTCGTAAAGTGAAACTTGCTAAAAATATTCTAAGTCCAAACAGTATTTATTGAAAAATTTACAAGTTCTAAACTGAGCGAAAATTTTCTAAGTCCAAACAGTATTTATTGAAAAATTTACAAGTCGTAAAGTGAAACTTGCTAAAAATATTCTAAGTCCAAACAGTATTTATTGAAAAATTTACAAGTCGTAAAGTGAAACTTGCTAAAAATTTTCTAAGTCCAAACAGTATTTATTGAAAAATTTACAAGTTCTAAACTGAGCGAAAATTTTCTAAGTCCAAACAGTATTTATTGAAAAATTTACAAGTCGTAAAGTGAAACTTGCTAAAAATATTCTAAGTCCAAACAGTATTTATTGAAAAATTTACAAGTTCTAAACTGAGTGAAAATTTTCTAAGTCCAAACTGCATTTATTGAAAAATTTACAAGTCGTAAAAATGTTAAAGTCTTAATAAACCAAAGTCGGCACTTACCTCAGGAACTGTCGAGACGATCTTCAAAACACAGCTGGTCAAACTCAAAATCGGACCGGTATATATACCCGGAAAATCACGTGGCTCACGTGTAAAGTTGCACGTGCTCTTAGGGGCAAAGTCAGCTTTCAACGTGATCAAAATTTTCCATTGAAAACCGTTTAAAATTACAAATTTTTAAGAGAAAATAATTCAAAATTGATTTTTATGTATCAGGAGGGCAGAATACCGTAGAAACATTAAAATCGATTAACGAAACGATTCGATAAATCGAAATCGACAATCGAATATCGAATTATTCAGTTTTTTATTCTCCCGAAGTATCAGGGCGGCAGAATCTAGTAGGAACCGGCGCGCTCGAGCCGAGCGAACGGCGCAACGGTGGTGGCGCGCGCGAGAAATAATGACGTAGCGATGACCTTGGACTTTGCGCTCGTGGCGCGCGCGAGAAATAATGACGTAGCGATGACCTTGGACTTTGCGCTCGTGGCGCGCGCGAGAAATAATGACGTAGCGATGACCTTGGACTTTGCACTCATACGTCTCGTACGTCTCATACACCTCATACGCCTCCTACGCCTCATACGCCCTGCGCCAGAATTAATCATTCACTACTACTCTTAAGCTCCATAAGAATAACATGGGGAATGAGTATGCAGGTTTGCTGCTATAGGTATATTTAAACTGGTTGGTTTTAATTTAATATTTAGTAGATCTGAACTAGAAGAACCCATTTACCAAGTTTTATCGAGTTATGTTGAGAAATAGGTGAGATATAGAATTTTACTTATTTCCCATAAGGTTAAAACTGAGACAACGTAAGTAGTAGTGAATGATATGTTCTAGCTCAGGGCGTATGAGGCGTATGAGGCGTATGAGGTGTATGAGACGTACGAGACGTATGAGTGCAAAGTCCAAGGTCATCGCTACGTCATTATTTCTCGCGCGCCACGAGTGCAAAGTCCAAGGTCATCGCTACGTCATTATTTCTCGCGCGCGCCACGAGCGCAAAGTCCAAGGTCATCGCCACGTCATTATTTCTCGCGCGCGCCACCACCGTTGCGCCGTTCGCTCGGCTCGAGCGCGCCGGTTCCTACTAGATTCTGCCGCCCTGATACTTCGGGAGAATAAAAAACTGAATAATTCGATATTCGATTGCCGATTTCGATTTATCGAATCGTTTCGTTAATCGATTTTAATGTTTCTACCGTATTCCGCCCTCCTGATACATAAAAATCAATTTTGAAAGCCATTTTTGTAAATTTTTTCAATAAATACAGTTGGGGACTTAGAAAATTTTCAATAGTCAACAAATATTTTTTCTTGACAACTTTTTTTCGGAGTTAGAAAATTATTTTTCAGGAACGAAAAAAAAATAAAAATAACGAGTATGATCGAAATAATAATAATAACGGGTATAATCGATTAAACGAATATTCACTCTCTCACGAACTTGATATCGTGTTTAAACATATCATTCGACATCGGGATCTTTCCGTGGTACACCACATACAACGGTTGCTCCGATTTCAATAGCGCGTTTATATTTTTCGTACTCATTCTCTCGTTCCAACTCTCGGGTAGTTGAAACCGCACATCATCGCATGTAACCAAAACTCTCACTCCGTAAGCGTAGTGCATTCTCTCTATGCTATTGACCAAATATTTTTTACCGATTTCTAAATCGCTTATCTTCGCGAAAGCGTTACCGTTCACTTCGTCGAGGATATCTTTATAATAATCCTTTTCCATTTCCATCTTTCTTCCGTCTATATATAAAAATATATTTTCACGGTCGAATAAAAAATTGAGAGCGTTTCAAAAGATGTAATAAATCATCGCTTTTGACGAAAACTAATTCATATTTAATTCCGACTCGTCGACTAGTTTTAAATAAATAATATAATCGGCCAGAGCGTTTCGCAGGGGGACTTTGTTTTCATCCGTCAGATAAATGTTGATTTCTCTTATCGTCTGCGTGTCGGGTTTGAGCGGCATGTAATTTAAAACGGACGGTTTCTCGTAAATTTTATCTCTGTGTTCTCGCGGACTCGAGTGATACAACAACGAGGAGTTATCGTGTCTGTGCCAATGCTCCGCGTGATTGATATACGAATGTTCGACTAAATCGCAATGCACTTCGATCATCTCGAACGGTCTGATTTGTAATTTACTCTCTTCTTCGTAAATTGATAAAATAGTTTCCGACTCGAACATCAATTCGAACGCGGTTTCATCTTTTTTCAATTCTGTAAACCCTAGAAACCGTCGTAGCTCGTTGTTCATATGGAACTTAACTGGAGATTTGATACATATCTTAGACTGTGGGTCTCGAAAAATCTTAAACTTTTCCACATCTATCGCCGGTGTGATCTTACCGATCCTCATGAATTCCCTGATTTCTCTCTGCATAGTTTTCAAATCCCAAAACTCCGCATCAAAAGTTAGTGTAGGACGATCCTTCTCACTCTTAAATAAAAAAAGTAATCGAAGCCGGTTCTTTCAAGTTATAAAAATAGTTATGAAATGAAAACCCCGTGAGCGCGAGATAATAACGCACGCCCTCTTCCAAGTGTATGGGGTTTTCGAGCTTCAACTGCAGATGCGGTTTTCGACCGATCAATTTGAAGTACACCATTTTCTCTATATATACTTTTAAAACATTACGGTTACGATTATTTATTAAGAGCGAGGGAGAAAAAAAATAAAATTATTCGAACCATCTCAAAAATGGGTATTTATCGTTTTGTAAAGCACGTTCTATCGTATTGAAATCCTGTCCTCTGGAAAAACGCCGCAATACCTCCAAACACAAATGACCGCATATCGGGGGATCTTCGTAATCTTGATATCTCGCGTGGTTATAACAAATACCTTCGGGCATGTTTAGGTATTCCTTCAACTCCAAAGGTGGCGGCGCCTCCCCGAACGAATCGAAATATATGACATAATTATCTTTCTTCGTATAACAAGTCCAATGAGTGCCGCCCGACTCGGAATCGTCTAAATTTATAATAGCGCATTCGTTTTTGCGCGGGTTCTCGGGTAAACGCTCTCTCATGAAAACACCGCGAAAATCGTCAATTTTCAACTTATCCGCCCACGTCTCCAAATCGGACATTGTCAGCGGAACTAGTTTTTTTTAACCTCTCTCGCACCGTCGAGACACTTATTCAATTTACCGTATACACGTTTAGCCAGACCGGCGCCGCTCGCGTCTTTCTCCATCAATTCGTCCAACTCATCGTCTATCAACTTTTTAAGCCAAGGTACGAACTGATTTTTCAAGACGGGCGCGACTTTGGTTTTTATCAGCGGCGACACGAATTTCTTGACATAAGGGATATTTTGTTCGGCTATCTCGAGTACCTCCTTTAACAAGCCTCCGTCGATCATCTCTTTCAACTGCGAATAATCGAAAATCAATCGCAGCCCCCTGTTGTTTTTTAACGCCTTTTCGATCTGTTTGTTTTGATCGCCGTCGAGCGTGACTTCGATATTACCGTTTTTCAATTGATCCTTAGTCAACGTTAACACGGCGCGTTTAAGCTTCTTATGAGCTAACCGCAGCTTATTCAGTTGACCCTTGGTCAAATTTATCTTCCTCTTATGACTCGCCATATCTATATATATACGAGAGGCATTATCGAATTTATAAAAAAAGTTCGAACTCGTCGAAAGTTCGTAACGTTTTCCTTCGAAGGAAATTTTAAATTCGCTAATGTAAGAGATGAATTCCTACTGTCGCACGTGTAAAACGCAAACGGCTTCGGAGAACGTGAAGACTGTGAAAACGAAAAATAAAAGATGGTCGGCGAGTTCCGATTGCGCGGTCTGCGGGCATATTCAACCCAATTTCCCGTCATTTCTCGATTTTCAAACTTAAAAAATAAATACAATTAATTTGAACAGTTTGATGTTTTTAATTTACAAATGCATGTTAATGATCGTTACAAGAAAAATCTGGCCTATATAGTTGGGCCCCGATTTGGGTCCCAACCAAATCTGAGCGGTACTATTAATATTTTTAAAGTATCGGTACCATCGCGGTACTAATGCGCCGTCGTAATAAAAGAACCATAATAAAATCAAAAGTACCGATACAGTACCATTTCTTATTTATTTTGAAATTATCGCGGCAATATTAAATCGGATTTTCTCATCGTCCGATATTATTAATTAGAGTCTCGTAGCTCGACATCGTATTTTTTAAACAAGTCGAAATACCTAAAGCGCTTATATAGAACGACATGACTGACGCGATTGACGTTTATCATACCGAGCTTACTTTTAAAAACCGTAATATCACGATAGTGCGCGGTGTCGATAAAATATGTCGGTTTAAAGCGAACGATATCACCCATATACTGGGATACAAGAACCCCAAAAAGGCGATTTACGATCATGTGAACGAAAAATATAAAACTACATATCGCGATTTAAAAGTCGATAATCCGAATTTACATCTAAAACGAACGCATCCCGATACGGTTTTCATAGACGAACCGGCGATCGGGGTTCTGTTGAATAAATGCGCGAAGGAAAGTGATGAGTTTCGGGAGTGGTTTTTCAAAGAACTCGAAAATATACATTCGGACCGAAATATCGAGAATGACGAATCGAGCGAGTCGGAATCGGATTATGAATGGTTAGAAAGCGAGGATACCTCGGACGATCGTTTGAAAACGGAAAACGGATTATTCCGCGAGATGATAGATAGAACGCAAATACAACAAATTTTCGCTGTATCGAAGAGTGCGGATAATAACAAGGAATATAAATTCATAGACACGCAAAAACGCTCTTTTAAAAAAACCGTCGAGGATTCCCGCGGATACGATTTATGTTTCGAAACGGAATACATAATTATCGACGACGAGAATATGATAAAAAAGGTTTTGAGAAAAATAAATAAAGAGGGTGTGGAATACGAATATAACGGAAAGAGCAAATGTATAACGATTCGCGATGACGATTTCGACCTGATTGACCTGGTTAAAAGAACGATGTCGGAAGTGATGTTGTGGTGAAATAAATACGTTTCCGATCGCGCGAACTATATGATTTTATTTTTTTATTTTTTCGATCGTAATAAAACATTGACGTTCGATCTGTCGTTTTTCTATAGTAGGTACGAAATGAATAACGATATTACGCGTGATGAGATTTCCGACGAAAGTTCTTCATCGTCTCGTTCCTCCGTCGACGAAAGTTCTCGTTCCTCCGATGCGACCGACACTGACGAGTACGACATGGAGTACGAGATGGAGGACGATATCGCGAGTAAATTCATTTTTAAAAATCAAAAGGTCACAGTGATTTTCGACGATGACGATAACTCGTAGTTTAAGGGTAAAGATGTGGCTGAAATATTGGGATATTCCAATCTGAAGAAGGTCTTACAGACGCACGTTAACGATCGTTATAAGAGAAATCTGGCCGATTTAGGTGGGCCCCGATTTGGGTCCCACCCCTTATCACATAATAAAGGCTTAGAAGTATACATATCCGAGCCCGGATTATACGAATTGATATTTTCATCGAGGTTACCGTCGGCGAACGACTTTAAACGTTGGGTCTTCGAAGACGTTTTGCCTTCCATCCGTAAATACGGCGAGTACAAACTCAAAAATAAAATCGTAACGCTCATGGAATCGATCGATCGTATGGAAAATGAAAATCGTCGTTTAAACAATACGATACAAAACATGAAACCCAAAGTAGCTTGTATGCCGCGAAACCCGAACCTAAGACACGTCTTCGCCGTCTTTAAACGATATTCTTATGTAGGACGTATTTATACATACTACTGCGTGAGAACCGAAGATCGGTATTTTTCTAAGGTTTTTAAAAAGAAAATCGACGAAGGTTATTCACTCTCGTTTTACGAAGAGGAAGTGCCGAACAGTATAAACGTTTTGAACTGCGTAAAAGATATCATGAGATGCCGCTATATAGCCTATAAATCGCGCAATAATGTCGTAATCACGCCGTATAATTTCATAGAATTAGTAGAAGAATTCTTCAAAGATTTGAGAAAATAAATAGTAAACATTTTCCCATCCTAATAAATTCTTATTTCTCGTAATTTATTTTATTTCTTTTCTTAACCGGTGCGTTATTTTTTTCCTCATAGAGAGTGATGGATATCGTCCCGTATTACGAAGAGAAGATCGAAGATAACCTTCTACCCCGACCGTTACGTTGTCTGATAGTAGGCTCCTCGGGCTGCGGAAAAACGAACTTGTTGCTGAATTTTATTTATAATCCGCGCGGTCTCGTGTTTAGAAATTTATACGTGTTCAGTAAGTCTATAGAGCAGCCGGCTTATGTAGAATTACGCGAAAAGTACATCGATGCTGAAAACAAGTTGAATAAGAAGATAGCATACTTTTTTAACAATTGCGAAGATTTACCCCCTCTGGACGAGTGCGAGAAAAACTCCCTCGTGGTGTTCGACGACTGTCTGATGGAAAAACAAGAAGCGATAAAAGACTACTTCATCAGAGGTAGACATAAAAAACTGTCCTGCGTCTACCTCAGTCAGAGCTACGGTAAAGTCGACATGCAAGTGATACGGAACAACGTCAACCTGCTATGCGTCTTCAAACAAAACAAACACTACACGAAACGTATTTATGACGATTTCGTAGGATCGGACATGACGATCGATGAATTCGAAAAGATGTGTCAAAAGTGTTGGAGCGAACCGTTCGGATTTTTGACAATAAACACCGCTAAGAAAGCGCACAACGGAAAATACATGTTCAAGTTGAAATACGACTTAAACGAGCGATAATCGATGTGTACGCGTCGTTTTCGATAAACGATTCGTACACGTTATTTTTTAAAAACGACGTGTACGCATCGTTTTATTTTAAAAAAAAACAACGTGTACGCATCGTTTTTAATAAACGAGGCGTACACGTAATATTTTATAAAAATAACGTGTACGCGTCGTTTTCGGATTTTTATTCGGATTTATTTTTTTCTTTATTTTTGAAAAGCGAAACTCCGCACCCTAAACCTATATATATAGATAATACGATGAAGAGGAAAAGCGATGATAAGGAGATCATCGGCACGCTGATGAAAAAACAGAAGATGGCCGATAAGATGTGGCCGGACGATGCGGACGTGCGAACGGCTAGAAAGAACGAGAAGTTACAAGAAAAATGGCTCGAAGATAGTAAGAAGAATCGGATACGCGAAGCGGAGGAGAGGAGAAAGCTTTTCAGTTCACACCCGACGTCGTTAGTAAACGCTAAACCGAAAGAACGATTGATCGCGCCTCCTCCTCCTCCGCGTGAAAACAAACCGATTACCATCGCGGAGGCTAAGAGGTTGGATAAATTGGAAGATCGATTAAAGAGCGAATTCGACACGTCTAGAAGAGCGGAAGTGGAAAAGGTGCGCGAACAGGAGAAGCGACACGAACCCGTAGTTAAAGCTATAAAAGAACAGACGGAAACTTTAAAGACGGAGAAAAAACCCCGCGTCATTTTGAGAAGACCCACTGTCGGACAGTTCAGACCTAGAACGTCGAGCACACCCGGTAGACCTGTAGGTAAAGTGGACAAAACACTCGCGGTAGATAAAGCGGACGAAACGATAACTCCAATCGAGGACGCGGACGTATTCGACGCGTCTACAGTTTTATCACCGCCGCAAACTTCGCAGGAATTACAGAATCGTTCTATCCGCGAATTCACCGAAAACGAGGAAATTGGTGATATCGCGAAGCAATACCTCTCGAACTGTAACGATATGAGTTTCGGCGTTTATTACGATTTCGCGAATAGCAAACTCGCGATCGGATCGCAAACCATATCCATCGAAAACGACGATATCATACTGGACAGAACTATGGACAGATACGTAGGTAGCGAGGGACTGTGGTCGCTCTTGACCAGAGCGGAGATCCACGGCGTACAATCCACAGCCGCGGTCGGCACGACACCGAAGGAGAGACTCATAAGTATAGGCGCGTTCACTTCTCAGGACTTTGAAAAATATAAAGATATTTTAATCAAAACACACGCTCTACATCATAACAACGATCCCGCCTCACCCAGACCCAAGGCGAGCGGTGGTTGGAAATGGAAGAATTTAATAAGTGACATATGGAAAGAACTCAAACAAAAGCCGTCTTCGTCCGGCAGCGGTCTACTCGTGGATACGAACAACCCCGTGGAATATAAATATATAGACGATTACGACGAGTTGTCGGAGAGAATAAAGTTTATACAAGCCGAGGAGGAAGCGGGAAATAATAATTTTAATAACGAAAAAATCGGGATCGTCAAGTTTATAAATAACGAGATCGAAAAACTGATCACTCGGCCGGAAGGTGTTAAACGGATAAGTCGGTGTTTGTCCGCGTTGAAGGAAAAGGAAGGTGGTAAATTGACTAACACCGCGGATGTTAAGTTTCGCGTAGATAAATTGGGTTTGGCGTCGCATAGGAAGAAACGTATGCGCATGTTCGGTAGGAGATGAATATTATATTCATCCGGAAATTTTAAAAGTATATTTTTCATTAAGTTCGAATCGCGTTTTTTATTTTTTTTATTCGAAACCGAAAACTTAAAATCTATATATAGATATGGAGAAGTATTACGAGGAAGCGTCCGACAAGATAGAACGGTACGAATTCCATACCGTCGAACCGGTGTCCGATCTGAATTTCAATTCGCCCAATCAGATGATCACGTTCAGATTAGACGGCGGAGACGTTTTTTACGATAAGGAAATATATTATCACATACGAGGCGAAGTGTTGAAAAAAGCGAATGGCGCGAAGTACGAGGCGACAGACCCGATCAAGTTGGTCGATAATTTCCCGGCGTTTTTATTTAAGAGAATCGAATTGAAAAAACACGGTCAGTTGATAGACTTCGTCGACGAAGTCGGTATCACGAGTACGATCAAAGCTCTGACGACATACGGCAAATCGAGCGAGAGCACTTTTCACACGAGCGGATTCAAATCTAAATTCAATAAAGGAGTCGGCAAGTTCGAAGCTTACGGTCCCTTGTCGCATCTCGGTTTAGGGTTTTTCGACGCGCTGAAATATCCGATGTACAGAGGAGGATTCCAAATAATTTTTACACGCAACGAAGATAACGACGCGATATACCGTTGGAAGGAGGGTAGCGGCGCTAACGAGAAAACCGCGGACGAGGGAAAGATACAAATCACGAGGTTCGATTTAAAAGTGCCCCTGGTCGAGTATGACGCTGTGAAAAAAGTGCCGCTCATAGAGGGACTGAGACGATTGAGTACGAAGGGCGATTTGACATACAACTATTACCAGTGGCAGTGTATCGAGAAGTTCGGGGTGTCGGGGTCTTCGTTCAGTTTCGACTTATCCGGCTTATTCGGGAATATATCCGATCCCCTGTTCGTAATCATAGGTCTACAGACCAACCTCAAAAAAAATCAAGAGAAGGATCCGAGCCGATTCAACGCTATAAACATAAAAAACTACCGCGTCAAAATCAACGGACTAGGGTATCCGAATGAGCCGCAGAATTTGTCTATAAACGATAAGGCGTACGGTATTTTATACACGAGTTATTGCTCGATCAGGCGGGTGTTATTCGGAGACGAAGACGTTTATTTAAGCGATATCGATTTTATAGACAAGTATCCGTTGATGGTCGTCGACACGCACAACCATCCGTTCTCCAGCGATAATAGGCAAAAAGATATTAAAATAAAATTGGAATTTACGAACCCCGTCGCCAGTCCGGTCTCGGATCAGGGGACGACCGCTTATGCCGTAGTCGTTTCGGAGAAAGGTTTCACTTACGATTTGGAGAGGAATAGAATTACAATGTTTTGAGATATTTTTTAATGTGGAGATGATGTTGAAAATTGTTTTCGTTTTTTTTTATGAATATAATTATATGTTAACTTTTTTACACGCGAGAATCGAATTTTTTTTCCAAAGTGTGTAGTTTAAAGGGAGGAACGAAACGTTCCCTTTATAAAAAAAAGAAAAGAAAAAAAAAGGATTTTTAAATAATAAGTCGGTTATGAAATAAAATATGTATTTATTATCTTTTTTAATCCACGTACAAGTCGAGTGTGACATTTAGTTTAATTATTCCGTAGACGAATTAGCATCAAGTTCTAAAGCGGACTCTCACGGTATCTTGTAGTGCCCCCAAGGGAGAGTGGTGATGCCGTCTTCTAAAATAAACCTTTTTTCGTCACTCGCCGATAATGCTTTCTTGTGCTGTTCTACACTATACAATTCATGCTTCTTACTTCTTATCATATTCATACATTTATACACGTCTCTCTGTTCGAGCAAGCATTCCTTGTAGTCTTTAAAAGTAATTTTAGTTTCCACAACCGATTTCTTAATTCCTTTCGCTTTTTTAAATGCTTTCCCCTCAAATTCATTCCCACGAAAATCTTTATACGAACTTAACCGATTGGAGTACATCTTCGCTCTGAGTCCCACATATTCGGATAATGGATCACCCCGCATTTCATCCTTAAATGTGCCGAGTATTTTTTCTCGATATATGTCATATCTTTCATCATGTTTCCTCATATCCGAGTAGAAATCCGGAGTTTCTATTAGGTATTCCAAACTGTCCGTGTCCGTATACTGCAATTTCGCTTTTTCTCCGTATTCTTTTTTAATATGATTATAATGAAAGTCGTACATCTGCGTTTTAGCGATGTCCGATATAGACATTCCTATATATATGGGTTTGTTAAATAATAAACTAGTTTTTCTCATGTGAACGGCGGAAAGATCTTCACAAAATATAGTTCTATGCTTAAAAATCGGTTTCGCCACCCATTTCTCGATCTGTTTAGTCTGCGTAGCGAGTCGTATGTCCACTCTATTTCTGACATTTTCGATCGTTTTACCGAACACTGAATTGTTTAGAAGCTTGTAAAATTGCTTTTCGGGTTTATTACTAGCGTTTTTCCAACGGAGTACATTTTTATCGATAAAATCCGACATCCAATAACTCTGACTGAAACTCAGAATTCTATGTATTTTTTTTAGTTTCAACCCTAACGAAAGATATAATTTTAACGCTTTGTAATGAACGACATATTTTTCTTTATCGTACAACGTGGTCAAGAGTTTGATCTTCTTTGAACCGGGAGGTGCCCGTCTTTCGACCGCTAGCGGTAGCTCAGAATGTAAATCGTGTAATTCTCGAGGATATTCTAAATCCACTTCGAATATATATCCTACGTCGCCATTATCGCGTATCCGCATTACATCGATTTCCTCTTCGACCCATTTAAAATTACCCGTAGGCATTTTGTGTTTAGACATCGCCCAACCGTATTGGTTCACGGCGTCCAAGTACATGAGATACGTTATAGGCTTACTCTCATCATACACATCAACATGCGGGTTATTCGCTTTCGCGTGTCTGTTCGTCACTTGAGCTAAACCGCCTCTAATCCCCCTCGTGATCATGAGTATCATTTCGTAGTCGTACAAATAGTCTAAAACCGCTCCGCTTTCTTTTAATAATATGCTCCACGCCAGACCCGGCGTTGTAAAGTACCACGCTAAATCCAATCCGTATGATCCAAAAGAAATACTTCTAAAATATTCCATCACATCGGCTAGTAATAAAACATCGAGTCTGTTATAAAACAGTGTATATTCTTTCATATTCTTTATTTTAAATGTTTTCCAAACCAGTTTCGCGTGTTCATAATCCCACGGACTAATACCTTGTTCGTTCAACTCATTATAAAATTTTTCTATCGGTGGTAAACTAGTCTCGAGATATTTTTCATCATCGTCCATATAATCGTACGGATAAACCCCTTTTCTAAATAATAACTTCATCGGATCGAGATTTTTATATTCATGTAAAAATAAATCAAATTTCTCTTGAAATTCTATACTCGATTTATATTTATGCAACTCAGGTTCGAATAGTTTATATCTAAAGTTTTTGTCTTGTATAGCTTCATAATATTTTTTTTGATGGTCGGACCAATTATTCATATCTTTATTTTTGAAAGAGTCTTCTAAAATTCCTCCATTATCCAAATCGGAATCTGAATCGGAATCTGAATCGCAATCATTTTTTCTCGATCTGATATCATTATATTTATTTCTTATCTCATCTCTCTCCTTTAACCATCTCGTATAATACTCTTTTTGTTCCTCAGGCATTCCATACTTTTTTACATTTCTAAAGTAATATTCATTCAATCCCTAGTTAAATCGTCTAACGAATAAAGTGTAAACTTATACGAGTCTAAAAATCTCGCTTTTATTCCGATCCCGAAATCGACAGTATACGAGATATATCTCTCTTCGTTATTCGGAATGATATCGATACGCGTATTTTCATCTAATCTCAACATTTTTATTATTAAATGCGTATCGTAACCGCTCAAGTTATGGATAAATATGGGAATAAACTTCGGAATTTTAAAGTTCAAATTACAAGACTGGTGCGCCGCACCTCTATACTTTCCGGTCAGATGACAATGATCGCGAACGCGGATATCCTTTTTTCCATGATCGAGACGAATAAACCGATAAGTGAATAAGTTAGCGATATCCCCTTCATCATCATTTTTTTCATCATCATCATTTTTTTCATCGGTTTCGAATTCATTCCCGCATATGTGACATATTTTAGCATCTGAAAAATCTTTTTCTTGTCCAGCGGTTAGAGGAAGCATGGGTTTTTCGTTGTTTTCATAATAATCTTTAATCGCTTGCAATTCTGATTTAAGCGTTTTAGCAAACTGTTTCCCAGCGTCGGTCCCGTAGTATAAAATCGGTTCTTTATACTCGCCGAAGGTATAAACCGTGTAGAGACAGAAGGATCTCGCCACATGATGTTGATATGTATCGGTGTAAGAAACATATTTCGCATACCCCTCGGGTGTTCTTATAGTGTTAGGCGGTTGACACGTAGCTTCGTTTTCAGCGACTTTTTTGATTAATTTCATCTTCGGCGGTCTACGCCTCTCTACATTTTCTAATAAACACTCAAAATCCGCGTACATAACGAAAGGAAGTTTCATCCGACATTTGTAATCTTTAAATTTTATAACTTCCCCTTTTCCCGGTATATTTACTTTTACGGAGTCGTGTTCTTTACAATACTCTTTGTGTCTAATCAATAAATCTTCTCTACCGAAATATTGCAGGCATCGTTTGCATATGTAGATTTTATTACGTCTTTTCGTCATCTGAACATGTACCAGTTTTTCCAGATCTTTAATATAACAATAATGCGATTTTTTTCCTTTTTTAATATATAAAAGATCGATATGCGTATCCTTTTCTTCATCTGTCACAATCAGCGGATATATATTATAGTTACTATTGTAACCGTAAACGTTTATCGATATTCCGCTTCGCTTTACGAATTTTTTTACATCGTCCAAGGCGACTGGAAACTCAATGTCTTTCATCGCATCGACAAACTCGTTTTCATATCGTTTATATTTTTTAACTCTATCAGCATTTCGATTAACGGGGTGTAAAGCGGATAAAATCGCCCACAAAAAACATTTTTCATCTTTGTTTTTTACATTTATTATAGCTTTTTTATTTTTTATTTTATCCGGAAGATCGATGTAACTCGATCCTCTAAAAGGCGAGTATCTGTTAATCGCTAAATCTAGTCCTTCGATTTCGTAAAGGCTCCATCCGGATCCTCTCGCTTCAAACTCCTCCATGTTCGTACATATTGTATCTCTCATCATCCTCAATGTTTGTTTCAAATCGGTAGTACTGTATGCTCTAAAATTTTCAGTTCTAAAAAACATCTTCTCTATTTCACATTTGTCACTCACATTACGCTTATACTTTGCGATAAAAGTCAAATTAAACTTAATATTATGTTTTGAGAGATAATCTTCTATGAACTTTATGATCGTATCGATAAATCTATTAATAAAAACTTTCGGATCTTTTATTCCGTGAATATTTTTAAAGTGATATGTAATTAACCTACTTTCAAAAGCCGTTTCTTTTAAAATAATCTCATTTTCAGTAACGGGTGGAAGTTTATCGCTTTTTACAGGCTTCACTAGATTAATAATCGTGCTCATCGCTAACAATGCGGCGCCGTGTAAAACGTTAAAAACGGAATTATTTTTATTAGTAGTAGGTCGTATATCGAGTCTGGGTTGTTTGGCTGAAGTCGGTCCGTCTTCAACATCATCGTGTCTCTCGATATCCGTTTTAGCAGTCGAAGTCCGAGCCGGAGCGTACTGAATGACTGAAGGTCTGCTTTGATAATCTCGAGGATTGAAATTTTCGATAGGAATCAAGTCGGGTACGGGCCGCTTTAATCTATTGATCCCACTCGTACTCGGTTTAGCTAAATCATTCGCATTACATTTTTTCACGTGTCGACTAAAATGTAAACTTGTGATTTCTTTTCCACATTTATCACACGTCTTCTTCTTATAACGTGTATTATCTCGTTCTGGATTCGATGAACATATTTTCACATGGTGGGATAAGTTTGTCTTCAATATCAGCTTGCCGCAGAAACCACATTCAATTTTGGAAGTCATTTTTTTCACCTATAACAGAAAATAAAAAGATTAGTTATCAATAAAAAATTAAATTCGAATGCATTCTTACAAATAATATTTATTTAAAAAATATTTATCGAAGTCCAAAAAAGTTGACTATCGAAAATTTTCAAAGTCCCGAAAAAATATTTATCGAAAAATTTTACAAGTCCAAAAAAAGTGTACTATCGAAAATTTTCTAAGTCCAGAAAAAATATTTTTCGAAAAATTTTGCAAGTCCAAAAAAGTTGACTATCGAAAATTTTCTAAGTCCCGAAAAAATATTTTTCGAAAAATTTTACAAGTCCGAAAAAGTTGACTAACGAAAATTTTCAAAGTCCAAAAAAAGTATTTTTCGAAAAAATTTACAAGTCCGAAAAAGTTGACTAACGAAAATTTTCAAAGTTCAGAAAAATATTTATCGAAAAATTTTACAAGTCCAAAAAAAGTGTACTATCAAAAATTTTCTAAGTCCAGAAAAAATATTTTTCGAAAAATTTTGCAAGTCCAAAAAAGTTGACTATCGAAAATTTTCTAAGTCCCGAAAAAATATTTTTCGAAAAATTTTACAAGTCCGAAAAAGTTGACTAACGAAAATTTTCAAAGTCCTGAAAAAATATTTTTCGAAAAATTTTACAAGTCCGAAAAAGTTGACTAACGAAAATTTTCAGTGCCAAAAAAATATTTATCGAAAAATTTTACAAGTCCAAAAAAGTTGACTAACGAAAATTTTCAAAGTCCCGAAAAAATATTTATCGAAAAATTTTACAAGTCCAAAAAAGTTGACTATCGAAAATTTTCAAAGTCCCCGAAAAGTATTTTTTGAAAAATTTTACAAGTCCAAAAATGTTGACTGCTAAAAATTTTCAAAGTCCGAAAAGTATTTTTTCGAAAAATTTTACAAGTCTAAAAACGTTGACTCCCAACAATTTTCAAAGTCTCAAGATATATTTATTGAAAATTTACAAGTCTTAAACTGAGCAAAAATATTCTAAGTCCAAACAGTATTTATTGAAAAATTTACAAGTCGTAAAGTGAAACTTGCTAAAAATTTTCTAAGTCCAAACAGTATTTATTGAAAAATTTACAAGTTCTAAACAGAGCGAAAATTTTCTAAGTCCAAACGGTATTTATTGAAAAATTTACAAGTCGTAAAGTGAAACTTGCTAAAAATATTCTAAGTCCAAAACAGTATTTATTGAAAAATTTACAAGTTCTAAACTGAGCGAAAATTTTCTAAGTCCAAACAGTATTTATTGAAAAATTTACAAGTCGTAAAAATGTTAAAGTCTTAATAAACCAAAGTCGGCACTTACCTCAGGAACTGTCGAGACGATCTTCAAAACACAACTGGTCAAACTCAAAATCGGACCGGTATATATACCCGGAAAATCACGTGGCTCACGTGTAAAGTTGCGCGTGCTCTTAGGAGCAAAGTCAGCTTTCAACGTGATCAAAATTTTCCATGGAAAACCGTTTAAAATTACAAATTTTTAAGAGAAAATAATTCAAAATTGATTTTTATGTATCAGGAGGGCAGAATACGGTAGAAACATTAAAATCGATTAACGAAACGATTCGATAAATCGAAATCGGCAATCGAATATCGATTATTCCGTTTTTTATTCTTCCGAAGTATCAGGGCGGCAGAATCTAGTAGGAACCGGCGCGCTCGAGCCGAGCGAACGGCGCAACGGTGGTGGCGCGCGTGAGAAATAATGACGTAGCGATGACCTTGGACTTTGCGCTCGTGGCGCGGGCGAGAAATAATGACGTAGCGATGACCTTGGACTTTGCGCTCGTGGCGCGCGCGAGAAATAATGACGTAGCGATGACCTTGGACTTTGCACTCATACGTCTCGTACGCCCTGAGCTAGAACGCATCATTCACTACTACTAACGTACTGTGTTTACCACTTTTAATATCTCGGTAACCAATGGACATAGAGCAGTGATTCAATATACTAAATTGTTTGTTTTTTGAGCTGAATTCAATTGTGTCAACAAAAATTTGATAAATTTTATTTTTCTATGTGAAAAGCTCAAAAAACCTATTTTTGGGGGGGTTTATCCCCCTTTACCCCCCCTTCCGGTGGTCCGATCGGGCTGGTTCACGAACTCGTCTGAGTGATTACCACTTTACACGTCCGTACCAAATTTCATTAAGATCGGACCAAATTTACGGCCGCTATCGTGTTAACAGACATGTATATATATATATATATATATATATATATATATATATATAAATTTGAACGAATGGTGTTTTTTGCTTCTGGGGACCCCAAAATGAAAAGTTAATATGGTCTCGGACTTAGGTCTTACCATGAGTACTACCGTAATAGCTTATTCCTTTAAGGAAATTCGCTAAAAGAATAAGCTATGAAAAGAATATAAAGAATCAGCTAATTTCATTTTCAGATTAAATAAAAGAACGTATAACAGTAGTAAAAAATTGCTTCTGGAACTAAAAATGCCCGCGTAATTCGATTTTCCTGTTGGTGGCAACCCTGCATCATTATTTTCATAATTAACACATTGTTTACAAATTCATTTTATTCTATTAAGTATTAAAATCAGCTATAGTAAAAAAATACATCACCATTAAGAATATAAGGTATATCAGTTAAATTGAAATACCGGTCACAAAATGTAGCGGATCTCACATTAAATTAACCATAATTCGTGACCGGCGCTACAATTTTGCTTGTTGTGTCTGCTAGCCTAACCTCAAAATGGCGAACGCTATCGCTAGTGACGAATTGGCATTTGAAACCGGGCCGTATTACGCACGAATTAAACTAATACAATGGATAGCTATTTACTTTTGATTAAGAATAAATCATGTACCGATGCTACATCAAAAAATTATACATGGCAATTTTAATGAACAAAACTATTTTCCTCCACGTCCAAATTCATTTCACACGACGAACTCCGACATCCGTCGTTGCTCACCGCCATGATGCTCCTGAATTAAACTCGTTGTCGGCTGCTACTAGCACTAGTGTCGCTGTACGATGAGAAACAGACTACGTTACCGACGCTACTGCTGAAGGTGGGGACATGACTTTAAACCGAGCTCAGCGTCTTAATAATGTAGTTTCATCCGTAATAAGAGCTATTTGATTATCTCCCAGTATCCGACAATATAAACGTGGGTTTTAAATTCACTTTATTTGATTGGAGAACTTGTTTAAAACATCTCTTTAGCTGTAAAACTGGGGGGGGGGACACGTGACCGTCGCTACTTTGGCCCTTATTTTCTCAGTATTTGGCTCCAACCTCTTCTTAATTCATGACTTAAACAGTATAGACAATAATATTAAGTCCTAAACTTCCAAAATAAAACATTTTTAGCAATAATTACAGTAGGCTACATTATTTTAGCGAATTTCCCCTATAGGGAAGAAGCTATTACCGTAGGTCTCATGGTAAGACCTAAGCCCGAGACTGTGATAACTTTTCGTTTTGGGGCCACCAGAAGCAAAAAACACCATTCGTTCGAATTTTTATATATATATTTGTCTGTTAGCACGATAGCGGCGGTAAAAATGGTCCAATCTTAATGAAAATTGGTACAGACATGTTAAGTGGTAATCACTCGGACGAGTTCGTGAACCAGCCCGATCGGACCACCGGAAGGGGGAGTAAAGGGGGATAAACCCCCTCAAAAATCGATTTTTTGAGTTTTTTATGTAGAAAAATAAAATTTATCGAATTTTTGTTGGCACCATTGAATTCAGCTCAAAAAAAACAAACAATTTAGTATTCTGAATCACTGCTCTATGTCCCTTGGTTACCGAGATATTGAATGTGGTAAACACAGTACGTTGTCCCGATGTTAACCTTATGGGAAATAAATAAAATTCTATATCTTGGTTATTTCTCAACATATCTTGATAAAATTTGGTAAATAGCTTCTTCTAGTTCAGATCTACTAAATATTGAATTAAAACCACCCAGTTTTAATATACCTGTAGCAGCAAACCTGCATACTCATTACCCATGTTACTCTTATGGAGCTTACCAAAACATGTCAAATCTCGCTATGTTGGATTGAAATATGTCGTTTTGCATTTGAAATTCGCTGAGTATGTAGGTCTGCTGCAACAGGGGTATTTTTATGAGGGGACAGTGATTGTACCCTTTTCAGATTTTGACCCATATGCCAATAAATAACTTATACAAGGGGGCGGGTGGCTTAGTGGCAGTGGTGGGGAGGAGGAGAGGGCAAATTTACTCAAGGCGTCAACCTCTCAGCAGTTCTGAGGTCGAACTCAGTTGACGTCGCGCGTATTTTTTTCTTCCGCCCTCTTTCCACCCCTAAACCCTGGCGCCCTTGGGCACGTGCCCATTGTGCCCAGTTATGGAATCAGGCCTGACTGACCAATAAGTGCAGCTGAACGAGCTCAATGGCTGCCATGTAGTAACAAATTGGGTAAAGCTTTAAAAGCCCTTAGGGTGTTGCCTGAAGGGATTTTAAGAACAAGCCTATAAAGAGTTTTATCAATCTACAAAATACGAGATCAATTGGCTTAGTAGCCTATGTTTAAGGTGTGACGGAATAACAAAAAATATCAAACTTAAAATATCGATAGGATAATTTTAAAAACTGAAAAAGAAATTTACTGACATCTTACTCAATTATTGAATTTGTAAAATTAGGCAAAAATTTCATTCACCTGGAAACATTCCTCTTCGTGGGAAACCCAGAGCTAACAATTTCGGAATCTGAAAACATTTCCATGGACTAGGCCTACCTTCTTCAGCTAAATAGCTAATAATATAAACAAGAAGAGCCTTCTTGGTTGACTGTGTACACGGTGGACGTGGACACAAATGAATAAATGAAATGCTAAAAAGCAGTAGAGCAGAGGTGAACAATAACAGTAGAATGTTAACTTCATTAAAAATATAATAAACTTAATTGACACCCAAACTTGAAGTGTAAAATGTAGTAGTCAGGTAGTCCAGTCGTCATGGAGAGGAGAGAGAGGATAAACAAAAACATAACCTCCATCAGGGGAGTGTTTCTAAACGGGTTTCAAAAGTACTAGCTACTAATCACTAACTACTGGTTACGATCCATCTCCATTGTATCTTTATGGCTTTGAAACGGAATCTTAGTATTACAAAATACGAAGTCAATTTTATTAATTCACCAGCATCGTTTAGAAACAGCCCCCAGGGGGGTGTCAGATTGTCAGATTGCCGCTGTCAGAACGCGCTGCCCGCGCGCTCTGCGCTCTCTCTCACTCCCTCCAACTTGCCCCTCGACCCTGCAGTGTGCGTCGGATATCTCTCTCGCTCATCGCTACTTCTCCTTCTCCCTTCTCCCACGCAAGGCCGTTCATTGCGAGTAAAGCTGCGAGTCGCTGCGAGATGCGGCACGCCTTTGAACCTGAGCGCGGATCGGCGCGATGTCGTTCTCGATGAGGCAAGGCCTGAGCTTGGCAATATTATTTATTTTTTAAACAAAAAAGCTAAGATTGATAATATACATTTTCTTAATTATATTGTAATATATCTGTATATTCTATGATTTGTTATCATCCCAGTACGGTATTTTTTAATGACCTGATTTGGTGATTGCTGCAAACCATAGCATTACTTTTTTTGGGATATTATAAACATTTTGCAATGTGCTGATGAATTTATTTTGTGTTCTCGGATATACCATTTGGTAGGGTTACCATACGTCCTCTTTTCCCCGGTCATGTCCTCTTTTTGAGACTATGTCCGGGCGTCCGGGCGGATTTCTGTAAAAGCTGCTAAATGTCCGGGTTTTTAAAGGAACGTAATATAAGAATATATAATTAGAGTAAAAGATGTTTTTTATGTTTGTCCTATGCAAATGCAGTACTTATTTAAGAAAACATTTTTTTATATTCTACATATGTTCTGGAATATAACATTTTTTAATTTTAAATCTCATTCTTTATAGCTGTTGTCATTTCGTTATTCTTTAAAGCAATAGTTATTAGTTTATGTACAAGCACTGGCGTTGCATCCTTTCCTTTTTTTCTACTAACAACTGTCTGCCGTCTAACATCTGACGTCTGAGATTGAAATCAGCGCGGTAAGCGGTGGCACAGCCGGAGAGGTTATGTTTTTAGCGAATTTCCCCTATAGGGAAGAAGCTATTACCGTAGGTCTCATGGAAAGACCTAAGCCCGAGACCATGATAACTTTTTGTTTTAGGGCCACCAGAAGCAAAAAACACCATTCGTTCGAATTTTTATCTATCTATCTATCTATCTATCTATATATATATATATATATATATATATATATATGTCTGTCAGCACGATAGCGGCCGTAAATATGGTCCAATCTTAATGAAATTTGGAACAGACATGTAAAGTGGTAATCGAATGGACGAGTTCTTGAACCAGCCCGATCAGACCACCGGAAGGGGGGGTAAAGGGGGATAAACACCCCCAAAAATGGGTTTTTTGAGTTTTTTACATATAAAAATAAAATTTAACGAATCTTTGTTGGCACCATTGAATTCAGCTCAAAAAAACAAACAATTTAGTGTTTTGAATCATTGCTCTATGTCCATTGGTTACCGAGATATTGAAAGTGGTAAACACAGTACGTTGTCCCAATGTTAACCTTATGGGGAATAAGTAAAATTCTATATCTCGCTTATTTCTCAACATATCTGGATAAAACTTGGTTTGTGGCTTCATCTAGATGAGATCTAATGTATTTTAGTCTAAAATCCCCGAAATTTCAATTTATGTGGCAGCAAACCTGCATAATCATTCCCCATGTTATCCTTATGGGAAATAAAAAATTCTATATCTTACTTATTTTTTAACATTTCTTGACAAAACTTGGTATATGGCTTCTTCTGGTTAAGATCTACTAAATAATGAATTAAAACCAACCAGTTTTAACATACCTGTTGCAGCAAACCTGCATAATCATTCCCCATGTTATTCTTATGGAGATTACAAAACATGTAAAATCTCGCTAAGTTGGATTGAAATACCGTTTGTTGTGTTGCATCTGAAATTCGCTGAGTATGCAGGTCTGCTGCAACGGGGGTATTTGTATTGTTGTTATGTTCCAAGTTAAACATATGTCAAGTTGTTTAAACCCGACCTATTTAAAGCTGTTCAAGTAAACGTAATGCCTAAAAGGAAGTGCACTTTTAATGAATATCTGAAAAAACGCTTTAATAGCTTTGAAATTGGAGGAAATGAATTTGAAGCCGAGTGTCTAGTGTGACCTGCCGGCACTTATGTTTCTGTTGCCGATTATGATAATGATAACATATTTATTGCTTTAGAATATTTAACTTAATAGATATTCTGTTTAACTGAATTAATACTAATAAATTATATAGTTTGTGAAAAGTTATTCAGGCGTTTTTAATTGATTTAATTACGGATTAGAAACTTTTTGCTTATCTCTCAAAATGATAGGTATCAAATTAAATTAATCAAAAGTAGTTTGATTAAGAGCTTACATGTTTTTCCTACAGTTTTCAAGCTTTAGGTACATTAATTGATGTAAATAACTGATTCTTAGAAGCTTGAAGAACGTTTCCAACTTTCACAACAATATATATAAAAATCTCTAACCATCAAATTAATTATGGGGGTGGGGAAGGACTCTTCATTTCCCTTCCACCGGGTCCATATGTCGATGTGTCCTCTTTTTCACCCTCCCCCATATGGTAACCCTACATTTGGGCTTAGTAAGACTTAATTCTGCTATAAACGACAGAAACACGCATCAGAAACCGTCAATTAATTAATTTGAGCAGGAAATAATACAATTTAAAAATTCAAATATAGTTTATTGGTATATAAATACAAGAATCCTACTAATATAATTGAGTATTTCAAAAAATCAATAGCACTTCCGGTCATAAACTTTGACCGGAAGTGTCGTCTGCTTTGTTTATATTTTCGTTTTCTTGTTTTGTTTGCTGGACTTTTAATTTTAATGACTTTACCGATTTGTTTAGATTAAATTGATTAAGTGCGTTTGCCGCTAGCGCAAGTTGTTTCACGAAATACCGTACTGTACTGAGTGATTCATATTGTGCTTAAAGCGATTGATAGAAAATAAATACGTATATGTTTACATAAAAGCACTATAATAAAAATTAATTTTACCGAAAGTTCTTGCAATTTTATCAGATCTTGTTGCCCCAGTTGAAGTTGATAGTAAGACTTATGATGAATTAGTAAGTTAATTTTTATTAAGTGCTTTTATGTAAACATCTACGTATTTATTTTCTATCAATAGCTTTAAGTGCAAATGAATCACGCAGTACAGTATTTCGCGAAACAACTTACACTATAGTGGCAAACGTACTTTATGTATTTTCCCACACTCAAATTAATTCCAACTCGTTTTGGTTGTGTACACGTCGCGTCGTGACAGAAAATCAGGGGACACGGAATAGGAAGTTAGCAGATATTTATCGTGGTTTTGATTGGCTGATTCAGTGAAGAAGAAGAAATCCATATTTTTACAACGACATCTAACTAAAGTGCTTCGAACTAACCCGCTCCAATAAGCTTACCACTTGGCTCCATTTAAGTGTCAGACCGGTGGGAATAATTAGGTTTTCTTAAGTCTTTGAAAAAACTTGGTGACATAAAATACAGGTGGGTGATATCGTCATCATACATTCCGAGACCAAACGAAGAATTGAATGGCCTCTCGGAAAAGTCCTGGAAATATACCCGGGTAAGGACAAAATTACTCGAGTGGTGAAAGTCAAGACGCAACACGGAACTCTTTTGAGGCCGATTCAAGGGATCTACCCCCTCGAAATCAAAACTGATGATGAACTTTTAGGGAAATGTCATAATGATCAAGATGCAGAGTCAACAACTTCTGACATGAAAACTGGCGCAGAAACAAATAATAGAAAAAAATGAAGTTTTAAGTCTAAGAGGAAGAATAATCAAGAAACCAAACAGATTAGACTTTTGTGAACAAACTGTTTAAACATTTTATTTTGCAATTCATCAGTTGCAAAAAAATGGGGGAGAATGTTAGAAATTGATTTTTTGTTCATCTTTGTAATATTCTTTAAAAGACATATGATTTGTAAAATGTATATATTTACTTGAATTTGGTTGAGTTGTATGTTTAAAATAATAAAAACTAGTTTAACTGTTATGAAACTGATTTGAATTTTATTTCTTTAGGAAATCAGGATATTTAGAGTTTCAATTAAACACACACACACACACACACACACACACACACACACACACACACACACACACACACACACACACATACATACATACATACGTATATATATATATATATATATATATGATGAAATTTAAGTATTAGTACAAAAGCTTACTCTATGCTTTATTTTCCCGCTCTTTGTCAATCTGTCAACAATATTCATTCTTGTCTGATGTCTCTATATCGCTGTCTTAAATTTATTCAAACAATTTTTCTTAGCCTGTGGTTTGGGACAAGTCTAATCTTGAATCGCCATCTAACAGCGAACCAATTTTATTTATTCATCTTTCAATGGTCTAGAATCGATTCAGTGTTGTTCTAATAGTTCTTAAAAGTCACCGCCTTTAATTTTTAACTAAGTATTAGGCCTATAATTAAATAAAATTTACCATGAAATCGCCGAAGGTCGGTTAATGACGGTCGAGTTTTAAAATTATTTGATTGTCATACTTTATCCCTCATCAAAATGTCAGGTAAGTTACTAAGTTGTTCAGTACTAACCATAAGACGACATGTCAACCATAGGTAGTATGGCTGTAATAGATTCCCTGTTTTTATTTTCAAAAGGCTAGGCCTATCAGCTATATTCCATTTCAAAATTAGCTTCAGGTTGGAAAATTAAACAATTTTTTCCATTACATTGAGACAGGCTTCCGTGGTCTCAAGTACACATGAGACGAATCCGTGATTTCAGGCGTCGACCACGATGGTGACGAGATGGTTGTAGGCCTAGTTGCCGATGTTTCGGATGCGATACAGCAGTCCATTCTCAGGGCGCACCAACACTCATTCACTTGTTGGCGGGCCTTCTGCCTCAGGTTATATTAGACTCGGGGGAGGGGGAGGGTTGTTTACATTCCCCTTTGTTTTCTCGGAAGGCGCGGCTGACTTGGGGCTTTCTAGAACACATTCGCATCTCGTCATGTATTTAATTTCGTAAGGCGATTCTTTGCGTCAAAATTGTGGGCGTCTGGCAAGTCGTAGAACAGGGTGTCTACCAGTCGGGAATTCGGGAAAATTCGGGAAAATGTCGGGGATTTTGTAAGGTCGGGAATAGTCGGGAAAAAGTAATGAATTTCAACTTTTGGTCGGGAAATTTGAATTTGGCTATAAAACAAAACGAAATGGCCGTTTTCTTCGTTATTGTCATCGTCGGCCGGCAAATCTCTCGAACGAATCGTGGCAGACAAATTTTTAGCTATATCATGACCAGAAAAGCTGTCGTTTATTCCGCTGCCGCAAGTTTCTCGGTCCTAATACAGGTGTAAAAACGCTCGCCCGTTTCGCGGCCGACAAGTCTCTCGCTCTTTACGCAGCCGACAAGTCTCGCTCTTAACGCGCCCGGCAAGTCTCTCGCTCTTTACGCGGCCAACAAGTATCTCGCTCTTTACGCGGCCGACAAGTATCTCGCTCTTTACGCGGCCGACAAGTATCTCGCTCATTACCCGGCCGACACATCTTTCGCTTTTATTGCGGCCGGAAATCTTTCGCTTGTTTTGCGGCCGGCAAATCTCGCTCTTTACGCAGCCGACAAGTCTCGCTCTTAACGCGCCCGGCAAGTCTCTCGCTCTTTACGCGGCCAACATGTATCTCGCTCTTTACGCGGCCGACAAGTATCTCGCTCTTTACGCGGCCGACAAGTCTCTCGCTCTTTACGCGGCCGACAAGTCTCGCTCTTTATGCGGCCGACAAGTATCTCGCTCTTTACGCGGCCGACAAGTCTCTCGCGCTTTACGCGGCCGACAAATATCTCGCTATTTACGCGGCCGACAAGTCTCTCGCTCTTTGCGAGGCCGACAAGTCTTGCTCTTTTACGCGGCCGACAAGTCTCTCTCTCTTTACGCGGCCGACAAGTCTCTCACTCTTTACGGGGCCGACAAGTCTCGCTCTTTACGCGGCCGACAAGTCTCTCGCTTTTTACGCGGCCGACAAGTCTCGCTCTTTATGCGGCCGACAAGTATCTCGCTCTTTACGCGACCGACAAGTCTCTCGCTCTTTACGCGGCCGACAAGTATCTCGTTAGTAATGCTACCTTAAAATCGTGTGCTCTTTTCGTGGCTATCACATCTATTGGCCACATGAAGGCCAGAATATCTATAACCCGGCCGGCAAATTCCTTGGTCGTTTCAGGGTCAGCAAACCTCTCGGTCACATTGGGGCCGTCAGATCTCAATCTCAATCTCTTTTGGCCGTCAAATCTGCCGCTCTTTTCGCGGCCATCACATCTTTCGCTTTTATTGCGGCCGGAAATCTTTCGCTTGTTTTGCGGTCGGCAAATCTCTTGGTCGCATTTCGGCCGATGACTTCATCCCTCTCTTAGCGAGTGTTAGACCTCTCGGTCGTATTGCGGCCAGAAAATCGCTCACTCATTTTGGAACCAAAACATTTTAAGGTCGTCTCGTGGTAGACGAATGTTTTGCTCTTTTCGTGGCCGTCACATCTCTCGGTCGAATTGCGATAAGAAAATCGTTTGACCTTTTTGCGGACGGAATATCTAACATTTATACCGTAGCCCGCAAGATTTTCGGTCTCGTTGCGATCGGAAATCTTTCGCTTGTTTTGCGGCAGGTTAATCTATTGGTCGCATCGCGGCCGATGACCTTACTCATTTCGCGGCCATTAGACGACCTCGGTCATATTGCGGCCGGAAAGTCACTCCTTTTAGGAATGAAACATTTTTCGTTCGATTCCCGGCAAACGAGTTCCTTGCTCTTTTAGTGGCCGTTGTTGCGTTAAATCGCTATTTTTCGAGGCTAGAGATATTGTAATTTACAACATGGCTGGAAAATCTTTTGGACTTATTGCGGCCGGAAATTTTTCGCTTGTTTTTCGGTTGTCGGGTGGCTGATTGGTTATTGATCGTATTGTGTCGCTTACTCTTTTTATAGCTGTTACATGATTCGGTCGTATTGCGGCCGGCAAATTTCGCTGTCGCATCGTGGCTGTCAAATCTCGGTCGTTTATACCACGGCCGGAAAATCTCTTGGTTACAACGCGGCCGGGAAATCGCTCGTTCTTTCCGCAGCCGGAAATCTCGGTCGCATTACGGCTAGCAAATATATTGGACTTATCACAGTCATCTTGCTCATCTTTTGGCGATCTTTCGCTTGCATTGTAGCCGTCTAAATGTATTTCTTTACAAATATCGTTCTCAATATTCGTTATATGAGTTAATGGTCATGTTTCCAATGGTCGGGAATTTTTTTAATTTGTCGGGAAAAGTCGGGAAAAAGTCGGGAATTTCATATATGAAATTTGGTAGACTCCCTGTAGAAATATGGGAGAGGACTCAAAGGTATTTATTCTGTGATGGCGGGAAAAATACAGAAATTCCTTGGAATCAATCATAAAACAAGAAATAATGTAAAATATCTGCCATTTAAAAAGCATTGGGATCTGAAAACGTCTGCTTTGTTTACATTAAAACGTATTGCTTATTTTTAAAAAATTTCAATTTCGGGAGGAGTACCGTGAACTCCTCGGGAGGAGTTACCGATAGATGTTAACATGGTCGATTTCAAATCCAGCTTTAATTATGTAGGTCGAAAGTGCCATAAGAAATAACTGTTTGTTCACTTTTAAGTTTTTTTTTATTTAGAGGCTTTAACATACTTACCATTTCAAAAACATACGAGAAATTACATACGTCTGTTTTGTTTACATTAGTTGTAGGCCTAGTTGATGTTGATTTAAAGCCAAGTGATTTGTTATATTATACGGTTGATAGGCGCAGAATATAGGTAATATAGAGAAGACTTCACATTTTTAAGGCCGATAGCTCTACCAGTTTTATGAGCGGTCGGAAATGGTCATACTTTCTACCAAGTGCCGCAGTAACAGCGATTGAGTGCAACATCAACTTTAAATTTGGCAAATAAAAGTATATGTAATCTTGAGAATCTACCAACACAAAGCAGTATTTACTCACGGGCAACTATAAAAATGTGTGGGACACAGGGTAAAATCCTCAATATTAACTATTTACTAAGCTGGTGGTGAATAGCCTAACCTAGCTGGTGGCTAAGCCTTACTCCCGTATGGTCTGGAGCCAGAGGCTCCAACCTAGGCCGCACTGGAGCGTGGAAGCGTCAGAGAGACCATTTTCTGATTTCTTCGTTACCTAGGCTTATCTATTTACTATTTACCCATTGGGTAAAAAATGTAGCTTCAATCAGAGGTTTCCATAATAATTAAGAACCCTTTATAATACTTTTGAACCAGCTGGAGGCTACATACGAGCTTGATGACAAACTATTGATGATTTCACAATTTGTTTACATTTTCGTGACAAATCTCACAACTTTCCAGGGGATATAAATTAAGTGCTGCAATCTGTGGTTAACCTTTAGAAGTTCTTCAAACCATGTTCATATGTTTAATTGTAAACCAAGTGAACTGCAGGGGTTTGTTGAGGTCTACGAATAGTGTTCACTGTTCAACAGCAGCTCTTTACTACACTGAGGCAATTTTTGGGGGGGGGTTTATCCCCCTTTATCCCCCCTTCCGGTAGTCCGATCAGGCTGGTTTACGAACTTGTCCGAATAATTACTACTTTACACGTCCATGCCAAATTTCATTCCGATCGGACCATTTTGCACGAGTTATCGTGCTTAAAGACACACACATAAATATATACAGGGTAAGACAGACCACCCGTCCACCTATTGTAACGGGAGAACGGTTTAACGTAGAAATGCCAAATAAAATTATTCCCCTCTGATTTGCATATGAAGAATTCATCAAAAATATTTTCATCGCGATTTATTTACAGGGTGTTCCAGAAATGAAGGTTATGAGTTCGAATCTCTGAATTTTCTTATATGAACCTATCGCAAATTTTATATCATTTTAAAGGTCTTTTTAAAAGAAACATTTTGGCTAGAACAGAACTAAATTATCTCAATTCATTTAAAAATGTCGGCCAATTTTGTGAAAATTTTCGATATTTACGGAAACCCTTGTATTTTATAAACCATTAAATATTTTTCAGTTCTGATTCGAAATCCTTAACCCTTGCTAACTCAGCATTAGGCTACTGCGATATATGTCACATGACAATGTTTTGATAATATCAAATTTTCGGAAAAAAATTATTTTTTGAAAATGTTGGTAGCCCTTAAAATTAAAAAAATCATATAGCAACATATGCCAAAAAGCATATAATTTTAAAGGCCTTCAAATTCCTACAAAACTTTGTAATCTACACAAATTTTCTATCATTTTTAGTTTTTTAGTTATGGACAAAAAACTACATTTTCCCATATGAAGTGCATGTTATTTGCATGTCCACAGCAAAACGATCTGTGGGTACCCTTTGGTATTATGTACTGCATAAATAACATGCGCTTCATATGGGAAAATGGAGTTTTTATCCTCCTAGGATTGTACCCTTTTGCATTGACGAACAGCGCGTTTATGTCCATTCAAATTGTTGGCCTTTGATGACAGACTCCGAATAAGTCTCGTCAATACAAGTATGATAAGAATAACTGTGTGAGCAACAACTGAGCAAGATGGTATTTACAATTAGGTTTAGGGTATGATAATAACAATTACAAGTGTATTAGGAAGACATTGTATTGTGTTGTGATAGTTACAGTGGCAATACAATATGGTGTTAGGCTAATACTTTAATACTCTTAATTCACAATTTAACTTTAATATTATCTTTATATTAATAGTCATTATAATTTGACATTGTCAAATTATCATTTTTCATGTAGATTATTGTGAAACCGACCCCTAGGGTACGAAAAGTATAAGTACATTACTTTCCAATTAACCCACATTATTACTAAGCTAACTTAAATGGGTCTTAACTGGAATTTAACTTTATGTGATGAAAAATACCCCCGTTGCAGCAGACCTGCATACTCAGCGAATTTCAAATGCAAAACAACATATTTCAAATCCAACATAGCGAGATTTGATATGTTTTGGTAAGCTCCATAAGAATAACATGGGGAATGAGTATGCAGGTTTGCTGCTACAGGTTTATTAAAACTGGGCGGTTTTAATTAATTATTTAGTAGATCTGAACTAGAAGAAGCTATTTACCAAATTTTATCAAGATATGTTGAGAAATAACGGAGATATAGAATTTTACTTATTTCCCATAAGGTTAACATTGGGACAACGTACTGTGTTTACCACTTTCAATATCTCAGTAACCAATAGACATAGAGCAGTGATTCAAATTACTAAATTGTTTGTTTTTTTGAGCTGAATTCAATGGTGCCAACAAAATTTGATAAATTTTATTTTTCTATGTAAAAAACTCAAAAAACCCATTTTTGGGGGGTTTATCCCCCTTTTACCCCCCCTTCCGGTGGTCCGATCAGGCTGGTTCACGAACTCGTCCGAGTGATTACCACTTTACACGTATGTACCAATTTTCATTAAGATTGGACCATTTTTACGGCCGCTATCGTGCTAATAGACAAATATATATAGATATTTATATATATAAATTTGAACGAATAGTGTTTTTTGCCTCCGGTGGCCCCAAAACGAAAAGTTATCATAGTCTCAGGCTTAGGTCTTACCATGAGACCTACGGTAATAGCTTCTTCCCCATAGGGGAAATTCGCTAAAAAACAATAAAATTGGTATATATATAAGTTTATCATGGCTAGTGTTAAATTGTACTGTGAAAATAAATTCGTGAATTAATTAAATTGTACTTTGTTGTTAATTTCCTTTTGTACACATTTATTTTCATTTTAAAAAGTGTCTAGTTACTGCTCCTACTGTGCCAAAACTAGCTTCAATAGATGCAGAGCATTTTCAAAACTATACCTAGCTAATTGGTTTAAAACTGTTGCAAAAATGGCTTATTGCTAATCTTATAAGCTTGTCACTATACTCATTTGAAGATTTCTGGAGGGCGAATGTTTAGTTTTAATTAAAAATTGACAGACAATAGGTCTAAATATGTTTTTAGTTTTTTTTGTAAAATAACATTATATTATTATTTTTTATAAATCTTACTAATATTATAAATGTGAAAGTATGGATGTTTGTGTGGATATCTGTCCTTTGTGATTGTGAAAACTACTGGACCAACTGAGCTGAAATTTTGCAGGAATTTTGCCACTATATCAGAAAAGGAATAGGCTTATTCTCTTCCTTAAAATCTCCTCGGCTACGCCCCGTGAACGTCCTTAGCTTAAATGTTTACATTTTATAAGGATGTAAATATTAAAATACTGATTTGTAAACAGCTTTTGACAGTTCAAAGAGCAGAAATAATATCAGCTGTAATTTTATCGTGAGCGAAGCCACGGGAAACTGCTAGTTTATTATATTTGTACTGTAATTAGATCTATCTTTTAATCAATTTTAATTAAATCTTTATTCATATATACAGTATATATATACAGTGCTTGATTTGTAAAAATTGAGGTACCGGAACTGTAATATACCAGTTTGTATCCAACCCCCCCTCCCACACTCCATCATTCTTTCCATCAAAAAAGTTATTATGAGTCTATATGAATAATTATGTCGATTTTAAATGTCACTTTTCATGTAACACAAATTCTTTAATAAATAAATAAAAAACTGATAAAGCATTATTTTACTAAAAAAAAATTGTTTGAAGAAATTTTAGAAATTTTTTATGACTACATGTGCGAGTATTCTGGTCTTTTTAGCGTTTTCAACATTCGGCTTAGCTCATACGACTAGACAAAAGAGCGATGATTTCAGGCCGAAAGTCCACCCCTAATTTCCGTACATTTTAGCGATACTTATCTGTCTATCTATCTATACTATTACAAAGAAGAGGTGGTTTCTGTTTGTATGAATGTATGTATGTATGTATGTATGTATTGGGCAAGTGAACTCGAAAAATACTGAACCGACTAGTTTGAAATTTCACACAGAGGTAGATCTTGAACCTAGGAAACATATAGGCCTGTTCACTTCCTTATAATCCCCTCGGGCTACGCCCCGTGAACGTCCTTAGCATCAGTATTTACATTTTATAAGGACGTAAACATTCAAATGCCGAAATGTAAACAGTTGTGAATACTGCAATTTGACAGTTCAAA
The DNA here is from genome assembly GCA_035578135.1 of Flexamia atlantica. Taxonomy (NCBI): domain Eukaryota; kingdom Metazoa; phylum Arthropoda; class Insecta; order Hemiptera; family Cicadellidae; genus Flexamia; species Flexamia atlantica. The sequence continues at coordinate 2,840,229 of JAQJVK010000006.1, read as the reverse complement.
GAGCAGAAGTAAGATCAGCTGTAATTTTTATCGTGAGCGAAGCCACGGGCAAGTGCTAGGTACTATTACAAAGAAGAAATGGTTTCTGTATGTATGTATTTATGTATGGGGCAAGTGAACGCGAAAAATACTGAACCGACTGGGTTGAAATTTCACACATAGGTAGATCTTGAACCTGGGAAACACATAGGCCTATTCACTTACTTAAAATCCCCTTGGGCTACGCCCCGTGAACGTCCTTAGCATCAGTATTTACATTTTATAAGGACGTAAACATTCAAATGCCGAAATGTAAACAGCTGTGAATACTGCAATTTGACAGTTCAAAGAGCAGAAGTAAGATCAGCTGTAATTTTTATCGTGAGCGAAGCCACGGGCAACTGCTAGTTTCCGATCAAATTAATCCGGTCCATTACACGCGATCCGACAAATACTCAGGCCGGTTACACATGATCCTCTCTTATGGCGAATTCTCCGGGTGGTCTTACTCGATCGTCTTGTGCGGCAAAGTCTCCGTCCGATTACAGGCAATCGTCTCTTACGACGAATATTCCGGCCGATCACAGACGATCCTCCCTCGTAGTAAATCCTCCGACCGATTATACGCAATTGTATTTTGCGGAAAATCATCCGTCCGATTCAACACGATCGTCTTTTATAAAAAATACTCCGGCCGATTACACATGTTCGACCCTTTGGCAGAAAGAGGTCCTGGAACGCCGTTCCACCGCATTCCGCCGCAAATCAAGCACTCTATATATATATGTGTGTGTGTGTGTGAACAAAACTTCAAATATATGTATGTATTTATATGAGAAACATGTGACACTCTTTATGTACATTTTATACATGTACAAATAAAGAATATTTTGATTCAATTTGCATCCCTAAGATTGCAAGTGATTCATAAAAGTCGGTAAGATAATATCAGGGTGTCTACTGATACAAAAATTATACTGGAATTTTATTTCGATACCGGAAATACTGGAGTTATACTGGCATTTTAAATTTGGTACTGGAATTTTGTAAATACCAATGACGAAATCCGTTAAGAATAGTTTTGTCCAATACATTCAGATATAAAAAGCTTGACAACACTTTTTTAGCAATAAGTGTTTGCAAACTTAAATAAAACCCCTTGTAATTCAGTTAATTTACTAATCATCCTTAATCAGATTTAGGCCTACAATTTTATATGTTGTAATTTTTTAAGATTTTAGATGTTCTCAACATTTCCTACATTCATATTTTCACATTTTTATGTTATTTTCATTAAACGAATTATATGATATAAAAGTGGAAGACTGTCGAAAGACACTCATAGTAAATTTGTACTTTTGTTTCCTAAATTTAATATACTTTATTTTAGTAATAACTTATGTATTTGTTTTTAACTCCACTTCTAGTAAGTCAGGAGAAGAAAAATGTAAAGCTGAGGGGGTTTAAAAATTATCAGTTTTGTGTTTTCTTGTATTATTGATTATTAATTTTTTCCTGTAAACTGTTACTTTACAGTGCTTGTAATTTTGAATTAATTATTTGGATAATAAAGTTGGAGGAACTTGGGGCTATAAGGGGAGTTGGGATCCTCATAAAATCAAACAAATATGTTTTCTTCTTTGACGGGTTTTTCTTATATTAGGCTATTTATCTTATTTATTTGTCAGTGATGTAAATCACTTATTTAATTTTATCAATGAACACTTTTCATATTAATAAAAAAATATTAATGGTGCTCCTTTGTTCGATAAAGTTGGCGAGTGATACTGGAATTTTGAAAAAAAATTGTACTTGAAATACTGGAAATATACTGGAATTTTAAAATCAGATGTCCGTAGACACCCTGAATATCTTCCCTTTCCAACTTACGGCAATGAGATATCCAGAATAAAAAATAAGTGTATTTTAACAGGAGATTTCAATTTAAATATAAAAAATAGCAAGATAAATTTTGTTTAACTGAATCTAAATCTGATGGCTGAATGTGTATTCAGGCAATGTATAGATAATTACACTAGAGTTACGGAAGAATCAATGTCATGTTTGGACCACTATTTTGTAAATTTTTTTGAGAAAGTCAAAGGGATTATTATTCAGTCTTGTATTACCGATCACTTCCCAATATTACTGGTTTTCCCTATTAATTGTGAAAAATCAGTCGATCATGTATTAAAATGAGTAAAGTTACTGACCATAAGTTGTTAAAACAATTTTCCGATCCAACGAACTGGGACGAAATTAAACAATTGCCCAGCATTAAGATATTATATAGATCGTTAAATTCAAAATGTTTAGAATTATTGTTAAATAAATCTGCAACTGAAATATATTTAAATTCCAATTGTAAAGGCATAAAGCCCTGGATCACCAAGAGTCTTGTTTGTTCTATCAGAAGTAGAAATAAAATGGCCAAACAAAAGGAGGAAATGGCCAGATTAAAAAGGAGCCTTACAATACTAGACTTAAGAATTATTATAAATCTTACCTAAATAGATTAAGTGTTTTAATTAATGGAATGAAAAATAATTTCTACAAGAATAAGTTATGTAGTGTTAAAAATAACCCAAAGAAAACATGGGAAGTAATACGTGAAATTAGCGGCCAGGATAGACCAAGTAATTTAATTAAGAAAATAAATGTAAATAAATTGTTCTCAGTTGCAGATAGTCCAAATTTAGTAGCAGACAGATTTAACGACTTTTTATTGAGGTTGCTGATAGTTTATGTTCAAATTTAAGACCCGTAAGTGAAGAACATGTTATGGAAAATTATGATCCCCCTCTTGGCAGTTTCTTTTTCATGCCAGTTGATGAGAGAGAAATTATTAGTATAATAAACTGTTTAAAGAATAATTCGGCCCCGGGTATTGACAACATTTGTGCAGCGGATGTCAAAGTCTTGGCTCCGCACATTGCCCCCTGCTTGTGTAACCTGTAAACATGAGTGGCACAGAGGGCCTTTTTCCGGATGAGTTGAAGCGGACAGTGGTCACTCCGGTGTATAAAGCCAAGGACAAATCATCAATGACGAACTATATACCGATATCTGTTGTGAACACAATGGCTAAAATCGTCAAGAAGTGTGTTCAACGATGACTTATACAGTATTTGGAAAGACGTTCAAAAGTGTGGCAAACTTATAAGAGTGTATTTGATTTATCGGAAAAAACTATAACTTTTTTCACTTTGTCGCATCTAAACGCCATTAAATTATCATAAAATTTACTTTTCTTGTAGAAAATCTATTTTCGAACAAGATGAAATCAAATTCAATACTCTGGGTCATTTGGTTTTGTCTTTATTGTAGTTTTACTAGAAGCTTACAAAAATCCAATATGGCGGAGTTTTTTTTCAAGATGGCAGAAAAACCGTCACGGGATATTTTGGGTTTCCAAAGCACATATTCCAAGCAAATTTCTTCTGAAGCCTAAGGCCTGTTTTTGAGCTAAGATAGTTCCATTCTTGTGGCAGTAAACCTGCATACTCATTCCCCATGTTTTTCTTATGGAGCTTACAAATACGTGATATATCCTGCTATGATGATGGATTGAAATAGGTTCCTTTGCATTTGGAATTCACAGGGTATGCAGAGGCGGATTTGGAAATTTACCGCCCCTGGGCTACACAGGGGGAATAGGCCCGTCGGGGGATATTTCCGGCTCGGCAAAAGTGGTGTGCTTTTTAACCCCGTTGTTGTCCTTTTTGGACCGTTTTTACTCGTTCCGGGCCCTAACGTAGGCTATTTCTACAATTTATTACCGCATTGTGGCTTTCTTTAAAATTTGCCGCCCCCCCAAATTCTACCGCCCTGGGCTATAGCCCTTTAAGCCCATATGTAAATCCACCCCTGAGGGTATGCAGGTCTGCTGCAATGGGGGTGTTACAATTTGCTTGGCTCTGAAAAATATTAAGGCTTCCTTTAATATAATATTTACCAAGTAGGCTCCCTAATGATATTGTAATAAGTTTATATTACTTTCAACCCAATCCGAACCATACCTCTATTGTGCTTAACAATATTCACAATTCACTTGTACCTATAACAACCTATAGCATCATTCATAGCAATAAGGATCATTGACTATAAGTTAAATCCTTCTCAGAAAATACTGCCAAGGATTTCCTGTTATTATCAAATAATTTCTTGATTAGCACGATAGCGTTGTTTTATTGACTGGACATAAATTAAAAATGTCTTACAACACTATAAAAGGCGGAAGCCATTTCCCACCTTTTATGTAAATACAATGTAAGTGTAAAGGGCATAGCCGGATAAGATAGTCAAAATGGCCCCAGTGGAATTTCATAGTGAAAAAATTTCAGGATGTTTCTCATCCCAAAAAATAAAGATCCTCCAGTTTTTAGGTCAAAATGCGCAAAAGTACCCTCAAAATTAAATAAAACGTAAATATACGTGTTTTCTTCATAACTTCCTTATTAGTTGACGAAAAATTGTTTTCTTTTTTTTTTTAAAGAAAGGTAATTTTAAGCCCTACAACATTATGTGAGCAAAAGAATTTTTAGGAAAAAACTGTAATTTTGAGAAACGTTTCTTATTTTAAAAAATTCATAAAAACATAACAAAAAATATGGATTCCTTGAAAAAAATAAATATGGTGCTGAAACTGTTTTTCTATGACTATGACAATTTTCAGATTTTTAAAATTGGTAGAACACATTACAAAAAAATAAAATCTGATATTTTGCTTGTTTTTGGCCGCTTTTTCTCATTTTTTCTTACATCTATATTTCTTACGCAGTAGTTTACTTCTTTAGTGACCTAAATATACAAAAAAATGTTTAAAATAATAAGTTCAGAGAGTCGCGTCTGTAATACAACATAGGATGTAAATTAATTAAATATGTATTGCCAATAGTCTTACATGACGCCCTAACTTATAACTCTCACAGCACGGGAAAAAATATACATTCCTGGGAAAATACCTACTGTTGCTAAAATTTTTGGTAAGCTGCTAAAATAAAAATAAAAATAATTTATTTACTACCATGATTTTTAATTTTTTTAAGTGAAACAAGTAAAAAAAAATTTAGGCACATTTTGCCAATTTTTTATTAGCTTTTTTTTATATATTACGACCTATAAAGTTATCTATGTAGTAACGTATAAAAATAATAAGTTTAATTTTTTTTTAAACTTAAGTCTTAATTTTATTTCCTTTAATAATTATATTCATTTGATTTTGTGTATAAAAATGTTACAGGTATTGTAGGCCTACCCTTTTACATGAATCTGTTTGAAATGCAGGCAATGCTACTTAAAGCTGTTGAATTAATATGTTACAAAATACCTAAATATTTGTCCCTTTGTATTTTAACAGACCTTAATTGTTAAATTGTATGTATCCTTTTTGTTAGTTGGTTAATAAATGCAACCATGCTGCTTCCTAAAAATATTTCATACTGCTGATTGGCGACTTATCTGGTGCTTGATAACGATACAAAATATTATTTTAGTGTAAAAATAAAATAGATAAAAATCAAACAACAACACTTTTACTTACAGGTTATTACATTCAGTTCTCTAAAAACATTTCTTTCTTTATTTAATTACTTCTTAATCTTCATCGCTGTCTTCAGCAATCACCGGTGTAAAATTATTTAGTAAGTAATTTGTAGTAAATAGTTACAAACATCATCTTTACCTTATTCAGGATTAATGTAACAGGGACTTTGTTTGTACTTTTTCTCTTTTTTAGCGAATTTCCCCTATAGGGAAGAAGCTATTACCGTAGGTCTCATGGTAAGACCTAAGCCCGAGACCATGATAACTTTTCGTTTCGGGGCCACCAGAAACAAAAAACACCATTCGTTCGAATTTATATATCTATCTATCTATCTATCTATATATATATATATATATATATATATATGTGAGTGTCTGTGAGCACGATAGCGGCCGTAAATATGGTCCGATCTTAATGAAATTTGGTACAGACATGTAAAGTGGTAATCGATTGGACAAGTTCGTAAACCAGCCCGATCGGACCATCGGAAGGGGGGGTAAAGGGGGAATAACCCCCCCAAAAATGGGTTTTTTGGGGTTTTTACATAGAAAAATAAAATTAATCAAATTTTTGTTGGCACCATTGGATTCGCCTCAAAAAAACAAACAATTTAGTATTTTGAATTATTGCTCTATGTCCATTGGTTACCGAGATATTGAAAGTGGTAAACACAGTACGTTGTCCCAATGTTAACCTTATGGGGAATAAGTAAAATTCTATACCTCGCTCATTTCTCAACATATCTTAATTAAACTTGGTTTGTGGCTTCATCTAGATGAGATCTAATGTATTTTAGTCTAAAATCCCCAAAATTTCCATTTTTGTGGCAGCAAACCTGCATAATCATTCCCCATGTTATCCTTATGGGAAATAAAAAAATCTATATCTGCCTTATTTTTGAACATATTATAATAAAACTTGGTATATGGCTTCTTCTAGTTAAGATATACTAAATAATGAATTAAAACTAACCAGTTTTAACATACCTGTGGCAGCAAACCTGCATACTCATTCTACATGCTAACCTTATGGGTAATAAGTTGGGTAGTTCGCTCATTTCTCAAAATATACTGATAAGAAATGGCATGAGGCTTCATACAGTTAATATCTACTTGATTATGGCTTAAAATATCCAAATCATCAAATAACTGAGGCAGCAAACCTGTGTACTCTCTTTCCCAATGTTAACCTTATGAGAGGTAAATACAATTGGATAGCTTTCTTATTCCTCAGCATATCTTGATAAAACATGTTATGTGGCTTCATATAGCTTAGGTATATTGGATTGTAGCCTATAACACCTCATTTTCAAATTTCTGTGGCAGCAAACCTGCATTTTTCCATACTAATCTTATGGAGAATAATTTATTTTTGAATAGCAATTGTGGGCATTTGGCAAATCACAGGATGAGGGAACAGGGCTCAAATTAAATGTTTTAATGTCAGGGACTCAGGAAAAGTACTGTAATTTCTTAAAGTTTGCTAGAAAACAAAAAATAACATAAAATAACTGCCATTTAAGTAGCATTGGGAAGTAGAATTGGGATCTAAAACGTCTGCTTTGTTTACATTAAAATATGTGAGCCGATGTTTGATTCAAAGCCACATGTTGGATACAGACATATGGCTTACTTAAAGGCCAGATAACTAAATATGTCAAGTAAATGTACTATAGCGAATATAGATTTTTACTGATGATGTTAATGAAATTTTTTACTCAAACTTAAACAGCTGGTCATTTCCCCATACGATTAAATTGGAAAAGCCAGCTGTTTTGAACTTTTGAACATTGCATTTTCGTGCCAAGTATAGGCTATTATTTTTTATAGCCTTTTGATCTTAAAAGCCACTAGGAGAGTATTTTTGCACACTTTCATTTGAATGTATATTGATTTTACTTCATTTAAATTATTTATTTATGCACTTGAAATTCGCTGAGTATGCAGGACTGCTGCAACGGGGGTATTTAAATGTTACGCAAGTAAAAATCAGCAACGTAAAATGCACGGGAAATATTAACAAAAATTCATTTCTTTTAAAATAATGAAAATCGTTAAATTCTCAGACAAGAAGAAATTCATGTTTTAGTCATTGAAGTTTTCTCAATTTTCCTATAGCTTTGATTAATTGAGTTTTAATTAATGACGGTGGTAAAAACACCTAGAATGATGTTACAAGTTAAAAAAGAAATACAATTGCATGCCATTAATTGTAGGCTTAACTGTTTTCTTAGCAAGGATTTAGTTCATGCCTGTTTGAATTGCTGCATTCAAACTGATTAAAATGCAGCCTCTAGATACTAATATGAGGAGCCTCCACAGATTGTCGATGAATAAGGGTATCTCCGCTATTGCGATACAAGTCATTTGTCTCTGTTTTGTTAGGGCGGGCTTACATGTAAGTGATGGGTATTATTCATTAGTTAAGGAATATTCACATATTGTTATAAGAATTGGTCGTCCGAGTCGCTTATATAACCATTAATAGTTAACTAAGACTCGAGTCGCTTGATCGAGTACAGCGGCAAGGGCACTAAACCAACATGTGGACGTGGTTTTATAATATTTTTAAAGTAATACGTATTTACACGGGAATAAAACAGTAGTTTTCATTACTAGAAACAAAAGTATGGGTTTTGGGTACCGTACGCAATTGTGTTTAACAAGTAAGGTGCAGCCGAGCTTGGAAAAACAATTGTACCTCCACGACGATAAAGTATACAGGGTGTCTACCAGTCGGGAATTCGGGAAAATTCGGGAAAATGTCGGGGATTTTGTAAGGTCGGGAATAGTCGGGGAAAAGTAATGAATTTCAACATTTGGTCGGGAAATTCGAATTTGGTTATAAAACAAAACGAAATAGTCGTTTTCCTCGTTATTTTCGTTGTCTCGGCCGGCAAATCTCTCGAACGAATCGCGGCAGACAAATTTTTAGCTATATCACCACCAGAAAATCTATCGTTTTTACCGCTGCCGCAAGTTTCTCGGTCCTAATACAGCTGTAAAATCGCTCGTTTTGCGACCGACACGTCTCGCTGTTTACGCGGCCGACAAGTCTCTCGCTCTTTATGCGGCCGACAATTCTCTCGCTCTTTACGCGGCCGACAAGTCTCGCTCTTTACGCGGCCGACAATTCTCTCGCTCTTTACGCGGCCGACAAGTCTCGCTCTTTACGCGGCCGACAAGTCTCGCTCTTTACGCGGCCGACAAGTCTCTCGCTCTTTACGCGGCCGATAAGTCTCTCGCTCTTTACGCGGCCGACAAGTCTCTCGCTCTTTACGCGGCCGACAAGTCTCTCGCTCTTTACGCGGCCGACAAGCCTCTCGCTCTTACGCGGTCGACAAGTCTCTCGCTCTTTACGCGGCCGACACATCTCTCGTTAGTATTGCTACCTTAAAATCGTGCGCTCTTTTCGAGGCTATCACATCTACTGGCCAAATGAAGGCCGGCAAATCCCTCGGTCGTTTAGGGGTCAGCAAACCTCTCGGTCACATTGGGGCCGTCAGATATCTCGCTCTCTTTGTGCCCGTCGAATATGTCGCTTTTTCACGGCCATCACATATCATTCGCTTTTATTGCGGCCGGATATCTTTCGCTTGTTTTGCGGCCGGCAAATCTCTTGGTTTCATTGTGGCCGATGAGTTCCTTACTCATTTCGCGGCCATTAGATCTCGGTCATATTGCGGCCGGAAAATCGCTCACTCGTTTTAGGAATGAAACATTTTTCGGTCGACTCGCGGCAGACGAGTTCCTTACTCTTTTAGCGGCCATCATATCTCTCGGTCGTATTGCGACAAAAAAATCGCTAAATTTTTCGAGGCCAGATATATTGTAATTTATGATACGGCTGGCAAATCTTTTGGTCTTATGGTGGCCGGAAATCTTTTGCTTGTTTTTCGGTTATCGGGTGGCCAATTGTTTCTTGATCGTTTTGTGTCGCTTACTTGTTTCATAGCCGTAACATGATTCGGTCGTATTGCGGCCGGCAATCTCTGTCGCATCATCAAATCTCGGTCGTTTATACCACGGCCGGAGAATCTCTTGGTCACAACGTGGCCGGAAAATCGTTCGTTCTTTCCGGAAATCTCGGTCGCATTGCGATTGGCAAATCTTTTGGACTTATCGCGGTCATCTTGCTCATTTTTTGGCGATCTTTCGCTTGCATTGCAGCCGTCAAAATATAGTTATTGAAAAGTATTGTACTCAAGTATTCGTTATAGGAGGCAATGGTCATGTTTCCTATGGTCAGGAATATTTTTTATATTGTCGGGAAAAGTCGGGAAAAAGTCGGGAATTTCATATATGAAATTTGGTAGACACCCTGGTATAAATTATTTAATCCTTGAGGTTAGAGAACCAAAAAAAACCACCACCTGCTTTTTTCAGTTCTACATTTCAAGGTACTCGAAAAGGCCGATTTTACCGTCGATTTAGAGAACTTAAATCAGGTGTTACCTTTACTACTTTGACAAAGGTGATGATTTTTCATTACTCAGTGTAATAATTATGAAGTTTATCTAATCAAAATTATTTTTATTAAATCAACTACAATCAGCAGGTCAATACAAAAGGCTTTGTCCTAAATTCTTTTGTCAGACAAGGTATAATTTACAATTCAAAATAATGACCAACAAAACATCGGTGAAAAAGCTGAAAGTAAAATCAGCTTATAAAGTTAATAAAATTGACCCTAACAGTATATATAAAGGGTTTCATTTTTAGTTCCGTACCCAACTGAAATATGTTACAACATTATTCTAGTAGTTATGGGATTTCAAATAAAATATTATTCATCGCCAAGTGACAAAACAGTTCGCTTGCTGGCTGTAGTTACTTGCTTATAAGAATGGATTTGTTATGGGAATAAAGGTTTCATTTTTTACGTTTATTTACTCAGAAAAGCCTTGACACATTTTCATTATGACAAGTGTCATCAATTTTAACAATCGTCAAGTGGAGGAAATATATGAGAATTTTCTTTAAGTCTGTGTCAGATATTGGTATTGGGTATTAAAGTTTTAAAAATTAATACTTATTGTGCTAACTACATTTTAAATGTTTTGGATTCTATAGAATTAAATACCAGCAATAAATTAGTTTTATGGCTTATCATTTAGATTTGACAATTATAAAAAAGTAATATAAAAAATTTAATTTGTCTATGGATGTATTAACAAATAGAAAATAAACTTTCAAGGTACTTACCTCAAAATTGCAAAACTGTCTTGGGGACAATTGAATAGACTTCAACAAATAATCAATAAATTACAAATAAAATACACATACTTTTCTAAAGATCTATTTCACTTTTGTTCAATATGAATAAAGGGTTTTCCTTTAGATTATGACACTAGGACGTAGTTCGGTAACATTGCCTATTCTCTCAATGAGCACTGACTTTTTAATAGTTACAAGACCACTCCAAATTGTAAGAGGCTTGAAAATTCAAGCCTCTTACAATTTAAAATAAAAAAATACATAAATGTATTTTGTTACATGTTTGTTAAATATTTTAGTTGCTCTATCTATTTATTTTAAATACATTAATTTGAGGCGAGGCTTTGTCTTAATTAATAATTTAAGAATTTGTTTGCTAAGTGAGCAGGTCTGCTGCACAGAATGTGATTATAAAGTGGTAAATTACCAGGCAACCTGAAAGACTATTAGCAATACACATTTAATTAATTTACATCCTATGTTGTATTACAGACGCGACTCTCTGAACTTATTATTTTAAACTTTTTTTGTATATTTAGGTCACTAAAGAAGTAAACTACTGCGTAAGAAATATAGATGCAAGAAAAAATGAGAAAAAGCGGCCAAAAACAAGCAAAATATCAGATTTTATTTTTTTTAATGTGTTCTACCAATTTTAAAAATCTGAAAATTGTCATAGTCATAGAAAAACAGTTTCAGCACCATAATTATTTTTTTCAAGGAATCCATATTTTTTGTTATGTTTTTATGAATTTTTTAAAATAAGAAACGTTTCTCAAAATTACAGTTTTTTCCTAAAAATTCTTTTGCTCACATAATGTTGTAGGGCTTAAAATTACCTTTCTTTAAAAAAAAAGAAAACAATTTTTCGTCAACTAATAAGGAAGTTATGAAGAAAACACGTATATTTACGTTTTATTTAATTTTGAGGGTACTTTTGCACATTTTGACCTAAAAACTGGGGGATCTTTATTTTTTGGGATGAGAAACATCCTGAAATTTTTTCACTATGAAATTCCACTGGGGCCATTTTGACTATCTTATTATCCGGCTATGCCCTTTATTTTAAGTGTTGTAAGACACTTGTTATCCATACATTCACTGTAATTGCATATAGCTAACTGTATGTGTTTCTTGTAGGAATGATTCCTGGAAGATTTGATGATGACGAGCAATACCAGAACCGTTTGCAAGAATTAGTAAAACAAAAGCCATCAACGCTAACATCAGAACTTGAAAACATGAATGAGTCAAATGTTAATGGGCAGTACTTAAACAGTAACAGACAGAATACAAATGGTTCTCTTCCTACTCGTCAATTTTATAACAAAAATTTGAATGAAAAACAAACCCATGTTGAAAACTTACCTTTAACTCATCAAGGATTAAAGCGGTCATCTATCTACTCTGGGGTATCCAATTCCACATTGTTTAAAATACCGTTAACAGAGCGGTCATCTACCTTCTCTACCTTCTCTGCGTTATCCAGTTCCTCAGTGTTTAAGAAACCATTACCTGTTCCCATTAAACATTTTACAGCATCAACTCTTGACAGACACAGATTTGATTTGTATATCCAGTCCATCAAGTCCATGTGCTATGAGGACAAGGTGAGTAAACAAACCGTGCATGACAACTAATGTAGGCATTATTTTTATGGGATATTGTTTAATCCCAAGATTCCTAACTTTGTACTTCCGGTTTTGCCAATTGTAAGCCGATGATGTTTCGGAATCGTGATTATTCCGAAGTCCGGTTTTCTGAAATGTTGGTTATCTTAGCAGTTATTTCTAGAGGCAATAGGAAAGCACTTTTTTCTGCAGGTCTTTGTCGTTTGTGGCAAAGTCTATTGTAATATATTGATGAAATAATTTTTTAATTAGCATGATACGTGTTGTTTTATTCACTAGATGTAAATAAAAAACGCCTTACAACAATTAAAAATATATTCACACTTATACTGTATTTACATAAAAGTGGTAAATATACAAAAATATTGGTAAATGGCGATCGATTTTGATTGGTCACACCAATCATCATCAGGCCCAATAGAGGCTCTAAAGTGTAAATATATTTTTAAGTGTTGTAAGAAGTTTTTTATTTACATCCAATATATTGATGAAAAAAATCTTGAATCTTAATCACCCACTGCAAATTTGTTTTGATCATCTTTTACGATGATTGTAATTTTGTTCTTTTCTTTACTGGCGTAAAAAAGATGCAGTCATTTTTGAGGGCCGCTTGCGTATTTAACACAGTAGTGCCGCCGGTTACCCATAATTCGGTTAAACGATCAATTTGCAATAGATTATCTGATAACCCCACTCCCGAATTGCTTTACATAGGCCCCCTGATTAAGATCTTACTTATATGGTTCTTCTTTAGTACAAGAGAAGCAAAATGTGGATGTATTTTTCTCATAACAATGTAAGTTGGGCCTGAACGGGGTATTAATAAGTGAATGAATACATAGTAGTAGTTTAGTTCGGATTCTGAAGTGATACTTTTTTTAATCCCTACTGTAATCAAATCATGATGTTAAAAAATTCATCAATTTTAATAGATGTTATTTATAAATAACAGTGTCAAGGCTTAAGTTGGGTTAGTACGTAAGAGTTAGCCAGAGATTACTCAATCCAATTAAAAAAAATCAATAGATCTGATGGTCAGTGTTAGATCATACACAGTCTAAGCATATTAACAGGAACAGCTTTGATAAATAGGATTCCAAGATTGAAATGGAATAGTTGTTTGTGTAAAAAGAGCGCAAAGGATGTCATTGCCGCTCGAGAATTGTAGATGGCCGGGTGGATGACTGGGCTGGACACATGCATGACGACAGACTTCTGATTGACAGCTACAAACAAACACTTTGACAGTCACCTACAATTACAACATTTCTTAAACCATGACACCGCTGATTCTTTTCAAATAATTCATTTTAATATTCGCAGCTTTTATAAAAACTTTGATTCTCTATTAGTTTTATTACAAAGCATTGATGTAAATTTTCATGTTATTGTACTGACTGAGGCTTGGCTAGATCAAGATAAGATGATAATGGCAATAGATGGATACGACACATTCCACTCCACTGATAACTGGAACCGAAATGACGGAAATGTTGTTTACTTAAAAACCTGCTTGAGTGGGACTTGTACCGACATTAAACTAAGCAACGCGACGGGACTGCAAATAAACTTCAATATTGACAGACGACAATTTTACGTACGGGCTACCAACAGAAGCCCCACGATGAACTGTAACGATTTTTAGACGAGCTAAAGGTTTACCATGGTAAAATACACACCCACACTATGTACATTTTTACTGGTGACACTAATATTGACATACTTACAGATACCAACAACTTGCTTAAGACGATTGATCTGAATACGGTTTACTAAAATGTATTGACAAACCCACTAGAGTAACCGAACTATCGTCATCTTGTATAGACCACATTTTTGTAAATCACGTTGATGACCAAGCACTCACTCTGAAAACTTCAATTACTGATCACTATGCAGTACTGACTAAAATTAATTTTGCAAAGGGTGATTGCTCTAAACTTGACAATTACAAAACTAATACGTACACACACTTGAAAGTACTTCATGAGCTTGTGGGTGCTCAATCTTGGAACCATGTGCTGGCTCTGCATGATGTAAATTCATCCAGTGATTTTTATCTATTGAGACTTTGGAATAGTTAAAAACTGCTTCTATGAAACATAAGAAGTTGAATACAAGGTACAAGCATTAAAACCCTGGATTACTAGAGACTTAATTAATGGTATTAGAGTCAGAGATAATATCATTACAATTAAAAACAAACAACCTTTCAACTACCAACCAAAATCAAATTTTCTTGATTTTAGAAACAATTTAAATAATAAAATTAAACATGCAAAAATTAATAATTTTATGGGAAAACTTATTAGGTGCGCTGGAGACCCAAAAAATTTTTGGAAGACAGTTAACAAAATTAGAGGAGTAAATAAAATTAAAAGTAGTTTTCCTATAAACCAATTTGTGCAAGGGTTGGATGTCGGCGATGGTGAGAGGAGGGCGGTGGCGAATTCCTTCAATAAGTATTTTGTGGAAGTAGGGAAAAAGTTGGCTGACGATTTACCACCACCTACTGCTCCGCCGCTGGTAGACGTCGCCATGTACAGGGCCAGACATGACTTCCTTTTGAACTGGACTTGCTGGAGATGCGCGGCGGCTCGGCTCCCGGCGTTTAAGGGTCAATCCATATGAAGTGGTCCAGAAAAAATAAACTTGGTTGCTCGATAGTTTTAGAAAAAATTAATAATTTCCCTGTTGTTTCTACCATTCTTAAGGAGTTCAGAACAATCCTTGAAAAAATTTTATCT
The DNA here is from genome assembly GCA_035578135.1 of Flexamia atlantica. Classification (NCBI taxonomy): domain Eukaryota; kingdom Metazoa; phylum Arthropoda; class Insecta; order Hemiptera; family Cicadellidae; genus Flexamia; species Flexamia atlantica. The sequence goes on along the minus strand of JAQJVK010000006.1, from coordinate 2,825,111 downwards.
CACACCGTTTTTGTGTGGCGGTCATTTTTGTTATCCAATTCATGCTTATTTTAGCGTTTGCAGCCTTCTACGTGAACCCTGTTATCTCCTTTGATACTTATCCTAGAAGGTTGAAACAAAAACCATTTTAAAGCTTATTAGTTGTTCTTTCTAAAAGGTCATTACCATATTTTTCATATTTTACTTCCTTCCCCATGAAAATATCATCCAAAGTTGAAGTACAAAATTACACAAAATTCTCTTTTTGGAATTTTTTTTGTTATGGAAGGAGTATTTAATGAAGCTTGGCATTTTTTGTGGTAATAGCTGTATAAAGATATTATTACAGAAAAAAAACCTCAAGTCCATAACTGCTTCCCTGCAATTTAAAAAAATTTTCAAAAATAGTGTTTTTCGAAAAATGTCAAAGTTCACACCCTTATATCTCTGATGGGGCTGGTGATAAAAATTTTAAATTTTCATAACTTGTAGTGTTTGTACTATATTCATGAAAATATAAAATCATCTTGTATCAATATTGACTATTGATGGTGTAAACACTGCACATTGTAACCTGTCTGTTATTTGATCTCTTTTGGTGCTTCAAATGAAGTCTAGGCAAATGCAAATTATTTTATTATTTAATATTTTTACTCAGAAACATTAATTACTTTACCACCAGCAGTTTCCAAAATATCACAATTATCCTATCATTGGGCTTGCATTATAACTCCATTTCTCACGGTATTTTACTGGATTTTTGAGATAGTGTAACTTCTAGACTAGCTATTCTTTGAGCTAGTCTAGAAGTTACACTTTCTCAAAAATCCAGTAAAATACCGTGAGAAATGGAGTTATAATGCAAGCCCAATGATAGGATAATTGTGATATTTTGGAAACTGCTGGTGGTAAAGTAATTAATGCTTCTGAGTAAAAATATTAAATAATAAAATAATTTGCATTTGCCTAGACTTCATTTGAAGCACCAAAAGAGATCAAATAACAGACAGGTTACAATGTGCAGTGTTTACACCATCAATAGTCTAAGATATCAACAGTGTATGACAGTAAGTTACAGGGTTTCTTGTTGTGCAGCAAGTAGTAAACAGGCTATAACTTAGATTCACCAGCCAAAAAAATATAACGAGTATCTTGAGTCTCAGTTTCTCTGCTTGGTCTCTCTGTCTTTGGTCAAATATACTTACTGGGATACGAGAAGTACAGTTGTAATAATTTAATTAAGTAAAGTTTTCAGTGGGTTTTTTATTGATTATAGTGTTTTACTTTGCATTTTGTATTAGTGTGGATTTGTCAGCTTCATAATGTATAAATCTGTTCTAAAACAATATCGCTTCAAGTTTTTTAAATTATTAAGTTTGTAAAAGGAAATAAAAGTTTGTTTTAAAATATGGAAAACTATGTAAAATGTTCCATTGAAAACTATTCTACTGAAGAATGTCATCCAAATGTTTATGGTAAAGTACAAAAGGAAATTCTACAAATTCAATAAATGAATGAAAAAGATCAACAGTTGATAAAGTTACGAGTCAGTGATAACATAGAAAATAGCCTATATGTAGATTTCACGAGAGAAAATACCTGAATAAGTTTTTTCACTTATTTGGACAAAGATGTTGCAATCCTTTTTCAATTCATAAAAAAAAACGATAAAAGAATGGTCTGAGGGAAATATTAATCAAACACCGAAACAAAACCACTGATGCTAATTTAATAACAGTAAAAACTGTTTTTATAAATTATTTACCAATTATGATGAAAGTAATGATGACAGATCAAAATTCATCATTTTAACCGCCTGAAAACAGCATACAAAAAATTGGTGCGGCTTGTAGTATTCTAGGGATATTGCCTGCATCTAAGGGTACGTTCATACCGGAGCCGGGAGGCAAGCTCACTCGCTCCATCGCTGCATCGCTGGTTCACACTAGCCAATCAGAAGCGGTTCTACATGGGACACAAGCTCTGAGCCAGGGTCAGAGCAAGGGAGCAATCCTGGATTATTATTTGTAAACAAAGCCTATTGTTGTAGAGTCAGATGGATATAGTAAGTACGTGGGAATAAATGCAAAGAGGATAAATTATTGTGATTCAACTGTTATTACAGAAAATAATTGTATATATTATTTCCCTCGTGCATTCATTTTAATTATTTTTATTTGTTTAATTACTATTAAACATGTTAAATTGATACAAATAAAGAAGCATAGGCCTAGCAAATGTATTAATCATAAAAGCGTAGCTTTCAATTATTTGTTCAAACAGTTCTAGGCCTACTATCATCAAACAGATCGGAAAGACAGCAGCCGATGGTGTCTTGGAGCTTTCGAAGTGCGATATTTTATCGCGATCGTAAAAAAATATTCACATTAAACAAGTGGCAACAGAGGGGCAAATCTTCAACAGGTTAAGCTTTGCAACACTAAGTGCATCACCCCTTTGGATCTTTCGTAACTAGTGTAGTATAACTGGCGCCAATTCTTGGGGCCCACGCCGTCCATAAGACTAATGTTATTTTTAGCATTGGTCTTATGGACGTCGTGGGCCCCAAGAATTGGCGCCAGTTATAATATCATGTGTGTACAGCTAGGGGCCGTCTATAAATTATGTCATCAGAAAATAGGGGGGTTTGGGGATCAGAACAGAAATGACGGTAGGGTGATGTGCTTGAAGGGGGGGGGGTAGACGCTGAGAACGTCATTTTTCAAATTTTGTTTGAAAACCAATTTAGATAGGAAAATATTAAACATTCACTGTAAATTCATTAAATTAAGCCTTAAGTTAACCCTCGAGCGGACGCACGCGGAGTTTTCCTCCGCACGTGTTCTTTTTGTTAAAATAAACAGACAATGGGTGTCAGCGGTCGTGTCCGGCTCCATACTTTATGCCCCTCAATCCAGGAATTTCCTAAAGCTATTTATACCCCCCACCCCCCCTTGGTACCTCGTTATATGAAATTCAGAGATGCCGTCTTAGTTTGCGGAGGGCTCTCTCCCATTACACAGACACTGATACTTATTTTTAAAATTCATAATAACAATGGATTTGTAATTATTATTAATTTTTTGGACTTTTCCTTTTGCTTTTGAAAAAAAGAAGTGAAAGGAAAAGTCCAAAAATGTTAATAATAATTAATACATATTTTATACTAGAAAATTACTTACTATGTTTAATTAAAATATTACACCTATTAAGTTGAACAATTAATTGAATCAACTATGAAATTTGATTCCTAATGAGGCTTGTCAACATTTGAATACTATATTTCGTTATAAAACAAGTAAAATGGGTTAAATTTGTGCAATCTAGGGTTGTGGAGTAAAACTCTGCATGCGCCCGCTCGCGTTTTGCCGGTGAAGCGCCCGCTCAAGGGTTAAACAGCTTAAAAATTCATTAGAAACTATGAACTCCACTTTTAAAATATCTGTTTAAGTGGTCATTTTAGCTCTGGTCGAAACATAGCTATTGTAAGGTAAATGCGATTTTAATGATCAATATTTTTAGACCATCTCTTCTGCAGTTTCGGAAGAGTCAAATTTGCTATATAATCAAATGTGGCAATCGACATTCTTATGTAATCAAAAAACCTATCCGGATATTGTCTCAATTTTAAAAACAATTTGTGATATTCACCAAATTTTTCCTTATCTTTATTAATGGGGTTGCACATGAACACTTCTATCCGCAACTTGGTTTAGTAAGAACCATTTTGCACCAACACTTTCTACTAACAAAAAATCATCGTCGTCGCTCGATTCTGATGACATTTCAATGAAATTTAATGTAAAACACAAATAAAATATAAATATAAAAATAAAAGTAAAACTAATCAATATAAACAAAAATATAAGTGATCAAACTATTGTGTTTATGTAATAAACTTTCAAACTGTTGAAGAAAGAAATGAATAACTCCAGAAAAGACGTAAAAATCACTCAATGTACAATTAAAAGTAAATTCGATAACCAAACATAACAATAAACAAAGATGTTCATATGACATTTCATTTCATTATCGTATATCTGGATTTAGATCATATGACATTTAATTAGGATATCGTGGCGCTATCTCTGCTTACTCGCTCAGAGCAATGCTCAGAGCCAGGGTCAGAGCCTGGGTCAAAGCTTCCCTCCAGGCTACCCACGAGGCTTGCCTCCCGGCTCCGGTATGAACGTACCCTAAGATTCAAAAACTGAGTCATGAAAAAGAGCAGTTGAAAGAGTATTATTAAATATAGGTCTATTAAAAGTGTTAGACTGTCATTGTTAATGAACATACAGAAACATATTTATTCTAATTGATTATCTTTTAAGAAAGCAAGGACCAACTGCCATTAGTTCAGGTACTGTAGTTTAAATATTTTTTTATAAACTACCATATCATTGCAATTTCAAAAATTATTTCTATTATAATTACTTTTAAAGATTTCTTAGGTTTTAAAAATAATGATAATTTAAATTACTACTAAATTTAAAGCTTCTTTGCATGTTCCTTGTTAAAAGTATTGTTTAAATCACTGTCTAAAATTGCCAAACTAGTCAAACCTGACTTGTTCGTAATTATCTGCAAGGTGTATGTAAATTTTTGTCATGGGCGGATTTCTGGGGGTGCCAGGGGATTTGGTGGATTAGTTGGTAGTGACGAGAGAAAATGTTTTCAACTTAACTTTGATTGAGGTAGTTGCATAAATTACAAATGTTTGTTATCAAATAAAATAGGCAACTACTTGGAATAGGCCCTAAAACGGACCATTTAAATAGGAGTTTTATCTTAGAATTTGAGCATACAATACATTAGGTGAGCTGGCATCCCCAAATATTATGACCTAAATCTGCCCATGATTTTTGTCTCTGAGGTATGTGATTTTTTAATTAATAGGCTAAATATTTTTTTCCATATTCATGCATTTATTTATTACTTTATCACTTGCAGTATCCAAATTCGACATACTGTATAACACGTCATAAGATACCCCATTTCTCACGGTGTTTTACTGGATTTTTGTGATAGCATAACTTCTAGACCAGCCCAATATACAAGATGATTTTTATATTTTTATGAATGTAGTACAAACACACTACAAGTTATGAGAATTTCAAATTTTTATCATCAGCCCCATCAGAGATATAAGGGCGTAAACTTTGACATTTTTTAAAAAACTCGATTTTTGAAAATTTTTTAAAATTGCTGGGAAGCAATTATGGACTTGAGGTTTTTTTCTGTCATAGTATCTACATACAGCTATTACCACAAAAAATGCCAAGCTTCATTAAATACTCCTTTCATAAGAAAAAAATTCCAAAAAGTGAATTTCGTGTAATTTTGTACTTCAACTTTGGATGATATTTTCATGCGGAAGGACGAAAAATATGAAAAATATGGTGTGATGGTTGGGTGGTTTGACCTTTGTAAAGGGGAAGTATTTGAGCGTGTTGTGTGAGTAGACTGGAATTATTATTAAACCGAATCTTGTTATTGCTGACTGACTGTCAGCTCAGGCTTTAAGTAGGTCAGGTAACAAGAGGATGGGGTCATTTGCTTAGGAGGGGTTTTTGAGTGTGTGTTGGAGGACCGAGGGGCCTCAGGGCTCGTGGCCTGTCAGGCCAGGGCCCACGTAAGTAATCTTAGTGTTTTTCCAAATTTAAAAGATAGGTCTTTTTAAATCATACAAGTTCCAGGCTGCTCACCCTTTGTTTTCTTTAATTCATTTCAAACCTTTGATATAACAATAAAAGTAATGAGTAATGTTAGTTTGGTTTTGAGTTTTAATTGTACTAGAATCTTAGTTTTTATAGAGTATTTCAGTTGTTTGAGCACTTTGTCGTTAGCCTGTGAATAAACGAATTTCTTTGTCAAGCATGTCTCTTTATTTAATAGAGCTACGTTCCCAATGTGGTCGTGTGCGGGACGGGACTCCTTAGTTAACAGCCAACAGAGGGGTTTCGTACACGTCACAATGGTAATGACCTTTTAGAAAGAACAACTAATAAGCTTTAAAATGGTTTTTGTTTCAACCTTCTAGGATAAGTATCAAAGGAGATAACAGGATTCACGTAGAAGGCTGCAAACGCTAAAATAAGCATGAACTGGATAACAAAAATGGCCGCCACACAGAAACAATGTGAGATAAAATTTGTTCAAGGATTGTTCCTAACCCCTTAAGAATGGTAGATACAACAGGGAAATTATCAATTTTTTCTAAATCATCGAGCAACCACCTCTGGACTACTACAAATGGATTGACCTGTAAAAGAATTCCCAGCGTCCATACTCAAAGCAAATATTATGCAACTATTGCCCTCAAGCAAACATATTATAAATTTAAGTTTTTTAACTGTCGTTTTTCCTGAAAAACTAAAAATATCTAAAGTTATTCCCTTGTTTAAATCAGGTTTAAAGAATGAAAAAGCAATTTCAGAACAATTTCTTTGCTAAGTGTAATATCTAAGATTCTGGAAGAGTTGTTGTTGTTGTTGATACAGATCTCTGGGGTTTTCCCAGCTAATGTATCAGTGGGGAAATGGGGGAGTTGGTAAGACGATGTAAGACCATTCATCAGACCATTCATTCTAGTAAGTCCATTCATCAGGTGAGGTTTGTTTGAAGGGTGCGGGAAAGAACATAAAAGGAAAGGCTAGGTTGAAAGATGTTTAGGGCAAGGTTTTTCTGTCAGCATCTTTCCTCCACCAAGACCTATAACAGTTTTTAGTTTGTTCCTACCCAGTGAAGTGTTGTTAGTCCTTTACCAACCAGTGTCCCATTGTTCGATTGTCCCAACATTTTTTGTTTTCCCCACTCGGATCAACATGTCTAAGGTTTTGAGTTTTGGAGCCATACATTTGTGTGAGCAGTTGTGCATGAACAGTTGTGGGTGTGTTTGTGATGGATGGGTAATTCAGTGCGTTTGGATTTTTTTTTCGGGGGGGGGGGGAAATTAGAGATTTTGCTATTCCAGGGTTGGGTTTGGTGTTTGTGCGAGTGTTGTGATGCCTGTCCTGATTTGGTTTGATTTGAATGTTGTTTCTTTGAAAATGTTTTCTGTCATGTGTGCGTTGTTCAAGACTGTTTTCTGTGAGTCCGAAACAAGGGTTTGTGCATGTTTTCCCCTCTTTTGGGCAATTTGCATGCAATTCGGGGGTTTTTGAGACAAGGAATTATGCATGCAAATGAATATGCATGACTGGAAGAGGTTGTTGATTGATTTGGTTCTATTTTTTTTCTGAATTTTGTTTTCATTTGATCTGGGGATCGATCATTTTGGAGATGATTTCTGCTTTTTTTGTCTGCTGTGATCAAGGAATCTTTTTTCTTTTTTTGTGTTGTTTTCCCCTTTTGGCTTTGGACAGGGAAAGAAGTTGATAGTGACATGGAATGCTAGTTTTGATTCAACCCAAGATTCCAAAGAGTTCCCAAAAGTGCTGTTTCCTGGCCAAAAACATGCAATTGTTTATTACTTGAGTGCATCCTCGGCCAAATACTTCACACAATTCCCCAGCAGCATAGTTTGGGCGAATGAACAAGCAGGTAGGTGGGTGCAAGCCAGTGTGTACTCTCCATCAGGATCAGGACATGAAACATAAAGACTGGTATTATACATCTGTATTGGTGAGATTTCAAGCCTTTAGCTAGGCACCTGGCTGTGCAATGGTGCCGTACCCACCAACAGATGAGTGCGCCACCATTCGGGCCCAGCGCTGTGGGGGGCAAATCTTAGATTCTGGAAAAGTGTGTAAAAATTCAGCTTCAGTAATTTCTTGAAAATAATTATATTCTCAGAAAAACAATTTGGTTTCAGGCAGGGCAAAACCACAGCTGATCCACTTTTTGCTGTCAACAAAAGCATTGTAGAGTCTTTGAATGAAAACGAAAAGATTTTGATAGTTTTTGTAGACTTGGCAAAGGCTTTTGATTCCATTGATAGAAACATCCTTTTTAGTAAATTAGAATGTGTGGGAGGTGGGGGGCGTTGCGCTAAGTTGGTTCAAAAGTTATTTCACGAATAGGAAACAGGTTGTGTCAATCAATCGAACTTTAAGTGAGGTTTTGGATGTTAATTACGGTGTTGTCTAAGGTAGCACTCTTGGTCCTTTACTTTCCCTTATATAACAACATTGACAAACTTGACATAACAGGTTGTATATTTTTATTTGCTGATGACACAGCTATTTTATTTAAGGCTCAGACTTGGCATGAAACTTATGCCATTGCTTTAAATTAAATGTGCATTATTAAAAATTGGTTTGATAGCAATATTCTCCCGATGAATGTTTCTAAAACTAAGTATATGCCAATAGCCCTGCGCCCCGCTAGCGAGCCGCCCACAAGCCTTTAGGCTCGTGTAACATACGTGTGACACAACTGCCGCCACCGCTTGTCAGTGTTCTGAAATAGAAAGGGTTGACCACTGCAAATACCTTGGGGTGATTCTAGATTCAAAATTAAATTGGGAATATTAAATATATTATTTGAAAACCTGACTCTGAAAAATAGCTTCTTTTTTATAAATTAAGTGATGTTTTAAATGAAAATTAAATTCGGACTATTTATTTTGCGTATGTCCAATCTTAATTGGAATATGGAATCCTACTTAGGTCCTAAAATATTTAATATGATTCCTGAGAATATTAAAAAATCTAAGAGCATGAGAATATTTTTGGTAAAACTAAAAAACTGGCTTTTGATAGTGGAAAATATAGAAATCTTTATAAATATTTTGAAATAAAGATTGTATTTCTCTATCTCTGAATGTTGTATAAATTGAAGCTCCTTGTACCAGAGTAGTACTGTGTAAGAGTAGTTTTTTTTTGCATTCCACAATAATTAAATTTAAGCTAGATTCAGAATTTTTTTCAATTGCATTACTTTTTTCATGTGTTTTTTTAATATTATCATTGATCCACAGCGGGATCTCAGTTTCTTTTCTAAGTGAATTATATTTGAGTGTTAATTGTGTATTTTTTATTTTGTTATGATGGAACCTCTAAAACAGGCTTAGCCTTAAGAGGCCCTATTTTTCTCGGAACATTTATTAAGATAGTATAATTTTTGATTTGAATTTGTTTGTTTCAGTTTTTATTTTGTTTGATTATGTATTTTGTAAACTGGTGTTCTTTTTTAATATAAGTTTTTAAACAGATCAGTGCTGGCATGGGAAGTGAAAGTGTTTATATTAAGGACATAGATAAAGAGATGATTTTGTTGAATATATCCTTTTTTCAAAGCTTGTGTATACTGTAATGATGTTCTGAGAAAATAAATATATATTCTATATTCTATTCTATATATTCTATAATGGAGATTCAGTTCCACCTAGTGCTAGTACTAGTTTAGAGTGGCGACCAAATAAGTCATGACCTATTATCAAATCACAACAACGATTAGGTAATATGCACAAATTTACATTACCATATGAGCAACCAAGAATCTCCAAATTAACTTTGCATTCCCCTTTAGTATAAGAAGTTAGCCCTGATGAGGCCATTGAGACTTGCTTAATTTTTGAGGGATAACTTTTAATTTTAAGTTTATTTGCTAAGTCACTATTTAAGAAACTAGTGGTACTACCAGTATCAATTAGAGCTTGAGCTGCTTTACCATTGACTCTAACAGGCACAATGGCTTTTGAAAGACCTACTGATTAGCATGAAGAACAACTTATTTGGCCTGAGAGAGCTGAAGTGGTTTTCTTCATTTTTGAGTTCGAGCCAAAATTTGAACTATCAGTTTGAGGAGGTGATTTACATATCTTAATAAAGTGACCCTTTTTACCACATCCTTGGCAGTAAGAATTTCTCGCAGGGCAGACATTCCTCGGATGTCTGTCAAATCCACAAAAATAACATTTTGATTTACCCTGCGAAGCAGCAGCTGAGGTCAAGTTGTTTTCACTATCATCGTGTACGTTTGAGGTTTCTTGCTTTAAAACCGAATTGAGATTTGAGTTGGGTTGGTACAGAAGAGCATGTTGCTGTGCGCTTTCTAAGCAAAGAGCCTGCTCGTAAGCGTCTCTAAGAGGCAGTTTAAAATTTTCGAGGAGTCTCTGACGAATGTGAGGTGAAGTCAGACCATTTACAAATGCGTCTCTAATACAGTCATCTCTGTTTTCCTCTGCAGTTGTAGCTTTAAAGTTGCAGTCTTTACTCAGTATCTTTAAGGCTTCAAGGAATTGGTCTATCGTTTCTCCAGGATGTTGATGACGAGTAAATAATTTGTGACAAGCAAACACCTCATTTACAGGTTTACAGCAGAGATTATTGAGAATTTTTATTGCATTGTCAAAATTCAAGCTTTCTCTTTTGTACATATAGATAGAGGGTACCACAAAGTTAATTAGAAGTTTCAATTTTTCTGATTCATTTGCTTCAGTTACTTCAATAAAGTTGGTCAGTGTCTGGTACCAATGAGCCCATTCAATTGTTGCTGTGGAAGAGTTTGGATCTATAAATAGTTTAGATGGAGTTAAATGTTTTTCCATATTTTCTGTGTAAAATAAATTGTGGAAATAAATAAGAGTGTTTTTCCTGAATAGAGTAGGCTTTATTTTACACAATTCAACATATAAAAATACATAGTTTAAGTTTAATCTGAGGATCGTAGAATGTTAGTAAATAACAGTAATAAAAACAAACAATAATTAATAACTGAAATAATCAGGTGTTGGAATATTTTTACTACAACGCGGCTGACAAGTCTCGCTCTTTACGCGGCCGACAAGACTCGCTCTTTACGCGGCCGTCAAGTCTCTCGTTTTTTACATGGCTCTCGAGTCTCTACGGTCTGTACTCGGAGTCTCTCGCCCTTTACGCGGCCGACAAGTCTCGCTCTTTACGCGCCCCACAAGTATCTCGCTCTTTACGTGGCCGTCTAGTCTCTCGCTCTTTACGTGGCCGACGAGTCTCTACGGTTTGTACTCGGAGTCTCTCGCTCTTTACGCGGCTGACAAGTCTCGCTCGTTATGCGGCCGACGAGTTTCGCTCTACGCGGCCGACAAGTCTCGCTCTTTACGCGGCCGACAAGTCTCGCTCTTTAAGCGGCCGACAAGTATCTTGCTCTTTACGCGGCCGACAAGTCTCTCGCTCTTTACGCGGCCGACACATCTTTCGTTAGTATTGCTACCTTAAAATCGTGCACTAGCTCTTTTCGTGGCTATCACATCTATTGGCCACATGAAGGCCAGAATATCTATAACCTGGCCGGCAAATTCCTCGGTCGTTTAGGGGTCAGCAAACCTCTCGGTCACATTGGGGCCGTCAGATATCTCGCTCTCTTTGTGCCCGTCGAATATGTCGCTTTTTCACGGCCATCACATATCATTCGCTTTTATTGCGGCCGTATATCTTTCGCTTGTTTTGCGGCCGGTAAATCTCTTGGTCGCATCTCGGCCGATGACTTCATCCCTCTTTTAGCGAGCATTAGATCTGTCGGTCGTATTGCGGCCAGAAAATCGCTCACTCATTTTGGAACCTAAACATTTTTCGGTCGTCTTGTGGTAGACAAATCTTTTGCTCTTTTCGTGGCCGTCACATCTTTTGGTCGTATTGCGATGAGAAAATCGCTCGATCTTTTCGCGGACGGAATATCTATCATTTATACCGTGGCTGGCAAGATTTTCGGCCTCGTTGCGATCGGAAATCTTTCGCTTGTTTTTCGGCAGGCAAATCTCTTGGTCGCATCGCGGCCGATGAGAACCTTACTCATTCCGCGGCCATTAGACCTCGGTCATATTGCGGCCGGAAAGTCGCTCACTCGTTTTAGGAATGAAACATTTTTCGGTCGATTCGCGGCAGACGAGTTCCTTGATCTTTTGGTGGCCGTTATTTTTTTTTAATTGTCGGGTAAAGTCGGGAAAAAGTCGGGAATTTCATATATGAAATTTGGTAGACACCCTGCTTCTAAATCGCTGAGAAACAGTGACGGCAATGCTGCAAATACTAAACAAACGACCGTAATATTCAGTCACGTGTATTTGGAATAATTTTATACACTTAACATTTAATTTAGTAATTTATTTTACTTTAGTAATAAAAGTTTATTCCGCAATATTTGTTTATCGATATGGGTCCCATCCTAATTATTTTGGATTATTGGGTCTTCACTGTACTCATATTGTTCACAATGGCAAAAACCAGCCTTCGTCCTAGGTTGAAAGGGTTTTGCTGCTCCTCATCGTTTGAGGTGTAGTCATCTCGAACCTCCAACACCTAATTGTTGGCCCTGGGTGTAGAACATCCGAGATTCTAGTTATTTCTACTCGTAATATATACCTTTTCATACCAGTGAAAACCAAAAAAATGGAAATATTTCTCACACAGGGTGTCTACTGATACTGGAAATTCTGGAATTATACTGGAAATTTATTTTTATACTGGAAGTACTGGAATTATACTAGAATTCAAAATTTGGAACTGGAATTTTGTTCCACAAAGTGAAACACAAGTGATGAAATCCATTAAACATATTTTTTCCCAGTACATTCCACGTATATATAAAAAAAGCTCGAAAAAAACTTTTTAGCAATGTGTGTTTGCAAACCTAAACTAAACCACATGTAATTCAGTTCAATAACTAAATATTCTTAATCAGATTCACAATTTTATATGTTGTAATTTTGTTTAAGATTGGATTTGTAAATGCTGTGAATCAGTTACTTAATTTTAACAATAAACATTATTCATATTAATGAAAAATGTATTAATGCTGCTTCTTAGTTAAATAAATAGTTTGCGAGTGATACTGGAAGTTTGAAAAAAATTGTAAAGTGGTTTTATATTACCTTTTCCGTGTCCAGGTCTCAATCGTTAAAAACGACGACTTAAGTTTCAACGCTTATTTTGCGTACAGCTCTCATTTAATTTTGAAGAAGATTATTGAGAAACAAAACGGACGAGTCCACCCCGTAAAACTCCTCACTCCCCTTAGACAAGTCCAAGGACAGTAGCACAAAGGTCGACTGATAGCAACCTTCGCCACCGCCGCCTCCCCCCTGAGTGTTCTGCCGGAAGCCGCGACGGAGACTAATCAAGTCGGGTGTTTTGACCATTCATAGTAGGCCTACTCGTTTTATAAGTTTTTAGATGTCGTGTTTTATGTTTCACTGTTTTTATCCGAAATATGATGACCACAACCAATCGGAGTGCAAGAAGCTTGATGTTAATATTGTTTCTACTTGATAATGACGAAAAATAAGCGTTGAAACTTAAGTCGTAGTTTTTAACAACGATTGAGAACTGGAGACGGGAAATTTAATTTAAAACCACTTTATTAGTTCACCAGTTCAGGGGCAATACAATGAGTAAATTAAAAAAATTGTTCTTGAAATACTGAAAATATACTGGAATTTTAAAATCAGATGTCAATAGACACCCTGTCACAAGTCTATGACACCCTGTCATTCTCAATGTTTGAGAATGAGTTCATTTTCAGTCCATTGTAAAGCACATTGGCTCTTAACCCCTTATCTGCTGCGCTCAAGTTAGGTCATAGTATTATTCTTAAACCCGCGTCTGCTGCGCACGAGATATCTCGTGCAACACCCTGGCTCCGTCAACTGCGACGCCCGAGTTTACTCGGATTTGACATTCTCAGCTGATTTATTCCATTATTTGTTGGTACAACTGTTCTGCTAGGTTTTTTCATTCTACGACTGTACAGTTGACCCTGACGAGTTGCAGACTGTTCGGTGCTGCACTCTAGTGGATTTTTCTGGAACTACGTCCACACCACGAGTTCTGCAGTATCGCGTTCGTCGCGTTGAGACGGAAACCCCGCAATGTGGTGTTGATCGTGTAATTAAACTGTGCACTACTGATCACGTAAAAAATCACGGGGGGGCAAATTACTCAGCAGTTGAAGGGGTTGAACAAAAATAAATTATAAATAATAAGGTTACTTACACAAATATTAAATATAACTTCTTAACCCCTTAAGTGCCGAGTAATTAGCCCCCGCGGTTTTTAGTAGCGCACAGTTTTAATTACACGATCAACACGAAAACGCCGGGTTTTTGTCTCAATGCGACGAGCGTGATACTGCAGAACTCATGGTGTGCATAAGTTCCAAAAAAATCCACTAGAGTGCAGCACCAAACGGGCTGCAACTCGTCAAGGACAACTGTACAGTCTTAGCAGGAAAAGAACCTAGCAGAACAGTTGTACCAACATAAATCAGCTGAGAACGTCAAATCCGAGAAAATTTGAGCGTGGCGGTCAATGAAGCGAGGGTGACGCACGAGATATCTCGTGCGTGGCGGAGCACGTACAGAATACTACCACAAGTTAACTCGTGGGCGACGGTTAAGGGGTTAAGTATATAATCTAAATAAGTTTACAAATAGCTATGAACAAAGCAGGTATGAAAATGAGTTAAAGAAGTGAATTAAAAATAGTGGGTTGCTTTATCAAAGCATTCAGAGGTAAAACAAGAAGTAACTGCTTCATGTATGTAGGCGAATCCAAGATCAGCTCGGCATTTTTAAGAATAAGAATAAGAAATACTTTATTCCATTGATCTGTATAACAGAAATAGGACATGTCATAATAAAAATAAAAATAATATAACAGAAATACAGTCTTACAAATAAAATTGTACATTGATATCAAATTACGTCATAATATCAAAATTTTATATTTACATTACAGTTCATATAATCACTGATTTTATAAAAAGGATTAATAACTAACCAATCATACAACTTTCTTTTAAAAACATTATAACTAACTAGTTTCGCTTCTTCAGGTAGCTTATTAAAAAATGTATACAGTTTAATTTATGAGAATTTCCGGTCTTGGCCAATCTATGTTGCAATATATCCATCTTACCCCTGATTCTTGTATAATGATTTTGAGTTTCTTGCCGGATAGGAAAGGAATTTCAATTTAATTTTATTTGTAAATGGAAAATGTAAAGATTAAAAATCTTTTTGTCGCCAACGCCGACTCAGCATAATATTTTTTTGTTCCTTGGATGCAGTTGAATGAGTAATAACTTTTTCCAATCCTTATAAGTCAGTTAGTATGAAATCTA
This sequence comes from Flexamia atlantica, assembly GCA_035578135.1. Classification (NCBI taxonomy): domain Eukaryota; kingdom Metazoa; phylum Arthropoda; class Insecta; order Hemiptera; family Cicadellidae; genus Flexamia; species Flexamia atlantica. Next base: position 2,810,093 of record JAQJVK010000006.1, on the reverse strand, counting down.
TTAAAGACTCTGACTGTTCATCGTCAATTGTGATTCCAAGAACATAATCATAACATTTCAATCATTTGACTTTTCTAAAGATCTTTTCATTTTTACAGCCTAATTTCAAGTTTGTCATGACAACGATTGGAGCAATTCATTGTGCAATTAAAAATCCACCAACTCAACCAATGGTAAGAATACTTTTAAAGTCCTATATGAGTTCTAATTTAGTAAATATCAGAGCTGCCACAATAGGGGGACTGTGGAGTACTGTTGTGGAGCCAGAGCCAATGATGCTATTGATGGACATTGTTCGTTTCCATCCGAGCTCTATTAGCCTGTTATTGGGTAAAGAAAATAGCCTCAATCGAAGTGTACTGAGAATCTTCTGATTCGCAAATTAAGTTTGTTTTAACCCAAGCTGGAGGCTACAGATGAGCTGCATCTTTCCAGTTGCTCTATGACATCATTATTATTATTTGCTTACATTTTTAGTGAGGGAACCTCTATACCTCTAATTAACTTGCTCAGCAGTTTTCCACATTACCTCTATAACTCCAATTCAATTTTTGAATTCTATATTTACAAGAAATAGCTAGATTCCTTTTATTTATCAATTTGGAAAATAAGTAGGGTTGGAATATTGTAGTTTACTTGGTGTTTTCAAGTTTTACTCAACTACGGAAACTTAAAATCAATCATAAATGTGTTTTGTGCGGATACAGCGAATTTTTAATCTGATTTTTAATATCAGATTAAAAATTTAGCTCGAATTGAGGGTAGGGGCACCAATGTTGAATTGAATTAAAATATTTTAATTCATATTTGTTTCTGTACCTACATGTACTGAAATATCACAGGAATATCACATAAAAATAACAAAATAATCCAGTTTTTGAAACTAGGTGGCTATTGTCAGTTGAAATTCATCAATTGAGTATAGTTAGTATTTTTGGTGGAGTCAATGGTAGTGTGAGGGAGGGAAGTTCCCCTTGGATGAGGATTGTTCCTAATGCAAGGACATAAGTTTTGTTTGTCAGGGAGGATTATTTTATATGACCAGGGAGGTATTTTACATTACACAAAGGATTTGGGAGCAATTGGATTTTCATAAACATAAGGATGTATCCAGCCTCCTCTTTTGAAATTCTTTTTTTAACTTCAGAGGGAAGTAGACTCATGAATACCCAAGGTTTTTGGGGAAGGTTTGAGTTAACCTTGAATATCAGGAAAGCTCTGATAGTTAGTGCAGGCTGGTACGTATGTTTTGTTCGACTGGCTTGTCAAAATTAAAGTGAGGACCTTAGGTCAAGAAAAATGAATTTTTGCAATTTTTTCATGTTTATATACAACTCAAATCCAAGATAGCTAATAAAATAGATGAAAACTCGTGGCCATTTTCAAAATCCTTAAATGATTTTCCAATATCACGTTTGTTAACACGTTGAGTGCCACCACTATGACAATGAAACCTACCCAGGGGCCAAACCTAAAAAAGTGCAATAACACATTCCTTTCATTATATATGTTACTGCAGATAATTTTAAAGTTGACCATAATTAGTTTTTATGACGTTTTATGACGTCATAATGAAGCGGTGCATTTGCACCAGTTGGCCACTATGCTAGTCTGGTATAGGATATAGGCCTATTCCTCCTACTATATAAAATTGTGTATTGGTGGAATCTAATAAGAACTCAAAAAAGTAGATCATAATTAGTTTTTATGACGTCACAATACAGTGGTGCATGAAAGGGATGCTGGAAAAAGACCAGCTCTCAATCATAACAAATACAGCCGAGTGCCATGTGCCCAATTTTGTAAACGCTGTTTTCACGAAAGGGATGCTGGAAAAAACCCGCTCTATATCATAACAAATACAGCAGAGCCCCATGCGGCCAATTTTGTAAACGCTGTGTTCACGAGACTAGCTCTCAAACACAGTAGCGTGCATTGCGGCCGATTTTGTAAACGCTGTGTTCACGAATGGGACACTGGAAAAAGAAACCAAGGTCACCCAAATAACTATTAGAACCCTACCAAGTGGCCAATACCGAAAATAGTGTTTTTATAAGAGGCCTCGTTGTCATGGAAGCTATGTTCAACAATGTGTATTAGCGGTGCACCTGCACCGCTCGGCCCCCGGTTAGAGATTCGGTGCGGTGCAAACGCACCGCTTGGTACTCAACGTGTTAATCCCTTACTGGTCAAGATAGAAATGATGCAGTAATTAATTGGTATAGTAGTTAATTGGCTAGCAATGTTACTATGCAGTGGCGTAGGTACGGGGGGGATAAGGGGGATATATCCCCCCCCTTGGCCCTACAGTATGTAAAAAAAAATTAATTATCCTCAAAAAATTAAAGTTAGGCTTTGACTTTTAACTAGGAAGTAATTCTTTTACCGCAATAAGAAATAAAAAAATCTTTGTAAAAATATATAAATAAAGTAATAATTGTTATTATTTATTTAGTAGTTGAAAAACTGCAAAAAATTGGTTTTTTTTGAGGTATTGCGCGCCAAACGAACGCAGCAGGATCGGTGACAAGAGGCTTAAAAATACAATACAGTATTTTGGAATATTAGTGGTAGCGGCGAATGCGTAACTGAAAGTGAACTAACTGTAACAGAATCAAAGCAATATTTCACTTTTTCTGTTCCTTAGTCACTGATGGTCCCCGATTTGCAAATACCCTGTTATGAAAGACAGACGATAAATCAGTCTGAGAACACAACTGAAAACGTGCCATTCACAGCCGAATTGGTATTAGATTAAAATTCGCCGCCTATAATATTACATCTAACAGAAAAATCGTAATGTTGTTCATTTTGTCCTGAATGTTTTTAGTCCTATTTTCCAGAAAAACGTTATTTTAGACATTTATTATATTTATCAAAATGAGTGAACCTGTAGGCTATACAGGCCTACATTATTTCTTGTTGGAACTGAAGTAGCCAGTAAAAATACTAGATTCACCCACTATCTATATTCCCTCTAACGGCCAACACCGGAACTAACGCATCTGATCTCACTTTGACGTATAGGATGCGTAAATTGGTCAGTTGGTAATGTGACCTTGCGTAATTCGCAGCGACGCGACGCGACGTGACTACAATATGTGGTGATGTCGAAACAGTGCAAACTGACGGTGTTTTTCGCTCCAAAACGAAAAAGTGAGAGTGAAGATGATACTAGTGGCGTGAGAAAAATTATGAGATTTACTTGTTGTAACTATGCTGAAACAATATTTCAGTGAGCAGTGCTAGCAGAAACAATATTTCAGTGATCAGTGCTAGCAGAGAATGGAGTGAAGTGGACTGATGCAGATTCCTGTATTCATTTGTTATCTAGTGATTTTATTATATAATGAAATAAAAAGTAATTTCTTCAATCCTAAGTAAAATAAATGACAGATGGTATTTTTAATAAAAGCACCAAAGCTACGTGAAAGCAACTTAACACAGTTATGAGAATGAAGTAAAAACGTATACATACAAAAAAGAATAAAGCAGATGTAAGATCATTATGACATCAAACCACAAACCACTCCCCCTGTGTTCAGCTCGTTCTTTGGTTCTTTTGGAGCCCGCTTCCGGTATGCACGCGGCGATTACGTGTCTGCATCAATTACTCCGTATAATATGAGTTCCACTATGTCTCTAGATTGCATAAAAAGCTAGTTTTAGAGTTATAATTTTCAAAATTTTTCTCGGGGGGTGCTCAGAAAATTCCATACCCCCCAGACCCCCCCGGTTATATCCCCCCCCTTGACCAAAGTCTATCTACGCCACTGTTACTATGTGAGCATCAAGAGCTCTGTACATGTTTTTCCTGGGAAGAATCTTTGATACCAGTCTGGATAGTCAGGGAGAACAGCCCCAGTTGAGGAAAGACAACGAAAAATAATTTTAACCTTAGAAAAATCGCTATAAGGGAGATTTCTGCATTTTTCTGTCATATGTTATTTGATAAACCCAGACCTCTAAGTCATCCTAACTCTCCTACTTTTTAGTAGGAAAATAGGAAAAGTCCTACCTTTGACAAATTTGTCCTACTTTCCTACTTTTTCATAATTTTTGTTGTAAATTTTACGTGAAAACTACTCTAATCATTTCGCATTACGCTTAGGATTAAAGGCACTGTTGGTGAAATTGACAAATTTATCTTTCATCCTCTGTTTTATCTATACTGTCAGTATAACAATCATACAAACTAAAAATATTTCATAATATTAAAAACTAAAAGTTATATTTATGAAGTACCAACATTTGCTCATTTTTATGGGGCTTAAGCAAAAATCTTTCAAAGATATAGCAACTCTTATAGTAGTGCAGTAGTATGTATTCAGATTTGATTTGTATCATACAATATTTGTAAAAATTGTAAACAAAGTTGTTGATTAAAAGTGATTTTTATGTTTCTTATGATTAAAAAAATATTTAAAAAAATTAACTCTACCCCAAAGTAAGATATTGGTCCAACATCAAAAATGGAGTTGTTGTCAGTTATACCCAGATAATTGGATAAGCAAAAGCATTGATTATACATCGCCGATATTCAATTGATTATACCTAGGTCGATATTCAATGGCAAAAGCCAACACTCTCTGAAAAAATATCTAATCAGTCAATTATACTCCAATTCCATTAGCTGATTTTATCACCTTATGCAGTGATGGGCCTAATGTTAAGAAAGCCGTTTATAAGGTGGGGAGAGAAGTTAAGAAATAGCAGGATCTTCCGTCTCTATTAAATATTGGATTTTGCAACCTACATTCAATCCATAATGCTTAATCCAAAACTTCCAAGGCCATTCTCGATCAAAAGAGTAAAACCAGATTGCATGTAATAAAACAACTGCCTTAAGATTTTTTTTTAATATGAAATGTTGAGTTTCCAATTTAAAAGAGAAAATAAATACATAGCCAGAATGTTTGCATTATCAGATTAATTTATTGTTCAAAGTACTGATGCTGATTGAAAAAATCAGAAGCATTACAACTGTGATACCTCGTCCAACAAATGATTAGATAGCATTTTTTACTAGCAATAATCGTGCTCATATTCACGCAGTAATGTTCATTCATTGTTCAGATAATGTGATGCAGTTCTAAATTTCATAACTGGTGTTTTACACCCATCTCAAACAGGTGTCATTGGGGTCACTGCGAAAACTTCATTAAACTAACTAAAATCATAAATTGATACTTTTGGAACATCCTTTTAGAAAATGTTTGTAATGGGCACAAATAAATAGTTCGTCTATGATTTATAAGAAAAACTCGATAATCGTTTGGTAATATGAACTGCTTTCTATACATCTGACATTTTTTATCATAAATAGAATAAATTCTCACTTTAAAAAATACTTTAACACAAGTTAGAAAATTAAAAATAATCCAATTTTTTTGGTACCATTGAATTTAGCTCAAAAAAAACAAACTATTTAGTAATTTGAATCACTGCTCAATATGCGGTCCATTGGTTACCGTGATATTGAAAGTGGTAAACACAGTGCGTTGTCCCAATGTTATCCTTATGGGAAAAACTAGATAACCTGATGCTCGAACTAGATAAACTGATAACCTGATGTTCTGATATCGAGCAAAACAAAAATCGTATTGTAAAAGATTAAAGAATGAACAACTCACTTATGCTATTTTTAAGTGTATTCAAAGGGCCAAAATTAATAACAAAACTATTGCTAAATTTCATCAAATTTTACAGTTTATTTTATTTACCTCAGGAGTCCCCGCTAAACAATATAGTATTTGTTGTGATCACTTGTTCGGTTTTCTACATTTTCCCTTGTTCTCTTGTTTCTGAAATGTATATTTTAATACAAGCAAGATATTGTGCTCAGCTTATACCAACAGTTGTTGAATGTTATCCCAAAAGTTTCTGGGTTTAAGTCTAACAGCCCAAAGCCAAACTAAAAGTATATAGCCCTGTTCTCAGATCGAGAGATTTCTCGACAATTTTCTTCTTGTAAATAAAGCAAAATCTTTAAATTAGAAAAACGGACCTTTTCTTTGAGGATGCATTATCTCTACCAGTCTTTTCATTCTTTAAATGCAAGCTGCTGCATAGTAAACATTTTAAGTTCATTGATCCGCAAGGAGCACCACTACGATCTAGTGAAACCGCTCTGGGCACGATAAATTTAGTTACCGTGGCTCTGTACAAATAAAATTTTACATCGGGAGGATGCCAGCGGTTACATTCGTATTTCCTCTGACCGGTCAATGTGCGTCTTCTTCTTATAACTGCCAAATCCAAGAATAAATTGGCTCAATTTAATAGAATCACAAAAAATACTATACTGAAGTGTATTGATATATCGTAAACTACATTGTACATTAAACTGGTAACTGCACCAAAAAGCAATTGAAGCAACACTTCATTACATGACAATCAAGGCCAATTTTGCCTAAAAATCCATAATAAACAAACTATAACCTGTTGAACAATTTCTTGTCACGTCCCAGTAGCCAAAGCAGCCGTAAAAATAAAACTGGTCTTTTTGAAAAATAAATTATAAATTCTGCAATCTGTGATTTACCTTTATAATTATTTCAAAGCATGGCCATAATATGTTCAGTTGTAAACATAGTTAACTGAGCTTAGTCCGTCGATGGATAGAGCCACTGTCCCATAACTTTAGCCCTTTACTGTACTTTAGTGACGCCCTTTTTTTAAATTCTGAAATGTATTGACAAATCTACATAAAAATCCCTTTAATTTGACACAATCATTAAAATTCATCCAGCCATTATTGAGGATTGACTGTGAACAGAAAACCGCTTGCGTTTTAATATAGAGATTCTATATCTCGCTTATTTCTTAACATATCTCAATAAAACTTGGTATATGGCTTCTTCCAGTTCAGATTTACTAAATATTGAATTAAAATCACCCAGTTTTAAGATAGATCTTGCAGCAAACTTGTGTACTCATTCCCCATGTTATTCTTTTGGAGCTTACAAAAACATGTAAAATCTTGCTATGTTGGATTGTAATACGATCTTTTGCATTTGAAATTCACTGAGTATGCAGGCCTTCTGCAACGGGGGTATTATTGATATATGTTGAGAAATAAGTGAGATATAGAATTTTACTTATTTCCCATAAGGATAATATAGGAATAACGTGCTGTTTACCACTTTCAATATCTCGGTAACCAGTGGACATAGAGCAGTGATTAAAAGTACGAAATTGTTTGTTTTTTTTTGAGTAGAATTCATTGGTGATAACGAAAATAGGATTACTTTTATTTTTCTAAGTAAAAAGCTCAAAAAACCCATTTTTGGAGGGGTTTATCCCCCTTTACCCCCCCTTCCGGTAGTCTGAACGGGCTGGTTTATAAACTCGTTTAAATAATTACTACTTTACACGTCCATGCCAAATTTCATTAAGATCGGACCATTTTTATGCGAGTTATCGTGCTTAAAGACACACATGATATAGTGTGTTTGTGTGTGTGTGTTTGTGTGCGTGTGTGCGTGCGCGCGTGCGTGCGTGTGTGTGTGAATGAATGAATGGTATTCGCGTGTGTTTATGTGTGTATGAACGAATGGTATTAAAACATTTTCATGCTTTTTCTTTTGCTTTCTGCTTCTTTTTTTGCTTCTGGGGGCTCAAAAACAAAAAGTTATCATGGTCTCGGGCTTAGATCTTACCATGAGTACTACGGTAACAGCTTCCTCCCTATTGGGGAAATTCGCTAAAACTAACCTATAATAAACAGGACAAATATTTGCTACTGCTGCCAGTGCTGCCACTAAATTCCTCTAAAAAGTAGCCAATATAGCATTAAATGTCGGTTTGCTGCAAATCAGCTGATTGTTTATTTCCGTTTTGCTGTCCTAGGACAAAAGTTATGGCAAAAAATTTCTTTGGACTAGCACGGCAATGGGTCACTTTCGAGCCAACAAAAAAGGAACAGAAAATAGACGTTTCTAAGTCAGTATGATGAAAAAGAATTTATAATTTCATTTTTCATTTCATTTCATTACATTACAACTGTATATTAGTATGGTATGTTTGTGTTATTATTTTGTGAAATATACTATATTTTTTATTTTCTTGATGATTTAATGTTAAAATATTTTTCAGAATCCTGTGCACTGCATTGACTATGTACATCAATTGGTCAAGGATAAATATTTGTGTGAGTAAATAGTTCAGAATAGATAAGTACAGATCCACAAACTAGGCTCTCTATGATTGAAATTATATGAATTACTTGGTGACCGTAAAAGTAACTCACTTAAAGGTACCTATCTATACAAAAATGTTTACAAATATAGCTTATAGTTCATACTTATTTAATAAGCTTGGGGTTTTTATAATCAAGATTCCTCCTACAGTTCTGAACCGATTCTAATGATTTAGATGTTGTAAAGAGCATGGCGTGTTGTTTTGCTGAAAATAATAAGTTAAAACTAGTTGTTAAGGTACTAAAACTAAAGGCAAGATCCCGAGAGGCCTTTGAAGTTTAGTATATTTATCCAAGAAGCTGTTACCGTAAGTTGGCCGAGCATCTGGAGGGTGTTAAGATGGTCTGGTGCGTCTCCAAGGTGGAGGGAAAACTGGTGTGCCGAATAGAGAGCGGTGAGCAGTGTGAGCACTCGGTGACCAAAGAGGGGCGGACGAGGGGTCGAGACGAGAGGCAAGATGGTGATGCACAGGCACGAGACTCTTAAGTTCCGCTGTTAATAGGTCGGAAGTGTTCGGCAATGCCGGTTGAAGACGAGGATGTGTGGGTGACTGACGAGGCGATGCCAACGGAGATCTGGAGGGGGAGCGAGACGACCGTGCAAGTGAGAGATTGACTCAAGAAGATGGTCAAGATGGAGTAAAGTGAAGTTGTGAATGACTTAACTGCTCTGATTTAAAGTCAATTTATCTGTGATTGAGTGCAAATATTAAAGTAATTTGAGTGTAAATCAGTGTAATTTTAAGTTTTCAAGTAACTGAAAAACTAAATTTTTTATTTATATAAAACTAATAATATAATAATTGGATTTAAAATTTTACTCACTAGAATTCCTTGAACACACATGGAATTAAGATAAACTGGATGTAACTGTTCCACTGTGGGTGTTGACATTTCAGTAAATAAAATAAAGCTTTAGAACTTTTGAAAATCAACATTTTTAGGTAAATTTTAAAATCAAGTAAATATTCAGGGTGGCCACTGCAACGGGAATTCGGGAAAACCGGGAATTAGCCAGGAATTTTTCAAACCGTGAAAAAACCGGGAAATAACCGTGAATCTCGAGCGAAATCCGGGAAAACGCCATTTTTTAAAGAACAATAATAAACATCGTAAACAAATCAATATTAAAATAGTTGACGGAAAATGCAAGATTATCTCGTCATCTTTATGCTAAGCAACTTCCAAATACAACTACTAATGCGCAACTGCTTGAAGCAGAATCACATACGCGTCAGTAAAAAGCGAAAGACGGCAAAGAGTGTCTTGTGTCTAGCGCCACCCTCAGCGTAAACGCCAATCTGTGGTGAAGATTGTTGGTCGACAGGATAGTGAATGACGTTGTCTGTGCCCAGTCCACCTGCAGGGGAGCAGACAGACAACAGTGATGGTGCAATAGTGCAGTCGAGGGGAGGGAGGGGTAGGCAGATAATGGAACAACAAATTTCTACGCAGAAGAATTGGGGTTAAAATAAAACGTTTTCTACGAAACTTTATTACGTACAGTCAACGTACTCAAGGATCATTAGTGATGAGTACCTACTCTTAAAAAAAGTCGCTCTTATACCACCAAGGGTTAATTTTTATTCGTATAATGTACTTCTCCATAAAAAGACGATTTCATTTGTTTTTATTAGGTATCGATTCTTGGTTAGTTGTGCTTTGAATAACCGCAAACTCTGTTCCAAAACTGACGAAGATTAAAAATAAGCTTATAATTTATTATTCTGTTTTGCAAGCAAGAAAAACAGCCACTATTTCAACGAGAAGTAGGCCTACAATATGCCTCTATTTAGTTGTGGCGATTTTCTAGTCAAAACATACAAATGAACTTGAGTTTGGTATGGTCCAGTAGTTCGATTCTGTAAACTGATGCGGATCAATTTTACCGGCAAAGATTTCCGTCTTTCTGAAAGGAATAACCTCGAGATCATTGACGCACGAAATATACAAGTATTGTATTTTTCAGTTTGTAATTATTATAACTACAGCCTGTTTCAGGAAATTGGTTTTTTTGTGTCGACCAGATTCGGCTTACGGAAAATCGAAGATAAGAAAGCGACAAAAAGTGGTCAGGTGTTCATGCGTATTGACTAGCGGCTCGACGAATGTCGATAAAAGCGTGGGTTATACTAAACCGAAGAACGTAATTTTGAAGTGATTTATTGATTACGCAGAACCATTATCTTTGTACCGAAGATTTTAAATTGTGTTTGAAATTATTTTGCAGTAGTACCTCCCCTTACGTTTTCTTTACTGTTTGTTTTTCTGCATGATTAGTTAATAAAACTTATTCTCGGGTAGTTGGTTTACTACTCGACTCGAAATGAAAACCCATTATTCGCCCGCCCCTAAAAATTTGTTAAACGTATAATTTAAAGGCGTCCGATTCATAAAATAATTTTTGAACCGGCATAGCATTGGTTAGGCTTTGATTGTGATTTTTGCCGTAATTTGCCATCACTTATTATTGGTAAAAACAGTAATGGCAAATAAATGTTCGCAAAAATCAAAATTAAAACAAACTCACAGTCACCAACAATGAATTTCAAACAAAAAATTGGCTTGCCTTTTGATTTTTATCTGTACGTGACCTTGTCACCTGCCGTGTGTACGGCATGACGATTCGCAAAAATGAGTACATTTAGTGTATCAAAATTAAATAATTGATAGACCAGCAAATTTTATGTTCAGAAGTTATTCATTGTCACGAATTGGGTTTTATCTTTTCAATATCAACTTTAAATGGTGTTTAATTCAACTTTGGTTAGAATTGGGAAATCAGTACAAAATCGGGTGCGAGAGTCAACATCTAATATTAATTTTGTTTTGTCGTCTTTCTGGTTACCGAAGTTTTTTGTTTTACTTCCTTTCATCCTTTCTTCCTTCCTTTCTCCCTCCCCCACCCCCACCACACGGATGGCGCATAATATAGTGCGCATAGCAGGTTGTCATGGTAACCACGTGTTGTCATTGCGTCGGGCCAATTAGCGACTGCCACTGCCACTGCGTTGTGAAACGTGAATTCGGGCGGACAGCAATGTGAAGCAAGACAGGCCGATATTCGGCGCGTGCGTACCCTTACGTGTCAAGTTTTTGAACGATATCCATATTGTTGCGTCTTCCTCCACTTATCTAATTTATATGGTTCATAGTTCTACTACCTTTAAGTATCGAATACGATAAGGAAGTAATTTAATAATTATCCGTTTGATGTCATACAACGTACGGTACGTTACAAAATGCATTTGGATTACATTTTACAATGAAAAGTTGGTTTTGACAAAAACTTTTGAGGACTATTTGTTTTCAAGTATTTTTTAACCGTTCCACGGCGAACAGTCTGCTGCCGTGTGAGTAGAGGATCAATGCTGATTTGCCGTCTGTTGCACGTTTTTTTGCCTTGTATTTGCGTGTTCTGACTCATTTTGATTTAGGCCTATTTCTAGTTGAATTGTTGAATACCGCCTGCTTTAAAATATTGCCGGCCGATGTTGTTGCTACGGCCTTATTGGTTCCGTGATTGGGTTAACCGTGACTCCTCAGCGAGTCACTGAAATTTAAAAATGCAAATTACGAAAATGTGGTTTATTTCGTGTATACTCAAGCATCTATATAATTAATACGCCAACACGAAATTTGTCTTATGAACTCCTCCGTCATTTCTTAACCGATTTTGATCATTGACGGCTCATTGGAAAGAGCGTGTCGCGTAGATTTGCAAACTGGCCTTACATTTTTGAAAAAGTCCCTTGGGCTCTGCCCCATTGGCTTTTAAAGTTCCCATGTTATCCTTATGAAGAACATAATTGTTTACATTTTGATCAGCTGGATAATTTAATTGCTGTTATTTTTTAATTTGTGTAAACATAACCCTCAAGACGGATCGTGTTAGCATGATTGTCTGCTAGAGTAGCGCACGATTCCGTGCGCTCGGATCCACTAGTTATCTATTACCCAGCGTAAAGTATGTGATTTCGGCGTGTAACGGACGGGAATTATAGCCTGATTTCGTTAACACCCTGATTGTACAAGCGGCCAGTGGAAACTCATCTTGCCTCTTGCGTTTAAACCTTTTTAAACTCTATTAATTAACAGGCTATTCTGTTTTTTCCACATGGTTGATGGATTTTAATAATAATATAGAATAACTTAAGACATTGTTTACTCTGTTGTCACCAATTGGGAAGACTATTATGGAGTTAATATGCCACCGGGCAGGGGCGAACCCAGGATTCAATTTCGGGGGGGGGGGGGGGGGGGAGATATCCTGTAAGAAGGGGGAAGGGGGGATTTAGGTACTCACAAACACCTGTACTAATGTGATGATAGACAAATAAGGTCGTCGTGGTAGACGAATATCGTCGTCGCGGTAGACAAAATCGTTGTCACGGTAAGCGAATCTAGTCGTCGCGGTAGACGAATATCGTCGTTGTGGTAAACGCCACGGTCGCCGAGTATCGCGTCGCGGTAGACACATATATCGTTGTCACGTCGCAGTAGACGAAATTCGTCTTTGAGTCGCGGTAGACAAAAATCGTCTTCGCGCCGCGGTAAACGAAATTCTTCGCGTCGCGGGAAACGAAAATCGTCGTCGCGTTACGGTATACGAAAAGCGTCTTCGCGTCGCGGTAGATAAAAATCGTAGTCGCGTCGTGATAGCCGAAAATGGTTGCCTTTTCGTTCAAAATTTATATTCTCCAAAATTTCGGGGGGATATATCCCCTTTATCCCCCCCTGGGTTTGCCCCTGCCACCGGAAATACGGCCGAAAATGCCCGTGAAAACCGGGAAAAAACGGGGAATGGAAAAATTCGTTTGGAGTGGCCACCCTGATATTTCACTGTAAAGACTGTACTACTTTATGCACTGACTGTAGTTTATTTGGTTACTTTAAATTAATGCGCTGGAGTGACAAGGATAAGCCTGCAAGCAATCCACCTGGGAGTGACGTCACAGACAACTGTCGGATGGACAAGTATTCGGTCACTTGAAGTTTGACCCTAGTTGATAAGGAGGGCAGACCTGATCACCAAGGCAATAATTAATACCAGTTTTCCAGATTAATTTCCTTTATCTTTGGTAAATGGTCTGTTTGTAAACGTTTACCTTGTTTACAAACTTTTACCTGGCTAGAAAATAAATTGAAACTAATATTTTTAATATCTGAGCAAAATTAATTAATTTGGTAAGTATAATATATTAATTTTATATTCAGGGAATAGTAAAAAGTAATAAAAAATAAATAAAATGAATCTTACGACTGGTTGGAGACGTCAAGATGTAGTAAGGAAAACAGGTGTTAAAGCTGGTAAAGTAGATATATACATTAATCACCTGGTGGAAATCTTTTAGATCTAAAAAATCCCTCCAGATGTATATTAAAGAGAAAAAGTTGTTACCTTATGACATCAACTGCTTTAAATTTACAACAAAAAATGATACCACCAACTCGAGCTGTTTAAATGCTACTAATAGTTCGCTTGCCTCAACCCAGAGCTCGGAATGTACAGAGACCTCTCAAAATGATATATCAGAGAATACAGTGACTGCCTTAAGTTATGAAAATAAAACTGAACGTCCATCAACTAAAAAAATCAACTCAGTGAGTACTAGCATGACACATACACAAACAGAAATTTGCAATTGCAGAAAAGTAAAAATTGCATTACTGATCAAACTCTGCATATTTATTTAAGCATATTAAACAATAGCGTTATAAAATCTACCTACAAAACTATGATAATTGACCCTACCTACAATTGTATATGGGGTTAAAGTTCTGGATGATTACAGTAATTTATTACAGTCAACTGATTTTGAGAATAATGAGTTTTTTGTAATGCCTATTAATGATACAAACCTTCTGAATGACTTTGAAGGCTCTCACTGGAGTGTTCTGTTTTTGGATAAGAAAGGTGGTACATACTACCATTATGATTCTCTGAATAACCATAATATTAATCACGCTAAAATAGTTGTACAAAAATAACAACTTATCTTAAGACAGCAGTGCACTCACCTACAACCCTAACAATACCCTGCCTGAAACAAATCAATAATTACGATTGTGGTATCTATTCAATCTTGGCAATAGAGAATACAATTTGCAGTATAAAAAAAGGCCAAGGAATACCTACTACTTTATTGAGTACGAAGTTTGATGAAGCCGATCTGGTACGTAAGAGGTCGTGTCTGGCATACATTATAAACAACAGGGCAACATTAAGTGAAGAAACCATTACTTCACTAATGTACGACAGTGATGAATCTGCAACTGAGAAACAGTCTGAGAAGCTGGAAAATACAGCGCAGTACAACTTGTGGAATGTGGTTGTAGGGAAGGGCAGACAAGGCATTCCAAACCCAAAAAGCGATGAGGTAGCTGCTTTTAAGATCTCCTGTAGTAACAGGTACAGTGCATTGACAGAGGCAACTGGTAACACTGTGGAGGCTCAGAAGGAAAATAATTTAGTTCAAGAAAAAAAGAAAACTGGCAGAAATCAAACAAAGCGGACAAAGAAGAGTGACAATTCTTACAACGTTAATATGGAAACTGAGATACTGCTTTACTCAGACAGCCAAGAAAGGGATGTTTCAAAAATTAAAAGGGAACGTAGCAATAAAAGAGTAAAAGCCACTGGATATGTAATGCCAAATGCTACAACCAGTCTTTTCCCATGCGCTGAAAGCTAAGAAAGGGCCAGTTGTTATCATATCAGGGACAAATGACATACTAGAAGAACACTCAGGAAATTTACTCTGATCTTGAAGGTGACTTGAAACGGATAAGTAAAACCAAACAGGTACTGCTAACCACTATACCTAAGCATTTTGACACAGCAGAAAATAGCCAAGAATATGACGAGCGAATAAAATTAAACAGCTATATTGAAGAATTAGCTGCTAGCACTAACAATGTTTATATAATTGATTTGGAACCACTCCAAAGAGACCATTTTACCCAGGAAGGACTGCACCTTATCCAGAGGGGAAAAATCAAACCCACTTATATGATTTCAGGAAAATTAAATAACATGCAGCCTTTTATCTCAGAATCAGTTTCATTAAGACATACTCCCAAGTTGACATCAATGACAGATTTCCCTTCATTATTAGCTCCTCAAAAATCAGTTGTCAAAAAAAGTATCCCTTCACAATCCTATGACACCAAATCTGACAGTAAGCCATCTTTGAAACCAGTTCCAGTAACCCCCAAGTCCAAATAATAGAAGTGGATATGAAAGAAGTGTAATAAGATAATTCGAACATCGCAAAAATTTTGCATTTGCCCACTGCATATCTGCTGACTTTGGCAGTGTTAAGCAGATGAGTCAAGGAGTGGCGGTTTGCTCTAGGGACACATTTGGAAATCATATCCAAATATGGCTAAAATCATATTTAACTAATAGAACGCAATTTGTGCAAGTTTTTCATTTTAATAGGAATCTTAACAAAAATCAATTCAAAAATGAAGTTAGTAAAATTTGGGGTTCCCTAGGGGTCGATATTGGGGCCAATCTTATTTATTTTTTATATAAATGGGATGAATAATGTGCTGGAAAACAAAATTACAAATAAATTAGTGCTGTATGCGGTTGATTCAAATTTAAAAATATCAGGTAATGATTATCAAGACATTGAACAAAAATCGGAGCATGAGCTAAGAAATATATTGCATTTCTTTTATTCACACAACTTAAAACTAAATTTCAATAAGACCAATTATGTTACATTTGGTACAAAGAGAGATAAAATTAAATGCTCAGCACAAATATCAATTGCTAATCAAAATATTGCTGAAGTAAGTGAAACAAAATTTTTAGGGTTGGTAGTAGATCGTACTTTAATTGGGATCAACATATAAATAAAGTTGTCAGTAAAATAAATTCAGGAATTTTCGTACTAAGAAGACTATCAAAGTTATCAGATTTGGCCATTAAGAATGATTTATTTTGGCTTGATTCAATCAAACATATCGTACAACATACAGTGGAACCTGGATAATTCGAACTTGTATAATTCGAAATTTTCTTTAATTCGAATATTTTTCTTGGTCCCTAGCATTTTGTATCTAAACAATGCTAAAAAATCGTGGATAAATCAAATTTTATTTAGGATAATTCGAATTTTTTAAGTGCCAAATTAAGGTACCGGTTCATTAATTTCATCCCACGACTGAAAATACAGAATACAAATTCATTGGAAAACACGTTATACTACGACTTTCAACAAAAAATTAACGCCAGACCTAAGGCGTGTCAGGTTACGGTCAAATGACTCATCCATTCCCCCTCCCGCCCTGCCCCAACATCGCTTGTAACTCGACAACCACAGAAAACTAAAACAGTACAGAATGCTGACTGGGTTTGGAAAAGGGTTGCGATTGCGTGGCAGCGCCACTAGTCTTTTCGCGCTTGATTATGTTTAGAATGGCTCCTGGCAGACGAGCCATGCGCCAGACCTGATGCGCAGTTTTCTGCGTCGACACAAAGGCTACTCAACACCGTGACACTGCGACCCCCTTCCCTCCCCCACCTGCCAAACTAACTTCCGAATTCCAGTGCAGCATGCCATTGTTATCGGTCGTCCTTCAAACAAAGTGTTTTTTTTCATTTGTGCAGTGTCTTGTTTTCAAGTGTTTAAAAATTTGTATGTAACATTAAATAGGTGTATTGATCTTGTCGACAAAATCTCGGACCTATAAAACACTCACTTTAGCAGAAAGTCAATAAGCGTGCAATTGTCAATGTTGCACAAAGTTAAGTTGGTAGCCTGTATCAAGTTCAGAAGCAGCAGAACGTACTGTAATTTAAAGTTCAAATTCAAATTCAAAATCATCTTTATTCATCCAAAAATTGTACAGTTTTGTACATTAGAATAGTGTCAAAATATATACAACTAAGTTTCTTATGCTAGTATGTACAACATACTAGGGGTATGTACACTACAAAGGGTAGTGAAGAAATGTTTCTTTGTATCATCGTACGTCATACGTTGTTTATACTGTAAGGTAGTTATTTCTGTATTATGATTACAGTTTTTGAACCCTTATAATTAGCGTTTGTTGATGAATTTATTCTTTTAGAGTGCCAATGTAATAAAGGGGTTATTCACAATGTGAAGTTTAATGTTTTGGCCCCATTCTTTAGAACTTCTTTAATTCGAATTAATGGATAATGCGAAGTTTTACACTGGTCCCTTGAGGTTCGAATTATCCAGGTTCCACTGTATGTGTTTATGGAGCTACCACCCATTTAAATTTGGAAGGATACTGAAACTCCAGAAGAAATGTATTAGAATAATGCTTAGTTTAGATTATAAAGCAAGTGTGAAAGAAAAATTTTGTGAATTGGAAATTTTAACTGTGTTTAGCTTATATGTTTATGACTGCATAATGTATGTAAAAAAACAACATGACTGATGTAATGCTTTTGGGCTGTAATCATGAATATGAAACAAGACACAAGAAAGATTTTCAATTGGAGAAACACAATTTGGAATATTTTACAAAAAGACTACATACATGGGAGCTAAGTTTTTTAATAATTTGCCTATGGAGATAAAAAACGAAGTTAGCATAGGAAATTTCAAAGCAAAGTTGAAAAAGTTATTGATAAAAAATCATATATATTCTCTGAGTGAATATTCACATTAAAGATTAAATAGAATGAATTTTTTGTTAATGTTCAAACTTAACACTGAATGGTTTTTCCGTTGTTGTCTTTCTAGTTTTAAGATTTATTTATGACTATTATTATCCATGCTTATAGCCCCTGAGCTGTGTGATTAATGTAAGACTGAATTACTTACTTGAAATCCGTCAGACAGCTCAAAAATTATCATATACTTGTTCAGGACATGTTTCGACACAATAGTGTCATCTTCAGCTATGAGTTAGTGAAGTTCATAATCCACCAAATGAAAACTTATTTACATTCAGACTATTGTGTCGAAACATGTCCTGAACAAGTATATGATAATTTTTGAGCTGTCTGACGGATTTCAAGTAAGTAATTCAGTCTTACATAATTTATGACGCCATTCATGTACCCTGGATGTACAAATAAGATGAATAAAGATATTTTGACTATTGACTATTGACTATTGACTATTGACTGGGGGCGACATGCAGCAAGTCACAGAGCAGGAATGGAGTTGTATCCCAGCATGCCAGCTGAAGACCTCCAACGAAAAGTTATGATGATCTCGGGCTTACGTCATACCATGAGACCTACGGTAACAGCTTCTTCCCAATAGGGGAAATTCGCTAAAAGAAATTTGGGTACAGGTACAGCCAAAACTACATGTCGTAGAACTTAGATATTGGTATCGAAATAAAGCTTGGAATCTCACAACAATCATTGTAATGGTTGGGCTTGTATAACTTTTATGGCTTCGCCATACTACAGTTTTTATAGGACCCATGTCATATTTTCAGAAATGTTTTAGGTAAAATTTGTTTATATCAGAACATGTAGTAATAGTTTGAAATAGTTTCAATGTTCCAATGGTTACCCACGGAATGCAGTATTTCTTAAACTGAAATAGAAAAAAAGAATCTTCCAGGCAAAGCCGGGTATCAGCAGTAATTGATAATAAAATATGTGTATTTCTTCCTTTTGACTTGTATTTTGTTTTTTTCAGAAAGTTGGCAGAAACCAGTCCACATTACAGTTAATGGGTCCCTATCGGCCCTTTAAGTAATGTACTACTTTGACACTAATCTAGTCACAAATACTTAAGCATTATTTGATCATCCACTGTATTATTTAGGCAACAGTTCTAAATTTACTTTGGGTATTAAAACGATCCAGAAATCAGAACCGGTTATCTGTTAGTACTGAGTGGACTTGTGTTAACAAGATACTTCGGCTCTTGGCTTTGCGCCTGTAGTTTTTTTGCAGTAAGATTGACCTGTTGATAACCTCAACTTTTCTCCCTATAATTATTATTACTATATTCAGCATTATTCCCATTATTTGTGACCTTATTTGTCTTAATTCTAGTAATTTCTCATTTGAAATCTTACAAAAATCAACTAACTAAAATTTTATATTTTAAGAAGAGATAAAAGCGGATAATTGGTATAATTTCTTTTATTTCAGCAAAGCAATCTCAGAAAGCAAATTGTGGATCTTCCATCATATCAGACCAGTCATCCTGTATTGATCAGTGTAAGTATGGCAATTTCATTACCGTACCAGGAAAATTAGGTAAAAATTTGTTTATTACAGGGCAAAATTCTGAACAAGCTGATTATTTTCATACAGGTCAGGATAAACATTGTAAACAAAAATGCCATTATTCCTACCTAGTCCTATCTTCCTAGTTCCTATCTAGTCACCATCTTATAAAAACCATTTCCTGCCCATGTTCGTCATTACATTACTTGAAAACCGTGACAAGTACGTAAAAAGTGTAAATTGCACATTGTAGAGCAGTGGTTCCCAAACTTTTGTGGCTGGCAACCCACCAATGAAGCCTAAGATTTTTCGCGATCCACCATTGGTATAAATTTTTGTATACATCAAACCCACAGGGCTTGTAACAGGTTATTTTTTTTATTTTTTTTGTCATTTTTTTTTGCTCTTGGTTATTATTTTTTTTTTTTAGAATTCGGTTATTTTTGTTACTTTTTTTGGAATTTTGGTTATTTTTTTTATTTTTCCAACCTCAAGAACTGCTACAAGCCCTGTTTACAGTATTCATCTGTCAGACGATCTTGTAGCAGCATCGCAGCAGACGAATCTCATCATTCTAAAATGTGTGAAAACTAAGTCTCGTTGCGTGAAAACCAAGTCTCGCCGTCAAATCTAGGCAGATTTGTGATTAATCTGTCGAGATTTTCTTTTTTACCAAGGTTAAGAATGTATTATCCCCAATATAACGCCGGTTTTCTAATTTTTAGCAGCATTTTTTTTGTACAAAAGGTTATTTTTTGGTTATTTTTTTCTTATTTGAGTTATTTTTTTTATTTTTTTCAACCTCAAGAACTGTTACAAGCCCTGAACCCAACAAAAAATAGACCATAGTACAGTAAACTCTCAATCATCTGCGGAATTGGGTGGCGCGACTACCTCTGATAACGAAAATCGCGGATAATCCGCAAGTGTTGAAAATGGGAGAGAATAAAAGAGAAAAACAATTTCAACATTAAAAATCAGTTTATTTAATACAGTCAGGGGCAAACCCAGATTTAATTTCGGGGGGGGGGGGGGGGATATCCTATAACGTCGCGGTAGGCGAGCATCACGTCACAATGGATGAATATAGACGTTGCGGTAAACGAGTATTGTCATTGTGGTAGACAAATATCATTGTCACGGTAGACACACATTGTTGGCTTGTCGCAGTAGACAAAAATCATTGTCACGGTAGACACACATTGTTGGCTTGTGGTAGAAGGATATCGTTGTCACGGTAGACGAGTATCGTCGCCGCGGTAGAAAATACCCCCGTTGCAGCAGACCTGCATACTCAGCGAATTTCAAGTGCTAAACAACATATTTCAATCCAACATAGCGAGATTTGACATGTTTCGGTAAGCTCCATAAGAATAACATGGGGAATGAGTATGCAGGTTTGCTGCTACGGTTATATTAAAACTGGGTAGTTTTAATTCAATATTTTGTAGGTCTGAACTAGAAGAAGCCATTTACCAAGTTTTATCAAGATATGTTGAGAAATAAGCGAGATATATAATTTTACTTATTTCCCATAAGGTTAACATTGGGACAACGTACTGTGTTTACCACTTTCAATATCTTGGTAACTAATATACATAGAGCAGTGATTCAATATATTAAATTGTTTGTTTTTTTGAGCTGAATTCAATGGTGCCAACAAAAATTCGTAAAATTTTATTTTTCTATGTAAAAAACTCAAAAAACCCATTTTGGGGGGGGTTTAACCCCCTTTACCCCCCCTTCCGGTGATCTGATCGGGCTGGTTCACGAAGTCGTCCGAATAATTACTACTTTACACATCCATGCCAAATTTCATTAAGATTGGGCCATTTTTACGCGAGTTATCGTGCTTAAAGACACATAGATATATAGATATATATATATATTTATGAAAATGAACGAATAGTGTTTTTTGCTTCTGGGGGCCCCAAAACGAAAAGTTATCATGGTCTTGGGCTTAGGTCTTACCATGAGTACTTCGGTAACAGCTTCTTCCCTATAGGGGAAATTCGCTAAAATGTCGTCGTCGGGTTATAGGAATATGGACATCGTGGTAGACAAAGTTCGTCGATGCACTAGATGAGTATCGTCGTTGTGGTAGATGAATATGGTCGTCGCGGTAGATGAATATCATTGTCGCAATAGATAAATATTGTTGTCACATCGCAGTTGACAACACCCTTTAGTCGCAGCTGGTAATTCCACCCTAGCCCTAGATTATTCCCTCCCATTTACAAATACAGATAATGAGGGATAATCTGGGATATAAAACAAAAAAACACTAAGGGCGGGTTCAGGGCCGGCTCCACCATATAGGCGAACTAGGCGTCCGCCTAAACACCAATCTGAATTTAGCACGTTTTTGAAAATATTCCGAAAACCGTATGAAAAAGTAGAAGGTAAATGTCTTGGCCAAAACACCTGCTTCCCCAAAAAGTTTCTAATTAAATAAATTTTTAAATTTGATTCTTTTAGTCGATTGGTTTTTGTGCCTGTTCTATTCCCTGAAAATATTGCACAGGTCTCCCATCCATAGTTGAAAAACTGAAATGGCCACCATTTTGAATTTTTTTTAAATACTCTATTTTAACCGACCGAGAAAGAATATTTTAATAAAACCCTTTCTTTTTCACATCTAAAGCCAATAAAGAATAATTGTGCCAAGTTTCATGGCCCGCAGTCTTTTGAGAAAGTAAGCTTTGAAAGCTAAAAATGGCCGCCATTTTGCATTTTGTAATCTATTGCATATTTCTGAGTACGCTTCTAGAGTCTGCAAAAAATATTTTTGCCAAGTTTCATGGCTCTAAGCCTTATAGTTTTTGAGAAACTGTGATAAGTCAGTCAGTCAATGATTTTTAGCTTACATATATATATATATATATATATATATAGTGCTTGATTTGTAAAAATTGAGGTACCGGAACTGTAATTAGCCAATTTGTACATAACCCCCCCCCTTCATCAATCTTATCACTTATTCACTTAATCTTCCCCTCAACAAAGTATTATTTGTCTACGTGAATAATTAGGTCGATTTAAGTCACATTTTATCCAACTTAAATTTTTTAACAAGTAAATTAAAAACCAACAAAGCATTATTTTACTAAAAAAATAAATTTACTAAAGATATTCTAGATTTTTTATGACACCTAATGCAAGTATTCAGGTCTTTTTATCGTTCTAAACATTTGGCTTAGCTCAAGATGAGATAAAAGAGCTCTAATTATTGGCCGAAACTCCGCACGTAATTTCCGTACATTTTAAGCGATCGTTATTTTCCGGTAAGATTAATCCGGTCGAGTACACGCGATCGCCTCTTCCGACTAGTACTCCGGCCGGTTACACATGATTCTTTCTAATAGCGAATTCTTCGGCCGAACATACGCGATCATCTTTAGTGGCAAATTCTCCGACGGATTACACGCGATTGTCTAGTGCGGCAAAGTGTCCGGCCGATTACACTCGATCCTCTGACGTGGAAAATTCTCCGGCGGATTGTACGCGATTGTATTTTGCGGCAAATAATCCGTCCGATTACACGCGATCGTCTTTTGCAAAAAATACTCCGGCCGATTACACACGATCGACTCTTGCGGCAGAAAAAGAGGTCCCGGAACGCCGTTCCGCTGCAAATCAAGCACTGTATATATATATATATATATATATATATATATATATAAATCTTTGTATCTATTCCGACGCCATCTATAAATGAGCTATTCGGCGGCTATCTAAAATATTTGAGTATATACAAATTTTTATCTCTAAATATGTTAATACCACAACTAACAAATATATATGCTATTTTTTCTTGATTTTTTTCACTCTATTCAATCACTGCAAAATCGGTGCTATTTAGCAGCATTCAACAATCGTGCTATTTGGCGCGTCGTGGATATAGGACCTATTCCGCCGCCAGCGATGTTCATTTATTCATTTATTTATTTATTTATTTATTCCAACGGTTTCCCAATCCATACAAATCATACATACAAATCATATATACAAATAATTACTGAAAATTACTGGAGTTCTTGCAGTTTCTTGTATGCTGTCATAACATTTTCGTGCAAAAACAGTGAATAAATTAGCATAACTATAACAACCTAATAGATACAAGCAACAATTCAACAATATTTTATACAATGACTAGGATATTTAACAAGAAAAATAATAACTTTAGAAAAATATTAAAATATAACATGCCAAAGGACTAGAAGCAAGAATGGTGGATATAAGTGCAAAAACTAGAAGAAATACTGATACAAAAAAAATAATAAAAGTAAGTAATGCATGCTAATACTAACTTGAAAAATACTAATTTTTATCACTCCAGAATGTTTAAACTAGAAATCAAGTTAGAAAATAATTTAAAAAACATCAAGAAAAAGCTACATACACAATACAATATACTGACAAATAAAATACATGCAGCAACCACAATTCAACAAATGCAAACAAGGTATACTTTATACAATGACTAGGATATTTAACAATAAAAAACAATAACCCAGGTAAATATTCAATATAACATGCCAAAGGACTAGAAGCAAGAATGATGGAAGCAACAACCAGAAAAGTACTTTAAAAAGTATTGCATGCCAATAGATTGTTTTGACTAGAAATCAAGGTAGAAAAAAAATTTACAAACAACAGAAAAAGTTACATACATAATGCAGTAAGGGATTTAATGGAAACCACTGTCTGGACTACTTAACTGTACATTCTACATTGACTAAAAGCATGCAATCGTGTGAGTAATGACAATACAAGGACTCTGGTTCATAATCGTTCACGCAAGATTGTTTTCAGTTTGATCTTGAATGACTGCAGGCTGTCCATGAAGAAATCTACCTCCTTACAGTGCTGGTTCCCAATCATTTGAATTCTTGGTATAGGACTAATTTGGCTGTAGCTAGTCGCATGTTGGCCCCTTGCGAATAGATCAAGGGACCTTGTGTTTAATGTTGGAACCTTAAAGTCAATCATTTGCAGCAAATCAGGACAGTCTATGATGTTATTGACCAACTTGTACAGAAATAGACCATCTTGAAGCTGTCTACGGGCATCCAAGGAGTGCAAACCAAGGTCTGACGCCATTTCCATTAAAGGCACTTCCCTGTAGGGAACCCCCTGTCGAACCCCAACCACTCTAACAAACTTTTCTTGGATTCTTTGGAGAGCTTTCTTGTGACCAAGTTGATAAGGTGTCCAAGCTGTGGTTGAAAACTTCAGAATAGATAAGATGCAAGCACAGTAAATAGTCTTGAGAGCTGCTGATGATCTTAACCCATGTAAAACGAAAGAGAAAACCAAGGAGTCTGTTTGCTTTAGAACAAACTGCATCAACTTGTCTACCTAGTGACAGATCATGACTCAACATTATGCCCAAATCTTTTATGGTATCAACTCTTTCAACTAATTTATGGCCCAAGTAATAGTCATTAAATAAAGCATGCTTGACTCTGTCAGGGTGTCTACCAGTCGGGAATTCGGGAAAATTCGGGAAAATGTCGGGGATTTTTTAAGGTCGGGAATATTCGGGAAAAAGTAATGAATTTCAACTTTTAGTCGGGAAATTCGAATTTGGCTATAAAACAAAACGAAATAGCCGTTTTCTTCGTTACTGTCATCGTCTCGGCCGGCAAATCTCTCGAACGAATCGCGGCAGAGAAATTTTTAGCTATATCATGACCAGAAAAGCTGTTGCTTATTCTGCTGCTGCAAGTTTATCGGTCCTAATACAGCTGTAAAAACGCTCGCTTATTTCGCGGCCGACAAGTCTCTCGCTCTTTACGCGGCCAACAAGTCTCTCGCTCTTTACGCGGCTGACAAATCTCGATCTTTATGCGGCCGACAAGTCTCTCGCTCTTTACGCGGCCGACAAGTCTCTTGCTCTATACGCAGCTGACAAATCTCGATCTTTATGCGGTCGATAAGTCTCTCGCTCTTTACGCGGCCGACACATCTCTCGTTAGTATTGCTACCTTAAAATCGTGCGCTCTTTTCGTGGCAATCTTATCTATTGGCCACATGAAGGCCAGAATATCTATAACCCAGCCAGCAAATTCCTCGGTCATTTCTGGGTCAGCAAACCTCTCGATCACAATGGCGTCAGATATCTCGCTCGCTTCACGGCCGTAAAATCTGTCGCTCTTTTTGCGGCCATCACATCTTTCGCTTTTATTGCGGCCGGAAATCTTACGCTTGTTTTGCGGCTGGCAAATCTCTTGGTCACATCTCGGCTGATGACTTCATCCCTCTTTTCGCGAGCGTTAAACCTCTCGGTCGCATTGCGGCCAGAAAATCGCTCACTCATTTTGGGACCAAAACATTTTTTGGTCGTCTCGTGGCAAACAAATTTTTTTGCTCTATTCGCGGCCGTCACATCTCTCGGTCATATTGTGATAAGATAATCGCTCGGTCTTATCGCGGACGGAATATCTATCATTTTTACCGTGGCCGCCAAGATTTTCGGTCTCGTGATCGGAAATCTTTCGCTTGTTTTGCGGCAGGCAAATCTCTTGGTCGCATCACGGCCGATGAGAACCTTACTCATTTCACAGCCATTAGACCTCGGTCATATTGGGGCCGGAAAGTCGCTCACTCGTTTTAGGAATCATTTTTCGGTCGATTCGCGGCAGACGAGTTTCTTGCTCTTTTAGTGGCCGTTATATCCCTCGGTTGTATTGCGACAAGAAAATCGCTATTTTATTTTCGAGGTCAGAGATATTGTAATTTACAACAAGGTTGGCAAATCTTTTGGACTTATTAAGGCCGGAAATCTTTCGCTTGTTTTTCCGTTGACGGGTGGCCGATTGTTTCTTGATCCCCTTCTTGGTCGCTTACTCGTTTCATAGCCGTAACATGATTCGGTCGTATTGCGGCCGGCAAATCTCTCTGTCTCATCGTGGCTGTCAAATCTCAACAGGGCCGTAGAATCTCTTGGTCACAACGTCGCCGGTAAAATCGCTCGTTCTTTCCGCAGTCGGAAATCTCAGTCCCATTACGGCTGGCAAATATATTTGACTTATTGTGGTCATCTTGCTCATCTTTTGACGATCTTTCGCTTGCATTGTAGCCGTCAAAATGTATTTATTTACAAATATCGCTCTCAATATTCGTTATAGGAGGCAATGGTCATGTTTCCTTTGGTCGGGGTTTTTTTTTTTTTAATTGTCGGGAAAAGTCAGGAAAAAGTCGGGAATTTCATATATGAAATTTGGTAGACACCCTGTCTGTGGAAGGTTATAATACAACATTTTTGGGGATTTATAGACATGAGGTTATTATCACTCCATGCGAAGACCGCATTCAAGTCACTTTGAAGTTTCTCGCAACATTTACTGTCATTGACTTGAGTATAAATCTTCACGTCATCAGCGAACATGAGAATCTGCAATGAAATCTCCAGTATTAGATCTGCCGTGAATAAATTGAATAGATAAGGTCCCAGATGTGACCCCTGTGGCACACCAGAAGTGGCAATGAATAAGTCGGACACTGCTCCCTCAGAACGAACCATAAGGCGCCTGTCATAGAGGTATGAACGAAACCAGTTCAGAAGTTGCCCACAGACTCCATGTGCATTGAGTTTACTGATGAGAATAGAATAGTCCACCCTGTCAAAGGCCTTACTGAAGTCCATGTAGGCTGAATCTACTTGTCTCAAACTCCTAAAAGCTTCGGAAATGTGTTCTTGAAACAGCGTCAGATTTGTTGTAACCGAACGGCCAGGCATAAAACCATGCTGGCATGCTGGGATGACTAATCTGAAGAAGGATCCAATCTTAGTAAGCAAAAGGCTTTCAAAAAGCTTAGCAATAGCCGGTAGGATGGTCACTGGTCTATAGTTCTTGACGTTCCTGTTTCCAGACTTAAATATTGGGACAACAAAGCCTTCCTTGAGGCACTCAGCAAATATACCCTCAGCCAAAGAAATGTTAAACATATGGGTTAAGGGTTTGGATAAAAGTGAGCTACAATATCGCAGAACCCTCGAAGGTATCGCGTCGGGACCCGCTCCTTTTTCAGGATCCATATTCTGGAGTTCCCTACCAACGTCCATCTCAGTAAACTCACACCCTGCCCATCTGTCATTAGAATCAAAGTTGAAATTGTAGTCAGTGGATGAGTCCAATGAATAGACACTGGCAAAAAACTTGGCTAAGAGGTCGCACTTCTCCTTTGGGGTTTTATCAGTTTCGTTGTCCAAGTTCATCTCTCCAGGCAGTTCCTGATCAGATTTTGATGACTTCACAAAATTCCAGAAAGCCTTCATATTGCCAGGGATGGAATCTTCTACCTTTGAAAGATATGCGGTATAACATACTCTGGCTAACCGCTTACACTGATCCCTGACCAAGGAAAAATGCTGATAGTCCATTCCATCGAGTGACAACTTATACTGCTTGTGTAGAGACTTTTAAGTATAGTCAAATTGATCAGCTCACCACTAAACCATCTTGGAAATGGGCTGAGTCCCACTTTCTTGAAAGGTGTGTAAAGCCTTGTAACATCTCTTATTATCGAAGCAAACACGGAAAAGGATTCATTGATATCAGTGCTATTACGGTAAAAATTTTCAATGCCAAGGACTAGGAGATGGTGATAAATTTGACACAAATCAGATCTATTAAAATCAAAGTCAAACTGAGAGTGTCTGCTAGTAGAAGGGCAGTCAAGCGGCCAAGCAAATTCAAGGGGAGGGTGGACTAGCTCGGCTGGTACTAGTGGATCGATGGCCTGGTCCACCTGCAATTGATGAGAGCTTGAAAACACCAAATCAAGAATAACATTTCTTGCATTACTTACTTCATTGATTTGTTTTAATGACAGCATATCAGCAAGTTCAGACACAAATCTATTAGAAATCTCCAAGCCACCAAATAAAGAATTCCACCTGGCACTCGGTAAGTTGAAGTCTCCACAAATTAACAGATCATATGATTTTCCCATGGTCAGAGTGACATCCTCAATCACGGAACAGAAATTTTCGTAAACTGAGGATGGTTGATTTGGAGGGATGTAAATGGCCACAACGATTAAGTCTAAATCAGCTTGAAGTAATGTGCAGGAAAATGCACTCCAGAGCACCCGTTTCTACATTAATTTTACTGCTTCGGTATTTATTTGAGACGGCAATCAGAACTCCTCCACCACTTGCTTTGTTGCCAGATTTATGGGGATTGAACCCAGAATGAGGTCTACAAATCTGCAAAAAGCGTTATAGGTAGAGTTTGAGGATGTAGCCTGAAGCGTCAGTGCTTTTTTATTTTTGTTTTTACAGTGTTAAAGATTGTTAAATTTATTTTCACCACACTGCAACAAAATCGACTGTTTTACAAACGTCAAACGCAGACCAAAATACGCTGTTTGCCGCAACAGGACCACAGTGTTTTGGGCCCTAGGGTCGAAAGTCAGCTGATTGTTTATTTGCTTGAAACAACATCAGAACATCACATAATTATATGGCATTCATAGGTTCCAAAGACCATAGGTTCATATTCATAGGTTGCGATCATATGATTTTCATAGCTGTGTTTGTTTAAATCATAAAGACGTTGTCCGTCGCTCATAACCTTAAAGTTTTGTTTTTGAGTTAAATAATTATCAGTTTTTAAATAGTTAGGGTATATTTCATTGTGTAGTGTGGTGAAAAATAGCGTTCGCACCATGGCCGAAAGGGTTTTGCAACTCTCGATCGTTCCAAATTCTCGACTTCGTCTCGAATTTGAAACACGATCTCGAGCCTGCAAAACCTCATTTTCGGCCCTTGTTGCGAAATATACTATTAATTACCATATTACCGTTACTGTTCCTAAGTTGTTACTGTTCCAGAATTCCCCTATTTCTGCGCAAACAATAATTTTCAGATTATGCTTGCATGATAACGACATCCTGTCACTCACGGGCAGTAAAGAGGGGTTTCATGTGTAAGAGGGGTTTCATTTATAATCGTCATTGAATTGTAATAGTTTTACAACTTGCTATTTGTGTTAAACAAATTTTATAAATGACTCATCAATCTTTATGATTGTTATATTGGTTGGTTTGTTGGTTTATATTGTTGAACTTTGGTTTGTCCGTCTGCCCCTGCAGTTTAAATTCGTGACCTTGAAGGTCTGTGTGAATGGCCGGTTTCCGTTAATAAATTATTATATTTTTTTCTTATAGTACTTTTTTTATAAATATATCATATCATAGTTTCATCTGTTTGATTAACATCTCATTTTAATCAATTCAGTTTTTTCTCATAAAAATAATATTTTTAATTAATCTTTTTCTTATTATTTCTAATTAATTATTTCAATTTGCTTCCACATGTGCACGTTCTAATTCAGTCACTGATTAGAGACTTTTTGAACTCTTTCCCCACCCACAGGCTTATTATGCCAATGTGGGAAAATAATTCAGTGCATTATTGTTAGTATATTTGTATGAAAATCTAAAATTTCATTTCATTTCATTTAATGAAATAAAGAGGACTTTAAATTTTTTCTAGTCAGAGTCATCCCCTTGGACACAGCTGGGACACTTGCGGGACACAAATTGGGCGCTCATCGGAGCTGATCGAAGCATTGAATCAAATGAGAACGTCCCATGAGCTATTAGGCCAGGTTCACTCTGGACACTTTCACAATCCCATGGCGGCCACAGTTCTAGGAATGATGGGGGCAGGAAGTCAAAATTGTGCGGGATCGCCCTGTACTGGTTCACACCGCAGTGGCCCGAATCTTGTGTCTTGTCAGTCATTGCGAGTCGCCCGGTCAGCCCCAGCCCAGTCTGGAAAAATAATCAGTTTACCAAAATTCGTTTGAAAAATAATTATTTTCTCCTCAAAATATGATGCATTTTCGAAACTTGATTTTACCTGCCAAAAATTACCATTCTCTTAAAACAAAGTACCAAAACCGTTTACCGAAAACATCTACATGAAAACGTCGCACGGCACCCGTTTGTAATCCGCCTTAGACTGGTTTCATGGTTGATAAGCTCGTGCACAGTTATTGGATTTCAATTACAAGTCCTGGTTGGAAAAAAACTATATGCTCCCTATGCAATCTTAAAAAAATGAAGCTGTTTTTCATTTGATTGCGGAGTGTCCTGTTTTGGAAACTATCAGGAGAAATTGGTTGGATAAAAATAATTTCAATAAAACGCAATACATAAATTTGGTAAATGGGGGGATTGGTTTACCAGGGTAACTACTTGAAAGTATATTGGTTTTACAGGAGGGAGTTAATTCAAGAATTCAATTTATAAAACAAATAAAATGTTTCCACAATAAGAGCCCTCTCATGACAGCATAGATTGTGTTAAGTAAACAGTAAACTTTTTTCTTTTTACAATTATGTAATTGTTTCAAGAAAAATATTCAAGTAAAATAACAAAGAGTGAATGTTCATATTTTTTCTTTTGCCTAAAGTCTTTTTAAATATAGAGGTAATCAAAAAAGTTTTTGTTATTATTTTTATTTAAAAGAAGTAATATTTTGGCGCATTTTTGCTTAGGTTTTTTTTAACACTGTGGTAACACATAAATCTAAGGTTTTTGTTTTTCTTGCAGGTAGTAGCCAACTCGTTAGATGGCCATGGTGCGATTGTTGTACATGCTTAGGTTCCAGTTTCCTGCGTGAAAATTTTGTTGTGTTAATTATGTTCGAAGAAAATTAACCGATTTTCATTTAATTAATTTAGTTTCATTCGTACGTGTGTGGGTACGACGAGAAAAAAATAAAAGAGTTATCAGCGCCCAAGTTTACCTAAAGGGCTTTACCTAACTTTTATCTTGAGTTGAGATACCTCGAAATAAAAAGAATCAAATAAAATATTTGATTAATAGTCTTGTGTTTAATTTTCATGTCTTCCACAAGCAATAAAATGTTTTCTTTTCAATAACAGAGACATATCCTTGATATGTTCCCCTTTACTTCTATACAAACACTAAAACTCTGACTCCGCGTAGGAATAATACTGCATTTATCAGTTCGTGGAGATGAATATTAATGAAAAAATATAGTGAAACAGCTTCTTTTGGGCAATAAAAATGAAAAAGAGTATTTTAAATACTTGTTGATAACATATGGTCTAAATATGTTTTATTTAACTTTTCACACTACTTTCTCCTAACACCCGTGCGGTAACGTTTGAATTCACCGCCCATCCATGTGGGCGACACCGAATTCACTCTCCTCTTAAGGAGTTACCTTCACAAAGCTATAATGCCAAAAATCTACTGGTTTTTACTTTTTAAAGCCAATTATTGACATTATGCCCACATAATATTATAAGCTAATAATATTTAAGTTTATTTGCTGGAATACAGTATTATAATTAAAATGCTGAAGCATATTACAGTACTCAAAAAAAACTCGACGAGTCAATCCATTTTTTTAGATTATTTCAAAATATAGTCCACTTACAATATTAAAATGTGCTTCAATAATTAATAAAGACGTCTACTTAAAGTTTGTAGTGATGATAATTCGTATGCTTTTTTAAATTAAGACAGCTAAGTTTGGAAGTTCAAGTACAACAGTAGGGTACAAATTTAGGTCAAGAGTTGGGAATTTCAGGTAGTCTCCGTGCAACGCTACTGATGAACACTGCTTTTGCCTTGCTTTTTCATTTCAAGCGAGAATATATTTTCCGCGAGAAATGATAGCAATATCAATCCACTGCTACTGTACCTCCTCTCGGTGCCTAGCGAGGGCTGTATTATTTTGAATCACTCCATTAGTCTACAGTAAAAATATAACCAAACCCACTCAGAATATATACAAAAACTGGACAAAATGTGTCAATGGCCATTTTGTGGGTGATGACAGACAAATCGCCTCATGCAGGAGAACCAATGGTGTAGGACTAATGGTGTTATAGCATGTTTATAGTTTTTTTTTATTTATAAACATGATGGCCTGTGGTATAACAAACCCAGTGCATGCCTGTACCATAACTTTATTTGCTTAGAGGTTAGACATAGTTCCAATTCATAACTGATGATTATTGGCACATGGAAGAAGCGGGAATTGTTGGGTTTCCTTGATTATTATTAGACAATTTAATAGTTATTTAAATGTCTGTCCAACAAATAAATGTCCTAAAACTGCACAAAAATGGTACGATTTCTAAAAATATTAATTTTGCTAAAAAATGTTATTTTGACAATTAGTATAATTTTTGTGGACTTTTGCCATACATTTTTTTTTATAAATTGTTATTATAATCTGTGCTATTGCTATATTAAGAAAATATCATTCAAGTCGCATTAAATTCACGCGTCTCAGGGAAAGGGTTTTTTCGTTTCAAATAACAAAACGTTTTTAATGTATCTAGGCCCATAACAACAATGTAGTGGTAAAGGCGCGCACAACACTATCACAGACTTGTCGAGAAAAGAGGTCCCCACAAATTCTTAACCAATGACCATTAAGTTCCCAACTCATGTACTTACACTTTTCAACTTTTAAGACCACAAATTTTAATGACAAAAGCGTTTTGAGTTCTTAACACAAATTCTTTGCATAGAAGTCTTCATATTTATCATAAATAATTTATCATAGGAGCATTTTAATGATCTAAGAAAACTAAATAATGTTACAAATTTACTAAAAAGTGGATTTAACACACACAACTTTTCATGTAATTTTGTATTATTGACAGTATTGCTTGAGTATTTAACATGTATCTATTTATGGACAAAAAAGCTTATATAAACGCCAATTTACGATTATTATCTATAAAGAGTAAAAACTATTATGTGTTTTGCTCACAATACCTTTGACTAACACTCAAAGATTACCCTGATAAACTGTAACGTTAAGAATTGTGTTATTAAATAGTATATTTCGCAACAAGGGCTGAAAATGAGGTTTTGCAGGCTCGAGATAAAATTCCAAGTATTGAAAAAAATTTATTGTCAACAACCTAGCTTATTGAGGTAGATTATACTTTAGGTGATATAATTTTATTAAATGTAGGGAAAACGGAAAAAATTATGGCGAAATGCAAAAATGCTTTAAAAGTGATATGGTATTCTTGAAATTTCAAGACTAAATGTGAAGTTTCGACTTTTATTATCAAAAAACCTTTTGAACCATTATTCTCTAATTTTTATGGAATGGACACCGGTTTATTACAAATGTGGGCTTATTGCCTAAATTTCAAAATTATATTTAATAATATTTTGTTCTTAATTTTTAAAAGCTACATGCTTGGCGCTGGTTAAAAAATGGGAAAAATAGTGCAATTAATACAAAAGTACCTGGTGGACCGAGCCTTGCTCGGTGTTATTTCATGTTTACGAGTTCATCCAGT
This sequence comes from Flexamia atlantica, assembly GCA_035578135.1. Classification (NCBI taxonomy): domain Eukaryota; kingdom Metazoa; phylum Arthropoda; class Insecta; order Hemiptera; family Cicadellidae; genus Flexamia; species Flexamia atlantica. The sequence continues at coordinate 2,776,387 of JAQJVK010000006.1, read as the reverse complement.
TACTATAAAATATTTCATTGCCATAAAATTGATGAATAGAAACCTCTTTTATTGCTCCATGGACTCTTCATCCCACTCGCTGTATTTTCCCTTGATGGCTGTAGATTCCAAACAGCTGTTATGATTACTTCATTTGTTTACACTTTCCTTGTTTATTTTCGTTGCCATCACGGCAACCCATAAGGCCAATGTTAAAATTTTACAACTTTTAAATTCAATTTATTTCGCCAATAGATTTTCTCCGGCCAAGTAATCTGTATAAAAGACGTTTTTGAGTCATAAATTACTTATTTCCAGACTTTGAAGGAAATCCTCAGAGCCGTTTTTGAGATCGTTGTGCAAGCAAGCAAGCAAGCTAGCAAGCAAGCAAGCAAGCAAGCAAGCATACAAGAACGGACGATAACATTGCTCATATAAGAGTGTAGGATATTTTTCTTTCTCTATCTTTTAACGATGAGTTATTGGATAGAGTTAAACAAATAAATACTGTGAATAATTTTTAAGCGTCTAATGCAAAAGTCAACATGAAATCACTAATTATTGTAGCCGTCTTATACCATTTGAATGAAACACGTCTCATACCGTTCAATTTGAAATGTGCACATAGAGTAAATTGTTTAGACAATTGTCTTGCATACAAATTAAAAATATAGTATTACTAGGGCCCCATGCGCAAATTTCGCATTTTAATATTATTTCCGTTTGTGAGAAACTCACCTACAATTTGAAGAAATTTTATAACTTTTTAAACTCACCATTATTAATGAAGTAAACCTTTCAAGTGAAATTTAAAGGTCTCACCTAAATAAATAAAAGCTTAACTGAACAAAACACACACATTGTTGATCACACTATGTATTTTAATTTGACTTCTAGCACAACAGTAGTTTACCGGAAGTTTTTCTTCGCGTATTCATACCCTAACATCATCGCAAGTTGCTGCAAGTAGATAGGTGGTGCAGTGTACCTTGTTTCTCGGCAGTTTTCGGTTCTCGTCGAAGGTATATGTTTTTCCCTAATCTAATTGACTCGGTTTTCTCTTTGTCTCTCTCTCCTCAATTAGATTGCAATTTAAAAAAAAGTTTATTTAAGAATTTTTTTTCTTCATCAAAATGTATCAAATCTTGTTAAAAGTTAGTTGCAGACTGTTTATTTTTTTTTACAGTCTGACTTATATAGGTTAAAAATCCATCTGAAGGTAATCAGCTGTTAAATTAAAATCAATTTAAAAACCGTTTTAACGCAAGATGTTCAGCGCTTGAGCGTTGAAAGCGCCCTCTACAAATAAATCAAAGGCTTGGGGGTCGAAGCTGAAAAAGAAATGCCTATTTTAACTATCTGTCGCAGGTGCACTACATTATAAGCTTTAAAATGACACCTCAATCGTGAAAATCGGTTCAGTGTGACGCCTGAAAAAGGGATCTAACAGAAAAAAACCTTATTGTATTAAGTATATAGATAGATTATGTAAAAAACACAATACTTCATATACGCAGCGCTGTCCAACGTCTGTATGTCTGGGCCATACCTGGGTTTAAGGTGGTGTTGCTCGAGTAATATTTAAAACATTTAGGCATAAAAAGAAAGTTTCTAATAATGCAAACAACAAAAGTAATATCCGAAATAACAAAATAATAATACAACCAAAAATACCATGAGTGAAAAGATTAATGGTTTATTCATTATTATTTATTTAAAAAAACTGAACCAAAATCATAATTCAAAAGGAAGTCTTTAGACGAAATAGAAATTGATTTTGATGAAGATCTGTTAAATGATCAAAATTGTGATACTGTTGTGAGGGTTCAAATGAAGATTACCTTGTTGAGGACAACCCACTTTTACGGGAATTCACCACTTGCCACTGAGCAAGTGCCTTATCTAAACGCAAAAAAACATTAAATTAACATTAAGATCACGAAAAAATGAGAATTGGTGAAGTGGGAACCCGAAGAAAAGGCAATGGTTGCTGAGATTTTTAATTAACACATAAAAAGCAATAGGCCTCCTAAAGAACATAATGCGAGATACTGCAAAATTACCCTGAGCTTTTTAAGAAAAAAACATGGGTACAAATTTAAGTCTTTATGCAAAATTTGTATACAGAAAAAACAAAGGTTTAGAGAGAGGAATCAAGATTTGAAAATGATAAAACCAAAAAATAATGAGACACTTCCATTTACTATAATTTTTCTAACTAAAAAGTGACAATTTTGATCTTTATTAAAGGTGAAAGATTGTTAAATTATTGAAGCATTGTTTTTTAAGTATTCTTCGAGTTTTCTATAACAATTTTGCTGATGTTAGTGGTACAAAAATGCACAATATTTTATGTTTTATCATTTTGAATACTACTTTGTGGCGTACTAATAATTTTTTTAAGCTACTTATGTATTAAGCTACAATTTCAATTAAGTGCGTGGCTAATGTACGTAAGTTACTGCTACGTAATTTTAATACTTGGCTTAGACCGGCCAATATGGCCAGTAGCAAGCCATAACCGGCCATTGCTTTGCCATAACTGGCAAATAAGTAAAGTAAAAGTAGGCGAAGATTTAAATTAATCCTATATGGCTGTGTGTGTATAGTTCTCTTACTAATAGTGGCAAGCAAGCCCTTTTTAAAAAACACAGACTACTACATGCCTAGGAGATTTTGCAACGTTGCTGGCTGCCATAATGAAGGCAATCGGCGAGACTTATTCTATACGGCTGCCATTTTGATGGTAAAAAAATATTTATACACCGGCTGTTGTAATGAAATGAAAATGTAAGGCTGCCACATTGATAGTACATCTGTACAATGGAAGGCAAAATTTTATATATTAATACTAGAAGAACCCGTGGCTTCGCTCACGATTAAAATTATACATACACTATCACCCATGAATTATATAGTTTTGCTTTCCCATTTATTTTTCTTATTGTAAAATCTAATGTATGTAATGTATCTACTTCTTTGAACATATCAAATGTACTTCCATAAAGCAAAAGTTTTTAGAAATTCGCTCTTAGTACGAAGGTCTGCTACGACGGGGGTATTATATTCCTGCATAAACTGCCTGTACATAAAAAAATGTGACCATATCCAACGCCCCACCGACAAAGCCCCAAATGGTGTTGCTGCCCTGGGTAGGCTCATGCCCAATATCGGTGGTCCTTCCTCTTGCAAGTGCGTTTTGCTTGTGTCGGCTGTCCAGTCGATCGTGCTATCAGGTGAAGAGGATTGCGCTCACACACTCAAGAGGCCAATTTACAGAGATGAACGCCGAGAAGCATTTAATGGTCGTTTCCACGGTACCTGAGCTTGCCCTGATGATGATCATGGGGCACAATATAAGGAATGGCACCCTTGGCTTTTTCGACGGCACTTTGAATCTGCTCGCATATGTTACCCTTAATTAAAACTTTATTATGCACCCCCGTCGCAGCAGACCTGCGTATTAGAAATCCTATTTATTTCCTTCATGAAGGCATACGTGTTAGAGGAATCAAAGAAGTTAGCTTGAAATTTTATTCACTGTAAAAGATCATTTTCTTAAGGTTTTAGGGTCTACCTTGAACAAAAAATTACAATGCCACTCCAGCAATTATTAAAAAGTGCTGTCTTACGTTTTTAGACTCTATATTGACAATATTGAGCTAAACGTTTGAACGAGCCGTCCCGGCAATTTTTTTAAAGTGTTGTAGGTAAAATTAATTATTTACAGTAGCACACTCTTCCTCTTTAAATAGCAGTTAGTTGTCATAAAAAAAGTCCTTCAAGTATAAGTGATCAGTGATCACTGGAGTCCTTCAGTAATCAGTTATTTATTTTATGTTATACTACATATTATCAGCATTTTAAATAGTGTATTGCACTTTGAAAAAATGCAAAAGTCTAATTCATTGACCACCTGGCACCAAGTAACAAATCTTCATTTTAACAATAATTTATTTTTGGTAAAAAAAACAACCGACTTCAAACGCTCTAAAAAGTATGAAATAATTTTATTTTATAAGTCAAATTTCGTAATATCCAAGCTCACGTATTTCAAGTCGGCGCGGCTCTATCAATATATGAAACACTCAACTGTGAGTAGTGATTAAATATCTCAGTTTGATCTCAATTATAATAATTGCGGGATAAAATTTCAGTTGTCAACTCGAACATTTTGATTTAAAATACAAATTTTACTGTATTGTAGACCCAAGACCCACAAGTAAATTCTCTAGTCTAAATTTAAAACTCTCCTCTCTTATTTATATGAAATTAACACACAATTTTTATTTTAATGTTACATTCAAGTACTGGTAAACCATACAACAAATACATTCTTCAAATGTTATTAAAACTTCGAGCTATTCTGCCAAGAAGATACATAACTAAGATGCAATATAGAGCCGCGCCGACTTGAAATACGTGAGCTTGGATATTACGAAATTTGACTTATAAAATAAAATTATTTCATACTTTTTAGAGCGTTTGAAGTCGGTTGTTTTTTTTACCAAAAATAAATTATTTCATACTTTTTAGTGGATGTTTTTGTCTTCTATGTTTGATTTCGATTTATTCAATAATAGTTGTAGGATACCATTAATACTCCACTCCAGTTCATTTCGCTGATGACTCAATCACTTAATAGATTTCTAAACTGTACTACTGTATTTACTGAACTCATTTTTTGGACAGGTTAGAACAGTCTCTTGTACAGCGAAGTCTCAGGTAAATGACAATGTATATAGTACACATTATAATTTGTTATAGTCTCCAGCTATTTATTACTTATGCGCTATGCATATGGCCACATGTTTGTAAACATCTCATGTTATAAGGGATTTTAAAAGCCTATACATGTGCTTTACAGATCAGTCCTATATGGGCCAAATACATTACTGGCAAATTCTCAGCTTAATAGGTTCGTAATTTTCACATTTGACGTACATTCAAATCCATATTTACATTGTAAAACAATATTTAAATGTTCACAGCATTTCACTACTGTACTGTGAGCAAAAAAATTATTTAAACAGTTAGTTGTTCTATATATATAACATAGATAAGCCACCAGACATTTAAAGATTTTGAGGGTGTAGAATTGTCTGACACCGAGTATGTTCCAGTTCTTCAACATTGGCCGTTTAAGAGATATTAATGTATAGTCAATTTTTTTGTTAGCTCAAAACAGCTGATCTTGATCCTGCTCAATGCAAAATATTTTCAGGTGTATTTTTTTATTTTGTGTCTTTCTACGCCAGTGGCATTTTTTAACTGTATTTTAAGAAATGGAATAGATTGCCTCTGTGCTTAGCTCAATCTATTTATTAGTTTTTGCGCGTTTCTATCTTAAAGACACAAACAGATATATCAGACAAAGTTTACTATTTAATGTATTTACGCTTTTTTTGCTTTACAAACTCACGACCACAACATTGCAATTTTGGGAGAATACTCAAAACAATTTTAAAGCAGATAAACTAAACATTAAAAACCTTATCCCTTTAGCACAGCCTTGGAACATTTCTGAAATTCTGATACGCGGCGGTCATATTATGAATTATCTCACGTGCACAATTACAATCTTCTATTGAATTGATTGAACCCTCGAATTTGGCGACAGATTTTCTCGGACAGTTTACTGTAGAGGTTTTGATTACAAGATAACCATGTGCTTGGCACCTGGAAAATGGAAAATGAGTTAATTTAAGTACATTTGCAAAACTGTCCAGGGGCTCACTCATAAGATCGATCTAGTCTCGAATTACGATGCTTGCACGTTAGCACTATAAGTTGTCCAATAAGATATATAAAAATAATGTTTCGCATGTTTCAACCTGTGAAACACGAACTCACAATGACCAATGACTTGCAAAGCCTGTTGGGGATTTTTTCAGTGGAAACTGCAAGAGCGCTCACATATGACAAGTCACAAAAATTCCTCTTTGTACGACGATGACATTATTTTTTATGGCCATTTCAAATTAACTGGTGTGCGATAGAAGCAATCTATGATGGGCTTAAGTTATGTAGGTATGTTCTTTCACAAGATCCAAGTTTCCGATGTATTTCTGAGGTATTCCTAGGCCACACTAAAACGTTAAGATTTAGACTTGCTCTTCTTCATTCATGTTTTTTGGTTTACACTTTTTTATTTAAGTAATAATAATCATAATGGAATTGACTGTTTTTTAATCTACATATAATTAATTCATAACCTAGAAGACAAACTGTTTTGACATTATATAAACATGAAGCAGCTGATCATTTGCTCTATAATTATAAATTTAATTTGAAGGATGTAACAGCTGTAATAAAATAAACCTGACTTATCCCTGTTCACCTTAGCTTTGTTTTGTAAACAACAAATATTTGAAAATGTTGAATATTTGAGGTTTTTTGGTCTTTACTCCTAAATAAATATTTCAATGAAACAAAATGTTATATATGGGACCTACGGGAAACCATTCCGGTTATTTTGGTAGTAGAATCACGTTGATTGGTAAAAGTATCGCAGTGAAATCGGTGAACATCCCTAGAAAAAAAGAAAAAAAAACATCTCCCAAGACGAATTGAGAACCTCCTCCTTTTGTTGGTGGGGGAAGTCGGTTAAAAATACAGTTAAATAGCAGAAAGAAATACCATTAATTTACATCACCTGTTTTAAATTTTACTTTCATATGTTTTGTTAGTAAACAAATCTAACTCAAATTATCTCAAAATCCCTGACATGGGTACCTTTAAGACGGTCCCAGGGCTAAGCCCTGAAAGTTATCACGAAATTGAAGGTGTATAAACCTACTCCATGAAATTCTACATGTATGTACCAAGTTTCGTGGCCATCGGTCCAGCGGTTTTTGTGTTTATCCCTGCCAACTAAATATATATATATATATATACCAACATCCTCTTTTATACTTATAGATTTTTCAAAATAAAATGTGTATTGATACTGAATAGACAATTTAGATCCAGTATACACTTAAACATTATGATATACTCCTTTCTTTTGAGGGGCTGCCACTTTTCATGAACACGAACGGCTGCCAGTTTGATAGGAGGATGAGTATATATATGTACAGGGTGTCCGGGAATGATGGTAAAATATTTTAGTATATGATAGTACAGGAAAAAATAAGAAAAACAAACTCATATAAACATAGGTCCAAAAGTGCTTCGTTTTCTGTCTGTGTGTCTGTTTGTGATTTTTACATATTTAATCATATCTCACAAACCTCGTAATAAACTTGGCATTGAATGACCACTCTTAAGACCTATTTTTGTATGAAGTATCAAATTTCTACTTTGTACCATTTCAAAATGGCGACTGTTTTTTGTTTTCAAAGCTAAATATCTTAAAAACCGTAAGTTTTAGAAAAATTATCCAAGAGACAAAAAAGTTGTGATAACGCTGATACTAAGATTATGATGATCGGACTACTAATAATGGAGAAATTTTAACTTTTCCGAATAAAAACATGCAAATTGAGGCGGTAGCTGGAAAAAGGGCGTATTTGCAAAAACAGCGTTTTGAGAAAAGAGAGTTTGAAAATTTTCTTTCAGTCCACCATAAAAGTATGAAAAGCAGTGATATTATTGTTAGGTTTATATGGTCACAAATTTATTAGGAATTAAAAGAGACTAACATCATTAAAATCGGAAAATAACTTATTTTGTTATTTAAGTTTTTCTGAAGAAGTAAATACGCCCTTTTGATCATAGACAGAATTGCAAGTACGCCCTTTTTCCATAGACCAATCCATTTACAAGTAAAACAAATGAGAAAATAAAGACTCTCATTATGATTATCATTAATTATTTATTAATAGTTTAAAATGTAATAAAAGCCTACATGAACTGGTAAAATATTGCTGAAAATTTTGAAACTCTTTTTTCTCAAAACGCTGCTTGGCAAATACACCCTTTTCCCAGCTACCGCCTCAAGTGTGTACTTAAAATGTTGATAACAATAAAAATATATTAACTTATTCAGGTAAAACTAAGTTATTTGTTAACTGATATCAACTTAAACACACACAACTTAGAGTTTAACTGAAACTGAGAATTTCAGCTGTCTATGAAAGAAGGGTGTAATAACCACTTCACAAAAACAGCTCAGTTAGTTTTTGACATAGAGTAATGAAATTTTCTACAGATTTAAACAGATATATGAAGAATCGAAAAATGCAATCTCCGGAAAAAGGGCGTATAGGCCATTACGCCCTTTTTCCAGCTACCGCCTCAATTTCTGACAGTATGTTCTAAAGAACCATGTTTTTATTCAGAATAGTTAAAATTTCTCCATTATTAGTAGTCCGATTATCATAATCTTAATATCAGCGTTAATTGGATTAAATTTTACAACCTTTTTGTTCCTTGTATAATTTTTCTAAAATTTACGGTTTTTAAGATATTTAGCTTTGAGAACAAAAAACAGTCGCCATTTTGAAATGGTACAAAGTAGAAATTTGATACTTCACACAAAAATAGGACTTAATAGTGGTCATCAATATGCCAAGTTTGAAGTTGATACGTCAAGAGGTTCTTGAGATATGATTAAATATGTAAAAATCACAAACGGACACACAGACAGAAAACAGAGCATTTTTGGACCTATGTTTATATGAACTTTTTTTCTTATTTTTACCTGTACTATCATATAGCCTACTAAAATATAATTTTTTCAAATAAAAACATGGAAATTTCTGACAGTTTGCTCTAAAGGACCATGTTTTTATTCAGAAAAGTTAAAATTTCTCCATTATTAGTAGTCCGATCATCTTAATCTTAATATCAGCGTTAATTGGATTAAATTTCACAACTTTTTTGTCTCTTGTATAATTTTTCTAAAATTTACGGTTTTTAATAGAGGTGTGCGGATAGTGAATTTTTGGATCGGATCGGATAGCTTATGTTCGGATCGGTTTCGGATCGGATAACAACCGGTTCGGATCGGATAGTACCGGATTCGGATATTTACGGCACGGCGTAATGAGTAGATTTAAGTTTTCTCATAAGCCTAAGGTAATTGCAAGGAACTACCATAGGCCTATTATCCTAATGTGTAAGGTAAGGTATGCCTTGATAGCCCTGAGTTGTTGATTGTTCAGATATATTGTTTTCAATGCAGGCCAAATGTCAATTAAGTATGCAAAGGTACAACTAATTGTCTGTTAATAATTTGGAAATTTATTGATTCCCCTTAAGCATAGTTAGTATTTAATTCAACAAGGTTATTAGGCCTAAATAGATTTCAAAATTAGGTTACTTAAAAATTAATTTTTCAATGCAATCTAAATCCATTTTTATGCCTCTGTATTTTTTGTTCTTTTCCTTTTCATAAATCAATAAATTAATTGATCAGTGACTAGGCCTAAGTGATAAGACAAAAGAATTAAATATAAAACTTGATTCACCAATCTCTTCACATTTGAAGAAAGCTCTACATTTTTATTCATGCATTAATGCCTGACAACCAAGATTTTGATTCACCACAAAATAATACTATAAAATAATAAGTCTGAGCATTAAACTTAACCTAAATTTCAAGATGAGTTTCAAATGTTGTAGGTTTCAGTATTAAAGCTCTGTCATTTAATTAGAACAAATAAAAGTCTATTTGTTATACAAAATAAACAACAAACAATCTCACTAATTATTATCACAGACGTAGGTTGTCAATTCAGCATTTTACTGTTATCTAAGAATGTCCATTTTAATCACGTATTGGAAATACGGCTCGGCTTAATTCGTCAAAGATTAATATTTCAACAAAATAAAAACTTAATTTTGATCATTTAACTTTGTATTTCTAGGTAGGTAATTGCTTAGTTGATAAATTAATTAATACAATTGAATGAAAGACATTCTTGAGTTAATTCAGCTTTTAAGCAGACGACGACGCGATATTCAAACACGAAGTGAGATCGTAAGACACGGAACGACAAACAATGAAATGAACAGGTTCGCCAAATCTTTGGCAGCCCAAAATTATTGTAGGCTTTTTATTTTATCGTATCAACAGGCTACTTAAGATATTTACGGCCTGAAATAGTTGTATGAAACATCAACACGACTATTTATTTATGGGGTATTTACGGGATATTTCGTTTTGGCAATTGAAGACGACTGTGGGGACACTGTCGGTCATTGACGAACTCTGATTTGTCTTTATTGCGATTCTCTCTCGTACCAATCGATGTTTTGTCGGTAACGGATACTGATCGAGATCACGACATTGACAGAACTAATAAAGGATTTACAATTATTTGTTAACTGATTTAATGCTACGAGACAAGAATTTATCTTAGGATGTTCGTAATCGCGTCGGGTATTGCGCAATACTCTGATCGTATACAACGATCTCGATGTTATCACGAGACGCCTTATCAGCAACCGAAATACAATTCTTGATGCATACCACTACATAATCGCATCGTGTTGAGGCGTTGTTCAAGCCGCATTCGCGAATCGTCGCATTTCAAAGTGTCATTTTTGCTCTGCGATGTTTTCTCTCACCACTGTACTCTCGTTGGCAGTGACTGGTTTTGTTTGGAAGACTTTCCAAACTTTAAAATTGATCCTTCTTAAATATTTACTCCAAAATATGCAGTCTATCCGATAGAGTCGGATATCTAGTCAGTCTTACCGGATAGTTATAAAACCCTCGGATCGGATTCGGATATCCGATCCGATCCGAATCCGATCCGAATTTTCGGATATCCGCACACCTCTAGTTTTTAAGATATTTAGCTTTGAAAACAAAAAACAGTCGCCATTTCGAAATAGTACAAAGTAGAAATTTGATACTTCTTACAAAAATAGGTCTTAATAGTGGTCAACCATGTACCAAGTTTGAAGTTTATACGTTAAGAGGTTCGTGAGATATGATTAAATATGTAAAAATCACAAACAGACACACAGACGGAAAACTAAGCACTTTTGGACCTATGTTTATATGAGTTTGTTTTTCTTATTTTTACCTGTACTATCATATACTAAAATATTTTACCATAATTTCGGGACACCCTGTATAAAGAGAGTTGTGTGTTGGTATATTTTGTGCTACAGCCAAATCTACACGTCGTAGACCCTTGATCTTGTTATCAAATTAAAGCTTGGAATCTCATGATGTGCACTATGGTGGTTGGGCTTCGATATCTCATAGGGTTTAGGGTTTATTTGTTTATATCAATATATACGGTTTAATTTGAAATGGTTACCGTGGTTACAGTGGTTGCCAGCAGAATGCGACACTTACAATTGTTTTTGTACATCAGGTGATTACAGCTTTATTTTTACAACTGTGTTTTTATTAGCGAATTTCCCCTATAGGGAAGAAGATATTACCGTAGGTCTCATGGTAAGACCTAAGTCCGAGACCCTGATAACTTTTCGTTTTGAGGCCACCAGAAGCAAAAAACACCATTCGTTCGAATTTTTATATATCTATCTATCTATCTATATATATATATATATATATATATATATATATATATATACGTGTCTGTCAGCACGATAGCGGCCGTAAATATGGACCGATCTTGATGAAATTTGGTACAGTCATGTAAAGTGGTAATCAATTGGACGAGTTCGTAAACCAGCCCGTTCGGACCTCCGGGAGGGGGGGTAAAGGGGGATAAACCCCTCCAAAAATGGGTTTTTTGAGTTTTTTACATGCAAAAATATAAATTATCTAATTTTTGTTGGCACCATTGAATTCAGCTAAAAAAAAACAAACAATTTAGTATTTTGAACTTTTAACTTTCCGCTTGAATGTATTAGACTAAAGTGCCCTCTAACTGCAAAACGATGCTGAGTGTATTCTAGCATTGTTACATTTTGTCTTTTAGTAGTTTGACTCGTGACAGGAAGAGATTTGTACCAACCATGTTCACCACTTGGAAACAGAAGTAGGTACACACACGGTCAATATGTGGGCTTGTGGTTGGTAAGGACTGGAAATTATTTGGGTTGTCTTCATTGCCTCTTCCTCTCCTGTACACTTGGATAATGCGATTGCCTGGTGGTGCACCATCGTTGTTTGCAACAAAGACCGCTGCTACTTCCGCAGGATTAAAGCGTCTCATGTCAGCTCCAGGGACGTCATGAAAAACCATGAGATTAGAAATGTCATCGCCATTTTCTCTTAACTCTTCTTCGACTTCCCTTATTCATTTGAATGACTGTAAATAAGGATTGTTACTGTCATACAATGCTTGGTTAAGTAATTCTAACACTTCGAGGCTGAATCCTCTATTAGCAGAATGATTCAACCTTAAAATTTTGGCCTCTGCAGTATCCATTATATATAACTTGCCAAATACTGGTACCGTACACTACCAGGGTCTGCTTCTAGAGAACTGATTCTATGGTAAACAGCACCATGTATTCTGAAACAATAAGGTCCTTGTCCAGGTGGGAGTATCTCTAAATTAGGGCAACACTTTGGTATTTCAAGAGTAACACTTCCATTATGACAACAGAGGGAAGTTTTATTTGTTTCACAAATAAACAGTTTGGAATAACAATAAGCACACTCTAAGGAAAGATTGCCTATGTCAAAATAGTCTGTCGCCAAAGCATCTGTATTAAAATAATCACGCGGTCTCAAAAGATTTCTCTGAATGTTGAAAACAGGAACAGGTAAATTTTCAAGACGTCCTCTCAAATTATTTCTATTGTTCATTTGGCGCCGAGTTGCAAACACTGGATTGTTTCTCCTGGGTGGCATTTTATGTTCTAATCAAAATTAAATATTCTAAACACAACCAATCTTAAAACACAAATAGGATAAAAGTTTGTATTCAATCATTTTTACTTCCTAACAACTAAACTACATATTCTATGAAATTTAAAACACTTCAAATCTCAGAAAAATCCTAATACTCAATGAAATTACACACAATGAAATAGCAATAAATAATTAAGTAAACCATAATTAACTATGGGGGGGGGGGGATTTCACACCCTAACACTGAATAAAATGGTATCCTAACAAACTAACCCATTTTGTTCATCAAAGTTGGATTTTAAGGTGAACTGATAAAATAATCAAAACAAAATGTAAACATTAATTGACAGAAGGCAGGAATGCTTTTATCAAGTCAGCTGTTTATTTTGATTAAATAAATTTAGATGAACCATGTGTCAGATAAAATCAATAAAATTTTTGTCTCCCATTTAAAATACATGGGAACTTTAAAGTCCAGTGGGGCAAAGCACATTGAACTGAGGACTACAAAAATTATTCCATGACCTCTACAGAAAATTTCCTTTAATTTGATACCTCAATCATCAAAATCGGTTCATAAATGTAGGAGTTTTGCTGTACACAAGAAATTCCTTAGCAAATTAGTATAATAGAAGATAATTTATTTACACCAAGTAAATCGTGTAAATATGTTGGAAATAATGCTCCATTTCCAGAAATTATAGTTTTTATTGTCTGAAAACAATGGAACATCGCAAAACCAAAAAAAAAAATTGAAGGAAATAGGTCACGACGGGTCTCAAATTGTCAGGGAGAGCAAGCTGAGGAAGAATATATAAAAATGACAAGATTCGATCAATATTAATGGAAATACGCCATTTCCATATTGCTCCTAACTGAAGCAAGTGCAGAATATTGTTTTTTGCATTTATAACAAATAAAACATAATTGAAAACGACTATGTCTACAGATAGACTTATTATTAGCATTCTGTTAATTGAACTGCCATGGTTTTTGGAACGATCTTTTAAACCTCATAGGCCTTCGTATACACGGGTTCGCTGAAAGAAAGGCAAGAAAAGTTGCCTTTTATTAATTAGATTAAAATAAACAAATTATTGTATCATTAAAACAAGCAGTCTCCTTTATTCCCATTAAATATCACAATAGGGCTGACTTTATAATCAATTGTTTTTGTACAATATTACAAAATATTTTAATAGTAAATTCACAACAAGGGCCAAAAATAAGGTCCCTATAGTCCTTTTCTTTGTTGTTTTTTAGTTACACTAAACAATAGTGCCCGATAACAATGTATGTCAAAAATGTTTTTTCTATATACTTTCAAATTCATATTACGATCTAATTATTAGATAAAATTGTTAAAAAATAAAATATTAGCACTATCGCAATAACACAATTCATTGGAATGTAGACGGAAGCGCTAAGCGCTGTAGGCCTACACTTATGTATAGTTGGTGCCAAATCTTAAGGCCCACGCTATCCATAAGCCCAATGCTAAAATTAACATTAGTCTTACGGACGTTTGGGCCTTAAGATTTGGCACCAGTTATACTCGCCTACACAAAGGCCCCTCAACTCAGATCGGCCCAGGGCCTGCAACGGCTAGGGCCAGCCCTGGCTTGCAATCTCCAGCCATGAAGGAAAAATACAGTGAGTAGGATAAAGGGTTCATGGAGCAATAAAAAGGTTTCTATGTATTAATTCTATGATGTTGAAATATTTTAAAGTATCTGGATGAACTGGTAAACATGAAATAACATCAAGCAAAGCTTGGTCCACCAGGTACTCAGGGTATAAAATACTCGAGGAACAAGAAGAAGTAGGGAGGAAGGTAAACATTTAGCTTGCTTAAATTATGTTTATATTTGCCATTTGTTTGTTGAATTAACTATTTTTATTGTTTTCAGATGTCGGTAACTCTGAAAGATCTTTTCAACTGGAAAAACAATCAAGATTCGCACCAGTGTCAGGTTTGTTTTGATTCTTGAATAAATAAGTAAAATTGACACATATTCCTTTGCCTCTGAATTGGAAGGCCCTCTAAATCCCAAGAAAGGGCAGCGTTAATTAGTATGGATATCTGGGCAAATTGTTATGCTTCTAAATCGCCTAAAATCCTAAAATCACAAATTTACAGTTCTAATTTTAGCAAATTTCCTGGGGGACCCCCCCATCTGCTGGGGGCTTTTGCAACACCCCTCTAAATCTTCTCTGTTATGGCTTGCGATAGGCTTAAGGAGATTAAATACCCCCGTTGCAGCAGACCTGCATACTCAGCGAATTTCAAATACAAAAGAACACAATACATTCCAAAATAGCGAGATTTTACATGTTTTGTAATCTCCATAAGAATAACATGACGAATTAGTATGCAGGTTTGCTGCAACAAGTATGTTAAAACTGGTTAATTTTAATTAATCATTTAGTAGACCTTAACTAGAAGAAGCCATTAACCAAGTTTTATCAAGATATTAAAAAAATAAGGAATATATAGAATTTTTTTAATTTCCTATAAGGATAACATGGGGAATGATTATGCAGGTTTGCTGCCACACGAATGGAAATTTCGGGGATTGTAGACTAAAATACATTGGATCTCATCTAGATGAAGCCATAAACCAAGTTTTATTATGATATGTTGAGAAATAAGCGAGATATAGAATTTTACTTATTCCCCACAAGGTTAACATTAGGACAACGTACTGTGTTTACCACTTTCAATACTAAATTGTTTGTTTTTTTGAGCTGAATTGAATAGTGCCTACAAAAAATGATTATTTTTATTTTTCTATGTAAATAACTAAAAAAAAACATTTTTGGGGGGTTTATCCCCCTTTACCCCCCTTTCCGATAGTCCAATCGGGATGGTTTCCAATTGGATCCAATTGATTACCACTTTACATGACTTTACCAAATTTCATTAAGATTGGCCCATATTTATGGCCACTATCATGCTCATACACACACACACACACACACACACACACACACATGCACGCACACACACACACACACACACACACACACACACACACACACACACACACACACACACACACACACACACACACACATTTAGCAGTCGGCTTGAGATCCATGGTATGTAACAGCAATACGAGATCCAGCAGAAGGAGAATTTTATAAGGAAATCTTTGAATCACTTTAAGAGAGAATTACCTAGAGTTAGTAAAAAACATAATCAACGTGCAATTTGACCAAAACTAACAATGTTGTATTTACTACCTCAGTGAGATCTTGTATGTAAGGCTCAGTGAGATCCGCTTGACCTTGGACAAATACACACACTATGTAAGCACACTTGGTGAGATTCATCCTTGAACCGATAGACCCTGTAAGCTGCGCACTCCATGAGATCAGGCAATATTTATCTTGCTTAAACGTCCTCACGGACTAGTAATCATATTCCAAATCCACTGTTACTGTGTAGTATTTATTTGCTATACAGTATACCAAGTACTGAGAGTGAAATACAAATATTTTCCGCTATAAATAGACTTGTAGTCTAAATTATACTTTTATTCCAATGAGTGCAGGTAAAAAAATTATGATAAAAAGGAAAAAAATTGCAAGCAAAATTGTTTTTGCGGAAAACAAACACCAAGACGTCCTGATTCAAAACCCAAAAGATTTCTACTTCTGTTCCTGTGAGCTAAC